>OZ021730.1:17101560-18301560 GCA_963978545.1 Linyphia triangularis
AAAATTGTACCTGCTGATCCCATAACTCCTGCTGAAAAGAGAAGTACCCTGCTGCGTTTGAATCAGATAATTCAGTATCGATTGGTATCTTCTGAACTACCTCCACAAATGAGGAACTTGTCTATAGGTATATATTTTAAAATTCTTCAGGAATATCGGTATTATTTTTAGTCGATAGGTGCACATTTAGAAAAATCAAAAGCTGGGTTCCCACGGTCATTAAAAGTGCTTAGTATTTTTTAACTTGTTTTCAAGCCCTTGAAAATGCTTATACGTCCTTAAAAGTCCTTAATTTTTGCAAATGTTGCCAACTGCAAAATTTAGAAAAATACAGCTCAAACTTGCTATAAGTGTGTGACCTCCGCTTACCCGCACCGTTTTGGAATTTCCCAACATATTTGTATTACGCATGCACCAAATTGTAACATTTTGGGTAGAATATACTTTATTAAAATTTTATGTATACAGACATGATACCTGAATTTTTTTTTCAAAGATCCTTAAAAAACATCATTTAGGTCCTTAAGTCATTGATTTTCATTCTATGATTTGAGTGGTAACTCTGAAAAGATATATATAGGTATTTTTAGTCTATAGGTGGTGCCCATTTTAAAATTCATCAGGGTTATATAGGTGTTATTTTAAGTCAATAAGTGCATGCTTTTAAAATTCATCAGGGATATAGGTATTATTTTTAGTTGATAAGTGTGCATTTTTAAAATTCATCAGGCGTGTATAGATACTATTTTTTGTCTATAGGTATATACATATTTTTGATCAATAACGCAATTTGTTTGATAACTTAATTTTGTTCCTTTGTATAGAAGTCATTTTATATAATTTAGTAGTTTTACTGCTGTATTGCCTCTTAATTCTTTGATTGAAAATTTCTTGATTTTTTTTTGTATATTTTAGTTTAATGGTTGGCAATTCAGCAGGATAGTGTATAATTTAGTTTATAAGATTAGTAAAATTTAGTTTAAAAGAAGTTTTGGTTACCCATTTTATTGTCACTCCATATTGGTGAGCTTGACTAGCACAGGGGTCGCAGACGTCCTATATGTCCTATAAATCCTATATTTTTTTAAAAATCGGTAAAAACGTCCTATATTGTCCTATATTTTACAATTGTCCTATATATCCTATATTTCTACATTGATTCGATCTATATTTTCTTCGAATTCGTAATAACGGCGCCGTTCATTGCCATTTTTTAATATTTCGGATTCTTTGGCGTGATCGTAGGTGAAAAAGACCTGACAAAAACGATGTTTGTAACGGCGGCGCGGCGTTTCATCTCTTGTGACGTCACGTGCTGCATAACCTACAACTCAACTCTACTGGACCGGCGGGAGTTGTAAACATGTGAATATTTCCATAACAATCGGTCTTGAATTTCTGATCCGATTTCTCCACCAACGTAATAAATTAATTGGCCATAATGCAGAGAGAGATGCAACAACAAAACTCTGACTCGGGAAAAACGAATAAAAACAACTTGGGATTAACTTAAAGGACTACTAAAGAACATTTTGAGTGCTCAGTCAATAATTGATGAAGGAAACAAAAGGGTTAAGATTTACTGTATGATGTCGAATGGCGATTTTTTTATTCCGGATTCTGCGCTATGAATTGTTTACATCAAACCGCTCCAAATTATGGCAACCATAGGCAGTTAGTTATCTTGCTCTTAAAAAATGGCAGGGCTGCCATTTTTTGGCAAAAATCGCCTTGGCGCAGAATTCGTACCGGATTCGGAATATTAGCCACGATTTTTTCATAAAAGTCGCCAAAATTGAAAATTACGTCAATACGTTGTGTTGTCAAATCCAAACGATCACTAGGGTTGCTTTAAAACCAAGTACCAGGTTCCCCACATTCGGCGATAAATCTCCCACTTTTCGCCGCCAATCCAGCCGACACTGAACAGTAAATCTGAATCAACAAAAGACTGCAAACAGGGATAAAAAGAAAACACTTAAAGAAATTGGAACAGTTAAAAATGCTGGAAGCAAAAGACTCATGATTGCAAATAATGTAATTAATAAAACTTGATTTAGGGATGGAATATTGAGGCAATAACGGATCACGTATTCAGGATCAGGCGATTTCTTTTTTTTTAAGGTGTGTTTTCTATTCTCTTAAATTCAATATAACGAGTATATAAATGTATAAAGAGTTAATTTTGAAGTTCAGTAGCAACTGTGTGCAGTTATTTGATGTTTTATATTGTCCTATATTTTTTTTGAAAAAATCCTATATATTCTTATTTTGTCACTTTGACCCCTGCTAGCATGAGGGGGAACTTGGATTTAATTACCAGCATCAACATTCTGAAAACTCTGCTTTTACATTTTAAATAAAATTGCGATTGAGACAGTCTTGTATTTTTCTCAATACAATTATTGAGCTGCTTGGAGGGAATTTTCCGAGTTCTTCCTGAAGTTCCTCTGAAAATTTGCTCTATTTTCTGTTGTTCAAATATTACATTGTTTGGATGTAATATACCTTTCTGTGATACTTCCTGCACTTCAAAAAAATTAAATTCAAGCAACTAAATTAGGGCAATTTTTATCACCAACTTTACTAGAAGTATAATTCTGATTCTAATTTACATTTCATGTACAGAAAACAGTAGAACTGACTTTAGACATTGATCATAGAAACATACAGAAACCTACCTCATTTAGATATCAAATTTTACAAGTCCAGCTGTAGTTTTAATATTATGTATTGATTGTGAGCTAGTGCAAAAGTAGCTTTTTATTGACAGTGACTGTCACAGTATAACTAATTGATCAATGTTTAGGATTTTAAAGAAATTTTGATTGTTTAGTTCTATCTTTGATTAATATTTCATTGAGTTTTTCTACTAAACTAATGTTTTATTTCCAGAAAATGGTCGTGTGACATTTCACGTTGAACATGAGTTTGAAGTAAGTTGAAGTTTATTATCTTACTAAAAAAAACCATTGACTACTGTAAAATTATCAATTAGAAGTGCATTTAAAAGTTTCGGTGACAAAACTGTATCAACTTCGTTAATATTCTGTGCAGGAAATTCGAAGCATTTAATATGATCAATTTGACGTCTGTCCAAAATCAAAAAATTGGCGTCTGTAGAGAGGTAGAATTTTCTTGATTTGGGGTCAAACTTAGTGTCAAAAATACTGATCAATTTCTAGTTTCGGCTAAGAATGTTAACTTAATACTGTCAGCTAGATGGACATGATCTTTTGCTTTGTGTTATATTAGTGTAGAATCTAAGATTAAAAAATATATGTTTAAAATTAATTAGATAAATGTGTTTGTAATAAAAGTATTTTATAGGAACGAAAATTAAAATTTAAACTGCTTTACCATCGAAATCAATTGTTCATAAATTTTGATAACCGCTGTCTTGGGAATAAATGTTCAGTGTTTCCAAGTTAAAAGACAAAATTCTTAATTTTTCATTTTCTATACCTGATTTTTTGTTAGGACATTTTAATTCCATCTCGAATACACATTTTTAGTTTCATCATATTCGATTCTTCTTTTTTTCTTGCATGAAATGCAGTGTCTAGAAAGACAGATAACAAGATTAATTTTTTTTTTTAAATAAGTGAGGGATATTAGCTGGAAATACATGCTCAAATTATGGTCAATTTTTCAGGTGATTTACCTTGCTTTCTAATAAATAAGAAAATAAAAAAGTTGATTTATGTGAGAACAAGTAGATGAATTTCATGGACAAAAAAACCTAATATCCTTTAATAAATGAAGAATTGACAAATTTGTTTCTGTAATAATTTTTTTTCCAAATTAAAGAATTTTTTAAAAATATTTTTCTTATTTTTTTTGTGATAAAATCAGATAGAAGTTTTGAGCAAGAAGAAGGGTAATTTAATTGTGTGGCTGGTTACTAATTTTATAAATAGATTTAGTTTTTATAAAATAAACTGCACAATAATGTCTTGCTTTTTTTTTTAGCATTATAAAAACTACTATGTGGTTTTATAATGCTCAATTATCAATTGGTATGAATTCTGGATCAAGGGTTAAGTGCCTTAAGCAAGTTGTTCATTTCATTTCATTTTTATTTGTTATGTTTCATTACTCAAAAGATGTGCCTGTTATGTTTCTTTAGGGTATTTAAAATGCAACCATAATATTATGCCTATTTTAAAATATATTGTAATGATTTTTCATTAATTTAGGTTTCATTAACATTGATGGGAGACAGTCCACTTGTTTCTTGGAGACTTTTAGATATTGACATTTTAGTGGAAGATAAGGAAACTGGAGGTAAGAATATCAGAATGGCCACAGAACCTGGAAATGTCAAGGAGTGTTTGATTCTGGAAAAAATCAGGATGTCGGGGAATTTTTTAAAATTTCACAAAAATCGCGGATATTTTCTATGTTCTGAAGGTATGTTTCCCCATTCATTTGTATTTTGCGCCATTTACTTGGAAAATTGTGGTGGTAATCTAAAGAAGTATAATGGTACAGAATAATTTAAGCTTTTCGTTACTGCTAAAACTATGAAAGAAAAAAAAACCTGGCATAGTTTCTCTTTAGCATACATGTTCTATTTGATCAGGGTGTCTTCACATCTGTAAAACCTGGAAAAGCTATGGAAATTTGAAAAAAAAAAAAAAAAGAAGTTTGCAGTAGAAATCTATTGGGGAACTTTTTTTCTAAATTTTGTGATCACCCTGATAATTGATACGTTTTTATACTTTTGATTGAAAAACAGTTATCTTATGATTTATTCAATACTTCCCAGGCTTAATAAGAGACAAGTATTACAAGAGTACCATGTGTTACCACCCCTCCCATATTAAGGTCCTAATAGTCCTCATATAAAGCATCTTCACTATTAAGATCAAAGCTTTTAGCTGACTATGGTAAAGTCAAAGCTTTTAGCTGACTATGGTAAAATCTGCACATTAGTTGTGATAAAGCAATTTTTATCTTCTCTGGTGGTTTGATACTGTTAGAACATACTCTTCTAATTCTGTGTTACAAGGAAGAAGCTTAGAATTCCACACATGAATATAATCTGCTTGCTTCTGCTATTTACTCAGAAAGACAACCCTGTTCTTCCTCCATACCAGCTGTTGACCATACTGTGAAACTTCCTTCCCCCACTTGTCGAGTTGAATAAAATTTTTCCTTCTTCGGAAGATGTCTGTAGTATTGGTAACAGTACTGAAAGAGAATTTGAATTTTCCTTGTCTGAAAATATCACAGAAGTCCATTCGATTGTCCATAACGTGCACCCAAAATGGATGGTTGTCAATGAGTGTTTGATTCCACTTTGGATCAGTGTTTAAGCTGGGGTAAAAAAAATTTTTTAGCAAAAAAGCTAAAACCACAATTTTCATTTTAGCAAAATTCATATAATTACGAGTTCCATCACTTGTGATGTTGTAAGTTTACACGATTATTTTTTTTTTCTTTAAAATTATTTTTAACTTTAATTATAAATCTATTAAAAAAAAAATACTTAATATTAAGTGAAAAATTTCCTTCACCCTTCAGCTTATTTGTTCTTTTAGGTTGATGACTAACCTCGAAATAACTAAAAATGGAGATTTTGCAAATTTTACAGCAAAATGTTTTAGAAAAAGAGTTGAACCACACTTTCTAATTTTACCATTTAAGAAAGTTTTTAAGCATTTTGCTAAAAAAGCATCCAGATCTTAATTCCTGCTTTAGATGTTGCTTATGTTTTTTTGAAAATTAAATTTTGGGAGCTCTTTGACATATGAGACATTTGTCTGCTTTGACATATGAGTAGTCGGGCTATAACCTTTTTTTTCATACTTGTGAGAACTTTTCTTTTATCACGAGGTTTTAATTTTCATTAATTTTTCATCAATAACTTTACTATTTTTTAGAAATTTTATTAACAATCTCATGATTGGCAAAGTTTTGGTTAAATTTACAGGGATGAGAATCTTCCGCGTTTCCGCGATTTTCCGCGTTTTGTGTTTTTTTCCCCAAGTTTTACTCCACTTTTTAGTAATTCAGTAATTTCTGCGTTTTTCTAGCGTAATTTTGGTCATTTTGAAAAATATGACGCATTTACTTGTGCAAATTAAAGTTTGTTTAATGCAGGGGTTCCCAACTGGTGGTACGCATACCACTGGTGGTATGCGGGAACGTTTCAGGTGGTACTGTGGTTTCAGGTGAACTAAAAGAAAGTTTTATCGATCTTACAGAAGATAGTTCCATGAAAGATTATTTTAAATAGAAATCTTTAATTAACTTCTGTTTCGGATGTAAAACCGAGTACCCTTTGATCTTCTGGCAAGCTCTGCTATTTTTTTATGCCATTTGTTACGATTTACTTGTGTGAGAGTGGATTTTCCGAACTCTTGTACATAAAAAATAAACATAGAAGCAAAATAAGAGTTGAAGAGGACTTAAGATTGAAGATAAGCTCCATTACTCCTAATGTTGATATTTTAATCACAGGCATAGATACAACAACAAGTTTCGCACTAAAGACTATAAAAGTATATTTTGTATGATGATTAATTTTTTGCTGAGTTTGTACTAATTTTTTATTTGTATGTTTTTAGACCTATGGGTAATAAATAAAACTGTAAATTAATACCATTTTAATCTTTTTATTTCTTCTTTATTATAAGCATGTTATAAATAAACAAATATCTAACCATTAAATATGAAGTTTTCTCAGGAATTTAATTCAAAAAGCCTTTGAACATTTTTAGAAGAGTAAATATTATACGTTTATTTAAATATTTAGGTCTGGTGGTACACCAAAATTTCTTAAAAAGTTAAGTGGTACGCAGGTGCAAAAAGGTTGGGAACCCCTGGTTTAATGTTTTATTTGTCAATGCCTTTTTTTTTCTTTTTTTTTTTCTATCTGTAATTTGCTGAACATTCTGTACTTTGGTTACAAATATCCTTTTATAATTTGATATGTGACTTTTATAAAGTGGTACATAACTTTATTTCAACTATATCAATTTGGTTGAATGGAAATGACAGGGGTCTCAGACCTGCCCCAATTGTGCCCAACTGCGCCAAATACAAAAATCTGCTCCAAGCTGTTCCAAATGCTTTATTTTAGCCATAATTGCGCCAAAACGTGATTTTTTAAAAAAAAAAATTTGCGGGCCGAAATTTAATATTGTTCGCCGCTGTAATATCGCTATTGTTGAGAAATATTCCTGTATATTCGGCGCTAACGCTGATATTTACGATAGTGGGGTGTTCGTTTTTTCCGAGTGCTATGATGATTTGCGACGCTAATGCTGACATTATTGTCAAGTTTTACGTTATGACGGTCATTCTCGTCGATTCTTTCATCGATGTAATAGCTCTGTAGTAATCAGTACTGCTCCAGTTAATTCGACGCTATTGCTGATACTTTCGTTGGTATGGTGGTAATTATTGCCGAGTGCTGGGATATTGCAATATCCGAAATTCGCCCCGATATTACTGAGAAAATGTCGATGTTACTGCGATGATATACGACGCTAATGCAGATATATTGCAAGTTATTGTGATGGTCATTTTTGTCGAGTCTTTCACCGATTTAGCGCTGTTGTTGAGAATTGCTCCGGTTTATTCAGCGCTATTGCTGATATATTTGTTGGTGTGACGGTCATTTTCGAAAAGTGATGCGCTTTTGTTAACATCCGATATTTCCGTATCATGCACAAACATTACCTAGAAAATGTCAATATTACCGACATTTGTGCCGATATGTACGTTTTAGCGATGGTCATTTCTGCTGAATCTTCAACTTACGTAATATCCTTTGTCTAGATTTTCGACGGTATTATAAACGCTTTTGCTAATATTTACGCAAGTGTGGTAGTCATTTTAGCTGAAGTTTACTTTGTTGTAATTAGCAGCTATTGTCGAGATTTGTGACGCTGTTTGGTGACTTAAAAAAATACGATATTACTGGAATTTTGCGCCGATATTACCGAGATTGCAATTGTATGGTGGGTGTTATCCACAATATTTGCATTGGTGTTATATTTGTTTTCGCCGAGGTCTATGGTAATGTAATAACAGATATTGCCGAGATTTGCGACGCCGATTTAGTGACATTCGTCTCTTTTAATTCTGGTTAAAAAAATTTTTTTTCCTAGTGCAAAATTTATTTTTCTGCTATACATTTTTTTCGCCCTACAAAAGTTTCTTTTACATGCTACAAAAGCATTTTTCCTGCTACTAAACTTAATTTTATCTGCTCCGAAAGACATTTTTACTGCTCCAAAACTTGATTTTTCCTGCTCTAAATCTTTCCGAGTGAGTGGGAGCCCTGAAATGATCATTGGGTAATTAGGAATATGTATGAGATCTTTGTATACATACATTTTTTAAAATTATATGTAGCACTTTATATATTAGTTTTATGATGATTTAATTTGCAGTTTGTATTATCATGACAGTTCCTTCATATAAAAATTTTGTACCTAGACATCCTCAGCAACTTGCATCATGCCCGTTCACAAGGAGTGTTGGGTTTTACTATTGCAAAATCCGGTGTCGCACGTATTTAGTTTTTTAAATTTTGGATTTCCTCTTTTTTGAAATTTTGCATTCTCATCCCTAAATTTAGTTTTTATTAATTTACATTTGCATTATTCTAAAAGTATGGATGAGCCCACCTGATGGCGGCTGTGCGATTAGTCCTCTGGCCTGGCATGCCAAAGGTGTCTGGTTCGAATCCTGGGTTAGGCATGGATAATCGTTGTGGTTCGGAATCCACGTTAAGCTGTAGGTCCAAGCCTAATTAGCTACCATTGAGAAAAAAAAAATAGTCTGTTCAGCATACAAACCAACCAAAGGTATGGATGACCTAAAGTTGTCACCAAAATTTAATTTTTTCTCTCTGGACAACATGATTTTTTTTATATATTGTAACTTACAATACATTAAATTTGTTTTGTATGTACCATACATAACTTTTGTTAAAAATGTTTTTTTTTTTTTTCCAGATGGAGAAGCTTTGGTACATTCACTTCAAATTAATTATATCCATCAACTCATACAATCTCGATTAATTGACAACGCAAGACCCCTTCATGAATTATATAATTGTCTCCGTATCCTTTCAAAAGTATATTTAAAGATTTGTTTTTTTATTCATATGACTTAGTTCAGTATTGCCTTTTCAGTCTGAAATGGAATGTCATACTTTGAAACTTTTTATAGCTTTAAGCCAGTTGCAAACGTTTAATAGATTTTTGTAAAAATTTATCCTAATTAAGATTTAACTTCTTTTATAATTGTTTTTCTTTTTCAGTCATTGATGGTGATATCACTTTTAATTGTACTGAGTTTTGAATGGTTATTTATTCTGTTTTGGGATTGAATGTTTTATTGCTGAGAAATTAAATTGATAGAGGAATTTTAAAGTGGAATGTCAAAAAAAAAAAAAAAAAAAAAAAAAAAAAAAAAAAATCTTTCTTGCCTGACTTTTTTTAAATTATATTAATACGTTGATTTTAATATAATGGTTGACTATAATGAATAATGTGTTACAAACTGCCGATTCTTTAATTACTGATATCAAAATATGAATTTTTTATAATTTTTCAAAGTTAAATAAGCATTGATTCATCTTTATTCTGTGATGTATAAAAGATATTATTCTGCTGTTGCACTTTTTTTCATAAATGTTTCTCAAATCTAATGAACATGTTATTTCTTTAATTGAAAAAAGATTCCTTTTGTCAAAGTCTTCAGTTAGAAGTTCTACACTCTCAGGTAATACATTTCTCTAATTACTGCTTTTTAATTTTTTGCAAGCTCTTTATTTCCATTCCTCAAAAATGATGAAAATTTAATTTTCACTTTTCACGCTTATGGAATAGCAATGACCTTGATTGACACCTTCTTTGAGGGTTCATATTTTTTTTCTTTTTCATTTGGTTATTTGCAAGCAATATTTCACAGCATTTTGGTATCTTGACACTTCTTATTTTCATGTCAAACTTGACAGCCTAGTATTAAATATTGTCAAATTAAGATATTTTAGAAATTAAAGTTGCAATCCCTCTTTCAAGGTCACATATTGGGTTGTTAGTAACCATTTCCATGCTGTAAAACATTTCATTATTATTTAAAAACATAAATCATAAATATTTAGAATGAAGTTTTACTTGACGGAAAAGTAAAATGAATTTTAATTTGGGAACATTGATTGTCAAAGTGCTATTCACTTACTGTGTACAAGGGCAATTCTCTGGTGTATGACGAGGACATGTTGGCTTTTTTACCTATTCAAAAACAGATTATAATTACAAAAATATGATGATTCTAGTAGTTATATTTTCATTTTATATAATATTAATTGGTGACAAAGTTATATGAAAAAATAACTGTTAACTAGTTCAAATATGCATTTATAATTTTTGACGCATGGGAAAATCCGTGTTCTGGGCATTAGTGGGTTATACATGTATATACCTTCATAAAATAATTATTTTTCCGTATAACATTACCACAAACTAATATTACATAAAACAAAAACATAACTATTAGATTTATTATAATTTTGTTATTCTAATCTGTTTACGAGTATGAAAAAGATCCCAATGTCCCATGCGTCATCCCAGGGAATTGAGAGATAAATGCTTTCTGCATCCTTAACTGCAAATACTTTAAGCTCATAATTGTATTTTTTTATTATGAATACTGTATCTTTTTGTGTTGAAGTATATTTTTGTCTTCTAAGTCTTATCTGATATTTTGGTTACAGGTACTTCGTCTGTGCCGAGAACGATTGAGGGATTGTATTATAGTTGACGAATATACAGCTGGGAGCCGTTTGGTCCTTTCTTATTGGAGGTAAATTTTATAATTTCCAATGGCAGTTGATTAGCTACAGATAATTATTGAATTTTTTTTCCTTCAAATGTTCCTCAGATTGGATTCATGTGAAAGCTCCACATGAATAAGAAATTTCATTTTCTGTTCTTGTTATTTTGCTTTTTTGTCTCGTATTCTCTACACTAAAGTTTATTTTCTGTTTTGATAAATCAGGATCGTCGCAGCCTGTTTCTTCTTTATAGATCTAATGCTTAGTTTGTTTTGTTATAATATCTGTCATAGTATTGCTATAAAACATATGAATGTTTTTACCGGGTATGACAACAGCAGGGCTGCCACAGGCGACTAAAAAGGCTACTAAAGCGACTATTTTAGTGGCCAGGCGACTATGGCAACTATTTCAATGAAAAAAGGGCCCAAAACGACTATTGTGAACAAAACCTTCAACTATTTTTGGGCTCAGGCGACTATTTTTTTAGAAATTGGATACCGTCCGATAGTAGGACGGAAAAAAAAATCGGTACTAACTCAAAATGGTGAATTTTTTTTTAAGGGGTGCGGGAGAGCGAACACTACCGAACATTTTTCGCGGGTAGAGTGGTCACTTTGTTAGTCCGACGATAGTAGTAACCTAACTCAAGATTGTTGTTTTTGACGGCAACCACAGTCATTTTCACCTACCTGTTGGGTTCCAATGTTTTATCTTTCCCCGTGCAAGGCAACAGCATACACAATTATATTCCCAAATATCAAATTATTTCGCTTTATTTACTCTAAACAAAAATGAATTTGTGGAATTTGCCTTGAACTTAGG
The DNA here is from genome assembly GCA_963978545.1 of Linyphia triangularis. NCBI lineage: Eukaryota > Metazoa > Arthropoda > Arachnida > Araneae > Linyphiidae > Linyphia > Linyphia triangularis. The sequence goes on from OZ021730.1 coordinate 17,113,187, forward strand.
AAGAAAGTATGAACAGTATTTATGTTATTAGACGTTATGTCGGAGATTTGTGTTGGTGTGATGAACGATTTCGCCGTGTAGGTCAATCGATATAGAATGATTAGAATTTCAATGATGCTAAATTTGTAAATAAAATAATTTAAATTTTTAAGCAATTTATTTAATTACTTTGAATGTAGCTTAAACAGGGAGGCGACAGAACCGGGAATTCAGGGAAATGTCAAAAAATTTCGTAAAATTACTCTTTAATCAGGGAATTTTGAAATTTTCAAGTTTCCCTTCTCGCTTACCCCGTAATAGGGTGCGGACATCTATCCCAACTCGCGTCACACGATGTATATGTAGTTTTTATAGTTGGTCGATTTGGGTGTACGAAGTTTCCGAACTTTTTCTACTCTCAGCAGCTAAATCAAACCGACCGATTTCCCCTCCTCGGCCAACAACCACGTGTTCCGTTTTTTTAAAAATTTTTTTTTTTACTTTCTGAAATCATTGTTATGCTTAGAACAATTATTTACACATTATTTCTGTTAGATTTTTGGTTATCCTATAACTTCGCGTACGCCGGCGTCTTGTTGTTAAAAGAATCTCCAAACTTCAATCTGTCTGCATCCTTTACAGACATGATTATTTTTCTACTTGCCTTGCGTTTTTTGTCAACGTTATATATTAGAACCCTAATTATTTACGTATTATTTCTGTTAGTTTTTTAGTAATCCTATTATTTAGAAGCACGACCACCAGTAGATTTATTGTTTCAAAAATTCCTCCAATTTAAATCTGATAAATCTGACTGCATCCTTTACAGATATGATTATTTTTCTTCTTGTCTTGCGTTTTTTGTCAATAGAATATATTGGAACCCTAAATTCCTTAATATTTCAAATTGATTCCATCATATTTTTTAGTTTTTATTAACCCTTTACAGCACTGTGTTATTATAGATGTGCAACAAATCAATAGGTATTTATAAGCAAAATGGGTTAGATAGTGTAATTTTTTTTTTGTACTTTAATTTTGACAATATATCTAACGCAGTGAAAGTGATATGTGTTTTTGGTTTATATGTTTAATATAAATCAAACAAAGAATTGAAGTATCCTCCTCCCCCTCCAAAAAATAATAATAAAAAAAATCTGAATGCTCTACTGCATACATTCAGGCAAAGGGTTATTGAATTTAAAAAAAAAATCCTTGCATTTTCCCCCCTGCCGAATGCTGTGCTTGTCATGTTTTATGAAAACGATTTTTTGCCTCATTTAATATGTACTTTTATGGTTTAAGATAGTATTTTTGTTGTATAAAATTTTATTTCTATATATCTATGAGTAATTTTTATAAGAAGCTGTTAATTTCACGACTTTCTTTCATGCATTATGTGTTATTTATCTTTTCTCAACTTCAAAATCCAAAACACATAATTTTTCATGAAATATATGTACCTAGTGAAATTTGTGACTGAATAGCAAAATGCTGATTATATAAGTTTCATGCTCATGCCTGCGACATATATTAAAGAAAATAACATTTTATTCTTTTTTTAATTAAAAAGAAAAGTACTAGTTTTGCTTTTCCTTGAAGTTAGCAAGCATGGGTGTAGTTTGTAAATTGGTTTATGTGAATTTTGTATTTTTTTATTAATGTTTTCCATTCTTTTTCATGCTCTAAAGACGTTTATTTTGATTTTTAGCCTAAAATTATATTTTCTTGCAATTATACTTTGCCTAAAACAATACTAGTTAATGTAATTCTAAATAGTCAAATGTATAAATTTTTAAATTGGCCATTTTTTTTTTTTTTTAAATGATAACATCGAGAGAGATGCACATTAGGGAATTTTCTGGATATCAGGGAATTTTGTTTCTTAAATTCTGCAACCATTCTGTTAAAAATTTAAAAACTGCCCTTAATGAAATTTGATTGTCATTGTCAATATTTAGTATAATTGTTTAAACATGATACTTGTTTTTCTAAAAAAAAAGTTGTTTGACTTTGGAAGTTAAAAAAAAAAATTCTTGTTTTGCCAATCGATTTTTACCGTTTAGCTTTTTTTTTTTTTTAATATTTTTTTTTTTAGGTTCTGTCTGGGAGTAAGGTTGAGTTGCCAACTTCCATCGTAGTATATAATAAATATGATAGCGCCTCCCCCAAGACACATGCCTTTTACCCTATGGGTTGTAATGTTTTAGACACTATTTTGAATCGAAAGAAGAGTGTTTCTGGGTTTTCTTGTTTTATGTAAATCTACTGTTTTATTCCGATCTTATTAAAAGTTATGAAAAGTGAGGGTACTATTTTCAACGTATGAGACTACTATTTTCAATGTGTGAGACTACTATTTTGGCTACTATTTTTAACATCTGAGGCTACTAAAGCAACTATTTTCAAAGCTTACAGTCAGTGGCAGCCCTGCAACAGCGAGAAAAGATTATTAACATAATTTAAAAGTTTTAATAAGCTAGGTTCTAAAAACTTTTTAAACTGTACGGAAAACTACTAGGTTACTTTCCTTTCAAATTTTCTTTATAGTTTTTTATTACCTTTGTTATACTTGGCAAAAAAATATCATATTTTAGAAGATGTTGTTTACGAAAATATTAAACATTTGGTATATGAATTGGAAACTGCTGATGACCACTCTTAAGAATAGTTTATTTTGTGTTTTTTACTTTTAGAAAATCTATAAGTTAATTCTTGTGTTTTGTTCAATACAATTTATTTAAATTTAGTTTTTAACTTCAGCCCTTTTTTAATCCCCAAACGTGTGTACTGCACAAACCGGGAAAGTGCTTTGAATTTTCAGTCAAACATTAATTAAAATCTGTTTTTTTTTCAGGCCTCCAAGATTTGTTGAAGATGAGCACTATGGTGGCAGAGAAAACACTGTATGCAAGTTGTGTGTTCAGATGGATCCTAACGATCCGAGCAAACCACTTCAAGTGACTCATGTTCCTCACCTCAACCATAAAGACGCACAGTTGGCTGATCAGGCCATTAAGGTAAGACTTTCTTTCTGATCGAGTTAACATTGTTTTCTGAACTTGACCAGTTTTCTTAACGGAAATTGGTATCCTAAAATTCATAGAAAATTGATTTTGAGTTCATTAAAGTTTAAATTCTCCTCTTTAAAATGGTATCTCATTTGTAATAATATATACCACAATTAAAGGTATTTTTAATAATTTTTTTAAGACAAATTTGGGAACTACTAGTGTAAGTAAATTTCTTGCACTTTTTTTAAAATGCGTTTTTCTCGAAACTACATTTTCCATTACTCATGTACCTTTTTCTCAGAAACTGCACAAACTATCTACCTAAAATTTTTACCACACATTCCTTTTATGTATGTATATATACTGAGTGAAATTTTTTTGTTTTTTAATTTTTTTGTTTTTGTTTTAGCTTATTTAAAAAAAAAAAAAAAAAAAAAACTTCTGGCAAACAAATTTATGCAACTTTCATGATAAGTCATTTAAAAAAAAAGTAAATGAATGACAATTAAAAGTTAACTTCAGTAGAATAACAAGTTCTGCTAAATGTACTGAAAAAAAAAAAAAAAAGCTTCTGTGGTAGTTACTTTCTGAGAAAAAGGTACATGGATTATGCCAAATTAACATGACCAATATAGAGGGTACACACTCCCCTTAATGGGGTGTGGGAGGGAAAAAATTTCCTCCAAAATCTATTTTGAAGTTTTTAGTTGTATTCCAATGTTTAAAATGTTAGTTCAAAATCATATAATTTGGTGTGTGATACATATCACAATAAAGCATGCACATCTTAGTACTTTAAATGTTATTTTTTCTTACAAATGTACCTTTTTCTCAGAATTACTCAATATTTTGGTTTGAAAATTTTATTTGCATTTACATATTGCACAAACAGATAAACGTTTTTAAAACATTGATTGAAACCCCCAATTTTTTTTTACAAAAGCTCATGCCAATGTGAAAAATTTTAACCAATGCTATAAGTAATTTCTTAGAAAAGTTACATAAAATTAAAAAAAGTCCTTTTCGCCTTCCATCCCCTTTAATTGGGATTGTCTGTTTTCTCTGTTTTACAAAATTAATCCATTATTATTTGGCCACATTATCTGCAAAAGTGTTATTATAAATATAAAACATATGAATTTTTAAACACACATAGTAATAAAAAATAAGCAACAAAATTTGAAAAGAAGCTAACTAGTTTTTTTAATTAGTTTTCTTTTCAAGTTTGATGTTATGAATAACTTCTGTTACAAAGCTGTTTTAAAATTCCTGTAAATATTTTCTTTTCTTTTATGTAATTAAGCCAAACACATAAAAAATCAAATTTATTTCTGAAGTATACCAAACACTTTTAAATTCTTTTTAGTTTAGTCATTATTCATATTTTATTTGAATTCATATTTTATTTGAATTTATATTTTATATGGGAAGCTGTTTGCTGCTACAAATAAGCTTCATTTTTTTTGTTTTTGTTTTTTTGTCCATTACTGAGATCAGATAGTAGAAAGTGAACATTTAAATTTTTATTAGTTGACATGAATTACAGCATTAGATATAACTAGATATATCTAGTTTAAAGTATTTAATTAAAAAAATATTTATTTGAACATATAAAGTAGACACACTGCTTTAATTAAACCTTGAATGCCTTTAGAGTAATTCCAAGCCAGATCATCCAGGCTCGTCACTCCACCTTCTCAGATTTGGCTGAAACTTGGTACATGGTAACTTTAGACAAATATAAGAACCCGTATTTTTCATTTTTTAAATATTGACTTTGGTTTGGAAATTAAAAAATTTTGAAAATTTTACGTATTTCAGGTATTGCCTTTCGGTTACACTGCATACACAATGACGCGTGTTTACATTAATCTTGCTGCTTACCATAATTATCGAAATAAAATCCTAAAATTTTTCATACTTGCTCAGAATTTAATGCAGATTCCAAATATGGTTTGCAAAATATAATTGAGTTCTTGTAAAAGGGTGGAAATTGAGCTAAAAGTCGAAAAAGTACATGTTCAGAAATCATAAAACATGCTTGATTTATACTCTTGTAACTTTTTTCTGCCATTTTTTAAAAAATTTTGCTTTATGTCATTTTAAAGAGCATAAAATTTCCTATAAGAATGTGATATTTATAGTGGGTTCTTTTGTTTTCAGCCCCCCCCCCCTCCCGATTTCATTTTTTACAACTATACTCTATTTGGGTGCAAAAAATTGTTGGACTATCATCTTAACTAAAACTCACATCAAATTGTTATGCATTTTATTGAATAATATTGTCATATTTATAAGAATATATTTTTAATATTTAAGGGCTTACTATTAATACTGAAATTAATAATTAAAAAGTAACTTAAAATCCATCAATTAAAAAAAAGTAACGTTTTTTTGTTATAAAAAGTAGTTTTATATTTCTAAAATGCTTAATAAATATCTCTGATTTAATCCTTTTTATTAAGTCAAATACTATATTCAAAATTATCCAAATAATCAATCAGAAAATGCAAATTTCCTTTTGTTTGATGCTACATTTATGTGACATCTACTTTCTTTGGGATCTCAAATTTTTTTTCAATGAGATACTTTAATAGAAGTGTTTCTTTTATTAATTTTCATAAATAATTTCAAATGTGCTCCATTTATGGAATTTAAAACTAATACAATTTTGTGTTTTAATAACCAACTTATATTTGTTTTCTCTTGCTCCAAGTTGTCCTTCTTATGTCATCACTATACTTAGCCTTTGTAATGTTATCTATTTCCTACAAAGGCATGGCACTGCAGGGCAATTCACAAACAGCATGTTTTCCCCTTAAAGGGGGAAAGATAAAGTGAGGATTTGTCTCCTTATCTCTGACCACCCCACCCCTGAAAGGGAAATAAACCCATAACTCACCTCCACCCCCTTCTTTTCTTCAAAGAAACAACCTGTAACATTGTTTGTGGGATATTACTTAAACCAGGCTTTTTGTTTACTCATTGGAATCATGATTCTATTTTTTGGGGAGAGTGGGAAGGGTGTTAGAATGTGTGAAAAGAAAAGTTATGATACCACCTGATTGAGGAGCTACAGTTGTTTTCCATTCTTTTTTTGCTGTCTGGAGATTTTGGCAGAATCTCCTTCATTTTCTGTAGGACTGTCATACTGGAAAGACATGTCTTCAAATGTTTATGAAAAGTGCAGTGTTGGTCTTTTTACAAATTCCAAGTGTCATGCAGAAAGATACACTGACAAAAAGATACTTCACAATATTGCTGAAGAACTTTCTAATGAAGAACGTGAGATATTATGTTTGAGGGCAGAAGGGCTTATTCTGCATTCAAATGCAAGCATTTGTTCACATCACTATTCAATAATGATCAAGTATTATGGCAATCAGTTTAGAATATGTTCTGATCCAAAAAAATACATAAAAGGTCTATTAAAACTTGCCTACGAACTATTTCCTTGCAAATGGCTAGATATGTAAAAGAATTATCTGGCATTCTACTAGTTCCTGGACAAAAACTGTGCTCCAATTGTAGGAAAAAACTACTCATAGGTTATTGTGGTGATGACTTAGGAAATGCTGAAAATAGTTCCAGTGATGATGAGCTAAAACAACTACCAGATCCACATAGCCTCACACCTGAACTGAAAAATCGCGGGGAATCTACAGCTTTTGCAAAAGAAGATCTGAATGCAAGTATCACATCTCTTGATCTAACACCTATAAAACTGAAGTCGATTCCAGAACATTCCAAATTATTATATGGCAAAAGAAAGGTAGCAGACGTTACAAGCAAAGTAAAATAAAAAATTGCAAAAGTTTTGCAGCTTCCAGAAGAGGACATTCAACTTGGTAGAAGTAGTGATAATGAAAATGATTTAAATTATTTAATAAGCCAGATGAAAGAAAAATTAAAATCTACTACATCCAATAGAGAAAAGATACACATTTTAACAATTGCACCTAAGTCATGGTCTCGTATGAAGATAGCAACAGAATTTAATGTCAGTGAGTACATGGTAAGAAAATCTCGCAAATTAACAAAAGAAAGAGGTATCCTTTCTTTTCCTCAACCTTTGCAAGGACTTAAAATCTCAGCAGAAGTTGCAGAAAGGGCAATAAATTTTTATCAAACAGATGAAAATAGCAGACTGATGTCTGGTGCTAAAGATAAAGTTAGTATACATAAGAAGACTTATGAACAAAAGCGGTTGATTCTTTGTAATCTTAAGGAACTATATATAGCATATAAAGAAAAACATCCTAATGATAAAATAGGATTTTCAAAATTTTGCGAGCTTCGTCCTAAATGGTGTATCACAGTTGGTCAGCCAGGCACACATTCAGTATGTGTATGTGTAATACACCAAAATCCAATCCTCTGTTTAAATGCTATGAATTTGGAAAAATGCCAAATAAAAGTTTTCACAGATTTGTTAGTATGTGACCGTGAAAAGAGGGGTTGTATGTTGAGAATATGTCCCAACTGTCCCAATTCGGAAAACGTTGAGAAGTACATAAGAGACATATTTCAGGATTTTGACATTGAAGATGAAGTTAAGTTTTCTCAGTGGGAAACAACTGATCGCAGCAATATACAAACATTTGTGCTTCCTTTATGTGAATTTATAGATTTTTTTGTGAAGAAACTGGAGATATTAATACCTCATTCATTTATTTCTAAACAGCAGTCAAAGTATGTGAAAGAAAAGAAAGAAAATCTTCAGAAAAATGAAATGCTTATTTTAATGGATTTTTCTGAAAATTATTCATTTGTTATTCAAGATGAAATTCAGTCGTATCATTGGGTTCATGCGGCCTGAACTGTTCATCCAGTTGTCCTCTATTTTAAAAATGGTGATGAATTAAGTGAAATGTCTTTGTGCTTTCTCTCCAATTGCTTAAATCATGATGTTCCCTTTGTGTATGAGGTGCAGCGAAGAGTTACCTTAATAATCCATGGAGATTTTCCAAATATTAATAAAGTGGAATACATCACAGATGGCTGTGCAGCACAGTATAAAAATTATAAAAGTTTAGTCAACCTTTGCTATCATTATGAAGATTTTGGATTAAAAGCTTCTTGGACTTTCCACGCAACAAGTCACGGGAAAACAGCTTGTGATGGAGTAGGGGCGAGCGTTAAACGAGCAGTATCCAGAGCAAGCTTACAACGGCCATATAAAGACCAAATTGTAACAACTGAAGACATGTTGACATTTTGCAATGATCATTTCTCTAAAATTAAATTTCAAATTATAAGTGAAGAAGCAATTTATTCAATAGAAGAAAAATTAAAGGAACGCTTCTTACATTTCACTACAGTGCCTGGAACAAGATCCTTCCACTACTTCATTCGGCTATCAAAAACTGTTATAGCTGCTAAACGAATGAGCAATGACAAAAAAATTTCACTAGAATATTCTCTTGTTGAAAAATCACAAAGCTTCAAAATTAGCACTAACTCGTATGTCTGCGCAGTTTATGACGACAAATGCTACATAGGGTTAGTAACAGAGAAAGAAAAAGAAGATGTGATGATTAAATTTATGCATCCACAATGGCCATCAAAATTATTTTATTGGCCTGAAAACAGAAATCTCGGCAAGGAAGATGCTTGTTGGGTCCCTTTCGGAAACATTCTTTGTACTGTCGATGTTCCAGAACTTGATACCCAGATTGGAAGGATACAATATAAACTAACATCTAAGAGTGAAAAGAAAATTATGTCTAAATGGAATGAGTGGCTTAACAAATGAGGTACTCTTGACTTTTTAATATAACTATCAAATAGTAAACGAAGTACTTTAATTCATATTTTCCTTGATGTAAATATATCATTCAAATTAACTGCTCTTTAACAAATTTCAATTTATGTGGAAGTTACTTTTTTACTTTTAAAATATAATTTGTTTTATTGTACCTACCACACAATTTTTCTCACTGAAAATCACTTCTGTGAAAAGTGTGATCAAATAACCCTCTCTAAAATGCATTAAATATACTTCTAATTAGTTTTAAAATGGTATATCACTTTCTTTTGCAATTTATAGGTATCTGTTTAAAAAAAAATCATTACATTTTTTTTTTTAAATAATTTTACTGTGGTAGTAGTCAACAATTTTTTTGCACCCAAATGAAGCATCAACGTAAAAAATGAAATCGGGTGAGGGGGGGGGGGGGCTGAAAACAAAAGAACCCACTTTAAAAATATCACATTCTTATAGGAAATTTTATGCTCTTTAAAATGACAAAGCAAAAAAAATTTAAAAATAGCAGAAAAAAGTTACAAGAGTATAAATCATGCATGTTTTATGATTTCTGAACATGTGCTTTTTCGACTTTTAGCTCAATTTCCACCCCTTTAGAAGAACTCAATTATATTTTGCAAACCATATTTGGAATCTGCATTGAATTCTAAGCAAGTATGAAAAATTTTAGGATTTTATTTCGATAATTGTGGTAAGCAGCAAGATTAATGCAAACACACGTCATTGTGTATGCAGTGTAACCGAAAGGCAATACCTGAAATACGTAAAATTTTCGAAATTTTTTAATTTCCAAACCAAAGTCAATATTTAAAAAATGAAAAATACGGGTTCTTATATTTGTCTAAAGTTACCATGTACCAAGTTTCAGCCAAATCTGAGAAGGTGGGGTGACGAGCCTGGATGATCTGGCTTGGAATGACTCTTTATTTATTTTTAGTCCGACTTTTTGTCTGTGGAAAAACTGCTGATACACACTGTTCATATTCGCACAAAACACAAGCTGCAAGAACTGAGCGATGTCCTGAAACCCCTGCTTGGATTGCCTGAATGTGAGTGTTATTTTTTTTTAAAATTTCATTTTACAGATTCATTAATTATGAGTTATTTTTGTTAAAAATTATTATTTACCTGCCTTTTCAATAAGTTGATTTTATTAGTGTGTTGATAGCTAGGTCTTGGGTAATTCTGAAGCTCTCTTTTATTTAAAGCTTTTATAAGTATAAGTGCCTTTTATTAAAAACTGGAGGTTTTACCTATTCAACCAAAAGGTGATTTGTACTACCAAAGAAAAATTGTTTTTTGTTTTTTTTGCAAGAAAACAGTCTGCTTTATTTCTATCTCAATTGTATGCAAACCGCCTGTGAATACTGTATTGTACAATGGTTATGAAGTATAATTTTTCTCTCAAACCTCTCTTAACATCAACTTTTTTAAGGTGAATTGATTTACCTCCCCCCTTTAGTGTGAATTTTTATACTTTTAATATGAGCACACTTAAAATAAAATGAGAGGGATCATAAGTCTGTTCCTGCCCCATAGACCTAATGCTTTATTTTTTGGGACACAATGTCTGGTGAAATATTACTCTAAGATGTATAATTTATAAATTTTTTTTACCAGGTATAACAAAAGTAGTAACAATGTTAGAATAGAAAATAACTGGATGATTTACTTTTAAAGTTTTGGTATAAATGTATAAGCTAGCTTATACATTTAAAATACATACATACTTAAAAATAAAATATATTGAGAAAAATCCAGCTATCTTACTTTCGAATTTTGTTCATTACCTTTCATAACTGTTTTTATATCTGGTCAAAGATTTCACATGGTTTCAATCAATGCTTTAGCAGATATCGTGTCTTAAATAATGAAGCATTAAGTGGCAAGAGCAGGCTGATTATTCATCTTCAGATGAAGTTACAATCTTAACCCATTCAAAAACTTTACTTTTGATGTGAAGAGATGGGGATAAAGTAAAATTAATTTTTTCCTCCTCAAAGTCCATAAAAGGAGTAGTATACAGCTTAAAAATGGTGAAGGAACAGGATGTCTCCAGGTATGAGCATCTTACTCCTTCTTCATCTTCCCACTTAATGAAAGGTGTTGACCATTTGCATTGGGTTGTTCGTTTTTTCTTTATGCACGCAAAAGTGGTTGTGGGGGAGGGGAACCTTTAAACCTGTTCTGCAAAGATAGCGATAAAAAGCCTTATGTCGATGCAGGTGTATCTACTGTCCACATTCAATTTCAAATATCCCAAGTTCCTAATATGGGGTGATGTTTGTTTGGAGATATCTCTTTATGTCACTGTTGTTGTGCATTTTTTCTGTATTTAATTATAAATAGAATTTACATTCCTTTCTAAAGTTCTGTTTTCTTAAATTTATTTCTTTACTACAATAACACTGACTTGAAGAGGTGGCAATACCCAAGTGAAATGTTGATGTTTTGTGTGCGTTCTGATTGACAGATCGTTTGCTCTGGATTATTTGGGAAAGTTTGCACGCTGGTATATAAAAAACCCGTCATTTACCTTGTATCTGAAGTTGTATGCCCTGAAGTTTTTGTTAAAGTTTGATAGTGAGTTTGCAGTTGTTTAGAGAAGTTTTGTGAGTTGTAAGGGCCAAATGTGAGGGATGGGGTTTTTTGTTTGTTTGTGATTTGTTCAAGAAACGCTGTGGTTCTAAAACATTCAGAATCTACTCATAAGACATTTTACTTAATTTTATTAAAATAATCTGAAGCCAAAACACATGTCTCACCTCTCCAAGATCAAAACAAGATAAGTTTTTAAGGTAAGAGATACATAGAAAGGATATATGCACATGGTTGCCACACACCTGGAAAACTGGGAAAACCTGAAATTGTCAGGGAAAATGCCTATAAAAAGTTTGGGAAAACTAAAAAACGTGATATTTTCTGGAAAAGTCAGGTAATTTCTTTCAGATTCAAGTTTTTTCCCCAAGAAGTTTAATAACGTGTAAAAAGCACCCATTGGAAGTGTTATTAACAGGAGGGAGTGAAACCAACATCAGGTTAAAACGAAAAACATCCTCTTTATTAAAAACACATCAACAGTTTATATATACCATTTCCACTACCGGTGGAAAGAAGAACTAAAAAAGAATTTGCATATAGCCGCTAATACATTCTTAAATTACCAACAATCTCCTCCTGCGACTGTATGCAAATGAAATTTAAATTAAATTAATTTGATTCATACTTGATAACAATCTCTCACAAGTTAAGGCCTTAGTCAAAAAATCAGCCATCATTTCATTACTTGATACATGAATCAATTTAATAAGCTTAGATTTAATTAAATCTTTAACAAAATGAAATTTTAAATTAATATGTCTAGTCTTAGTTGAAGATCTAGATCCATTTATCCAATCAATTGCGGATTTACAATCAGAATAGATATTTACAGGCGCTTGTACAAAAACATCACATTCAATTTCCCTCAAAAAATTTAAAGTCCAAGTTACATGTTTGGAAATATCACAAATTGCATACAATTCAACTTCACATGTTGACATTCCAACACATTTTTGTTTATTGCTCTTCCAACTTACTAAAGAGTTACCAATCATAATAACTCCTCATGAAAAAGATTTCCCTTCATTGGCATTACCCCAGCTCGCATATGAGCTTGCATTCATAGTACCAATACAATTATCATAAAACAATATTTTATCTTTTGTACCCTTAAGATAACGTAAAACCTTTTTCAACAGTTCATAATGACGCTTTTCTGGTCTGTTATTAAATTGTGATAAATAACACATAACAAATGCTAAATCGGGTCTAGACCAATTTGATAAATAAAGCTATTCACCGTACAAATAAGCTGTTTTAACATAAAAAAACTTAATGTCCAAGTTTAATTTAGCCGATGTAGCCATCAACATTCGCCACGAATCAATATTTACAACAGGCGAGTATGTCTCGGTGAAGTCTACATTTTTAATTTGATTAAATGCAGCCACCACTAATCTAGCTTTAAAACGATTAGGATTACCTTCATCTTTTAATGTGAAAACCCATTTAGTTGTAATAACTTTTACACCCTTTGGTTTCTCTACGATCTCAAAAACATCATGCCTTTCTAAAGATTTTAACTCATCCTTAATTGCAGTCTCCCAATCAGACCAATTTTCACTTATGCTTGCTTCTTGAATGTTTGCGGGAACCTGATTAAAAGCTAAATTCGCGTTTTCTTTTTCTTTTAATCTATCAGATCTTCGAAGGTCAAGGTCAATAGCTCGTTGTTCCGCATCTAATTTGCGCTGTTCAGTAAGTTCTTGACTTTTTGCTTTAGTCATTCCTAAAGGTCTACCCAACTTTCTCGATTGGTTAGGATTCGAATCCTGAGATTCTAAGTTCAAGTCCAGATTGATTCTAGTCGGTTCCGAATTTGGATTCGAACTCATATCTAGCCTTTTAGAATTAAACAAATTTTCAATGATTGATAAGTCATTCGTCCTGTCTTTTTCTAAAAATACACAACCCTTTATCTGTTCATTAAATTTTACTGATCTCTCTTCAATTACTTTTTGACCTTCTATATCAAATATTCGGTATCCACGCCGTTGTGTTGAATATCCTAACATAATACCACGTTTACCGGGAGGTTCAAATTTCCTGCGCAAAACTTTAGGAACATGAAAATATACAAGAGATCCAAACACTCTTAAATAGTTAATACTTGGTTTTTCCCCTGTAAATAGTTCAAAAGGGGTCACGCTTTTACTCTTTCTATAAATTAAGTTCGTTACATGTGTACTACATGCTACTGCTTCCGCCCAAAATTCTAATGGAAGTCCACTGTCATAAAGTAAGGTTTTAGCACGACTAACAATTACTCCTATAGCTCTCTCACTTTTCCCGTTACTTGGCGCATTATAGGGAACGGTTAATTCTCGCACAATGCCCGATTGTTCTAAGAAAGCGTTAAATTCATTATTAACAAATTCTTTCCCATTATCAGTCCTGAACCGTTTGATTCGAACATTGCAAAGATTTTCATATCTTTCCTTAAATTCTCTAAATTTACAAAATACTTCACTCTTACTCTTTAAGAAATAAGTAAAGTACATTCCAGAAAAATCATCTACTAGAACAAGAAAAAACCTTGATTGTCCTAATGATGGTTCATTTACAGGACCACACAAGTCACCATGGATAAGTTCCAAAATAGAACTACTTTGGTCAACATCTATAATCTTATGAGGTCTATGTTTAATTTTACACATATTACAGCTATCACACTCTAAATTAATATTCACAGTTAAATCATTACTTTTAGTCATATTATCATTAATCATTTTAGAAACATGTTTATTATTAACATGACATAACCTCTTGTGCCATAAGGTACTGGAATCGAACCTTTCAGATTGTAATTGATTAGCTGCCTCCAAGTTATTTATATCTGGAATCATATACACTTCTAAGCGTTTATCTCTCATTAAACCTGTTAACATTAATTCTCCATATTTATTAAATATTAACATTTTATCATATTCAGACACTATTTTATAACCTTTTAATATTAAAGTGGTCAATGAAAGCAAATTATGTCTTAATTTAGGCACATATAATACATTATCCATTGTCACTGATATTTCTTTACACCGACTCTTAATCTTAGCTTTAGCAAAACCTATACCTTCAGAATATAATTCACCATCAGTACCAGCTTGAAATATTTTACTAGAATTATAATTAAATTCACTAAACCATTTTAAGTCATTAGTCATGTGCGAAGTCGCCCCACTGTCAATTAGCCATACACATCAGAAATATTACCTTTCAGTTCTTCGGAACGTGCATTCAAGGCACAGTTGTCAGCTCTCTTGGATGCACTCGTGGATTGAAAGTTCTTTTTCACATTAGGATTCGAGTCCGTGACCTTGTTTCTTCCACTCTGTACTTTCATTTTAGTCCTTAAATTACAGTTCTTGTACAAATGTCCCTTTTTGTGGCATGTGTAGCAAGTCTTCTCGAATCTCCGTCGAGGATCCCCCATGAAGTAGGCTCCGTCCGCTTGCTTGCAATTACGTTGAAATTCGCGTTCTTCCTCGCGCAAAATTTCCAGCACTTCTTCGATCGATTTTTCTCGTTGAGTTTTCAACATTTCACGTACCTTCTCAAATCGACCTCTCAATCCTCGAACTGTGTAGAATACAAGTTCTCTTGGTGAGATAACAACTCCAAGAGATGCACACTTCGTCCTGAGACCTTTAGCTCTGGCCACATAGTCATTAACCAGTTCCTTCTCCTGCATCTCCAAGCACTTTAATTCTTGACCGGCATCAATATTGCGATCTTCTAAAGTACCAGTAAAACTATCTTTGATACGCTGTAACAGTTGCTTCGCATTAGTTTCACTTGCGTACTGCAAAGCTTGCTCATCACTCAGGGAAAGTTTAATGCAGGCGACAGCTTCGTTGTTTTCTTTCTGCCAGGCAGGAAGTTTCGTTTCTTCTGTTGGAGGGTCTTGAGTAATAATTTCTGAAAGTCCTCGAAGGCATAAAGCTGCTTCAAGTTTCATTGCCCACACGAGATAGTTCGTGCCAGTCAGGGCAGGTATCAAAATAGGATATCTATCCATCTCACTCCAATCCTGTTTGTTCCAAATCACGATAAGAAAACCGACGTCGTATTTTAACTCGTAACCACGCTCTGCTACCAATTGTTATTAACAGGAGGGAGTGAAACCAACACCAGGTTAAAACGAAAAACATCCTCTTTATTAAAAACACATCACCAGTTTATATATACCATTTCCACTACCGGTGGAAAGAAGAACTAAAAAAGAATTTGCATATAGCCGCTAATACATTCTTAAATTACCAACAGGAAGCATATTGACTGAAAAACGGTTGAAAATCTTTTGCTTTTACACTGATTTCCGCTTTTTTTTTCAGAAATTTTTCGTTTTTTCTATAATTTTATTATTTTTAATGGACTTAATAGTGCTTTATTAGACTAAACTTGCCTAAGACATCCCTCAAAAAATATTTCTAGCTGCGTCACTGTTCTGTGTAGACATTAGTACACAAATATATTCTTATTCAGCTATTTTTGTTGTTGAAATTATATTTACAGGGTTTCCGCGCATATGGAAAGTCAGGGAAAATCATGGAAAGTCATGGATTTTGAGCAAAAAAAGTCTATAAGTCATGGAAAAACAGTGAATTGCATGGATTCCGAAAAATCTTAAGTAAAATCACGTGTCTATGACGTCATAAACGCCATGATCGCGATTCGTTGTTACTTTGACGATCATAGATTCATCTGCGTTTTTATTTACTTTATTGATAGAAACAACGGTTACAGTTAAAAACTCCGGCCAATGAAAAGAATTTCCGAACTCCAAACTTATGACATCACACAAGTAGGTCTCGGTGAAAAAAAATTCATAATGTAAGAACTGAAATAAATTAATTTGATAATCTTTACTTTTGATTTGACTCCGTATGCTACTGGTTTAAATTTTTTTTTAACTCCGTATGCTGCTGGTTTACATTGTGAATACCAAAACATTTAAATATATAATTTAATTTACTTAAATTGACTTATTCCTTCTTCAAATATTTACTTATTATTAAAGATTGATTAGCTTTTTTAACACCTGAAATATTAAAGAATGAAAAATTATTTTTCGCTTTTTCTTCTGGTTTCGACGTATCTTCGTTACTACTTATAAGGTGAGTACCTATTCCTCTGATTTTATTGGAAAAATCTCTTGTAGATATCTAGGGTGGCGACAGAACAGGGAATTTCACTATTCTGTAAAAATAAAGGAATTGCGTACAATTGAACTAGCTACGCGCTTCATTTTAAGTGATTATACGTCAAATAAAACATTTTTGAATTAATGTAAAATCAAAACAATATTTTTAAAATCAT
This sequence comes from Linyphia triangularis, assembly GCA_963978545.1. Taxonomy (NCBI): domain Eukaryota; kingdom Metazoa; phylum Arthropoda; class Arachnida; order Araneae; family Linyphiidae; genus Linyphia; species Linyphia triangularis. The sequence continues at coordinate 17,129,867 of OZ021730.1, forward strand.
TATATTTGTCATTCCATAAACATGGAATGTATTGAACTTCGGAAATCAAAGCCATGGAGATCTTGTAATGTAATGGACGGTGAACGAAAATTAATGTCTGGGTGTAGCGGTAAGATGAAGCGGCCCAGACGCTCATGTTCATCCATGCCGGCCGGACCCATTCTTCCGTTGTAATCAATGCACACCTTAACGCAAACGGTGCCGCTCCATTGTTCTGCCGACAGTCGCTTACGCTTGCCGTTCGTATAACTTCAATCTGACTGAATCCTTTACTAGCATGATTATTTTTTAATTTGTCTTTCGTTTTTTGTCAACAGAGTGTATGAGAACCCTAATTATTTACTTATTATTTCTGTTAGATTTTTAGTTATTCTATAACTTAGCAGCGCGGCAGCTCGCATCTTTATTGTTAAAAAGAAATTCTTCAACTTCAATCTAACTGCATCCTTTACAAACATGAATATTTTTCTTCTTGCCTTGTGTTTTCTGTTAACAGAATATATTAGAAGCCTGAATTTCTTAATATTTCAAATTGATTCTATCAGATTTTTTTCGGTTTTATTTACCTTTAATAGCTCTGATTACAGGTGTGCGACAAATCTTTAGGCATCCATAAGTAAGAAAACTTACTTGATTATTATACTGTACTTGATTATTAGCTGTACTTGATTTTTTTTTTTTTGTACATTTATTTTGACATTTTATTAAACACAATTAACTGAAGGTGATTTGGATTTATAAACTTAATATTTTGGTGCAAAATTAGCCATTATTTTCTTTTTCATTTTTTAATCATAACATCGCCATGCGTGCACATCAAGGAATATTCTGAAAATCAGGGAATATTGTTTCCTAATTCTGCAGCCACCCTGATAGCTTCATTAAGTCTGCATTTAAACATCACATTTATTGTTATTTATAATTTTTCTAGATTTTATGGCTCTTACAAAGATTACCAAATTTAACCTTAGGTGGTTGGATCCCACATCATTTCCAGAATTTGCAGGATGGCTAAGCAATATTAAAACTGATGTTAACAGTGCTCGATGCATTCCATGTAAAAAGACTTTTACTTTGAGTAATATGGGCATAGGAGCAATCAAGTGTCATGCCCGTGGAATGGAACACAAGAAAATTTTAAAGCAACAGGCAAACACAGTACAGTCATCTTTAATGTCATTTCTCATTTCGCATCTGGAACCTAGCAACTCTAGTGATATGACAGTTATTGGAAGTTCTGGAGGAAGTGCTTTGCCTGAGTTTACTGACAAAGACAAAAATATAGAAAAATCGATTTCTCTTTTCACTACCAAAGAGGAGACTTTGAAAGCAGAAATTAAATGGGCAATGACTGTAGTGGAAAAAAAAAATTGTCTCTGAACTCGTGCAGTAACATATCAAAAATTTTCAAATCAATGTTTCCGGATAGTGCAATTGCACAGCAGTTTCAACTGGGAACAGACAAAGTGTCTTATATAATTCATTATGGAGTGACATTTCAGTTTGTGTGGATGAATCCCTGAACAAAGTTGCCCAAAAGGGACAAATGGATTTGATCGCTAGATTTTGGTGGGGTGAAAAAGTTGTTTCACGATATTTTGGTAGTGTTTTCATGGGAAATGCTAAAGCACAAGATTTGTTGGATAGCTTTCTAAAAGCCATAGAGCCTATACCTCTCTCTAAGCTATTGCATGTGAGTAAAAAACCCTCGTTTCATGTAAGTGAACTAAGCATAGAAAAATAATACAGTAAAGGTGTTTAAAACATTTGTTGATAATTATTCCAAGGCTTTTTTCTTGCTCTCTAATATGATAATTTTCTCTTGCAATTCCATTTCTTCTTTTTCTTTTTCCAATCTCATTTTTTTCTTCTGACTTCTCAGTTGTTGCAAATCATTTTCTAACTTTCTCTTTTCTTTTTTCTTCAGAGTTTTTGTCCAATAGTTCCTTTTTTTTCTCTAGATGCAACCTATATCTTTGCCTTGCTGCACGAACAGCTAAGAGCATTTTTTTTATCAATATCAATATTTTCCACTCCCCCAAGGGCCTTTATACCATCATATGTTCTCCTCTGTGATACCAAACTTTCCTCTTGTAAGTTTTCAACTAACATAGTTTTGTTGATCGAAAAACCGCTTTCAACAGAAGCATTGCCATGTACTAAAATAAAACATAGTTTTACAACTTTCCATAAACTTTCCCATGCTTTTTCTCCTGACATTAAATTGTGATAAAATTTGTCTAGTTCTACAATGCATTCAGCAGACAAAAAAGATTTAAACTTCTCTTCATGTCTTTCTTTAACAGTAGAGCAAAATGATACATATTGTTGTTTGGCGGATTCTGCTATTGTTTCAGTTATTCTATTTGCATCGTGTAAGATTTCTAGTACAATATTAAATCTCGCTGATCCAGTTGTTGGGTTATTTAATATTACAGATGGATGCAAGCTAGATAGTCCTCTCACCAGTTTATATTTAAGTGGGCTAAGCTATCTCATTTTGAGAAGTAGAACACCATGATTTTGACTGCAATCTACGAGCACGCTCTTCCGCATATCGATTTGTTTCGGTTGTAACAATGTTGATCAATTCATTATCAAAATATTTATAGAAAAATTCCAAAACATTACGGACATCAATATTGAAATTCATATCTGCTTTGGCAGTAAAAGGAAAAGGAGAGGGTGCAGGTGGCAACTTTGTTTTTTGAATTGCACACCATTAACGAGCTGCCGGCAAATTGTCCGAACCCAAATCACTTGATCTATCGTCTTCAATAAGGCTACATACAAAAGAATAACTTCCACTATTTTCAATGTCCACCTCTTCATATTCACTATCTGAAAAAACATCGCTTTCGCTATCTTGCATCATCGCCATTATTTTACTTTTTTTCAATGCAACTATCCTTTACACATTACTAATCCACAAGCCGACATATACTATACAATTGGGAAAACACGTGAGCAGTCCCGTCAAAAGAACTGCGAAACCATCAAAACTTGGCAAACTGCCAATCAAAGCTGAATATTTTCTTTCATTTCCTCCAGGCCGAGTAAAACCGTGATAAAACAAATCATACTGACAAATTCTGTTCCCCTGAGTTTTCTTGGGATAATAATTAACTGCAATATATACGAAACCGAGATAACTCTGGATAATCAGGCAAGCTGTTAAAGTGTCGAAATTCGCTTTCATTTCTGGGGGTGGATTCATGTTCTGCCTCTTAGGAGGTGTGGGGCATAAGAACATCCAAACTATTAGTGTCCTTTATACTCACCGATGTAATTGGCCTTGCATTTAAAACTGTCTCAATTTGAGTGGGGAAGAGTTGATATTTTTTCGAATATCAGAGAAGTTTTTCCAATGACTCTACAAATTGGGCCCGACCATGGCAAGTTGGAGCCCAAGGTTTGGATGCTTTTGGGGGCCTCTTTCTCAAATGTTACTGTCGCTTAATTTGGTAAGGTTGCAAAGTATTAGCTTATATTGGTAAGGTTGGGTGAAAAATATATGTATTAACCAATTATGCTGGTTATGGTTATAAAAACTTCAAATGCATGGTTTATTGAAAAGCAGCTTGACACAAAGTCAAATGAATTAGCATTAAATACAGAAAAAATTTATAAATCAATATTAATATTGTTTTCTAAAAGTTACTTTCTTTTATCACAAGTAAACAAATTTCTGACGATCAAATTTATAGGTCTAAAAAGGAAAACTTTGTTATGTACAGCATTGCTTAATATGTAGCATAGCATAAATATTGTTATGTGCAGCATTGCATAATACAGGGGTCGCAGACGTCCTATATGTCCTATAAATCCTATATTTTTAAAAAAATCGGTAAAAACGTCCTATATTGTCCTATATTTTACAATTGTCCTATATATCCTATATTTCTACATTGATTCGATCTATATTTTCTTCGAATTCGTAATAACGGCGCCATTTGTTGCCATTTTTTAATATTTCGTATTCTTTGGCGCGATCGTAGGTGAAAAAGACCTAACAAAAACGATGTTTGTAACGGCGGCGCGACGTTTTATCTCTTGTGACGTCACGTGCTGCATAACCTACAACTCAACTCTACTGGACCGGCGGGAGGCGGGAGTTGTAAACATGTGAACATTTCCATAACAATCAGTCTTGAATTTCTGATCTGATTTCTCCTCAAACGTAATAAATTAATTGGCCATAATGCAGAGAGAGATGCAACAACAAAACTCTGCCTCGGGGAAAAACGGATAAAAACAACTTGGGATTAACTTGCAGGACTACTAAAGAACATTTTGAGTGCTCAGTCAATAATTGATGATGGAAACAAAAAGGTTAAGATTTACTGTATGATGTCGGATAGCGATTTTTTTATTCCGAATCCTGTACGGATTCTGCGCCACGAATTGTTTTCATCAAACCACTCCAACTTATGGCAACCATAGGCAGTTAGTTATCTTGCTCTTAAAAAATGGCAAGGCTGCCATTTTTTGGCGAAAATCGCCTTGGCGCAGAATTCGTACCGGATTCGGAATATTAGCCACGATTTTTTCATAAAAGTCGCCAAAATTGAAAATTACGTCAATACGTTGTGTTGTAAATCCAAACGATCACTAGGGTTGCTTTAAAACCAAGTGCCAGGTTCGCCACATTCGGCGATAAATCTCCCACTTTTCGCCGCCAATCCAGCCGATACTGAACAGTAAATCTGAATCCACAAAAGACTGCAAACAGGGATAAAAAGAAAATACTTAAAGAAATAGAAACTGTTAAAAATGCTGGAGGCAAAAGACTCATGATTGCAAATAATGTAATTAATAAAACTTGATTTAGGGATGGAATATTGAGGCAATAACGGATCACGTATTCAGGATCAGGCGATTTCTTTTTTTTTAAAGGTGTGTTTTCTATTCTCTTAAATTCAATATAACGAGTATATAAATGTATAACGAGTTAATTTTGAAGTTCAGTAGCAACTGTGTGCAGTTATTTGATGTTTTATATTGTCCTATATTTTTTTTTGAAAAAATCCTATATATTCTTATTTTGTCACTTTGACCCCTGATAATATTATCTAGGATAGCATAATTATTGTTGTGTATAGCATGAATTAAAAATAACATTTATACAGGATCAGAAATTGTATTGTTAAATACATTATCCCATTCCAATCAAATCCATTGGGAATCAAAACTTGAGCTTATTAAATTAAAAATGTTTTTTTCCTGCTCTTTTCTCTGCAAATTCTAATATTACATCTTCAAATCCAATTTGCAAGTAATTATTGCATCTTAAAAATCCAGTTTGCACATAATATATTTTCTACAGATAACAAAATTAAATTACTCAGTTTTTCTTGTTTTAAACTAGATTGTACATTTTAATTCCTTTTAAAGTTGAAAAATGAGCATTCAGTAGACGAATTAGATATCGGCATACTTAAAAGGATTCTCAAACAAGTGGCCACGTTTGGAAAAGTGTGCTACTCTTGAAGTTCTTTCACCTTTTTTTACTGTTCTTTGGGATCACTGATGGAAGGAAGAAAATTTTGAAACTGAATGTACTCATCCTCAAAGTCCTTGTCAATATCAACAGCATAGAATTGCTGAAACTTGCCAACATGTCAGCTTTATTTTGTTCGTTTAGTTCTTTATACAAAAATCCAAATTTCACTCTAAGGTCTGTATATGCTTTTTTTGTGTTTACTTAATTCAGTTATAAAAGAATCATAAAGTACCTAATTAACTTCATGAATAAATCATAACGTTCATTGAATTCCAACATCTTTACAAGTTGAATTATCCAACATTCTGGTTTTGGAGACCTTTTTCTTTCTTTTTTTGAACATATGTTACTCCATTTTTGACTAAATGATGTGCTTCAAATTCGTATTCTTTGAATTTATTATGAACACGGTTTATAAATTTCTCTAACGACTCAAACAATGGCACCAAAATACATAAACTGCAGCTAGATCCTTGCAGAGTTTTACTGACTTTATTTATATTTTGTAAGATTGTGTCTTATGCAACAGTAAGGATTGCAGTTTCTAATTTTTTTAACTGTTTTAAAATGAGTTAGTTTCATGGCGCGTAGCAACTCTCTCAGTTTTGCTTCCAAAGTACCCTTTTCTCGGAGCTTACATCACATCTGCTCTTGCCAACCATTGAGTCCCAGATAAATTTTTGAGTGTTAGAAATTATTTTCTTTTAAATTGGACATAAGAATTTCCCACCTATGAGTGGACACAGAAAAGAAGTTATATAAACTTTGTACAAACCCAAAATTTGAAACTACTTGATTGCAACACTCAACAGCAACAAAGCAAGCTAAATTTAAGGAGTGTGCAGAACAAGGTACATACTCAGCTAATGGGTTTACAAACTTGAGTCTTGCTTCTAGGCCTGTCTACCTACAAGCCAAGTCGCTTGCATTGTCGCAAGATTGCCCCCGGCAAGTATTAAAATCTATCAACAAAGTTTTTAATTCCTCTGAAATGACTTCAAACAAATTACTCCAAGAATGACCACTTATAATGGTATTACTTAAAGAAAATGCTCAACAGGCTTCCCTAACTCATCTGCATAAAGTGTAATAACATACAGCTGATCAACATGGGATATGTGTGGAGTCGTGTCCAAAATATTTTGCGGCATAAATGTCTTGCAAAATATTTTTTAGCACTGTATTGCCCATTATTTGAATAAGTTCATTCACAACAGTTGACCTCAAATAGTTCACTTTCTCTCTCTACGTTTCCAAATTTCTCTATATGTTCTGCCATAAAAGAGTCGAAAAGGCTAATTAACTCTAGGTGTCCTAAAAAATTGCCTTTTGAGAGTGAGTCAACAGTTTCTTTGGATCCAAACACAGGCAGTCCATGTTGGCACTAAAATTTTATTGCCACTACCACTCTTCTTAACACATTACACATTCCTTCAATATTTGAATTCTAATTCTTGTTCTAGAATGAATCTACAGTCCATTCGAGAATTTGAATTCCTTCTTGCTAAAAAAGAATCAATTAATCTAAAGCATAGACTTGAGCTGTCGGTAATAAAGCAATGTGAGGATGTCGTATTGAAAGGTTTGACCCGAATAGCCGAATACTGTAGAAACTGGAGCTTTTTCATTCATCACATCTTGAGTTGGTCTCACAAGATTATTCACTATGTTTTCATGGATGCTAGTATCATGTTTTGATTTGCATATTATGCAATGGTAGTGGGATGTACATCTCATATTTTTAATAGAATTTGAAGAACATTTAATGTACAACTGTTTCTTTCTCACAAATTTTTTCCTCTCCTTAAGGTATGTGCCTACCTTCAGAGCAATTTTTTTGAAATAAGTAAAAAATTTCTGAACCATGTATGTTTTTAGTTAAAATAGTGTATAAAACTAATTATCCATATGTAATTTAAAAAAAATATATTTTTATTTTTCATATTTTGGTAATTTGTTGTCAAACATAAGTAAAACAATAGGTTTACGCTAACCTTTCTATTAAAAAAACTAATAAACAAATGGTTTGTTTGAGGACATCAATATATTAGTGAAACACTTATCTGTGTTCTGTAGCAAAAGATTTGCAATATATATGAAAGTTGCTTAATTATAGGCCATTTTGTATGCACAAACATTAATTGTAAAACACAAAATCATTTTCTCAAGTAAAAATAGCTCTAAAATAAATAATTACATACTTGCATATAATTAGTTTTCTTTATAACACACCCATAGATAAACCTAACATACTGGAAAAAGTTTTATTTCAATATCTTAAATATTTTTTAAGAAATGAGGTTTATCGTAAATGAAAACACTGAAAATTAACGTTTTACAGAAAATGAAAATTGAAATTTAGCACAAAAATATATCTATAAATTTCACACATTTAAAATTCATCATATTTATAAGTCAGACCCTCCTTTGCCTCATTTTTAATTAATTTTGACTTGCTTTTAGCTTTAAGAATTTTTCTGGACAGTTTTGTAGATGGTAATATTTATCGTCTTGATTTTTTAATTCGCTCCATATCAATTTCCTTGTATTTTTCAAAAATTTCAGACTTGTATGGGATTTCTAATTCTTTAAAAAGTGTTTGAAGTCATTTATAACCAGAATTAAATAGTATCACTGCTATATGAGCACCAAATAGCAATGTTTGCAATTGAACAAAATTTTCTTTCGGCACTATGTTCCACAACACATTGTTAAAAGATTCATTATTGTTCTGTGTTAAGCCATGCAAGCATTTTTCTAACAAACTCTTGTCACATAGGTCTAAGTAGGTAGGTTTAATTTGTTTTATTACCTAATCTGGAAGTCCTGGTGATTTGTCCACAAACTGCTCTCCATGATGCAACATTCGCTTATATTTACACCAACTATTAGCACCGTCAGGACACTGCCCATGCATGGGGTTATTACTACTTGAACAGCTATGGAAAAAAGCAGCTATTACTGCTGATTGCATGCTTTCAAGATTTCCAACGTTGATGCGAATTGCAATTCCGTAGTAATTTTATAATTTGTCAATAAATTTATCCGTTAGTTTACCCTTGCCCCTAAGTCCTTTGGTTTTCTTTTTTAATTTTCTCAATCGTGAGCCTACTCTCTTTTGGATGTGCTCTATGCATTCCAACTTGGTTACTGTAGTTGTTCCATAAATGTCTTTCGCTTCCATGTATGCCTTTGAATCCCCATCTCCGTAGTAATCCGTGTACATGAGTTGTTGATTCACAAAAGATCTCTCGAAAATTCTGTATGCACCCACAACTTCCATGTTTCCGGAAGACCTTTTATAGTTTGAGCACACATGTGGCATTGTGTTACCATCTTTGCACAATTTGCAATATTGTGATAGTACTTCAATGTCTAAAACTTTACCAGTGTCAATGGAAATAGCAGAGACGCAGCTATTTAGGGACATATGTCCTCGTCTCTGCCATGTACCGTTTACAGATACACCACATGTGGAACTTTTTTTACAAGTTTTCACTTCTTCTGACGCTGCCTTCATATTTTTTTCAGAAACAATTTGTACTGCATGTAAGAGTTTGAGTTCATGCTTTCGAAAACTTGCTTTGGAAACAAGTGGCAAATTTAATGTATGCAACAACTTTTTACCACCATTAAAACCAGTTCCAATTAGCCTTAATCCAAGAACAAGTAAAGTATTCAGAGTGTATGTTTCCTTCTGTTTAGGGGTCGAAGTAAATCCAGATACAAATCCACACTCGCAAGCTAGAGAAAAGTTTGAGCCAAGTCCAAATTTAGAATCTTCTGTCAATTTCAATCCTGTGACAAAACATTTTGGACAGCAAAGAATTGAAAAGACATTAATTAAAGTTCCAATATCAAATATCCTGTTTCCTTCAGTCTTTTGAATACAATCTTCTTCCATATCCACACTTTCAAAAATGTTCAATTTTGATGAACTGGCGGTTGATTCATCGTTACCAGTTTGACTAGCAGTAGTATGTTGATTTCCGCGAAATCTACGCTGTTTTGATTTTTTCGACCTTGCTTTTGCCATCTCGGCACAACTTTATCAGTTAAAAAATCTTCGATAAATTATAAAATCAAATAATCAAGCAGAAAAATATAAGATAATAGCTGAAAATTCGAAAACACGATGACGCAAGTAAACATAAACAAGATGGAATGATTGATATGTTGCCAGTATGTAACTAGATTGTTAGTAAAAAAAACTGCTGCCAAATATAAATATAACTGCAATTAAGTAATAAAGTAAAATCAATGCTAGAATTAAAAAATAATTGGAGCAGATATATTGTTTAGAAGGATAAAACAGCTGTTTTAACACACTGTTTACATTGTATAGCTCCTTAAATAAGAACTTCCGGTTTCGGAATTATTCATTTCCGGTTTGCTAATTACAGTGTATCTTTGGTTCTAATCATCCCAGAAACAAAAATAAAGCATTTTTGGATTTTTAAATGTTTGGTCTTTAAAATACAATAATAAAAAAAATTTCGTCAATTTTCACAAATACAGTGAATTTTGGGTAGGCACATACCTTAATAGAAACTCATTAAATTTGACACATTTGTTAAAATAATGAGCACTAGAACACAATGGCACTTTTACTGATAGATGAACTTGGGTTTCATATTATTTCTGATGCGAGTCACTCCACTTACATCTTTGTCTTGTTTTTGATTGAACTCCTCAAGTATGGTTCTTGAGTTGAGGAATTCGGAAGAAATTTTCTAATGTAGGGAACTCCACATCCACACTTTTCTGTGACTCACTGTTGCCTGGTTTCCGCATTGATCTTCTCCAGCAAAAAATGAATCAGCCACGGATCCCTGGAAATTGCTTCTTCTTTACTAATGGACTTTTACCAGCGACTCACTTTATCCGCTGTATCTGCTATACTTCGAAGTTTCTTCTCATCTGGAAAAGAAACACGAGGCTGTTCCAGCTTGGAACTAGTCCATAGGGATGTGGCAGCCATCTTGTCTGTTCGTCGAGGGAAGGTCGGGGCGGGGATGTTGCTTGGAGTTTCTATGGCGGACTGGTTGAGATGGGGAAGAGCTCATTTTATGTTGAAATTCTTGATTGAAGGTCTGGGCTGGGCTTTGTCAATGGCGGCGGGTGGAGATGGGGGAATCTCTTCAAAGACCCCGGTCTGGAAAGCAGGTCTATGAGGATGACTGAAGAGACTCCGGACAGGATAAAATTCCGGCATTGGTAATTAGGAAGACTAGCGGGAATTATTCTTCATCCGGATCCCATACTTTAGGAGGGGAATGGTGGTTTAATAGGAGCACCGTCTCAAGAGGACGCCTCTCCCCGAGGCATGTCTGATTCGGCGGCCATTTCTCATGGTCATTTCTTTTTGATACGCTCCCTGCTTGCGTCTTATCTGCTTGACAGCCTACCCAAGAGTGAGTCCCAAAGAAGATGTTCTCTCCCCGTCTCGGCGATAGCTTGCCCAATCAGATGTCTGGAAAGTGACGAAATACGGTGATGTCATCGGCTGTTGCATCATTTTGTGATTTAAAACGGAGGCGATTCGGTCCCAAAACTGTTTGGTGTGATGCTTCCATGTAGCTTTATCTGTAATGACTTTAATGGGTGGCAGTTTTGTAGTTAGGTGCAATGGTCAAGTAAATATCAATTGACATTAACTACATCTCATTAAATAGTAAAGATATATCTTGGTTTAAATCATTAGCCTTTATTTTGACAATCCCGTCAACAGTGTCTCCAACCTCTGACGAAATAGAAGTTCAAGTACCTATTATATTTGAAGTTAAAGTACATAAGTACATAGTTCAAGTACATAATAAGGTTAAAGTTAAAGTACATAACATGGTGGAAGTTAAATACATTTCACATCCTCCTTTTCAACTATACAACACTCTAACATACACAGCATTCCAAATATAACAAATTTATTACACATAATTACAAACACTCCATATATTACAAACTAATTACATACATAATTATTCAAATACTGAGGTCTTTTTACAACACGACCTGTTTGGTTTCTAACATTGAATTGTTGATTTATTTACTTGTTGTTAACTAATTGTTGATAATTATTATTGTTGGGTACCATTGTCAAGTACCATCAACAAGCACATCACCAAAGTATCGATGAGTCGCATGAGATAATTTTAAGAACTTTCTATTTTTTATAAAGATACTTCCATTATTTGTTTTGATTCTATATGACCTTGGATTTTTTTGTTTTATCTAAGATAATGGCAGGTTCCAAAACCTTAGTTTTGATATTCTGGATTCTATCCCCAAAAAAATATGTATATAATTACTTTTGAGATGATTTTCTTTTTTTGTGTGACTTTGAGGGCTTTACATCCGTAATTATTTTTTCCGTTAATGAAGCAATAGCTTCTTTGGGAGGAGACATAACTTCCGGTGTTTATACTAAGATGAAGAAAACAAAAATCAGACATTTTTACAGTAAATACATTGTTTCAAAATATAATTTGTTAAATCTTTTGATTTAAAATAGTTATTATTAACTTGGAGATACTCATGCTAATTTCCATTATATTAGTACTTGCATTGTGACATTAAACACCCAAATCGGGTACTGCTTACACATATCCAAACACATTACATTTAAATAAGTCATTTGGTCAGAATTCAGTTGCCCTCGCTACTTTGTGGTTAATATTTAATGTTAAATAACTCAAAAGTTAAAAGTCAGATGGCTGTGAGATTAAAGTGAACTGTGAATAATTGACATCACGGTACCTGGGGCCATACTTGTCATGGCATATTCTGCCATCCTCAGGAAAACCTATAATCCAACCGGGCCTGCGGCTTTCGCTAATTAACTCCCACTCTCAACTTCAAGCAAAACTCCGAATGTCCCCTCGGGCTCTCGGGTAACCTTTTTTTACGTCAAGACCAAGGCGGGGTCAAAATTCACGTCCAGCCAGTCCATGAAACCGTAGGTTCAAATCTCTGGTTTTGAACTATCGCCAATCGTGAACCCTAACATCACTGAGCTCCTGCCTCTGATCCACAAGCGTTGGAGTCGGACCTTCTGACGTCGATTCCGTGTACCGCCTAGAAATCTCAAAGCCCCCTTTCCTACAGCTGCAAGACACCTGGACCTCAATAATTTTGAATCCCAGTTTGCTGTCAAGTTACTGTCAAGTCCGGCGCCACTCTTTGTAAACCTCACCTAAAATTGAAAAGCCCCCGAGTATTTATGATGTCTGGCTTCTGGCTTGATTCCTCCCTCTCTCGAAATTCTGAATGTAAGCCCCCTTTTCAAGTCTTCCTTCCTTTTCATACCTAACTGACCTTTTGACTCATAACATTCTCTGCAATCCCGGGCTTTTGAAAGTAACCCGCTATCATATGTTCCAAAAGACCCCTCTATCGGCCGAGACTTTGTAAAAGGGCTAAATAACTTCTTTGCTTTTTTCTGAACCTTCCAAAATTCCTGATGTTCAGTTCAACGGACTAACATCTCATTTACGGCACCACTTCCTGGTCTGGTGCAGTCTAGTTAGTTAAACTGCTGACAGTCCTCAGGTTCTTACATAAATATGGTTAAAACTCCTTAAAGGGTGAAATGTTTAGTAATTAAATCAGCCGAAATATCGCATAGCGGAACTCCTTTGATGAGTGGTTTTGAAAAAGCTGTTCAATAAACATAATCAAAGTGATAACAAACAAATTTATTAAATACTAGATTTACTTTACAGAATAGAATATTACGTTTAACAATTAATGATTGCTTCTCTTTTACCAATTTAAACAATGAATCTACTTTATGAAGTCGATCTTAAATGACCAATCCTATCAATTTTACATTAAACACCCAAATCGGGTACTGCTTACACATATCCAAACACATTACATACATAACACCCTTAAACATAAGCTTTTAGCTTATGTTTAAGGGGAGACATTTTTATTTGTATTTTAAAATGCGATTTTCAGTGTTTTATGGCATAGTTTATAAATTGAGAAAGAAAAATAAACACTACGTTTTTATTTCCTGCACACATTTCATTTAAAATACATTTCCAAAATTAGTTAAATGCCCTATTGTTCAACTATTATTTATGATTTAATGCAGAGAAATTTATCCAGGAACAAATAAATCATCATATGCAAGTTGCAGAACATATACAAATAATAATAATAATAAAGCTTTAATTTTAATTAATGGTAACACAGATAGAAATTTAGTGATAATTTGAATGCTCAAAAAATTAACTTGCCTTCACTTTCACTGTTGGTGTCGGAATAAGGAAAGACTTGAATTCTTCTATATTTCATCTTTATCGGCTTACATCTATCTACATATTATTTAACATGAATGACATTGAATTATGAATTATACAGCAATTTTAAGTTAAAAAAGAAAAAAAAAGAGGAGGTAATTGTACCTGCATCACTTTCACTAGTATCCTTTCCTGATTTTTTGGTTGGTCTAAAAAAATGTAAATAATGAATGTGTTAGTGAAAATTTACATATTATAAATTAATTTCGGAAAATAATAAGTTTTTGAAAAGTACTAAAATTTTTAAATATTTTCCTAATTTTTAAAATTGAAAATAATTTTCTGAATTATAAAAAAAAAACTTTGAATAATTGGTGTAACATTAAATAAATTAGAAGATTTTTGGGCCTTGCATTTTCTTATTTATGAGTATTAGTAAAAGGTAAGGTTACAAAAATTAATAATATAACTTACAAAAATAAAGTTTTTAATACAAATCCTTTACATGCCAATTTTATATTCATTAACTTGTGTTTGCATCTAATTTTAAATATGAAAAGCAATTCTATCAGCAAAATTTGTTGCAAACGTTTCATAATTTATTTATTAAAAAAGAACGACACATCTACACCTAAATACCTTTAACTTATTCTGATTAAAACAATTTTATAATTTATTCATTACAAAAATTTGGCAACAGGAAAAAGTTTCTTCAATGGTCGGTTAAATGCTATTTTAACGCTATTGACTGATGGCAAATTAGTTTATTAGTATTCCTTAAAAGCAACCTTTTAGTGATAGTAACAGATCCAAAATTTGATATAATGCATTGTCATCAACATCGAATCTATCTGCCAAGTTTCAGCCCGATTGGATGACGGCAAGGGGGTTAATTAGGCGTCTGGAGAATTTGCCCCCATCAACAAACACAAATCAAAATTAATATAAAGCATTTAAAAAGTACGTAATGTTTATTTGAAATATACATTACATTTACTTTCTATACAAAATGAATACAAAACGATGATTATATTTTAAAAATTCAAATATTTAAAAAAAAAAATATGTATATAATTACTTTTGAGATGATTTTCTTTTTTTGTGTGACTTTGAGGGCTTTACATCCGTAATTATTTTTTCCGTTAATGAAGCAATAGCTTCTTTGGGAGGAGACATAACTTCCGGTGTTTATACTAAGATGAAGAAAACAAAAATCAGACATTTTTACAGTAAATACATTGTTTCAAAATATAATTTGTTAAATCTTTTGATTTAAAATAGTTATTATTAACTTGGAGATACTCATGCTAATTTCCATTATATTAGTACTTGCATTGTGACATTAAACACCCAAATCGGGTACTGCTTACACATATCCAAACACATTACATTTAAATAAGTCATTTGGTCAGAATTCAGTTGCCCTCGCTACTTTGTGGTTAATATTTAATGTTAAATAACTCAAAAGTTAAAAGTCAGATGGCTGTGAGATTAAAGTGAACTGTGAATAATTGACATCACGGTACCTGGGGCCATACTTGTCATGGCATATTCTGCCATCCTCAGGAAAACCTATAATCCAACCGGGCCTGCGGCTTTCGCTAATTAACTCCCACTCTCAACTTCAAGCAAAACTCCGAATGTCCCCTCGGGCTCTCGGGTAACCTTTTTTTACGTCAAGACCAAGGCGGGGTCAAAATTCACGTCCAGCCAGTCCATGAAACCGTAGGTTCAAATCTCTGGTTTTGAACTATCGCCAATCGTGAACCCTAACATCACTGAGCTCCCGCCTCTGATCCACAAGCGTCAGAGATTGGACTCAGACCTTCTGACGTCAATTCCGTTTACCGCCTAGAAATCTCAAAGCCCCCTTTCCTACACCTGCAAGACACCTGGACCTCAATAATTTTGAATCCCAGTTTGCTGTCAAGTTACTGTCAAGTCCGGCGCCATTCTTTGTAAACCTCACCTAAAATTGAAAAGCCCCCGAGTATTTACGATGTCTGGCTTCTGGCTCGATTCCTCCCTCTCTCGAAACTATCAATTATTCACAGTTCGAAATTCTGAATGTAAGCCCCCTTTTCAAGTCTTCCTGCCTTTTCATACGTAACTGACCTTTTGACTCATAACATTCCCTGCAATCCCGGGCTTTTGAAAGTAACCCGCTATCATATGTTCCAAAAGACCCCTCTATCGGCCGAGACTTTGTAAAAGGACTAAATGACTTCTTTGCTTTTTTCTGGACCTTCCAAAATTCCTGATGTTCAGTTCAGCGGACTAACATTACTCACCAAATGATTTAGCCCAGGAACATTATGGAAATGTTTTGAATGCCATAGACGTGGCCAAACCACTGCAAAAAATTAACCACTATGCCATCAACATAATTTAAATCAAAAGAATTATGGCACAGTATTGGGATTGCAACATGCAATGACATGAATTATTTGACTATAATTTTTTTTTTGCAATTGCTATTTTTAAAGGAAAATAAATTACTAGAATTTTTCTAACATCTTTTCCAACTGTTATAATACCATTCACACTTCCTTTAATCCAATATAATATTCTTCTAACAACTCTCAAACAAACCAAGTGTGTATAATCTAATGGGACATTTGTTACTAGTCCCAAACTTGGTATTCCTGAAAGTAGAGAAGTTATATAGAGAAACAAGCCTCTACGCAAGCACTGCATACGGACAACGAGTCGATATTTACAACAACTCGCATCGCTTTTGCCACGTTCCTCCTACGAAGCCAAACTGCTGCAAGTTATATTCAAAAAGTACGAAAGTTGCGCTACAAAAGGCAACAATCCGCGAGGATTTATTTTGAAATGCAAAGGAGATATAAGAGTGTGTAAACCATGACCACGTCGTTAAGGTAAGCAGCGATGTCGATGTCATCAAATTGGATGATTTCGGTCTGTTTTTTATTCAAAATCTGCATCTGTTCTTTCATCTGCATTGATTTGTGGAAAACACACTGTATTTTTAATAAATTCTCCTTCTGTAACACATTTTGTGCACCTCGAATATCCAACATGACTCTTAATACAGAGAAAAAAAGATTTTGCTGGTACGTCCACGTATTACCATTTTTAAAACTAAGTTAACTTTTATGTCTTTATGTTCAATTCCATTGTTAACTAAATTCTGAATTTCCCCTCAACAAAATCTTTTAGATATACATTTGGAGAATGAGGTTTTTCATTATCTTAATTGCCAATGAGAAAAACATATTTTTTATGCATACAGCATCCTAATATGGGCCCGAAGGCATTTCTAGATGATTTAGAAAATGGCGTACCTGTTACCTTGAAATAATACCAAAGAAATATGTAAAGTGTTCTTGCATTGTGTTCTACTCCAAAAGAATGAAAATTATCAATAACAATTGATATTACCTAAATAAACCTTATTTACCAGCTAGACACATCAGACCTAGAAATTTTCACCACACTAGATGTAGGGAATAAAAGAAAAAGGAAGCAAGGAAATGTGGTCTCCAAGTAATTTATTTAAGCTGAATTAAAATATTAAGTACAATCAATCTAATAGAAGAAAAAAACCTGACTAAGTGGCAAACTAGCAAATGTATTGTTAAAACATCGGAAGGCCAAAAGGTAAACAAACCCTAAAGGCGGAGAAAACTGAACACCAGTCGAGAAATGGTGTTAATTAAATCTACTTTTTATCCAAAAACATTTAAAGAAAACAGTATATAATATACTAAAGGGTGAGAAACTCATAAAACTCTCAGCAAAAGAAACCTATGGTAGACTTTCTGTCCACAGAAGAGTTGAAATAACATTTAAGTCCGGAGCAAGGCGAGGAGGGTTGGAGTTAGGATCAGGGTTGCCAAGGGAAGTTCACTAGTGAGCACAGGGTTGCCGTGATAGTTCTCGATTTACCTTGAGATTTCAGAACCAGATGAAAGCCACCGGAGAATTTTAATACTTGAATGGGGAATCGGGGAATGCACTTCGCCCTATGTAGATTAAGATGACAAGGAATCATGAGATGAGGTCACTAGCAGGAGGACAGTCCAGGTGGAGACGTCCGGACAGCGGAATGGACGGTAAAAACGGCTCTGTTGGCGGGATGTAAAACTTATTTTTATGTGACATGGACAGGCATTGTAGACGGCTTTACGAAGTACAGATCGGACCGGTGAACGGGATATGGAATTTATTATTGATGTGGTATGAACAGGCAACTCTCGATCCAAGGAAAATCCTGAGGACTTCAATCAACGAAGACAGGGTCAATTAGTACCACAAGCCTTTCAAGGTAATCCGGGTCGAATTAAATTGACGAGGACAAGAATAAATCTCTCTGGACTTCAACCCTGGGCTCTGCATTGCGCCATTTTGGGACGGCGTCTCTCAACGGCCGCCAACTTCCACGGAAGCTCCATCCGACACGTCTTCACTCCGAGACAACTGTCACCAAAAGAATGCCCAGCCCGCACGGCCAACTGCAGTCCTAAAATTGAGTCTTCCACCCTCAGCCAATCACAGGCTCTCTATCTCAGCGCCGCTTTCCCGGCGAAAAGAGAGGAGCGATCTCAATGGCTGAAAGTTAAGCGTCCTTTTTTGAAAGCGACTGAGATGGAATTTGTCTTTCAGAAGGTCGCAACATCACGTGACAAGTTTCAAATGAAAAGGGGAAAATCACCTAATTTCGCAGAAAAAATCCAGGGAAAATATACTAGAAAATCTCAACCCATTTCTTGTTCTGTTGTTCAGTTCAATCTTACCATGATCATGATCAATCTTGCAATGATTTTTAAGAAATTAAAACTGAATTTAACCTTACCTCCTATAGTAGGACAGTACTATGTACCAAAATATAGTATTTTTACACTAATCCATCAATAAATAATAAATTTAACATTGGTAAATGCACACAGAAGTAGAAAAATGCTGTAAGCAATTACTAAAAAAATCGTTAAGGAAGCTTAAGATTTTTAAGTTTACAGCAAGCTCTCACTGTAGGATCTTAATTAATGGATCCTTGCAGGTTCATTTATGGAAGATAATAATTGCATTTGAGAAACGAGATCTTTTAAAACTTCATGTCTTTTCTTTTTTGGCAGAAGCTTAGAACTACGACTACACACAAACACATTTCTAATATAAGGAAAGTTTGTTTCACATTCTTCATTCCATAAACAAAACTCAAAACAAGTTGAGTTGTAGGGTGAGGCAGTTCCTTCATCAACTCATGATGATGCAACACTAACGTTTCAATATTTTTCGAAGAACTTTCTGAGGTTTTCGCAATCTGTGTGTTTAATCCTGGTGGCACACATCTAACTTCAGTTTTACAGGGCATTTTTAATAATGGTCTTGAATCAGAATATAAATTTTGATGACATTTATGTTTTTTTAACAATTTTAACAGTAAGGTTAATGCAACATGATTTATATTGTTATTTACAGCCCAAGAAGCTAAATCCTGCTTTGTAAATGAATTATCTTCATTGCAATTATATTCTTTCAAGACAAATTCATTATTATAAGAATAATCTAAATCATTTTCACTATCGGAACTCTCCGAAGAGAAATATTTCAACAATAAATCTTCTGAGTCATCGGAAAGAAAACTCTGAATATTCACAGAATCATTGCATTCTTGTGAAACATTTTCATCTTCTTCATATCCGGAGTAATTTACCCCAAGCTTCATCATACGACTTCTCAGAGACGGGAATGTGTCTAGTGAGAGCAGCGGCATCTCCTTGTAACAATCCTTTGAGATAGCTAAATTTTTTAATGTTATTTAGATATTCATTGTTGTGTACCGATGACTGATACAAATCTTTAAAACAGTTCCATTCTAAGTATGATCCACTAAACGTAGGGATATTTATCCGCGGTAGAAAACTTTCCTTCGATTGCGAGGACTGGGGGTGAATCAATTCTGTTAACACCCTCTGCTGATCCGCTAGCTGCTGCAGGAAGTTTTCAACACTCGAGGGGGGGCTCAGTGAGGTGGCTGAGGGGTTCTCCTTTGCAGGAATGCGATAAGCGGAGAGAGATCTTGTGAGGGACGCCTTGGTCTTAAGGAATGTTTCTTCCACTTCCTCAAGTTCGGATGATTCGTCGCTCAGTAGACTATCCAAACGCTCGAATTCCACAAATACTTCCTCCAATCTTTCTAAACGAATCTTCAAATCATCAGGATCGAAGTCAGTATTGGTGAGTGATGGAGCCCTTTGTTTGGCCCCTCTTGGCTAATATGTCTTTCTTCTCATCTAAAGACATTTCGACATTTATTCAAGGTAAATCTGATTTTTCTCAAAATCTAATCTCATCGGTGCCTCCAGGTGAACACTTCGGTTCTTAAACAATCAGACTACTCAAAATGTAATTTAATTTGATTTTATTGTATTAACATGAGAAAGCAAAACATACGTCTTGTCTCGTCAAGAATAGAACAAGAATACACTTTTGAGATAAGAGATAAGATACATAGAACTATATACACTAGCTCCCTCTCACGAGGTGCCAACATTTGGGTGCTTTGGGTGCTCGGAACAGTTACAATTTCCATACTTTCGGGACTCCTCAGGTTTTTCATGAATAACACCTAAGTTTATTATCTATCAGAATTCGAAGATTCTTGAAACTCAAGATATTCTGGTTTTAACAAATGCCTTATGTGTCTTTTTAAATATGTGTGCAATTTTCACTTGAACATTTATGGTGTTCTAATCTATTGGGTAAAAAAAAATGTCTTTAATTTAGAACACTATGTTGATTTGTGACAGGAGAAAATAAGTTTAATAAAAAAAGACAGTTAAAATTGGGTGCTCTTCCGTTATACGGGTTCTAGATAAAAACTACCAAATTGAAGCTTATAGCTCATCCAAACTAACTAACAATCAACCAACCATTTATAGGATTTTACTTCAATCAGATTTTTTAAATGGTGCCAATCCTGGTATTTTAAGCATTCTAAAAGCTATATTTTTGTTAAAAAAAAAGTATTTATACAAATAATGTTGCAATGAGCACTTGCTCACCCGATGGCTTTCAATTTAGCTCTGGCCTTTTGTGCCAAAGTTGCCAGGGTTCAAATCCTGGGTTAGGCATGTATGTTCATTATGATTCGGAATCCACATTAAGCTGTAGGTCCCTTGAACTACAGTAAAACCCCAATTATCCGAGTTTCTGCTTTAACCGAGCCAGATAATATTTCTTTAATTTTTTTTTTACGCCTGATATTTTCCTTTGTCAAAACTAGTGCCGAAAAAAATTGGTACTTGATCTCTCAAACACTCAAGAAAACAAAATGTTTACATTCCTTTTCATTCTATGACACTGCTCCTCCTATCGCGTCGCTAAAGGTCTTAAGGCTCAAGGCTTAAGTAAGAGAACTCTTTAAGCATTACTATATATTATTAATTGCATGTGGTTTACCTATAGTATAACATTTGAACTTGTCAAAACATACATTTAAACCGATACGATTTATTTTCTTTTTAATTTTCGCTTTAACCGAGTTTTTCGGTTATCCGAGTTGGTCTTGGTCCACATTAACTCGGATGATCAGGACTCTACTGTACTTTAGTTGATACTTGAACTACTTTTCTGTAATCTTACCTTGAAATTTAAAATTTTATTGAATATTGTTGTTTCTTTTCTTGAAATTTGCCTTTCATGTCTACCAATAAGCTTAGAACTAATATATTCTAAATATACTCATCTTCGATTTTCGATGAAACTTCTTCTAACTAAAAATTCTCAGTAAAGAACAGAGTAGTATTGCATATAAATGCGTACCTTTGATAACTATATTAAAATTCAAAAATGTGATTTAACCTTTTTTACTAAAACATTAAGTCGTGTTGCATTTATATGTCATTGACGTAAAAAAAATGGAGGGGAATAAGCACCCCTCTTGTTTTTAACATTTATAAGGCTTTTATTATTAAGTTTTTGTAATTATTAATTGTTTTAGATTAACCTTCAAGAGTGGTGTAGCTCGTAGAATTTTTAAGATTTTCAGAGCTGTCAGTGACTAAAATGTTTAAAAATAGTAGCAGTCTTAAACATTAAATATATTAATCAAAATAGCATCCTCATATTTCATGTTAATAACGATTTCTTGCTTATAAATAATAAGTTATAGAAGGTAAATAAATTGAAATAATAGTATATTAAAATATTTTCCACAAATCTATGTAATTTCAATCATATAGTAAATAATTTTACTGATTGTACAAAAAAGGTAACAATGCACTTTCATTATTGAATGGCAACATAACGTATTTCTGTGATGTGTCATTAGCAGTTCATTTTTTTTTTAAGTAGACTACTTTTGAGCCTTAAAAATATCCAGTAATTATGACTGGCATGGCTTTGTAGGTTATCTTAAAAGGATCTTCCAATAATTGTATATCCCTCTTTTGTACAATATACTCAATTTTGTTAATGTACCCTATTTCTCCAGATTTCATCAGACAGCGTAAATCATTTAAAGAGTTACCCTTTGAAGAAAATTTACTATTAACAAGTTTTGATGCCTTATCGAAAAATTTAAATGTTTGAGAAGCATTCAATGGCTCTCTAACTTCTAATTGCTCAAAATTCCATTTTGCTGTCCAGGCATATTGGTCTTCCTTACACTTTTTTTTCAGTACTTTCATGTAATTTTCAAACCTGAAAGCACTGAAGTTATCTAAAGTGCCAAAGTCTGTCACGTCACTCGCCTAATGAATTAGTCCATGACCATTATGGGAAATGTTTTGAATGCCTTAGACATGGCTAAACCATTGCCAAAGTTAACCAATATGCCATGGATATAATTTAAATCAAATGAATTATGGCACAGCATTCGTATTGCAACATGAAATGGTCATACTTCTCCTGGAAATGGTCTTGCTTCTCCTTCTTTCAAATTTTATATAGCAATTTTTTGAGAGCGTATACAATAAAAATTGCTGGAACTCTGTTGCTTTCCAATTTCATCCAAACCTCTAGATTTTGTAGCAAATTCATTTGGAATGCTATTTTTTAAGGAAACTAAATTTCTAGAAATTTTGCCAACATCTCTTCCAACTATTTAACGCCATTTAAACTTGCTTTAATCCAATATAATATTCTTCTTCTAACAACTCCCAAGCAAACTAAGTGCATGTAATCTAATGGGACACTTGTTAGGGTTACTTTTTGTTGCGTTATGTCATCATCAAAAAATTACCTAATACAAAACATATGTTCTTACCTCGAACTCAGACCTAAAAATTTACACATATCAAACACATCCCTAACTTGGTATTCCTGAAAGTGGAGAAGTTACATGCTTCAGATGATAATGAGGAACTTTCACATTTTTTGGTTTTATTTTTAAAAAAAAGTAGAGAAAAAAACATGAAAAACAATATCATTCTTTCAAAAATTTGAGCTTGGATAGATAGTTAAAAAAAATATTTAGTTTTTCACTTTGCAATTTGGCGGGAAATCGCTACTTTTGCTTATGATGTCACAGAGCAGGAAGTGAACCAGTCTGCTAGTCGAGTATGGAGCGAGGTTCCATTTGTGGAATTTTGACGGTTGGTTGTGTTTATTTCAGTTTTGATCAAGGCATTCTACGAAAAATTTAAGACTGTTAAAAAGCCCGATTAAAATCCTCTCTTCCAGTACAATCTTTATTAAATAGAACCCAGAATAAAAACAAAAAAGTCAGGTTATCAAGGTGCTTGCTTGATAGTTATTTTTCCCTCCAGTATGGAATTTAAAATTGTGATTTAGTAAAAATATTATAAAATGGGTAAAAATATTGCACTATGGAAAACTAGTATTTTTGTAACTTTCTTAGTAGTCAAGGTTGGTTTTTAAATTAATCGTAAGTTTTCGAAAATGGTCAAGTACCATAAGAGCAAAAAAAAATATGGATGAACAAGTACTAAAAAGGGGTTGATTCTTGTACAAGAATCAAATGACTTTGCATAAGAATGAATGGTACACGAATGAAAGAAAGAATCTTGAAAGTTAAGTTTTGGTTTAATATATATTTTCTGAGAATTAATGAGACATTTCGAATAGTTCATAAAGTATGCAACAATTTGCACTCCGAAACTATAGTTAAAAATCTGTCAAGTTGCGTTGCAAATGTTAGTCAGTTTAACTAGATTGAATGATAATTGAAAATATAATAGTTAAAAATATGCCATATTCTATAAGGTTAAAGGCAAATAGAAATAAAACTGTTCTTAAGTTGTACACATACCTTGTAGCTTTCATTCCACGAATTTCAGCTCCAATAAAATCTGGGTTGCTTCCTAAGAAGCCAAACATTGTCATCGAATTAATTTTTGGTAAATTGTCGGATTGCCCTTTATCGAACCCCGGCAAAACAGGCATTTCTAAAGAAATATAACTAAACAACAATAACAAGAAATTGACGCATTATGATAATATGCTTTGAAAAAGGGGATAACGAAACGAAACACAAAGACACAGGTTAGCGTGAGATGTAAACACTGGACTGCGCGAGATGTAAACACTGGACTGCATCTGCGCTAGAACGTCACAGTTTTTTTATGTGTTTTCGGTCTTGTGACTTTTGCTTTGATTTCAGCTACTTTAAAACTTGATTTTTAATTAATTGAAAACATATCGACAAAAAATAATGACTACACTGTAATTTATTCATTTGATAATATTAGAAAATACTAAAATTATTCATTTCTCCCACATGTGCAAGTTCCTCATTCCGGTCTATTTTTGATTCAAAATCTGCATTTTTTCTTTTATCTGTATTGTTTTGTGGAAAACACACTTTATTTTTAATAAATTCTCCTGTAACACATTTTGTGCAGCTCGAATATCCAGCATGACTTTTAATACAAAGAACAAAAGATTTTCCTTGTGCATTCACATATTATCTTTTTTAAAACTAAGCTAACTTTTGTGACTTTATGTTCAATTCCATTGTTAACTAAATACTGAATTTCCTCAACAAAATCTTTTAGATATACTTTTGGAGAATGAGGTTTTTTATTATCTTGCCAATGAGAAAAACCTCATATTTTTTTATCCATAAAGTATCCTAATATGGGCCAGAAGGCATTTCTAGATGATCTAGACAGTGGCGTATCATTCAAGTTTATGGCCAGTTCTAATTGTAGGATCTTAATTAATGGATCCTTGCAGGTTCATTTATGGAAGATTATTATTGCACTTGGGAAACGAGATCTTAAATTTCTTATCTTTTCTTTTATGACAGAAGCTTAGAACTCTACTACTCACAAACACATTTCTTTTATAAAGAAATTTTCAGTTTCACATTCTTCATTCTATAACCAAAACTTGAATCAAGTTGAGTTGTACGGTGCAGCAGTTCGTTCATCATCTCATGATGACACAACACTAACGTTTCAATATTTTTTTAAGAAACTTTCTGAGGTTTTTACAATTGGTGTGTTTAATTCAAAATGTACATATATTCCTGATGGCACACTTCTAACTTCAGTGTTACGAGGTATTTTTAATAATGTTCTTGAATCAGAACTTGCATTTTCATGACATTTGTGTTTTTTTAAAACAATTTCAACAGTAAGGTTAATGCAATACAGGGATGAGAATCTTCCGCGTTTTGTGTTTTTTTCAAGTTTACTCCACTTTTTAGTAATTCAGTAATTTCCACATTTTTCTAGCATAATTTTGGTCATTTTGGAAAATATGACGTGTTGCGTGTATTTAGTTTTTTAAATTTTGGATTTCCTCTTTTTTGAAATTTTGCATTCTCATCCCTGGCAATATGACATATATTGTTATTTACAACCCAAGTTACTAAATCTTGCTCAGTAAATAAATCATTTTCATTGCAATTGTATTCTTTCGAGACAGATTCATTATTGTGAGAAAATTCTAAATATGTAATTTTCACTATTGGAACTATCTGAAGAGGTATAATTCAGTAATAAAAAGTGAGTTCATTCACGTGAAACATTTCCATCTTCATATCTGTTACAATTTCCTGGTTTTCAGGACTCAAATGGTTTTTAAACCCATGTGCATCTTCTGTTGGCAGAAGATGCCCCCACATGCAACACCGCAGAGTTATTTTTTCTGTGTTTCATATTCTAAATGAATGTCCGGCTTTTAACACCGTCAGATTAAGACTTTTTAACATGAACCATTCTCCATCATCTCTTTTAAATTTGCACCTTCATAAAAATCTTTTAGCTTCTTACTTGAAATTGGCTTTTATTACTTGATTTGAATATTACAATTTTAATCTTTTACCTTTTGTTGATCTCGATATATTTTAATATTTTTTTAACGTGGTTGATATTGTTCAATTTGTTTGGCGCAGTATGGCCCACATGAAGCCCTTGCACCAGAAATCAAACCTACCATCGGTTTTTAAAGAATAACACTTAAATTTTTATCAGAATTTGAAGATTCTTGAAACTCAAGATCATCTGTTTTTTACAAATGTCTTATGTGTCTTTGAATATATGTGCAATTTTCATTTGGGCATTATAGTGATCTAATCTATTAAGTAAAAAAAATGTCTTTAATTTAGAACACTTTGTTGAAATGTGACAAGAGAAAATGTGTTTGGTAAAAAAGACAGTTGAAATTGGGTACTCTTCCGTTATATGGGTTCCTGATATAAACCACCAAATTGGAGCAATAACTCATCCAAACTAACAGCCTTCAAATCATTTATAGGATTTTATGTAAACCAGATTTTTTTAAAAGGTGCCAATCCTGGTAACTAAAAGTTATCTTTTTATAATAAAGTTTTTATATACAAACAATGTACAAATAAGTACTTAATTGAACTGCAAACACATGGATGTTAGTAGGTCTTATGCCTAAAATATAAGTCACAGTTTTGAGCTGAAGTTGCACTGCAATAATCAAAAATCAGTTTTAAGTTCAACAAAGCAATAGCTTTATAGATCGGATAATTTCCTTATGAATGTACCAATCTTCACAAACCAAGATACTATCAAGAATTTTCTTGGAATTGGTTACTATTAGTAAGAATTCCTACATGAGGGAACATTCCCTATTGTTAATAAGAATTAAAACTTGATAAAATTCAACAAAATAAAACTTGAAAAGATAAACCATGTAGGCTTTGTTCTCAAAAGTGGCCAATAAAATTTCACAGACCTGCAAAATTTGAGTCATACAAAAGTGTTAGCAATGTAATGACTTAATTTTATACAATTTGGTGCGCTGATTTAAACTTCCAAGGGATTTTTTGGCGACTTCCTTGAAAGCTCTTCAAGTCTCTTTTTCACTCAAAAGCATTTTACTTTCAAACACTTCCTCTTTAAAAAGTTTCCTAATATCTGAACATACTAAAACACCTTCCTTTATTTTTGCTTTTAACAATCCTGGAAACTTGTTGCTTAGGTACATAAAGCACAGTTTTAACAAATTGTTTCATCAAGGCAAGCTTGACGTGAAGTGGAGGCAACAGGACTTTCCTGGGATCAATCAAAGTGAGGTCTTTAGGATGTTCCTTCCTGGGTTGCACTTCCCAAGGAAGTTCCAGAGAGGTAGTTTCCTAGGTGCTCCATGGTCAGTGGATTATTTACACTGATTCCAAGAGCTGTTTAGATGCAGTGAATAATTCATTGAACCAGACCCATCCTTTTATACTAGATATTTTAAACATTCACATGACACTTGTCAATAGCAATTTTAATGTTCTTTTTTGTTGGATCCCTGGTCATGTGGGGATCATGGGTAATGAGCATGCCAACACTATCACACGATCTGCAAGTGGACCTAGGAGCACTTGGCTCTGCCTTGATGATGCAATGAAAGATTGTGACACTGCTCTGTCCCTCAGACTGCTAACGAGGTGCGTTCGTTTCAGCTCTTAGTATCTGGGCTCGTTCCCATCCAGCAATCCCGGAAAAGGGAAGTGCTCCTGACACGTCTAAGAATAGGCCACACTCATTTCACCCACTGGTAGAAGATGCCCCCACATGCAATTCCTGTGGAGTTATTTTTTCTGTTTTACACGTTTTAAGTGAAGGTCCGGTGTTTAACAACATCAGACTTCGATATTTTAATACGAACCTTCCATCATTGTCAACGCTTTTATCATCTCCACCTCATCGAAATCTTTTTCATTTTTAAAAGATGTTGGTTTTTATTGTCTGATTTAAAATTTTACCCACTTTACCAATGTTAATTGCTCAATTGTTTTTAATCTCCATATTGAAGAATTTTAATTTAAAAAAAAAAGTACTACTGTTTGGCACAGCATGGCATTAGTGTAGCCCTTGCACCATAAAACCCCAACAAACCAACCAACCTAAATTTAAAGAATAATTTTTTTTCCATTCAGTTTTCTAAAGTCATCTGAAAAACCAGTGAAATTGGAAATTTTCTTCCTTATCTTAATTGGCAACCATGAACGAATTCATATTTTAAGATATTTTATATTTACAAGTGAGTTAAATGTTTAAATTTTTTTAGGCACCATAAGCGGTTCTCCTGCTGTTTTGCATATACAAATCTTACAGCCATGCATGATTTCAGAAGAATTGCTCATCACCATTAACACCCACACAGGACATTTTCTGGCACATGTGCCTCAATATGGTAAGAAGAGTCTTTTTACTGTGAGCCAGACTTCACATTTGTTAGAGTGACAATTTTTATTAATGAAATATCTTTCTGATTTCAGAACCTCCTATGATGGATGATATCCAGAATTGCTTAAATAAGGATGTCACTAAAATCGAAAGTTACATTTCCGAACTTAGGTAGTTTTGATTTTTAATATTCACTTTACAACTGGGCTCTTAATAATTTATTGAATCCATGATGTTCATTCAATTAAGATTTTAAAGTTTTTTAAGATCCCTTTTATCTCTTTGGATTTATTTTATTTAAGTACTAAAAATACTAAAGAAATTATATTTTAAGCTTTCAAATTTCTATTGCCATGTGAATTAGGTCCGAAGCTCAAGGGTGAAAATCTACCATGTTTAGGCGGATTTCCGCTTTTTTTCGAGAAGTACTTTTTAAGTAGTTTTTCTACTTTTTTCTCCCTCAGAAAAAAACTCTGGCTGAACCCCTTGTTCTGTTCACTCCAAATATATTCTTACTCATCTATTTTTGCAGTTCAAAATAACGCTGCTTATCTTTTCTTCTTACATTTTGAAAGTTTTCACTCCTGAAAACTTAATTATTAAGTGTGTTTCTAACTGAACACAATCTATAGCAATTCATATTTTATGATCTAGTCTGATTTTGTTCATAAATATTGTTTGCAAAATACAAAAATAGTTTATATTATGTTTACTTTTTCTGTTAAAATCGTAACATTTGTAACCTTGTAGTGAATCCTAAAAACCTCTGAAAACATACATAAAAAAATATATTGCACTTTTAAATCTGTTGAAAAGCATCAATGAACTTTGCCAAACATTTATTTTGTTGACCCTGAACCTCCCACCTTGAAGACGCTTGATCTTATTTTTTTTTTTTTTAGATTCTTTTTCTTTAGCATACATGTGATGTTTCCACAAATTAGTGGATATCTGTGAATTTCTCTATTAAATTTTAAATAATTTAAAATTGTTTAGCTACTTTTATTTTCTAACTATATAAAGAGTAAGAATTTCAAGTACGGTAAGGATTCTGCAACAAAAATTGTTTACAGAAAGCAGTGCCAAATTATGTCAACCAAGGCAATTCTCTTTTTATTAAAAGAAATGTCAGCGGCTGCCATTTTTGGGTAAAAATCACCTTGGCGCAGAATCGGTACCGTACTCGAAATTTAAATCGTAAAGAAAAGGTAATTTTATGCTAATTTGTTGTTTTCTCCATCAAATCTCTGTGTAAACTAACCCTGTGTTAATGTTTTAGGTTTTGGCTTACCATAAGACGGTGTGAAAAGACGATTCAACACCTGCCAGCCACTGCCAGTGAACATTTACCATTAATTATTCCTCCAGATCATGAGTTGACTAAATTCTCAAAGCACAAGTTGTTCATTAAGCTCTGTAGGCATCAGGAGTACTATATTGTAAGTGTTGTGTTATGTATTTTTGAAATTTTGCATGTAGGAAGAATAAATACTACTACTACAAAAAAAAAAAAAAAAAAAAAATATTGTGTAGGAACATTAATTGTAATTTTTCCCACTCTAATCAGGCGTGTATTCAAAAAAATTTAATTATCATAAAAAGTAAAACAAGAAAGAAATAATAGTGTCAATATACAATTATCATATATTGATAAAAATTCCAATTATTTTTAACCCTTCAGGGGGTTTACTTTCTATAAGTAAATACGGGCTTCACAACCCCGGGGCTCCCCAGTGATCTATCCCTCCTTCTGTTTTACCTTCCCGTTTTGTTTTTGTATGTATCGTTTGGCTTCCCTTCCTTCCCTCATTGTGGTTACCTCTTCTGAGGTGAGGGCTCCCCTTGAGAAGCTTTGCGCCGCTCTGTTGCCATCAGCTTCTCTCGGGGATTATATCACCCACGTGTTTGCCGTGCGTGGAGACCCGTGTCCCTGGAAAGGGGGATCCTGGTAGTTGAGGGACGACATACTGTCACAATACACTACTTTGGCCCTTGCTTCAGATAAACGGGAGGTGTACATTGGTCCCATGTGCATCAATCGGCTGGTCGTCCGACTTCGTCGGCGGCTTGGGATCAAGCGTCCGGCTCGTCTACTGGGAATCTCGTTAAGGGTGGAGACATCTACAGGGACGAGCCGGTCGCGTATAGACACTAGATAACCTGATGGTGTTATGCTGTGCGTAACAGCTTAGTTACTATTTTTTCTTTTCTTGGTTTTTTGTTGCTTGCCGGCGTACACTATCCCTGATATCGAGGACTCCATGGTGGGTGGGATTCTAGTGTCCGAATTTATATTTCCTTATTTTATGATGGCTTCTTTTTCTCTCTTAAGCCCCACGGGAGGCCTAAATCCCCAAACAAACAAACCAACTAGTAAACGAAACTTAGAAACAGAACTTGACATAGGTACAAAATAACTAGCATCTGAACTTTATGAACCAACATTCTTAATAGTACATTCTGAATCAGGCGAATTGGGCAAAATGTCCCCCTTTTTTATACAAAAGGGTTTAAAGGGCATTTGCGGCAATGAGCCCAAAACTATCAAAAAACTTAAATCCGGTGATTTTCTGATTGAAACCAAAGACAATAGGCAATCTCAATATCTACTCTCAGCAACTACAATAGGCAATATAAACATATCAGTAACCCCACATAAAGCTTTGAACCATACATGTGATTCTTCCGCGAATTAGCGGAAATCCGCGAATTTTTTTACGTGAATTAGCGGAAATCCGCGAATTCATCATCGGCTGAAAATCCCGTTATCCGCTAAAATTTTGGAATTAGATTAGATAAGTATTAAAAAATATTCGGAAATCGTTTTGAAAAGTCAGCCTTTTCCTTCATTCCCTAAAATGTATTATTTATTTCAACTGACGTGTCAAGGCCATTCGATCGACTTCCTTTTTTCATAAAAAGAATGCCTAGTGCGCTCGTTTCCCACTGTGCTTTTTCCACTGTAGTTCATGACTTTTTTAGTCTGAACTAACTTGGTTAAAGAATAGTTAAACCGGTGTTCGATGCTGTTGCCTTTGTCACGTGGTCTTCATACATGTGATTCTTCCGCGAATTTGCGGAAATCCGCGAATTGCATCAAAATTATCCATCATCCATTGAAAAACTTGTGTCAATTTTGAAAATATATGTATTCAATTTTTTTTCGGAAATCGTATTGAAAAGTCTGCTTTCGTCCTTCATTCCCTTAAAATGTTTCTAATAAAAATCCAATTCAAAGTCTCAAACTAAATTAAAAAATGTATAAAATTTGGCAATTTATCGCCGTGTTTTTTTTTTTGTTTTTTTTTTGCGAAAAAGGTATTCTCACCAATTTGATTTTTAAAAAATTCCAGTTGATTGAATCTTGAATGCCAGATAATCGGACTTTTTCTGTATTTAACTATTATTACAGAGGGTGTCCAGTAGTTGGGAAATATACTTGAATTTTTTGCATCTCGGGAAAATCGTAGATTATGCTTGAAATTCGTATTAATGTTGGAATTTCCGGTTGAATTCAGAAATTTTCACTCCTCTTCAGTATCGGAAAAAGTCTTCTTATATCGGCGTTTTTCCACAATTTTCCCATTGATCTTGCGGATCAAAAGTAGTTTCTCCTTCCCTCAGAAATGTTCTCTTTAAACATGGTTCTATTCGAAGATTTTTAACCGAAATTTCGAACATGCCGGAGATCGATGGAATTTCCTGACAAACACGAAATCTGCACACGTTTAAACTCCGCCAAACCACCGATGGAATGAATACTTTTCCTCAGAATTTTTCTTTAATATCATAGCTTCTATCTGCATTATTTACGTTGATATGCGATGGACATTTTGCTGAACGTTACGGTGATGAAATGGCCGTTTTCCCGTGATTATGGCGGACGCTATCGCTGAGAATTACGTTGTTGCATGATAAATTTTGTCTGAAATTCGGATTTCCCCTCTTTTCTTATTAAAATTTCGATTATTCTTGAGATCGATACAAATCTACATTACAATCTTATTGAGCTTGCTGGAAAATCTGACAGCCATGGATCTTATGTGCGTTCAGACTTCCTCAAACCTCCGATGTAATGGCCAATTTTTCTACAGATTACCAATCTCTAATGCCATTATTTATGTTGGTGTATGGTACTTAGTTTCGCTGAGCGTTGCGCTGACTTAAGGTTTGTACTTACATAAATTTACGCTGCTAACTGCGGGCAATATCGTCGAAATTTACGTTGTTGTGGTGTTAATTTTTTACGATTGTTGCTTCAATGTAATTACTCGGAATTTTGCCGATACGGTGGCCGCTATCGCCGATATTTACTTTGGAGTAATGGTAATTTTCAACTAAGCCGTTTTAATAGTAAATATTGCGAAATTTGCTGCCCTCTTTAGGTGTCATTCGCCTAGGTTTCTGGTGATGCGATAGCCGCTATGCCCGTGATTAGTGTTTGTGTGAAGATCAGTTTTGCCTTTTGATTTGAATATATACAGAATTACTAAGATTTTAATTTAATTTTGTGCAAAAAATTCGACCCAATTGTTCAATTTTACTGTATATTACTATTTATAATTGCAATTTTAACTGCAATAATATATAAAATAATGTATTTTATCATATAAAAAAAAAAAACAATTTTATATTTTAACTAGAGCCATTAATAATAGTTAAAAAGTTAAAGCATTTTTTTATATATAATTGCTTAAAATTGGCTTTTTCAACTGTGGAAATTTAAAGTTTTTTGCTTGGGTACTGTATTATGGTCTTGTAGAATCTCCCTCCCTTAGTACTTATCAACAGAAATGTTAGTGACAAGCAATTGTTTTCAAAGAAAAAGCTAGTGCCAAAGGAAACTGAAAGAAAGAACTGCAAAAGTTGCCAAATTACAGAGAAATGTTTGCCTGAAAAAAAAAAATCCTAAGTCTCAAACTATCCCACCACATTCGAATCTTATACTCAAAATGAAGCTGTTTGTTCCAATGCGGCTGATGCTTAGCACAAACTATTAAAGTGTACACCTAGTAACATTCCCTGTGTTTTTTGTCTGCTTAGATTTAGACCTTCATATTTATGACTTGGTAAACTATCTTGTATCTTTTTTTTCTTCTCAGTCTCAAGTATGAGCCTTTAAAAAATCCTCTCTTCCTATTTTCAATATAACAACCCAATTCTTTTCTGATAAGCCATTTCTTATTTTCATACAATTTTTCTAATTTCTAAAATTAGTTCAGCACACTACTAAGAGGGGTATACTTTTATACTGGAAAATATGGTGATAATTGGTCGCTAGAGGGGTCCTTGAACGTTTTTTGATGATGCTTGAATTTTTATTAGAAATTTTGCTGGACACCCTGTATTATAATTTCTGAATGTGTGCAAAAACATTTAAGTCAAGTTAAATTTTTCAGTTATGATTAATACATGAACACAGTTGTCTTTATTTAATTATTGTGTGCGTGTCAATCACAATGAGACGTGGTTGTTGTAGAGTTAATAATTGAAATCAATCTTGTATCCAAAATTTAACTAATATTTGTATTGAATTTTGTGCGCTAATATATGTTTTTGTGTATTATGCTGTAAAATGACGAAAAACATTTCAGCTAATTTTTTGCTTGACTAATCACATGTATGTTTGAACTCCTGTCAGGGTGTAATTTCCGAGACTGATTTAACTCATGTCGAAGAATCGGAAATACTGAAAGAACTATCACCCCAGGGCGTCACTGATGTTCGACGCATAACAATAAAAAGAGATGGCAAGATTATTAACTAAACACATAATATTAACTTTCAATTCACCCAATCTACCCAATAAAATCACCGCCGGTTATTTAAGTTGCCCCGTTCGCCGATTCATACCAAATCCATTACATTGTTTTAAATGTCAGAAGTTCGGGCATTCCAAAAACGCATGCAGAGGTCAACTCGAAGTTTGCGCAGTGTGTGGCAGCACTGAACATCAAAGCGAAGGCTGCAAAGCTGAGCCCACCTGCGTAAACTGCTCTGGAAATCATCCATCTTTTTCCAGAACATGCGATAAATACCTGGAAGAAAAGGAAATCCAGAAGATAAAGACCAACAATAACATCTCGTATCCGGAAGCCCGAACTATCTATGAAACCACAATAGCTAACTCAATGGCCAAAACAATAGCTAATTCTATGACAAAATCAGTAGCTAAAACAAATGTTATTAAATCAGCTCAAGTAAAATCAATAACTACACAAACTGATATCCATATCCCGAATATCCAAATGTCACCCGAACAACTTCTTAAATGCTTTTCCTCACCCGTTAAACACAGTACCTCTTCTTCTCAAACGAACCCTATTCCTGGCACTTCAAAGGTAATAGCAAATGCACCTAAAACTACTGCAAAAACAAACAATCCGAACAAAAACAATCGAATAAACCTGGAAATGTATTAAAAAATAAAATCCAATCAAAAATACAAGTAAATACAAAACAAAAAACTGGAAAAAAGGTAGAGAAGTCCGAATCATCGGAAACATCCACCGATGAGGAAGCAGATGTCATCTCGGGTCTTGATCCAGGTGACATGGAGGTCGACCCAGGCCTCGAGACCCCTGCACTTCTTCTTCCGAGGAGCAGGTCTTTAGACCGGCGGATCACTAATCCTTCCAAGTAACATTCAATATGTTATCTTGGAATTGTCGCGGTTTCCATCACAATTCAGTAGATATAAAACATCTTGTAGATTTATACAAACCTGTCTGTTTCTGTTTACAAGAGACGCTTTTGAAGCCTTTCCAGAGCTCTCTTGTTAGGGGATATAGTCCTCTACGTAAGGACTACCTCAACGGCGACAGAGCTAGCGGTGATGTTGCTATATTCACTTCTAATACCAGTCCATCAACCCCGCTATCGCTCACGACCTCATTACAAGCTGTTGCCGTTCGAGTTACTATGAAAAATCTCCTGGTAACCTAGCCAGAAGGACTCTTGGATGCTTTATGTCAGCACCATAACATCAAATACCTCTGCTAAAATGGTCTGGAATAAAGTCAACAAAATCAAAGGCCAATATCCCAGACACTTTATATCTATCCTGGAGACAGATTTGGGAATCATTTCAGACCCTAAAGGTATTGCTGATACTTTGGCCGACTCCTTCGCAAAAGTATCCAGCAACTCGAATTACAATGAGCCGTTTGCCACTGTTAAACGTAATGCTGAGAAAACTAAATTAAACTTTACATCTACTGAGTTGGAAGACTATAATGCTGATTTCACCATGAGCGAGTTAATGCGAGCTCTTTCGAACACTCGCAGCTCGGCTATTGGTCATGATGAAGTCCATTATAGTATGCTGAAACATCTCCACCCACTCCAACTCAAGTTCATTCTCAATCTGTATAATAAAATCTGGCGGGAAAATAAATTTCCGTCAGCATGGCAACGTGCTCTTGTGATTCCAATAGTCAAGCCAGGAAAAGATCCTAAGAGTCCTTCCAGCTACAGACCAATAGCTTTGACCAGCTGCTTAGGCAAGCTACTTGAAAAAATGGTCAATGCCCGTCTTCTGTTTTATTTAGAAAATGTTAGATAAACAGCTTATTTAACTTACTTGTTAATGTACCTGTCTTCATACTTTTTCCCAACCTGTGCCATGAGTGAACCGCCCACTTTTCAAAACTATTGTTTACCTTTTGCTTCAGCTAAAGTTTTAAGTTGAGTTGTATGGCTTCTTCCTTGAAAGTTTAATAATATTTGTGTTGGGTATTTCTGAATTTTTGATTGGTCAACTGTGGTATTTTTCCAGACATGCATTTCTTTGTAATATGCAAATTTATTTCTTATATAAGAAAAAGTTTCTTGTGAAACAGGGCAGATGGTTTCTGACTGCCAGTGAGGTAGTAGTATTGATTATGTTATAAATAAACTTTTAACATTTTTGTTTCAACCCCTTGTCCTCAGTTTATTTTTCACTGCATTTATGTTATCAGACAAAATTAAAGTATAATCTCTATTTTTTTAAATCTTATGAGATTATATTAGAAAATAACAATTGTCTCTCTCAGTTTCAGAATGGTTTCCGCCGTGGGAGAAGTACACTTGACAAGCGGAATCATTTGGTGTCTGTATTTTTCGACATGGAGAAAGCCTATGACCGTACTTGGAGATATGATATCCTCAGAGACCTACATAATTTAGGTCTCAGAGGAAATTTACCACTCTTTATTGAGAATTTTCTTTCTCGGAGAGTCTTCCAAGTAAGCGTCAACTCTATCTTATCAGATGAGTTTATTCAGGAGCAAGGCGTTCCCCAGGGAAGTGTATTGAGTTGCGCACTGTTTATCATCAAAGTCAATGACATTATGACCTGCCTACCACCTGCAGTGTCTGGATCGTTATTTGTCGATGACTTTCAAATATCGTGCGCCTCTATTAACATGTCTCTTATCGAAAGACAGATGCAAATTGCAATCAGAAGGATTTCAGACTGGGCCATTCAGAATGGCTTTGCATTCAATACGCAAAAGACCGTGGCCATGCACTTCTGCAGGAAACGTGAGCTTCATAACGACCCTGAGCTTTTTATAAATGGTACTCAAATACCTATTGTATCAGAAACGAAGTTCCTTGGTGTCATATTCGATCCGAAGCTCACTTTCCTGCCTCATATAAAACATCTGAGATTAAAGTGCACTAAAGCTCTGAACCTTCTGAAAGTGCTGTCTAACACTTCCTGGGGTGCTGATACCACCTCCATGTTGAAAATATACAGATGCCTTGTTCGTTCCAAACTTGATTATGGTTCTGTGGTGTACGGATCCGCCAGAAAATCGGCGTTGATACTCCTTGACCCTGTTCACCACCAAGGTGTCAGGATTGCGTCAGGAGCCTTCCGTACATCACCAATTCCAAGTGTACTTAACATATGTCTCGAACGACCTTTAAAACTGAGACGAGACAAGCTGTCTTTAAAATATTATTTTAAAATTAAAAGTCACCCATCCCATCCTGTCGCTCAAAATATTTATGATCCACTATATACCAGACTTTTTAACTCTCGAACTTCTTGCATCCTATCATTTCCATTACGAATACATCAAATTCTTTTATTGTATGAATTCGACAATTTCAGAGTTCGTCCTGTCATTTTTAAGGTTCCACCTTGGCATGATCATAATATCATAATTTTAAGCATTTTTAATCATTTTAAAAAAAGCGACACCCCTGACATTGTTTTTACTACTCTTTTTCACTTTCATAGAACAAATTTTTCTCATTTCAAATCAATATATACCGATGGGTCGAAAAGCCAGGGACATGTCGGAGCTGCTGCAGGTCATGACAGTAACATCATGTCTCGCGATCTGCACAATAGCAGCTCAGTTTTTTCTGCTGAGTCCCTGGCAATTCTCATGGCCTTGCGATACATCCTACAGCAAGAGTACGGCCAGTGGATTATTTACTCAGACTCAAAGAGTTGTTTGGATGCCCTCAGTAATCCACTGAGCCAGACCCATCCTTTCATATTAGACATTTTAAATACCCACATTTTACTTTCAGAGAGAAATTTTAAAGTTCTTTTTTGTTGGATCCCAGGTCATGTGGGGATCATGGGTAACGAGCGAGCAGACACAATTTCCCGATCTGTAAGTGGACCTACGAGTACTTGGCTTTGCCCTGGTGACGCATATAAAGCTTGCGAAACTGCTCTGTCTCTCACTTGGCAGGCCATGTGGGATGCACAGATGGATAACAAGCTGCGTTCGTTCCAGCCCCTAATATCCGGATTAGCCCCATACAGCAATCCCGGAAAAGGGAAGTACTCTTAAATCGTTTAAGAATAGGCCACACTCGTCTTACTCATGTTCATCTTCTGCTGGCAGAAGATGGCCCCACATGTAATTCCTGTGGAGTAATTTTAACAGTTTTTCACATTTAACAGAATGCTCTTCTTTTAATTTGATAAGGCAACGCCTTTTTAATTCATGTCATCCTTCATTGTCTTCGATTTTAAGCTCACCGCCACATATGAATCTCTTTAAGTTTTTACAGGATATAGGTTTTTATTACCTTATTTAATACATCAACTTTAAAAGTATTTTATTATTCTCTTCCTGTAAACAAGTGTATTTTTAAAACCTTTTAAATATTTGTATGGTTTCGGCGCAGTATAGCCTTTTTGTTGCTTTTGCGCCAGATAACTCACAACCAACCAACCAATCAATTATTTTTAAAGGAAATGGATTTTATGCACACACAGCATTATTTGTAGTATAATTTTATCATCTGGCAACTACATTCCAATCAATCAAAAAACACTTTTAAAAGTAAATTACATTTTTCAGCAAATCATGAAAAGTTTATAATTGTGTACATTTTTCAGTGTGCTTTCACGAAATACTATGTGTAACAATTCATTATACCACAAATCATTATTTAGATATACAAAATCAAAATTTTCTTATATTTTCAAACTTTTTGGTTAAGTTCTTTTTATTTCTTTTAGGTAGTACGTCTTCTGGATAATCCATCCAATCGTTGTGAAATTGTCCAAACCTACTACCTGTTAACAGTTGCCCCTCACCATTTGGAAGACGATACAAACGAGCAAAAGGCAGAACCGGTTATGGAGACTGAAATGCCAAAATCATATCTTAAAATGATGGACTTCACTTTAATGGACAACTTCATTTCTACCCATGGACCTGGAACTGAAATTGAGTGTTAGTTAATTTCTTTCATTCTTGGTGTTCCATATTATGGCTAAAACGGATCAAATCAATTTTATATTAGTGTGTTTGAAACAACGGTGAATAATGCAGGGATTGATTTAAAAGAATTTTTATCTCCTACATATTAAATACAGAGTGGCCACAGAACCTGATAAATCAGGGAAATGTCAGGGAGCTTTCTGATTCTGGAAAAAATCAGGGAAATCTCGGACAATTTGTTTAAATTTCACGAAAATCAGTGAAATTTTCTTTGTTCTGAAAATTCATCACTTTAATGGACAAATGCCCGTTCATCCACATTTTGGTGCCATTTTCCCAAAGAATTGTGGTGGTAATCGTTAGAAGTTTAATGTTACTGAATAATTTGAACTTTTCATTACCGCAAAACTATTTTTAAAAAATTGGCATATTATCTCTTTAGAATGCGTGTTATTTAATCAATGTGCTCACAGTAGGAGAAATTTCATTATATCTTTTGAATTGGTAAATAATCTCTTCCATGTGTTTTTTGTTGAATTTTTGGATATTTTCCCCTTTGCTAACTTTTTTAACAAGTTTTTTTATTTCCTCTTTTTTGCTCTCTGTATAATCTTATCCCTGGCTTATTTATTGTTTTTGATGAATTTATTGCTTATAACAATTTCTCTCAAGTTCATTTCTAATTCTTAAACATTTACTGTCTCTTTGCAGATGAAAATCAAGGGGCAGGGAAAAAGCGTAAGGTATGAAATTTTTTTATTTGTAATTTTGCTTCATTTGTGTGTAGGTTTTTACTTGTGATACCTTATGCTGTTAATAATGCACAGTATGAAAAAAAGAAATCCAAACGTTTAAATTTATCTTTTATTCTTTTCATTGCAAAATAAAAAAAATAGTACTATTTTAATTTGTGGAAAGTTTTATTATAAATCAATGTAGGTTCTACTTGTATTTGTATGTGGTCATATCAGAGTTCATCCTAGAAATGAAAAAGGGCAGGGTGCTATTTTCCAAAAAAAGGGCACTTCCTGTTTACAAGGGCACTTTTATGGCAAATTGCAGAAATACGCGTTTTCTACCACAATTTCAATATTGTTATACTTTTCTACCATGATAAATAATTTTCAATATTCTGAAGAAAAAAATTATAATGCAAAAATCCGTGATTCAAAAACTCACTCAGAAGCTTAAAAAATATCAAAATACTGATAAAATGCTTCAGTCCTAATTCTGCTGGAATGAGACTGAGAAAATTATTAAAATTAAAGTGCAATATACACAGTAAAATTTTCATCAAATAGTAATTTTTATAAAGTTATCAATTTATAATACAGTAAAATTAAGATAACAATGTTTTAGTATAATGAAAATGTTAAGATAAGAACTTTTCACTCTTTCAAAATTTTCTAAGGTTTGAATGAATCAACCTTAAACTTCATCTCTTAGTTTTGCTATAATAGAGTTTCTCTAAATTTAACATTATTCATTGTGGGATATCACAAGGAGTATTCAGAAGAACTTGGACTATGTCCTGAAATTTTGGCATTTTTTATTTTCAAAATCGGATCAAATTTAGCTTCAAAACAGCGATTTTTTTTGCCGTGCATGCCGCTATTATGTAAGCTATAATAGAAGTTTTATTTTTTTAAAAATCGGAAATAATCTGGGATTTTGGTTGCATTCCTGTTATGTTTAATTTTAAATATGAAACGGATGTTTAGAAATTAATTGGTAACAGGCAAATTACCAAAAACATCCCCTAAATTTAACAGGAGGACATCGCGATTACGCGTGTCCAAACGGAAATATTCTTTTTAAATTCTTAGTGTAAACATTTGATAGTTATAAACCTTTAACTAAGTTATTCAAGTCTTTCAAATTCCTTTCTTCACTATTTTGAAGGAGGCATGGTAAAAATCCAGCGAAATACACTTAATCAAAACACGTACGAAATGGCCATTGGAGTTTACTAATGTGCACTTGGGAAATTGTAAGACGGCGCCCTACAATCCACCTACTAATGAAGCACTTTATATAGACATCTACTCAATGGTTTCAGTCCCTGATATATACGTTGCGCGTTTGAACATGAATGCGCATGCGCGACAGCCGATTTCAGTAGGGGTGATCCACATATTGCG
Organism: Linyphia triangularis; assembly: GCA_963978545.1. Classification (NCBI taxonomy): domain Eukaryota; kingdom Metazoa; phylum Arthropoda; class Arachnida; order Araneae; family Linyphiidae; genus Linyphia; species Linyphia triangularis. Next base: position 17,171,027 of record OZ021730.1, read on the forward strand.
TACTGTTGGGAGGGGAAAAAACGAAAGTTTTTCGAATTCTTTCAGGGTGAAATTTTTTCTGAAAAAGGGCAGGAAGGGCGCTATTTTTATAGGAAAAGGGCAGGCAGGGCGCGCCGCCCCTCGAAAAATGCCTAGGATGAACTCTGGTCATATTAAAGCTAAAACATACCTATAGACATTATTCATTGCACTATATATTTTCCATATTTGAATTCCATTTCTAAAAATGTAAAAGTAGCAGGTTTCATATATTTTTAATAGTTGATTAGGGTTGCAGGAATTTGGATTCATTGACAAATTAATGTTGTATATACTAGAGGGCTCCGCTTGCTAACGCTCGCCAACACCCTGGATTGCTATGCAATCCCCTTGGCTCTCTTTGCTCACCTCAAAGTGACGCATTTAAAATATGCTCTAGCAAAAACCTGCATAATGCCATGAAACTGAAAACGTTTTGTTATTAATGAAGAGCCAGAATACTTGCCTTGTCATATCCTACTGCTGTCGAGACGTTAAGCAGGGACAGTGTGGCAGCATAGTAAAAAGTTCTTGGAAAATAACAAAAATAAACAGTATCGTACATATATTTAAAAAAGATCGGTTATTTCATCCTATGAAGCGCCAAAATAATTAAAGGTGCACATCAAAATTTCTTAACGAAGCAATCATATGTTTGCATAATCTTTTTTGCAATACTTAGAAAATAAAAGAAAACAGTGAAAAGCCAATTATCCGGCATTCAATCAACCAGAATTTTTTTAAATCAAATTTGGCGAGGAATTTAGCTCTAATTCGCCAAAAGTTTTTTTTAGTTTCATATGAGATTTTGAAGTTTATTGGGTGGTTTTATTCGTTATTTTAAGAGTTTTCAAATCGTAATAGCGGAATTTGCCCTGATTAAAGATGAATATAGGCTCAGATTTACTGCACAATGCCTCTTAGCGATTTTTAAGTTGGCGATTGATCGCTGAATGCGACCCGGCGACTTGGTATTCTGGCAACCGTAGCGACCTTTTGGATTTGGCAATACAGTATTTTGGATTGGGCGACTCAAACTTTTGAATTCATTTTCAATTTGGCGACTTTTTTAAAAAGTTGCAAGAGGCAATACACGGTAAATCATAACCTGAATGCATATATTATTATAAACAATTTAATTCCAATTTATCCTGAATGCTGAAGTTTTTATTCAATCTACTGTGAATTTTCTGCATTGAAACCTTAATATTCTTAACTGCAATTCCATTTTCAGTTTTTATAGGCGGATATTCATATATCCGGAAAACGTTCACAGAAAATACCTTATGGTTCTTTGCCGAATCTAAACAAATCTTGCTTGTTTCAATTGTACTAGATAGAAAGTTTTGTAGTCAAAATTCTACTATCCACAGCATCCGGAATGGATAAAATGTGCTTTATACGGTCCCCACTTTTTGTTTGGCTATTCTGGGTAACACGGCACCATCAATATGGTTCCATTCCAACTTGGAATCCATTTTGCAGGGATGTAAGAGCTGCTCCAATTGCGCCGAAGTGCGCCAAACTGACTACCCTGCTCCAAACTGCGCCAAAAACCTCTTTTCGGCCAAGATTGCGCCGAACTGCGCCAAAAAATCATTTTTTGACTTCAAAAACTACTTGGCGAGAATTTTGGCTCGAAATTTTTCCAAATTATCATGGAACGTCGCCAATAAAGCGATAACGAGTATTTTGCACTTCAAGGGCGTTTTTCGTCAGCTAACGTGCCGGAACGGGTTCGCACTTGAAAATACATATTACATTCTCTCAGTTTCGTTGTAGGTTTTTCAAACTGTAAAGAAGCAGTAAATGAATCGTACATCTGATTTAAATCTGTTTTTTTGGCTGATTTTAGTTATAAATTTTTTTTATATATATATATACTTATAGAATACATGATTATTTTTAGAATTTTTTTTTACCGAGGCTCCGTGTTAAAAATAGAATACAAGTATTCTATTTTTCACACAAGCAATCTTAGTGCATCCGGTTTAGATTTGCTCTCTTGCCTGGTTTCAATAATAAAGAAATACATAGCTTTCTTTAAGCTAAAAGAAAACTCGAATATTTTTTTTAATTTCTAAACTTCTTAATCCAATTGACAGCCCCCTCTCCAAACACTTCAGGGCTTAATTTCTAAGTCATCGGTAAAACGGGATTTGAATTTTGAACTTGCCGTGGTGATTAGGTGGAAGGATTGGTGACTATTAGTAAATGATTTTTTGGTAACCCTGGATGTTGGATCATGATTTTGACTTGGCAACAAACGGGAAAAAGCATATTACGTCATTCTTTTATTGTAGCCAATTCCCAGAAAAAGCGCCAAGTCGTACCGTAGGTAGACTAGAAATTCTACGAAGAACTTGCATGGGGGAGGGGGATTTAAGCCTCTATTTAAAAAAAAGTAAAGATTTCTTGTATTTATTAATATTTGTTTTTAAATTAGCCGCGGGAAAGATCAGGGATTCGCGGCAGTATGGTCTTTGCGCCGTTAAACTTCAATCAACCAACCAGGGATTCGCGCTTTCTATTCAAACTGTAGAAGGCATGAAATCAATCTTTATGCATCCAATTTGGATATTTTTTCTTGCCTGGTTGTAACTAAAGATAATAAATATTTTTCTTAGTACTTTAAGAATACATGATTATTTTTTAGCATATATTAAAAAAAAAAACCTAACCAAATGTGTCGGTTTTTTTTTTTAAGGATTACACAAAACCACAGATTTAAGATCATTTTGTTTCCATTGACCTTGAGATTTCTCATGGGAACCCTCTATAATCCATTTAGACAATGGAAAGTAGTGTTATAAAACAAACCACTACAAAAATTACTATTTTTCAACCTGCCTTGTTTTAATTTATTATTTAATTACATTAGAAGTTTTTTATATATATATATATATATATATATATATATATATATATATATATATATATATATATATATATATATATATATATAAATTAAATGCTAGTATAATTGTCAAATTTCAGTTAGAGGTATTAATTTTTTAGTTAAAAAAAATGTCTTCCAATTAACAAATAGCCCTAAAAAAAACCTGCTAAGTGAAGCTACCAGCCCAAACAATGTTATGAAATCTAATGATTGCTGTTAAGCAGCCTTGTTTCACTTTTTTTGCATGGGGGGGGGGGTAGTACTTTGTATACAGTTAAATTGTTTTGGATTATTGGGAAGAACTTCTATAGGTAATTTAAGGAAAAAATCTTATTTCATCAGTTGTTAAAAGTAACTAACTGAGAAAAACTTTCACTGATGAACCGAACCTAATGATTGGTTGGTTGGTTAGTTTTTGTGGCGCAAAGCAACACTAGGGCTATGCTGTGCCCCGAACCTTATGATATCATTGAAAACTTCTAATATTTTAATTGTTGGCAAAGATGTTAATAAATGTCATGCTTTTTAATTTAGTTTTTGAGTAATGCAATCAAATTAATGTAAATTTAGAATGCAAACGTATTTATATAATGAACAAGTTACACCTTTTTTTTTACTTTAAATTAATTTGAAATATCAAGGTTGAAATATACAGAAATATTTGCTTCATCACTAATTTAAATGTAATAATTTACTGCTCCAAAATCTTATTTTTACTGCTCTGACAGTGCTCTAAAATCACATTTTGGTACTTGCATCACTGCATTAGAGATAATCTTGGAAATGCGAAGTATCCTTTGCTATCTAATGTTATCTAATGCCCTTCTGAGTCTGCCTCATGGAAATGCGGATGTAGAGAGGTTTCAGCATAAATAAGCAACTGTTGGAGAGTCGATTAAATTTAAATATTTACAGTATAAATGGTCTAAGACAAGTGAAATCACATGTTGAAACACTAGGAGGCTTGGACACATTTCAGGTTACAGTTGAGATGCTAAAAGCTGCACGAGGTGCTTACAAAAAGTATTCAAGCAGAATGAAGCAACAAAAACGAAAAGTTACTAAGCCAAAAGTTGAAGTCATTACAGACACAATGCAATTGAAAGCTGAAGAATCTGATACACAACAAAAATTAAAAGCATCCCAAGAATTATTAAACAATTCTGAAAAAAATATTGAAGAAGGGATTAAAAAGAAGAGTATGCATCTCGTAGAAAGCGGACAAGTGCTTCTTAAAGAAACAAAATCAAGAATCAGTATGTACTTAAAGAACCTGGAAGAGAACAGAAAGAAACAAGCTTTTGTTTCATTGCATTCTACCAAATAGGCAAAAAAATGTACTTGTTTTCATTGCTTAAAAATACATGTATGTACAACATTTGTAATGGAGGACTTATACATTTTAATTGGATTGTTATTGACAGTCTTATTATTTGGAGTTGATTATTGTATTTCGACAATTTATCATATTTAAAATCAATATAATGTAAAAAAAAAATTATTCTAAATACTTTTTAAGCTAAATAGGTGTGCGAATTTTTTTGCAGAGTTTGTTTATTTGTTTTATAATTGTATTTTCAAATTTAATTAGACATGCAATGGATTGTTGAAATACTTGTAAATTATCCATAATCGATCATAACATTTGAGTAAGTAAATATTATTTTAATGAAGAAAAATAATAGTACTACTAATATAAAAGAAACCATTACAACTATCAGCTATTAATTTTACGAAATTTACTTTTTAACTTTTTAAATTTTCAGTGTTTGTTTTGTGCTCAGTATTAAAAATATGAAATCATGGTTTCTTATTGGATAGTTTGAAAGGGAAATGAATTTCTTCAGACTTTTATTGTTGGGCCAGAAGTTAATGATCACGTTCTTTTTTTCCTAGCACTGATAATAGCACGAAAAATGACAAAAAATGCCCTATCTGAAAATAAACACTACCATTTCATTTATCTTTTACATAATATATTCAAATTAATAATTATTCTTAATGTAAATTAATTTACACGCAAATTGACTTTAAGTTAGCATAAAGTAGATATATTTTGGTCAAAATACTAACAAATGTTCGACAAATCGTTAATTTTAATGCAATACTTTACTGCTCCAAAATCATATTTTTACTGCTCCAAAACCGTATTTAACTGCTCCAAAATCCTATTTTTACTGCTCCAAAACCGTATTTCACTGCTCCAAAACCATATTTTTACTGCTCCAGAAGTGCTCCAAAATCACATTTTGGCACTTACATCCCTGCATTTTGGCAAAACCTGTAGTTTGGTGTCAAATTATCGTGGCAGCAAAACTGCCAAAAAAAGTGGTGACTGTAAAGCACATTCTACTAACCTCCGGAACATGTTCCAGCAGATAACTTTTCCGAAAAGTGTGGTTTTTCTGGAATTTTAATCCAAAAGAACTGTACACATCTTGGATTTATTTATTCTTGCATCATCGTAACTATTAAATCAATACGTTTTAAATAAATAATTTCTATCTGTAGACTGTAATAAGAAAAACAAAATATAGTGAATCCAAGTTGTTGCTGTTGCTAGATGTATAAGTAAATTTCCAAAGATATATTGTGATAGGCTGGATTGCTGAATTCAGAAATTCATGTATAAAGTACATTTAGAATATTTGTGATTGGATGTTTGAAGTCGTTGCCATTCTGCTCACAGAAATACAGCCGAATTTGGACATAACGCAAGAGAATTATATATAAGTACCATAGTATATATGTATATAAGTACCATAGAATCTTGTATAATAAATTTCTAGATTCTGTTGTGTGCACATCAATTGCATATCAAGGATAAGTGCTCTATTAAGATTTGATACATAGATTTTAAACTTAAGGCCTCTTTTTATCATATCTGAATCTGCACACATATTTTGAAACCATATTTTGCGTTAGTTGCAAATACAAGGTATTTCTGATTTTCCTTTAGATTTTGGTTCAAAGCGAGACAGGTGTGAAGAAGAAGTTATACACTGGGTTTTTCATTTCTGAGCTGGCACACATTGTGGCGATGTGCGATGAACGCATTCCTTACTCAGCACTGTGCAGAGAGGCAAGTTGTTTTATTAGCTTATTTAAAGGAGTATTTTATGGATCTGAAACTAGAATTTAAGTACGAACAAAACTTTTTAAAAAACTTATTCAATATTTAAACTATAGGTTTTTTTTATTAAAATATTTTAATGTAGCTGAACAAAAAGGAAGTTTGCCACAACGGAATACAAATTGAAGCACATGGTTCAAATTATCAAGTTAAAATTGTCCGGTAAGTGTTTTTTTCGGTTACAGTTTTCTCTAAGTATGCACTATTTTAAAATATCCTTCATGAAGTCTTAGGTGCATAGTTTGTTCGAGTTCAAGTTCTAGAGATTGTTATTTACTGTTCATAACTTCAAATAAAATAATAATAATAAGGGGGTGGGCAACAAGTACAACTTTCAATTGCACTCTAATTACTGTATTTAAATTTGCGATGTGTTGGTGTAGGTTACAAGTTACCATGGTTGTTTCAAACTTTCATTAATTTAACAAAAAAATGGGCACTTTAGCAATAATTATTACCTTGTAAAAAAAACGTGATATTGGCTACTTGTTTATGGATAATTATTTCATTATTTTTGGTGTGAAACAGTCATTCATGGGCAATGTTCAAGGGAAAAAACTATGCGTTAGATATTTGTTTTCAACTTTTTATGCCTTTATCAAATTTCATAGGTGATGATGTTTAAAACAACCTAACAGCTATACCACACCGATTTTTATCAAATTTTTGTCAATTGCTGCAAAAAATGATTTTTTCAATGGTAGTTTGTGTACAAATTTTTTTTGATGAAAACCTTTTTGATAAGTTCCATATCTGTGTACAAGTTATGCTGACCAAGCACATACACAAAAAAAAAAAAAAAAAAAATTCTAAACCACTTTTTTGAACATTGTCTGTCCCAAAAAATGTAGAAAGGCAAAGAATTTGATTTTTTTTCTTTTGGCCTAATGCAATACTTTCTATCCTATGTTAACATTTAAGTTGTCTGAATGTAAAAATGAAAATTTTAAGTTTGTATGTTTTGAATGTATTTCCAATGGTTTTTCAATTACCTATGGAGTAATATTTTACAGTATTGAAATCTAAGATGAATCAATTCAGAATATAAGTAAGAAATCAGAAAAATTGTTAGCTAAATGTTTTAGCAAAATATAGAAAACATACTATTTTTTAATTCAGAATTATAATTATTATTTTTTTTTTTTGCATTTTGTTAAAAAATAGCACTTACAGTTAATCCCAATCAGAAACATTAATTGAAACTGCTTTTATAATCCTAATACAAAGTGTACATTTTTCAGATTGCCTGTTTATACCAGTGAAAAGGAAACTTTTATTGCCTTGCAGTCAGCTCTTTTAAGTTGTACCATCCGTCTCAATGGAAAAGGATCTCGCATGTGGTTTGTTGAGGTGAAGGGCCTTTTTTATGTCTTGTCCTTTAGTCCTTTTTTTTTCTTTTTTTTTTTAACATTTGGCAGTATATTTTAAACACACACTAGTTAAAATATGCTGTTTAATAAGTTTCTATTTTGTAACCATCCAGTAAAATTTATGCAAGAGTATAGCTTTTCTTGGTGAAACATCAGTTGTTTACTTTTGGGATATATTTAACGGGATTGGTTGTCAGAAGCAGGGGTGAAAACATAAATGTTTACTCGGATATCCACCAGGGTTCCCACGGTCGTTAAAAGGGCTTAATATTTTTTAACTAGTTTTCAAGGCCTTGAAATGCTTAAAAATGCTTAAATGCCCTTAATTTTGGCAGATGTTGTGTTCCCAACTGCAAAATTTGTGAAAATACAACTCAGACTTGCTATTCCCGCGTGATCGCCACTTATATGCACAGCATCAGAATTCTCCTACATAGTTGTATTACACATCTACCAACTCGTAACATTTTTGGTAGAATATACTTTATTAAAAATTTACATATATAGACATGATGCCTGAAAACAAATTTTCAAAGGTCTTTAAAAACATTATGTAAGTGTTTATAAAAGTGGTTGATTTTCATTATGTGATTTGAGTGGGAACCATGTCCACTTTGTTTTTCCCCAAAAAGGTCTGCTTTTTCTATAATATTATTATTAGCAAACTTTATCATACTAAACTTGCCATCTCCCCCCCCCCACCCTCTCCTCAGAAAAAATTTCTGACTGTTCACAGTTCTGTATACACATTGGTACACTTTTACATTATTATTCAACTGTTTTTATAGTTCAAAATAACACCACATATATTTTTCTCTTTTTTACGTTTTGACCTTTTCCACCCCTGCAGATGAAAGGAAATTTTTTATATATGTACTGTAAAATGTACCTTTAAATAGTACAAATGGTTAAAAGTTGTTTAAAATCCCTTTAATGATCTACTTTATTTTTCTCTAGAATCTAATTTAAAAACTTTTTTTTTCAGTTTGTATTTTGCAATTGCCCTGTCACAAGTGTGTGTCCTAAGGAACAGGGACCTTGCAGGGCTTTGCATTATAATTATGACTTTGGAGCGGGAACAAACAAGCAAGTTACTGAGATGGTGGACGATGTTCTTAGAGATTGGTGCATCATGGGACATTTGTACAAAGTTGTTCTAGAGTTTGCTCATGCTCTTAAGAATGGTAAGGATTGTTCAAGTAGTAGTTTGCTCCTGAATAGTAAAAGAACAGGACATTTGAGACATCAGATAGTTTCTAGTACATCATGAAATACTATGAATTTCTGTAAAAAATTTGAGGAGAATGACAAACTGCAATGGAACTTTATAAAGGAAGCTTTTGTATATGGGTTATATCATCTTGAATACCCACTCCAATTAAACCAACCAATCACAATCCACTTAAATAAATATATTAAAATTGTTAACCAATCCTGAGTACATTTTTTTATTTTCCTTTTTGAGAAACAATTGCCTTATACTACCACCGATTTGGCATTGTCAAAATCTAACTATGTTGATATTTTCTTTTTTGGATAAATATTTTACTGTTAAATAAAGAGTAACATTTAAATTTTCTTTGCTAATCGTCACTGTTATAACCTTACAGGGTGTTAATATTATTTTTTCTGGGTTATATAATGCCTTTAAAATTGGAAGAAAATATGTGTTTTCATTCTCAAAACTGCAATCAGCATTGACAAAACCCATTAGTGTATTAACACTTCATTTTTGGTTAACAACTTAGTTTCACAAAAGAAAAAATGTAGGCTTTTTTTTTCTCCAAAACTGCAATTGATATTGACAAAACTTACTGGTGTTTAAAATTGCTTTTGGCATTGTTTGGCATCAGAATCTTTTTGTGCTTTGATAATACGTTACAAAGACATTTAACCATCTCACCAGATATATTTTTCCAAAAAATCAGAAAAACCTGAGATTATATTTTTTTTCTGTGTTTAATCTCAATTTTCTTAATGTCTTTGTTTCACCATTATTTTGTGTTTAATATTTAAGGAAATCTTATTTAATTGAAGGATATTTTTTTTGCTGAATTAGTTTTGCTTAATGTTGTATAATTAAAAAATTGCTGAGGCAGAGAAATTCAGATACTTTCTGGTTATCTTGTCATATTATTAATAAATACTTGTGCCAAACCCCATTTTATTTAAAATCAGTTACATTTTACTGAAATATGTATGTGTTACATCAATTAAAATTTAGTAGAAGGAAATTTTATTTGTCTTGAAGTATGTATACTTTATGAAATAAATATGTCCATGACATGATTTTTTAACAAGATTTATGAAATTATTGGTGTTTTTTTTACCTGAAATTTTCTTTCAGATCAACACAATATGTTCCCTAATTTGATGGAAATTAAATCATTCAGTTACAAAAGATTAGTTATTGGATATGGCCCCAACAAGGCATATATGGCAAGTGCTTGTTTCATATTTATTTGTGCTACCAATTGCTTTTTGCAATTTAATCAATCCTTTTCCTGTCACTTTTAAATCAGAATGTTTATGTATGTTATTGTGGCATTTCTATTGCGTCATTTTTTTTTATTTTTTTTTTGTGCATACCTATATTTATAAACTCTAAAAAATCTATATAGAAGTGACTATCTTGAACAGAAATTGTATTTTTTATCTTTTGAAATGGCAAAGTAGTTGTTTTTCCCCCCCAAGTTGTGGTTCAACTTTAAACATTTTGTATTTTAACACTTTACCATTTTATACTTTTGCTTGGTATGATAAATACCTTGAATTTTTCACTGCATTTTGAAGTGTAAGAGGAATAATTTAACCCATAAAAACAAAGTTTTTGACACAGTTTCTTTTTTTATGCATTGCTAATTTTATATGCTATTTCAATTTATTAAGCTCATATAAAGTTTTCATTGTATTTGACCACTATGGTGAAAATGCCCATTCTGAACCATTGACTAGCTTCTCTCCCCTCTCCAAAATTTGTGGTCTTTCGAAGCATTAACATAGTAGCATATGTAAAAACACCTTTTACCGATTGCCTTCAAAACTTGATATATTTGTTGGCAATAAGAATAGATTCTATTTCACAAATTTCAGCTCAATTGGATGACGTCAAGTGAGTAGTTAGTCTTTCAAAGTTGTAATATTATAACATGTGTAAAAGCAGCTTTTAAGTGACAGCCCCCAAAACTTGATGGAATGTATTCTCATCAACAACAAATTTATTTGCCAAATTTCAGCTCATTTGATGAGAGCAAGTGAGTTAGTTAGCGCTCCACAGATTTGACCACCACACATACATAAAATCAAAGTTATTTTAATGGATTTTGAAAATAATTCTGGATAACCTTTTTCAAAATGAGCAAAATTAAGAAATTGTCTCTAAGAATTATTTATCAAATTTACACTAAACATCATAATAGATCATTTAAATAATAGTCAGTAAAAGGCAAAATAACTTGAATGAATATTTAAAGTGCCATGAAATATCACTTTGTGTTTAGTGTTGTGTATTTGATACAGAAATAAAAAGTTCTGGATTCCTCATTTGTAAATGTTTGACATCAAACAAACAATATCTAGGTATTAGAGTTGATTGTTGAATATATTAGATTATTTTACACAGTAGAAAGAGTATAAGGACTTGAAGGAAAAATTAAAGTTCGATCAAACATCAGTTTGTGTTGTGTAGTTTGCTACAGAAAAAAAAGTAAAGTAAAAAAAGTTTGTTGTGTAGTTTTGAACTGAAAAAAAAAAAGTTTTCTTACAAGTAAATATTTATTGGAGATCAATAGACAAATAATGTGATTTAGTTTAACTGAGGGATTGTCGAACATATTAGATTTTGTTTCATGTTGCAGGGATGAGATTTTCTGCCTTTTAGCAGATTTCCTCTTTTTATGTAAAATTTCCCTCTTTTTTTACCCTGTTTTGAGGGTCTATGTTTTCCCAATCTGAACTAGTTTTTTTCACGAAAAATATACTTTTTCTCATATTTGGGCAAATGATTTACACTCTTGGCTCCCCTGTCGTAGACAGGCGCCTGGTGAACGGGATACACATCGGGCTATGATTGGTTGTAAATGGCACTGCACATTGAAGTCACGTGGCCACCTGGATGGTTTGGGGTTGCGTGCAGACAACGGAAACAAATGTTGATAGAGTATATCGCTCTTTGAGATAAAAATGTTCAAATATGTTCTTATAAAGTATATAATCAGAAACAACACTTAATTAACAGCATATTTGCATTGTTTTCTTAATTACAGGGATTTGAATTTACCAGAAATGTAGTTAATAAATGTACTAAAGTTGTAGATCCGATCCCATAACATGAATCTGTTACTGATACCTTGTTATTGAAGTACATTCCTTATAAATATAACGCTTCACTATAATTGGATTGTACTTTTGCTGGAAAGCATTGTCTAACATTACTAAGTTAAATAAAATGGTTATTATGCTAAGTTTCAGCACTTTTACAAGCAATAAAATAAGCAGATTTTATAGTAGTTTGTGTGGATGGTATTTTTCTGATCTATTTTAATAACTGCAATTTGGAGAATACTAAATTACTATGTTTTGAGAACAATATTTGGCACCTATTAGTTTCTTCCTAAATATTTGAAATATTATTAGGATATAGTGGACAAATTTCATTGTATCTTTAAAACTGGTAGATCACATGCTTTTTTTTTTACGAACTTTTGGATACTGTCCCTTCCGCAAGTTTTTTTGGATATCGTCCCTTCCACACGAATTTTTGGCGTTTACGTACGGTTTCAATCTTACTGCTTTTTTTCCAATCTCATCCCTGATGTAGAAAACCACATAAGGACATGAATTATTGGTTATTGAAAGTCATTAAATGTGCTTAATATTTTTGAACTTATTTTCAAGGCCTTGAAAGTACTTGAAAATGCTTAGAGGTGCTTAAAAGTCCTTAATTTTTGCAGATGTTGTGTGCCCACTGCCAAATTTTTAAAAATACAACTCGGACTTGCTACCTCTGCGTGACCGCCTCTTATCTGCACCTTGTCAAAATTCTCTGACATATTTGTATTATACATGCTCTAACTTGTAAAATTTTTGGTAGAATATACTTTATTAAATTTATACATAGGCATGATGCCTGAAAACAAATTTTCAAATGTCCTTGAAAACATTATTTAGGTCCTTAAAAATCATTGATTTCCATTCTGTGATTTGAGTGGAAACCCTGATGAATAAAATATTGAAGTGCCTTGAAATATAACATAAAATGTAATAAAAAAAATGTTCTTTTGTAGGTGAATATTTATTGGAGTCCATCAGACAAACGATACCATTTGGGATTTGGAGTTGTTGGACAAACAGTGTCGGCAAGTAATCCCCATGCTATTGTAGTGGCACAGCTGCAGCATGAGTTCAATCAGCATTTGTCAATCATGAATTTAATGCAGGTAAGAAATTTTATGCATATGTGTTTAATTAATTGAATTATATGTTTTTGAGGTTTTTCACTGTTGCTAAGCTGCATAATACAGAAATAATAGCTATAACTTGTGATTGGTTGAAAATCAGTATCTGGGCAATATTCCTTTTTTATGGGCAATAGTTTTTTGATAAAGTTATTTAAAATTCATTTTTTTTCCTGCTTTTTTTATGTAAATTTACTAAAAAAGAGGTCCTATAAATTAAAAAAAACAACAAAAAAACACTGGTTAATGTTTTGTTATGAAATATACTATATACCATTAGCATAATAGTCACAGAATCTGGAAATCAGGGAAATGTGAGGGCAATTTTTTTTAATTTTGCAAAATTCAGGGAATTTTTTAATGTTTTGAAAGTATGTTTCCCCATTCATCCATATTGTGGTGTCATTTTTCCAGAGAATTGTGGTAAATATTAGATGTTTCATGTCACAATATAATTTAAATGTTTCATTATTGCAAAACTATTTTTAAAAAATTGGCAGATTATCTCTGGCATAAATGTTCTATTTGATCTTCATATCTGGAAAAATTGAGGAAATTTGAAAAAAGTTTGCTATAAATCTATATATTTAATAGGCAATACGTTTTTTGGGGTTAGTCCGTCCGCCTAAACTGCTCAACCAATTTCAATGATCAAGGTGTCATTTTAAAGGAAATAAGCTGTAGATTTGCCAAAACGTGCCAAAATAATTTATTAACACTTTATTAATTAGTTAAATTTCAATATTTTTCATCATTAAGCTACTACAAAGCCTCAATGATTTTGAATATATGATTGGCAACATCCTTACGTATGTAAACAACAAACCGGCTGCTCAGGGGTTCAACCAACCAACCAACCGTTGCTAATTTTAAAGCTATCCTTACTTATGTAAACAACAAACCCGTTGCTAATTTTAAAGCTTTTTTTTAAACTCTTCGTTTCAAAGTTGATTTTTTCTTTTTTTCTGAAGCATTTTTGTATTAGAGTAATTATTATTTTGAAGTATTTCTATCCAGAAAATGCCTCGCGTTGGACGTCGTTCTCCCTTACGTATGTAAACAACAAACCCGTTGCTAATTTTAAAGCTATCCTTACGTATGTAAATAACAAACCTGTTGCTAATTTTAAAGCTCTTTTTAAACTCTTCGTTTCAAAGTTGATTTTTTCTGTTTTTCTGAAGCATTTTTGTATTAGAGTAATTATTATTTTGAAGTATTTCTATCCAGAAAATGCTTCGCGTTGGACGTCGTTCTCTAATGGGGCGACTTATCAGAATAAATAAAAGATATTGGGACTTCAATGTAAGGGTATAGCTAATGAAGTTTTAAGTCAGAATGTTGACGGATAGTATATTTAACTTTCTATTATGAAACTTGCAATTTGGGTGTTTTCTCTATTAGGCCTTACATTAAATTTATAAAAATTTGGTTACATTTTTTATGGCTGGCAAACCTATTCGAGCGCAGCAAGATGTTTTAACCACAAATTCGAGCTGCAAGGCGGCTCAATCCGAGCGCAGCGAAGCGTTTGGGGGTTGGCGAGCGTTAGCAAGCAGGGGGCGAAGCCCCCTAGTCAGGTAATAATATCGGAATTTTTTAGAAATCTATCGGGAAATAATCAGGGAACTTTTTTTCCTGAATTTTGTGGCCACTCTGATTAGTGTATGTGCTGAAAATGTTTTTTTTCTTTTTTATATAGAATTTTCAGCTTTGGTTATTAGAATAACATACAGTAATATCTAATTTAATTGTTATTTTGTTTCATTTCAAGTGTGAAGGTATTAAATTGTCCTTTTCCTCCTCTTAAATATAGGGTCTTCATGAGACTTATGCTCCACTTCTGACGATAAGCAAGCTTCCTACAGCTTCTGAGCTTGGAGTAATTCATAGTGTAAGATTTTTCTTTTCCATTGTATTGTGATTGGTGAAATGAATCTATACATACAGGGTGTCTTTTAAAGGTTGGACACATTTTGCTTTTGAATAATTCATAAAATAATAAATATAAATTTAAATTGATAACACTAAGAGTTAGATAGATTCAAAAAGTTTTAAGGCCCTTGTCAATGGACTTCCACAAGTGCACTGTTCGTCACACGAAGAATATCAAGACAGTAGTCAATTTCGTGCCAGGTACAGGCAAGCATGTCAGCATCCACAAAGGCTATTGCGACTGTATTACTGGCCGTTAAGTTATTCGACACTTTCTTCATGTAAAAAATGTCTTTTACGAGTCCCCAAAGTTTCCTTTGGGGACTCGTAAAGAACATCTATAGGGCAAGTCTAGTGGCATTATATCGGGTGATTTGGGTGGCCAAGAGGAAAACACATACAATTAATAATGCTTGCAGGTGATATTTACAAAGGAAAATAGAAAAACATAAGAAATGATATTCAAATGGGAAAAGGAAATTTTCTATGGCAACGTTCACTATAAATGAAAATATGAGTTATTCTATGTCAGGGGTGTGAATTCTGCGCCAATTGCGCCAGCGCGCGCCAAAAGTGATATCCTGCGCCAACCTGCTACGAAACCACATTTAAGTACAATTCTGCTCCAATTTTGCTTTAAATCTTCTTTTAAACGCGCATTGCTAAAGCACCAAACCATCTTGCGCATGTCAAATCTATATGGAGACGAAATTACGGCAACCTCAAGAGCCGTTTTCGCACGAATTTGCAAAACTTTCGATTTTCCTCCTCAACAGAATGCAATGTGTGGATTATCCCTCTGAAATCGACATTCACGCATGCGCATTCGTGTTCAAACGCGTCTTGCACCGGGGGACAAATTGAAATCGCCGAGTGCTAATATCACGTGCGTTATTGCTAGATAGAATTTAGGGGGCAGCCTCAAAATTTCCGATTTCTAGTTAGCACGGATGACCATTTCGTACGTACCTTGATTAAGTGTGTTTTGCCGGATTTTTACGACATCCTCTTGCTCTAAATAAAGAAGAAAATAATTGGTAAAAGGTTAAAGGTGTATAACCAACAAATGTTTTTACTAAGCATTTAAAAAGAATATTTCTGTTCGGACCCTCGTAATGACGATGTCTTCTATTAAGTTTAGGGTTGTTTTTTGTAATTTTTACTTATTGGCGGTTGGTAATTAACTTTTAAACGTCTGTTTTACATTTGAAATTAAGTATCCAAATTATACAAATGTGTCTTATAATAATAAAACAAAGTGTGTGGATCTGTAGAAAGCTACTTAAAATAGGTGTAGATCTTAACATACAATTTTTTACATAAGTAGTTTTGGCCTTCTGATTGTACCTTTGGCAAACGTAATGTTAAAATTTTAATTAGTTCATTTTTAATTAGTTTTTTTACCAACAGACTTCAAATAGAGGTACAGCTCTGAAATTTTCAACATAAGTAGTTTTGGCCTTTTTATAGTTAGACTTTTTAAAAAAAGAATGTTAAAATTTAATTAGTTTTTTAACTAATTTTTTTAATTAATTAAAAAAAACTACAAAACGACTTCTAATAAGGCTACAGCTCAGAAATTTTCAGCATAAGTAGTTTTGACCTTCAAATTGTACATTTGACAAACAGAATGCCAAAATTTTTATTTATTTTGTTTTTTTAAATTAATTTTTTTTTTCACGAATCGATTTAAAATATAGGTGCACCTCCGAAATTTTCAACCTATGTAGGTTTGGACTTCTAATTAGACTTTTGAAGCACAGAATTTTAAAATTTTAATTTGTTTTTAATTAATAATTTTATAAAGCGACTTCTAATAGATCTAGAGCTCTGAAATTTTCAACATAAGTAGTTTTTTCCTTCTAATTTTGCTTTTCATAAACATTTGTTACAATAATTCAGAGGGGTGATTGGGGTTGTGTTATTGTATCAACGCGCAAATTTTTCGGTTCTTGATGGGGAGGGGACTCTAATATTAAAGGTTTACGTTGCAATTAATGTTTAGCGAGTCAAGCGTACTTGTGCTTGCACTGCAATGAACCTTCTAGAGAGTGAAGCGAGCCTGTCCTTGCATAGCAATAAATTTTCAGCGAGCTTGTGCTTGCGTAGTAATTAAACTTTTTAGAGATCTAAGCGAGCTGTGTTTGTGTTATGATGAAACTTTTAGCGAGCAAAGAGAGCATAGTAAACCCGTTCGTGAAGTGTCAAAAGCTAATAAGTATAAAAGGTGGTTTTTTTTTTTTTTTTTTTTTTTATTAATTTACAATTTATATTTTTTGTTGTAATTTTATGTATAACTTATAATTTTATATTTATTAATACGTGTTTTAAGTAGAAAAATTAAATCAGCTACAATTCATTTTATTTCTGCAACTAATATCTTCGAATTTTGTTGCTACATTTTCTCTTATTCTGCTCTGAAAGTTAAATTTTGCTGCTCCAATATTTTGCGAATCTGCTCCAAATGTTAAATTTTGTTGCTCCAAAATTGCTCCAAACTGGGCTTTTGCACTTCCCACCCCTGCTATGTATAAATGCCATAATAATTTTTGGCATTTATACATGCCAATTTGTGTCCAACCTTTTATAGACACCCTGTATTTATATATTAAAAATTTTGGGTGTGACAATAGCTTGTATAATGTTCAATAACTCACTAAATAAGTTTTGGGTAGAAAACCTTAGCTTTTATCATATTTCAGTAAACCTGCTATATTTTTATACTAGCTGAATACCCGTGCTTCGCCACAAAATTTTACTATGTAAATATTTTAGCCAGCTGTGAGGCCACGCTTTGCGGAAATCCGTCATTGGTGTATAGGCTCCAATTTTTGGCGCTTCGCTCGCAGGAAGGTTCATCGCAACGCAAAATTGAGCTCGCTTCGCTAGCTAAAAGTCATTCACACATAAGCACAGGCTTACTTAACTCATTGAAAGGTTCACTGCTATGCAAACATGAGCTTGCTTTGCTCAATGAAAGGTTCATTGCTGCGTAAGCATAAGGTTGCTTCACACACTAAAAACTAATTGCTACGTAAAGCCTTAATAAATTATCCGTTAATAACTAATACAACACCCATTTAAGAATATTTTAATGTGTGATGTTTGTAAAAAGCAAAATTAGAAGGTCAAAACTACTTATGTTGAAACTTTTAGAGCTCTAGGCCTATTAGAAGTCGCTTTTTGTGAAAATATTAAATAAAAATTCATTAAAAAACAAATTAAAATTTTAATGTTCTTTTTGTCATAAGTCGAATTAGAAGGCCAAAACTATTTGTGTTGAAAATTTCCGAAATGTAGCCTAGTTAGAAATCGTTTTGTAAAATATTTGTTAATTAATTAAAAAACAAATAAAATGTCAAAATTCTGTTTTTCAAAAGTCTAATTTGAAGACCAAAACGAATTATGTTGAAAATTTTAGAGCTGTAGCCTTATTAGAAATTATTTTGTAAAATATATATTATTTGATTAAAAAATTAATTTAAAAGGAACTAAATCAAAATTTAAAATTCTGTTTTTCAAAAGTCAAATTAAAAGGCTAAAACTACTTTTGTTGAAATTTTCAGAGCTGTAGCCCAATTAGAAATTGCTTTGTAAAATATTTATTAATTAATTAAAAAAAACTAAATAAAAATTTTAAATTCTGTTTTTCAAAAGTCCAATTAGAAAGCTAAAACTACTTATGTTGAAAATTTCAGAACTGTAGCCCTATTAGAAACCATTTTGTAAAAAAAATGTGTTAATTAAGAAAATTAATTAAAAAAATAACTAATTAAAATTTTAACTTTCTGTTTTTCAAAAGTCCAATTAGAAGGCTAGAACTACTTATGTTGAAAATTTCAGAGCTGTATCTCTATTTGAAGTCACTTTGTAAAAAATAAATTAATTAAAAAAGAACTAATTAAAATTTTAACATTCTGTTTGACGTACATAAAATTAGAAAGCCAAAACTTCTTGTGTTGAAAATTTCAGAGCTCTACTTCAATTTTAAGTAGGTTTCTATAGATCCATAGAGACAGACACACAGCTTGTTTTATTGTTATAGATTATGTTAACTTTGTCTGTCTTTAAACCTTTTTTAAACCTAAATGACATTACTATGAACTTAATATGCAATGTGATGTTAAGAATAATCTTTCGCCAGGATGTTGTTGTTTCTAATCTCCCTTTTGTCTGACGAAGTCAGACAATATCAGTGAAGCCATTGACATTAATGAAGTCTGACACTAGTTGTGGACAGTTATAAATGTCCTCCCAGTCCAGTCCAAGGCAGTCCAAAATGTGCTGAGGTGATGCCTGTTCTTTTTGGCATTTAGGGCAAAGAGGAAAATTTTTGCTTCCCCCCGAATATGTTAGGCCTTTAAGGTGACCACTAGCAAGTCGGGACAGACGGGTATTGGTGTGCCTATCACATGGAAGAGATAGGGAGTGTCCTGGCTTTTTGGCTTTATACCATTCGTGAGATGGAGGTATATGCCATTTCGCTTTATTTTGAGCAATTTTCTTTGAGTATAACTCTTGATATGTAAGTTCTTGAGTAGAGAGGACAGGGTGTTCTAGTCCCTCCTTAGCAAGAGTGTCAGCCAATTCATTTCCGTGGATGTCTACATGTGACGGGATTCACTGAAAGTGCACTTTGTGCAGTCGGGATATGCTCTTGACTTTGCGTATTATGGATAGACTGGTTTTGTCTCCCACGAGGGCCCAGTTTTTAAGGTGTTGAATGGAACTTCGGCTATCGGATAGAATCCATAAGTCTCCGTAGTTGACCTCGCCAAAGATATTCTCTAAACCCAGGTCAATTGCTATTAATTCGCTTCGAAAGACAGAGCAGAAATCTGGATTACGTTGTTTGATAGAATGTTTCTCTACGGGCGTTTCTATATAAATTCCACTGCCTGCCTGTATATCTATTTTGCTGCCATCTGTATAGATTTTGATGTCAATTGAAGGAATTTGATTAATTTCCAATGCCAATTGCCTAAGAAATTCCGGACAACATTCATTCTTATTAAGTGTGGTGGGAAGGCAATCAATAAAATCAACATTGGAGAGTCCATCGTAAGTGTTCAAATTAGTATTAAGACAGTGGGGCTCTACATTATCTGCCATTAACTTCTGTGATTTAACTTGGCTGAAAGGACTGTGTTTCTTAAGTCTTTGATTGCTTGTCCAGTTATTTAAGTAATAGGCCGTTTTATTTTCTTGGTTTAAGCTGGAAAGTTTATTGAAATATTTGACCAAGCCTGCCTGCCTTCTGAGAGAGAGTGGTTGCAGATCCGCCAGGATGTAGATACCTTAAATTGTTGAAATTTCTTATATTAAAGTCTTGATTTGGTTTCTCAATTTAAAGAATTTTCTAATATTTTTGCTGTTTAAATTTTTACTGTAATTAGTATTTAATTAGTTGTAGCAATTTTCTCTTGCAAAGATTGTAGTAATATAATCTTCAATAGTATAATGTCAGGTTTAATGCTAATATATGAAAAAAATAATTGGTTGTAACTATAAGAGCCCATGGCTATTTTCAGTATAAACTCATTTGATTTTTATATTTCAGTAAAATTGTCAGGTTTTATTTTGTATTAACCTTTTAAGTCTACATGCCTTCTTATGTATATAATATTCATTAATATAAATTTAATACACAATGTAGTGTAATCCCTTTTCTTTGAAAAGTAAAAACTAAAAATCTAAAAATAAATTATATTATATTAAAATTTTTAATGGTTCAGTTTAATTTTTATTGACATATTGTAATTTTTAAGAATTATTATATTTATAAATCATCAGGGTAAGGATTTGATTACCCAATATTGGCACCATTTATCGTTTTGCCGTAATCGTTAGTGCTATATTCATTCTTTGTTATTCAATCAAATTATTGACTCTTCTGTGTGTTATGAAAATATATTTGCACAAAATGCATATTTTTACAAGTGTTCACTTTCAAAAATATTCAGCCTATATGAACCATACAAGGGAATCTTATGATAATATTTATAAATTTGTTGTTTCAGCCTATGTTGCTATCTCAATTTTAATTTTAGTATAAGAACCACTCTTTAATTTCTGACATATTTTATATTTCAGAGACCAGCAGTCCCTATACAAACATTTGTTACTTTACCACAAACATCTACTCATTTCCGTGTCATATACAGAAATATGTATCCTTTGACAGTTATTTATCTTGTTTCTTAAAGTGCTTCAAATGATTGAAGTATTAGCTCAAGCAAATTTATTTTACTATTTACAAGGGCAATTGTTCTCAACCCTTGTGTACTAAGATTCCTATAGGTTGACAGGGTTGCATGCATGTGGAAGGTTGACAGGATTACATGCCTACGAAGTTTGTCAGGGAAAATTCAAAATATTCCTATATTTTTGAAAAAGTAAAAAAAAATTCCCCTGTGCAAAAGTTTATTGCATTTCATTAACTCTATTTTGGCTTTCAATTAAGAACTGAAGGCAAATCTCACATAATTGTTTACTTAAAATTTTCTAAATTCATCATTAGAATATTTATAATATTATTATAATATTTAAATTAATATATTGTTAAATGATTAAGAAATCCTGTTGTGATAGAAAGTTCACAGAAAGGTTTACTTAAAAGTTGGTAAAGTTGATGATTACTGATAAATTAGTGTTATAATATCTTGTTGCTATTCATTTGAATTTTTATGATTATTCGTGAATCTAATTTATAACTATTAAGTAATCCAAGGAAAGGAAAATGTCCATTGTAAATTTATTGGGAATTAAAGAAATTGGTTTTGCTCTTTATGCACTTTATAGGGCTTACATTGAATAAAATTCTTACTAAATAATGTTAAAATAAGAAAAAGGATTAGTAAAATGGTAAATTACTCTCCTTGTAATCGTACCAGTATTGATGTTGTTGCGTATGTTGCAGGAACCTTTGATTGCGATTCAACTTATGTTTAATATGATACCTTCTGACATTCACTAGTTGGTTTTTGTTAAAACGCAAGTTTTATTTTCTATTGAGTCATTTTGTAAACAATATAACAGTAGCAGAAACCCTAAAACTTAAATAACATGTTTTTTAAGGATTATAACAAAAGTCTATGTTTTTATATTGGAAAACTTTAAAAGCCTAGTTTGTAGCCCAGTAAATTCTGAGCAAAATTATAGTCTTAGTACTTCTTTGTGTGCTACTTTCTTTGGACTAAATCGTGATAAGTAAGTATTAATAATATTTTGTCTGCAACTCATCAGTTTTCGAATGGTTTGATTCCCTTTTATTCTTTTATCTCTTCCTAATAGTTATACCAAAAACTACCTATAATTATTTGTTCTCATATTACTTCTCAATTTGTTAGAAACTTATTCCTTTTGGATTGTTACACACCAGATATAAAATATCTTTCCCCAATTTATATTCCTAAAACTTGGAAAATGTGAATTTTACTTATATGAAAAAAGACATTACGGTAAAAGTAATTAATGATTTGGATGGTATTTAGCTAACTTGTATTTAACTAACTTTTTAAATACCTATGTGGTGAATATTGGCATAAATATATATTTTTATAAATAGGGAAATTTCCTTAGCGTTAATCAGGTTTTGTTTAGACATTGAATGTAGGCCAGAAGGATTGGTTGCTATTCGTGATGGGGCTTACAGTGTGTTTGACAAACAGAAAGCTGTAGAGGAATTGTCAACAATTAGTGGCATCAAGGTAACTAAAATAATTTATTTGTATATCGTGATTAGCATTTATTTTTTTATAATGGTATTTTAGAAATAACTTAATTTATCCTTTACAACATTTCATCTGTTTCTTTTTGCAACACAAATTATAATTTTAATATTTTTAGCATGTAGGAGTTTCTATGATTTAATCAGATTGTCGTTTATTGTCACAATATATGCCTGTTTCTAACATTGCTTGATTCCTAACTTGCATAAAGGAAAATATAAGTTTCTTTTTTTTTTCTTTCCTGAACATGGTTAGCTACTCAAAACTCATATGCTAGTTTAAGTTATCAGAGTTCGTAACCTTCTCTTAGAAGTGAGTTCTATTTTTCCTAGGTTGTGGAAAACTCTGAAAATTTACTTTTGACTCCTAAAAAATAGAACTTGTTGCATTTTACTTCAGGAAATTTGAGCTTAGTGTGAAGAATAAATCTCAACCATGGTAGAATCTATGTTGTATTATTCCCTACACTTATATATTTTGAACAATAATAGATTTTTTTTTAACTTCTGCATCTTTAAAACATAATAATCATGGAAATAAAATATCTATATAAATATGTGCGAGAAGACTTTTTATACGATACAGAACAATGCACACCTTTCTTGAATGGTAAATATCTCATTACATAGTGAAATAGCAGTGCTATCATTTTTAGCAAAAAACTGCCTTCATGGGTGGTTTTTATAAGCTGTCTTTGGATGCAATACCTCAGTTTCAAAAAATACTGAAATTTAAATGTGTACAAAACTATTAGTGCAATGCTTAAAAATATGTTGTATCTTTCTTCTTTAGGCATTCCTAAGCAAATGGGTAGATGAATCTGCCACACAAGGGCGTCGTCGCTCCCAAACAGAAGATGAAAACCCCCTCTCCCCCACCCCAACCCTGGATTCCCTCGAATCCGGATTCATGTCTGGCCAAGTGAAGCCAGGATCTCCTGCCCAGTGCCGAAGTCAGGAAAGTGTCTCTTCCACAAGTGGCCCTGGTTCTGGCCTCAGATTCCACCTGCCCATGACTCCTCCTAGTGGGTCCAATCCTCACACGCCTGCCTCACCTCATACATCTGTGCTGTCCCAGGTGAGTGTGGTTCTGTATTTTTAAATCCTTTACATTAAGTTTGATTTTATGTGTGGCTGGGTATGTCAAAGGTGGACAAATCAGTGGAGGCCTAATGAACATCCTTGCAGTCATCCAAACGGACTGAAACTTGGCAGATAGATTCGATGTCAATTACAATGCATTCCATCAAATGTTAGCGGCTGTTACTGTCACTAAAAGGTCGCTTTTGCGAAATACTAATAAACCAACTTGCCATCATCCAATCGCTCTGAAATAGCGTGATCATTAAAGAAACTCTTTCCTGTTGCCGAAATTGTTTTAATAAATAAGTAATAAACTGTTTTGATCGGAATAAATAAAAGATATTTGGATATGAGTGGATAAATTCACATTAATTTTAATGAATAAATTTTGATAAGTAGTTTACTGCATATTTTGCTGATAGAGATGTTTTTAATATTTAAAGTTAGATGCAGACACCAAGTACATACTGGCAACAGAAACAGCGCTTTATTAATGAATATAAAAATTTTCAATGCATATAAAGGATTTATATTAAAAACTTTTTTATGGGTTATATTATTAATTTTTAAATACTTAAAATTGTTTTGTTGTTGCAATGAATGATTGTATAGTTTTGCTCATAACTTTTACACTAAATTGATTTAGTATACAAAAGTACACAGAATTAGTTTACAAAAGTACACAGAATTAGTATACAAAAATTGTATCCAAAATTCAATTGAAAACTCATTAGTATGCAAAATTCAATTGGAATCAACAAGAAATCTAGGAAATAGAGGTTTTGTCGGGTCAATTTTCCCCAGAAAAAGCTACAAATAATATATACCTAAGTGATACACCAAACGAAAAATCTCTTCAAAACACGTTCCCTTCCCAAAATTTAATTGTAAATAGTGACCAAAGGTTTATTAGGATGAAGAAATTGTTAAAATTTTTCATTAAAACAGTGGCATAAGCTTTCTGATTTAGTTTTTATGGTCATCCGGACAAAACTCTTAACACCTAAATAATATTGCCATTTCGTCACTATTTATAAGAAGTTTCCTTGGGTGTGTTCTAATGAAAGTGTACAGTTTTTTTCCAATCTTGATGAAATTTCACACACTTGAATTTTAAACAGGATGAAACTCGTTGACAACATGAATATTTTTGGAAAAAAACCATCCCTATTTTTTTCCACTCCGTATGGAGTATGATAGTAACTTGAGAACTACTGAACGAATTTGAACCTTTTGTTTAAGTATCTTGATTAATCCAAGTTATTGGGAACAAAATTTCAATTTGATGTTTTGTGGTTAAAATTGTGAAATCAAGAATAGGAAATGAAACTGTTATGTTAATGCTTTAACTTAAGCTCTATTGAGCAATAATTTTTTTTTACATATGTTTAAAGTAAAACAGAAACAATCAAAACATTTATGGTGTATTCAATTTGTGACAGTATTCTCATGTCATCAATTTTGTAACTTTTATTTAATTATGATTTATCTCTGTTCCAGCAGGGCTATGGTGCGTCTCCCAATCCTTCCTTCTCTCTTGCCTCTCCCCCATCCCTCAGCAATCAGCCACAGCATGTCAGCAATCCATCCCCCTCAATCCTCCACGTTCAAGCTCAATCTCCCGGAAACCTCTTTGCTGCCAACTCTCCCGCCAACCCACTGCATGTACCTTCGCCATCTTTCCTGCCGACACCATCTCCGAGTTCGTCTGTCCCCATGCAGTCGCCTGCCACCAACTTTATCAGCCAACAGGGTAAGTTATTGCTTCTTAGTTAAGGAGATGTCATTTTTAGAAATGTTATTTGTTTTGTATGTATGTTATTTAGTAATATAATAGTGGTACCCAAACTTGAAAATAAAGAATTTGTTTGGAATTTTGTTTCAATTCTGGTAATCTCAATAAATCTCAAACTTTTTCGAAATTTATCAACCAGGGTTCCCACGGTCATTGAAAGTCATTAAAAGTGCTTGGGAATTGCTTATTGTGTGTGTTTTTTATAACACTACATCGTATATTTTAATTGAGTTGCCGTTATTATTGCAATAAATTCTTGTACTAAAATTACTTATGTAATAAATTGTGCATTTTTATTTTTTAAAGTCATTTATTTCACGATGAATAAGAACCTACGATGCAACGTCACTTCGATTATTTTACGGACTTCCCGAATTTTTGAATCTCGAAGCAAATTCAAAAATTCCTCTCGGAATATTTTATTCTATTAAAGATTATTTTATTTAATTTACTTTTTGCCTTAAAGTATTAACTTAAGTTCAGAAATAATTATTGGAAAGCAACGACACAGCGGAGTCGAACAGACTTCCGGTTTTCTTCAAATCGCGACATGAATACCGCGCTTTCTCCGAAAGGCAGTTGCTATCCCTTTTGTTTAAGAATTTTTTTTTTTTTTAATTGTCATTCCCTAGCATATAAGTTGACCCCCTACTTTTTAGTGAACATTTTGGCCCACATTCTCGACTTTCATGCGAGTATATATACGGTATATTGTCAGGAAATATAAATGGACAATCTTGTTGAGCCTCAAACCTATTGTTGGTTGTTGATGTACTTTTCGAGAAAACTGGATGGAATCCGATATAGATCTAGCCAAGTGGTTAATGCCTGTGTTACTTTCCAAATATAAAGTATATTGAATATTTTGCAAATCAAAATTTGATGTTAATTATAGGGAAATGGGGCATCACAAATACATCAAGACTGTGTAATTTTAACAGGCAAGCAAAGAATGCTTAATTTTTAGTCTTTGTCGTCACATGTAATTCCATCCAACAATGCAACTAATAGCATCCTATTACCATCCCAAGAAAATGTTATTGTTGCTGAAGCAAGCAAACAATGTGAAGCAACTGGAAACACTTTGACTTTGTCAGATTTTTCATCTACTATGAGTTCTTTTTATCATTAATGAATAAGTTTTATGGGCATTATACCAAGTAATGTGTCACACTTCTGACAGAAGCACATGTAAAGGAAGTTAATTGTTTGCTGTTATGTTCCTATAGGAGGAGGAAGTTCAGTCATTAGATATTGAGATTGCTAAAATGAAAAAAAAACAAAAAAACAATAAAATATGCTGAAATTGGTGTTGCTTAGTGTTATCATTCACAATACTAAATTTTATGATATAATGTTTTATTGTTCTTGCTATTTTCTATCACGCAGATTCCTCTAATTTTCTAGTGTGATTAAAACAGAATTTTAAGCATTTTAGTGAGATTTTTCAGCAAATTAATGCAGCA
Source organism: Linyphia triangularis (assembly GCA_963978545.1). Classification (NCBI taxonomy): domain Eukaryota; kingdom Metazoa; phylum Arthropoda; class Arachnida; order Araneae; family Linyphiidae; genus Linyphia; species Linyphia triangularis. Next base: position 17,197,908 of record OZ021730.1, read on the forward strand.
ACCATTGTTATATTGGCAATGTATTTCTTGCATTTCTATCCGAGAAAAGAAGAAAAAGGTTAATTATGGGGGGAGAAGGGAAACAATTTTTTTTTTTTTATAACTGCACGAAAAATCTACTATACGAACATTCATAGTTGTGGCTTCAATATAGGTCAAATATATTGTATTGTATCTCTGATTGTCGTCTTTTTAAAAGTATTAAATTTTTATGGTTTGTCTTTGTAATTTTTTGACAAATTGATTATTTAAACGGTTGCAAAATTTTCTGAAAAGGTCAAGAAATTTTCTTCCGAGGTCAAGAAAAGTCAAGAAATTGTATTTGACAAAGATGGTAGACACCCTGTAGAGTCAGGAAAATTGGGAAAAGTCAAAATTTGGAAATTTAATTTATTTCATTCATTAAATTTTGATATAATCTTGTTAAAATATAGTTCCATCATTTGTAATACATTGAATATTCAGTTTTCTTAGTGATATTTTAATCTTGGAAAATTAAGGTGTTTTATTATCAATTATTAATAATTTACAAACTTTTATAAAAAAAAATTTACATGCTATCTTATATTTTCATTTCTTTCAATCACATGTTACTTTAAAATCTACTAAGGGCCATTCCACGTTGAGAGTTCTAATATAAATTCTAAAAGGTGAATAATTTTTAATTTAATCACTTTAAAAAAAAGTTTCTCTGTGAACAGTAGAAATTGCTAAAATATTTTTTTATGGGTATAAAATGCTTTTCTCTTAAAATTATAACATATATCATCTACAAGCTGGCACAAATTCAATATTGGTATAAAAAAGTTAAAACTCGCATACCTTCAGTTATGACTTTATTTTACCTTTAAATTTTCAGTAAGCTTTTTACTGTTGCTAATTGTTTTTGTTTAATTGAATTAATCTTAATTCAATATCCTTTACTAACATTAACAGATTTGTCTTCCATTAAACTCTGCTTTAAAAATTACTAAAGCAATGCAGTCATCCATTTGTTGAAATCAGCTTTGAGCTCACAAAATTAGAATTTAGTTAAGGCAATTTTTTTTTCCCCTTCTTTTTTTTTTTTTTTTTTTTTTTTTTTAATTTGCTTCCCTACAACCTAGTTCAATAAGATTTCAATAAAAAAATCTTGTACTCCAATTCATTAAGTTTTAAAAGTTAGAAATTGTCCAGAACCCAACCAAAATTAAATACTATTTTTCTTCTTTCATATTCAATTGGGTGTAGCGGTTTTTGAAATTAAACTGTTCAAAACCTAAAAACTATAGAATAGGAGCTTACTGACAAATTATAATCAATATCTCTAAGCTATAAAAGTAATATTAAATTTAAAACATTCCAAAACTTAAAATAACCTACTCATCGTGGAATGCCCCTTCAATAACGTTTCACACACTCTAACCTATTTCTCTCCTTCTCAGCTCATGGTGACGGTGGCTCTCCTTTCGCCGCCCCCACCAGTACTGGTAACTTATCTATGTCCTCTCCTGCACCTGGGGCTTGGCCTGGTAGCCCCTCTGTGCCCAGGCCTTCACCCAGGCCCACGGGAACTGCCCAGAGCCCGGGAAGCAGCAACCACCCGGCTCTGCATAGCCCACAGGCTGGAGCACTGGCAGACCACGCAAAGGCAGCTGGTAAGTTATGTGGCATTGTGAAAGGTTCTTGGGGTTGATTTGGTTTTGAAAGTTAATTTACTTTTCTTTTCTTGTACTTTGTTGTAAAAAAGGAAATTAATGTTAGCCATTGACTTTTTTATGTTATACTAAGTGTGAATGTAGGCCATTGATTTTTTTATGTTAATTAGTTTAATTAAATATTAGAAACAAGAACATTCGTAGTAGCTCAGCTCATAGAGACATGATTAACAGTAGGGCATGACCCCACAATCACAATAATGAAATTGTTTAATACTTTTTTTTTTAATATTTAAATAATTTGTATAACTGCTTTGGTTATTTTTCTTTGAAACAAATATACTAGTGTTTCAGTAAAAGAACACTAATAGAATTATAAAAACTGATTGTAATAAAAACATTAAATATTTGTTAATTCAAACAGCTGAAAGAATTAAACATAATTTAGTATTAAAAGAGAAATTCGATTTCCAAAATAAGTTGATTCAGTTTTTGACTTGCATTGAATTAAATGGAAATTTCATTTCAATTCTGTAATTACCAAGCTCTTGATCAGGAGATCGATTCGATCCTGGTGGTGCACATAAAATTGGTCACATAGCTTCAATGTCCTCTCAGTGTGGTGGGGTTGAAGAGTGAGGTTTGCACAAGAATGCCACGACCTCGTAGCCTTATCTTTATTTTAAATTATGAGGCGTGTATAGCTGTATTAGCTCTTGATAGTCGCAGGAATAGACCGCTGGAATCTTGCCAACAAACAAACCCCAGTAACTAGCTTTCCATTAAATTCAATCACACGAAAAAATAAGTTTAAGAAATTTACTTTTAAACTTTTGCACATTTTTCCTTACAACTAAGGCTTTTATTGCTTTGTATTTGAAATCTTAAATATCACTAACCATACATTTCTCCCCCTAGGTGTAACTAGCACTCCATCTCAGCGTGTTCTCCACTGTTCCTGGCAGGCTGGTACTCCCACCCTTCTAACGCACAAGTCCTTTGACATCCTGTGCTCTGCAAGCACACTGACAGGAATCCAGCCCAACTCCCCCAATGTACACCAAAGCCTATTCCACTTTTCGCCCATCGAGAGATTCCTTGGATGCTGCTACCTCAGGAAAGGCCTTGGTAGAGTCATTCAGTCAGAAAACGTGAGTGCATGGATTAGCTACGGATTGGAGTAGTTCTGATAGTTGATTATTATTTCTTGGGTAGAGATAAATTGAAAATCGTACACTTGCTAAAGGTGTATACAAAAATTCAAAATTGATTTGTTTGTGAGAATATATCTGCTACATAGAAGAACTTACAGAATGGCCACTGAACCAGTAAAATCTGGAAATCAGGGAAATATTGGGGAGCTTTCTGATTCTGAAAAAAAAAACAGGGAAATGTCAGGGAACTTTTAAAAATTTCATGAAAATCGGGGGAAATTTTGTATCGTTTAAGGTATGTTCATCCATATTTTAGCGCTATTTACTCGGAGATTTGTGGTGGTAAGCCATTAGAAGTTAAATATTACGGAATAATTTAAACTTTTCATTACCAGCAAAACTATTTAAAAAAAATTTGCATATTATCTCTTTAGCATAGATGTTCTATTTTATCATCGTGTCTAGACATCTGGAAAACCTAAGAAAATTGGGGAAATTTGAAAAAAAGTTTGCCCTAAAATCAGGGAATTTTTTAGAAATGGATCAGGAACTATTTTCCTGAATTTTTAGGCCACCCTGACTTATGTATAGTTAACTAACTGAATACCCGTGCTGCGCTACGAAATTTTACCATTAGCATTTTAGCGATCAAAAGACATTCATGTATTCTACACTTCAGACGTTTGCACCCATTTCGATCCCGACAAACTGATTTATCAAAATAGGAACTTTCCTTTGTTGACAATTTTAACAAAATTAATAATTGTGAATAGTATATTGGAAAGAGACATTTGAACATATCCCTCGTTTAGAACGTTTAATTCCATTCTGACCCTTTTTAATTACGTAATCGAGATTGTAATAGTTCTTTGTGTTTATGTTTGCTCTTAGTTCTAAATTTCGAAGTAGTAGCTGTATTGGAGTTGAGACATTAAAATAATCCTTGTATAGTTTCAAAGTTGCGTCGACTTTTCATCCCTTAAAAATTCATTAATCGATATTGGAAAAACTTATTTTTTACATTTTTTATGACTACATTGGAAGAGGAACATTCGGATTTCCCTCATTTGGAACATTTAACCCCTTTTCGACTCCTTAAAGTTGGTTAATCGAGAACAGAATAGCTTACTTTTTCTATGTTTTATCTTTTTTGACATTTGTACCAATTTTCAAAGTTGTGACCAAATGGGAAGTGGGACATTCGAATATCCCTCGTTTGGAACGTTTATCGCCTTTTCCAACCCTTAAGTGGGTTAATCAAGATCGGAATGGCTTACTTTTCTATGTTTATCTTGATTGACATTCATACCAATTTTCAGAGTTGTGACGAAATGGGAAGTAGAACATTCGAATATCCCTTGTTTGAAACGTTTAATCCCTTTTCGACCCCTAAACATGGATTAACCGAGATCTATGTTTATCTCTTATTCTATGTTTGTCTTTGTTGACATTTGCACCAATTTTCAGAATTGTGACAATATGGGGAGTGGGAAATTCGAGTTTGGAACGTTTAACCCCTTTTCCACCCCTTAAAGTGGGTTAATCAAGCTCGGAATAGCTTAATTTTTCTATGTTTGTCTTTGTTGATATTTGTACCAATTTTTAGGGTTGTGACCATATGGGAAGTGGTACATTCGAATATCCCTCTTTTGGAACGTTTAACCCCTTTTCCACCCCTTAAAGTGGGTTAATCAAGATCGGAATAGCATGCTTTTTCTATGTTTAATATTGTTAGTATTTGTACCAATTTTCAAAATTGTGACCATGTCGGAAGTGGGACATTCGAATATTCCTCGTTTGGAACGTTTAACCCCTTTTCCTCCCCTTAAAGTGGGTTAATCAAGATCGGAATAGTTTACTTTTTCTACATTTGTGTTTATTGATATTCGCACCAGTTTTCGTAGTTGTGGCCATATGGGAAATGGGATATTCGAGTTTGGAACGTTTAACCCCTTTTCCACCCCTTAAAGTGTGTTAATCGAGATCGGAATAGCATGCTTTTTCCATGTTTACCATTGTTCGTATTTGTGCCAATTTTCAAAATTGTGATCATGTCGGAAGTGGGACATTCGAATATTCCTCGTTTGGAACATTTAACCCCTTTTTCCACCCTATAAAGTGGGTTAAGCTTACTTTTTCTACGTTTCTCTTTATTGATATTCACACAAGTTTTCAGAGTTGTGACCATACGGGAAGTACGACATTCGAATATACCTCGTTTGGAACGTTTAACCCGTTTTTGACCTCTTAAAGTTGGTTAATTGAGATCGAAATAGCTTAATTTTTCTGTGTTTACCATTGGTGACATTTGTACCAATTTTTAGAGTTGTGACCATACGAGAAGTGGTACATTCGAATATTCCTCGTTTGGAACATTTAACCCCTTTTCGAGCCCTTAAAGTGGGTTAATCGAGATCGGAATAGCTTACTTTTTCTATGTTTACCATTGTTGATATTTGTGCCAATTTTCAGAGTTGTGACTATGTGGGAAGTAGGATTTTCGAATGTCCCCCGTTTGGAACGTTTAACCCCTTTTCGACCCCTTAAAGTGTGTTAATCGAGATCGGAATAGTTTACTTTTTCTATTTTTACCATTGTTGATATTTGTGCCGATTTTCAGAGTTGTGACTATGTGGGAAGTGGGAGAATTAGTGATGAGTGAGTGAGTCAGTGAATGAGTGAGGGCTTTGCCTTATATATATAGAGAGAACTTTAATCTCTTTTCTAAATTCTTCGATTAGCTTCTATTTTTTTATATCTACTATACAAAATTTTTAATATTTTGAAGAATTAAACTTATAACACGCTAAAAAAAATATTACTATAATTTGAAGGTAATATCCTTTTTTTTCTTTTTTTTTTAAAGTAAGGATTCAAAGTTACTTATGTGTAAAAAATATCCCTGTGTATTTCCCCACATATGTATGTACCTGACACTAGGCTAATAATCATGCATTTCAATGTGTTTTTTTATTGTCACTGAAACTCAAATCAGGATGTCCAGCTTCAAAGGAAATATGGAAAACAGGGAAACTGCAATAAATCGGGGACATCAGTTTTTTTTTAATCAAAAGTTTAAATTTCACAAAAAGATATTTCATAGATCAAGAAGTTAAATTTTCATAGCCATATTTTTTTGCTGCTCCTTTTGCCTTATGATTCACTTCACCTAAAGTTTCCTTTCTATTTAATAAGATTTTGAAGAATCCTTTGTTTTGAGTTTTTAATCAATAACTTGACATGGTTCGTACGGTCCTTAAAAGTCCTTAAAAACTCGAAATTTTTTCTAAGGCCCTTAAAAGTTCTTATTTTTTAAAAAAATCCTTAGAAGTCCTTATTTTTTTCCAAGTTAAAAATCAATGTTAACGAAATTTGGAGATCATCATTTAAAGTGTTTTCATCCTTCCAGCCTTTTTTGTTTAAAAAAAAAAAAAAAAAAGTTTTTCTCCGAAAATAGCATCTTTTTTGTTCTTTTCTGAAAAGAAAAAAAAAAAGAATTTTTCAAATGGAATGCAATATGCAGATCACCCCTACCGAAATCGCCTGTTGCGCATGCGCATTCATGTACAAACGTGCCACGCACAGACCAGTGACTCGCTGAAGTCATTGAATGGCCTTTGATGCCAGGTGCATCATCAGTAGGTAGATTGCTGGGGTCCATCCCAAAAATTACGAGTGTTAGTAAGCATGTATGCCTATTTCATACGTACCTTGATTAAGTGTATGCCTCTGGATTTTTTTTACCATGCCTCCTTACTCAAAATAGAGATGAAAGTTATTAGAAACGGTAGTTTAAAACTTATTCTAAGGTATATAAACCATAAAGTGTTTTTTACGAAGCATTTAAAAAGAATATATTTCCGCACCGATACGCGAAATCGCGATGCTCTCTTACTAAATTTAGGGGAACGTTTTGTGTAATTTTAGCTATTGCTAATAAATTTCTGAACGTCCGTTTTATATTTGAAATTAGATATCACAGGGATGTAATCAAAATCCCGGATTATTTCCGATTTAAAATATATATACACATCTTTTAAAGCCTATAGTAGCTGCATGTATGACAAAAAATTGCAGTTTTAAGCAGAATTTGATCTGATTTTGGAAATAAAATTTCACATATTTTAAGACATAATCCAAGTTCTTTAATTAGAATATTCTTTTTGTGATATCATGAATCTGGTATGCTTTTAATAGCCAGCAAAAAGTACGGCTAAATTTGGAGAAATACTATCTCCTGTCTAACAATGGCTAAGCCTAAAAAGAAGTAAAGTTAAACGGTTGGGGTTGATCAAATTTTAGAAAATTTTTCATTGAAGTTGGTTGCAAATACTTTATTAACATTCTTAGCTAAATATTACAGTTATAAATTGCTATCTTTGTACAAATCAGGGTGGACAGGGTGGAACTCTGGGAATTTCGTACAATTAGGGAATTTTAAAATATTTGAGTTTCTTTTCTCGCATTCCTTGTGCCGGTGCGAACATCTATCTCGGATCGCGTCACGTGAAGTGGATGCCGTGAAGTCAGCGCCTTATTGTTAGAAAAAAATCCTCAAACTTCAATCTGACTGCATCCTTTAGAGACATGATTATTTTCTTCTTGCATCGCGTTTTTTATCAACAGAATATATTAGAACTCAAATTATTTACATATTATTTATGTTAGATTTTTAGTTACCTTATAACTTAGAAGCACGGCCGCCAGTAGCCTTTCGGTTAAAAAAATCTTCTAATTTTAATCTAACTGCATCCTTTACAGATATGATTATTTTTCTTCTTGACTAGGATATTTTGTCAACAGAATATATTAGAGCTCTAAATTCCTTAATATTTAAAATTGATTCCATCAGATTTTTTCGTTTTTTTTTTAACCGTTTTAGCGCCGTGCTACAGTTTTGCAACAATCCTAAAAGCATTCATAAGCAAAAATGCTTAGATCCAGTACTTGATTTTTTTTTTTTTTTTTTTTGTACTTTCATTTTGACATTTTATTGAACACAATTAACTGGAAGTGATGTGTGTGAATTTTTAATCTTTTAATTAATGTTTTCCATTCTTTTTCGTTCCCTAAAGATGCTTGTTTTGATTTTTAGTGTAAATTTATTTTGGAGCAATTATGCTTAGACTATTTAAAATTACATTTACTTATAAAATTTGTATATTTTTAAATTAGCCATTATTTTCTGTTTCGTTTTTTGAATGATAACATCGACAGAGAGACATCAGGGAATTTTTTGGCAATCAGTGAATTGTCAGGGAATTTTGTTTCTTGAATTCTGTAGCCACCCTGCAAATGAATATTTGATGAAAATCTTACTAAGTGTAGATGTTTTTCTTTATATTCAATAATTTTCTTTTAATCACATTCCAACAGAGGTGGGACTGGAGCATTTTTAATTGATATTTTAGTATTTTAATATCATTTCACTTTTGAGTTTTAAAATATTTTCTGAAGAAGTTTTTAATTCCTGCCCTTTTGAACATCATTGTTAAAATTTTGAAATCATTGTTAATTTAAATGTATTCATCGTGGTAGAAAAATAAAATAATGTAGAAATTATGGCAGAAAACCAGTTACGAAATTTTGCAATTTGCTTTAAAAGTACCCTCTGCACTTCAAGAATTTAAACTACATTTAGTAAAAGTATAACGATATCTCAAAATGATTGGTTATAATCATAAGGAATTAAAAGAAATTTCATTCATGAATTTTAATATGCATTAAAATTTTCTTTTCATTCAATTTCTCCCCATCGTATAAATCACAAAGAAAATTGAGGTCCTTAAAAAAGTTAACAAAGTACTTAGAAAGTCCTTATTTTTTATTTTGTAAATCTGTATGAACCATGCTTGAATATTTTTGAAGAATTTACAAAGAAATTAATTTTTTGTGTTCTGTAAATTTCTTTTTATTTTGTTTTTAATTGTTTATTTTTCCACTATTTCTAATATTAACCATGGCTTGGAAACATAAAAGAAATTCAAATAGTTTTTCTCTGTAGACAAGCCATGTAAATATTTTAAGTTGGTTTTGTGCATTATCCTCTTTAGTAAATTGATATACAGGGTTCCCACGATTATGGAAAATCATTAAAAGTGCTTAATATTTTTTAACTTGTTTTCAAGGCCTTGAAAGTGCTTGAAAATACTTAGTGGTCCTTAAAAGTCCTTAAATTTTGCGGATGTTGTGTGCCTAACCACAAAATTTATAAAAATACAACTCGGACTTGCTATTCCCACGTGACAGTCACTTATCTGCACCGTATCGGAATTCTCCGACATATTTGCATTACGCATCCACCAACTTGTAACTTTTTTGGTAGAATATACTTTATTAAAAATTTATATGTAAACATGAGGCCTGAAAATAAATTTTAAACGGTCCTTAAAAACATTATTTAGGTGCTTAAAAGTCATTGATTTTCATTCTATAATTTGAGTGGGAACCCTGATATAGATTTGGTTCAAGGCAAAACTCATTGCTTGTAAAGTTGAAAGGAAACAATGAAGTATAATTTTTGTTAAAAATTATACTGCAATAGTGACCTCTTTTGTGCGACTGCAAAGATTATTCTTGTTTCCTAACCTGAATTCTTCTTCAGATGGTGGCCATGCCTTCATCTGAGCTTGGAGTGACAATGTTCAAGACGGATGCCTTGCAGTGTAAAGTTAGCATCAATCCTTCCACTCTACAGTCCCTTCACTTGAAACTGGCTCCCAATCCAGAGTATAAGGAGCAGTGGACTGCTGAGGAATTGCAAGTGGTGGAGAGGTATTTCGACACAAAGGTATGTGATTGCATTTGTGTGTGTGATTGCATTTGCCAAGTACCAGAGTTATGTTGTAATATTCAAAGGAAGTCTTAATAAGGATCATTCCCTATACTCCCTATGTTACAATCTTCTAGCCCAGTGCATTTAAAAATCACTTAGTGTAAAACCTTGAAATTTGGTGAATGGGTTTTGAAAAAGGTCATTTAATGAAATGACATAACTTGTTTTCATTTAATGTCTATCTATTATAAATTAAAATTAAAATGGCAAATTTAAAACATAAACTCTAAAATTAACTGTCCTAAAAAAATAGCTGCTATAGATTTATGTTTTTGAAATACCTAAGTGACAAGAACTTCTGTTAATTCTGTAAATAATGATTATTTCTCTGTTGCAGGTTGTGTCTGTCCCTTATAAACCCAATGCACTTCTTGCATTCGGAAGGATACTGAATGCTCCTATCAGAATATTCAAAGACTTCATTCACGTAATGCATTTAGAAATGGTATGTGGAACTGTTTTTAGTATTCCTGTTATAATATGGATAGCTTGACAAGGGTTTGATGTAATACGAAATTTTAGTTTTTAATTGAAAAATTGGTTCGGATGGTGAGGTATATAAAATTGTGATGTCCTCTAAGCTAAATAAGCACATTTTGTTTTATGAATCCAGCTGTAAAATATTTCTTGTACCTTTGAGTCCAATTTCCTGTTTATAAGCAGACAAATTTTAAATTTCGTCAATTCTGGGTATTGAGTAATACAGACAATTATCTGAAAAAAATTGCCTAAAAATATTAGATTTTGTGAAACTCCATTGTGTTTAGACATTATTTTTGATGATATATTTTTTTATTATTATTACTTTTTGGAAAAGTTCATTGCATAGATACTAACATGTCATATTGTTAAAAACTCATTTAGTTTTGTTTGTTTTATACTTTTAAGAATAATTTTTTTTTTTTTTAATTTTTTTTTTTTTTTATTTATTTAAATTTTTTTTGTATTCATTTGCAATTTTAATAGTATTAAAATTAAAATTATTTTCCTTCTAAGCAGGAAATTGTTTTATTAAGAAAATTTAATCTATACTATTTAGAGTAACACTCGTTGTTATAAACAGTTTTTCATCAAAAAGTTAGAACAGCAAAGAAAACTTGCTATTTTAACATGAAATCATTAGTTTACTAACATTAGCATTACTTTTCTCTGTTATGACCAATTTTATGCCTAACTTTAATACCGTTGGGAGTGGGCAACATCTCTTGACGCTGAGACTTTTTCAAAAGAACAGAACTCACTCAAAAATTCATTATTTTTCCTTAAATTTTTTTAGCCCTAAAATTCTACTTACATTTTTTGATAATTTCTTTTAAAAAATGAAAAACCTTGGAAATTCCTGATTTTTCCTGAAAACTCCACGAAAAAACCCAGATATTTCTCCAGGGGAGAAAAACTTTTGAATTTTTAATTATTGATAAACAATTTTAAATTGTAGCCAAACTCATGTTAGTTTAAGTTTTAAAATTTAAACAATATTCTTTTTGAAGTATGTACTTTGAATGTTGCTTAGAAATTGAAATAAGTGGATTTAATTAAAAAAAATAGTATTGTTTGATAGTATAACTGTTGTTTTGATGAAAAGTTGTTGGACATAAAATTTTTGGAAAATTGTCAGTTTTTTGCTGTCATTGAAATATGCTATGAAAAGAATGTCTGTTCAGAACTTCTATCAGATTTAAAAGTAATATCCCTAATTTTTATTGTAATTGGCCCTAAAATGTTTGGAATTATGCCTACAATTTTTGTTATCACTTCTAAAATTTTTAGTAGTTTTCCTTAAATATTCCTGAATTTTTTGAAATTATACCTAAAATTCCTATCCAGTTTATTTTTAGAAAACCTACTGTGCCCCTGTAAGAAAAAAAAAAACTTTTTAATCTCTGTTACTAATTATTAATCTTGCTTTCTTTCATGTATAGGTGCCTGACCGATCTCTGAAGTGGGCAATTCAATTATGCTTGACCATCCCACCTGCTGCTCCTCCCATTGCCCCTCCAGGCATGTCTGCCATTGTTATGGTCAAGGACAGAATGCTATTCTTTGTAAGTTGCTTCTTCAAACTTCAGTCCTCCAGGGTCTGCCTAAGGGTCCTGATTTTCTTCATTTTCTAATTTTGAAGGAAAATGTTTCATTCCTTAACTTTAGGAACATAATTTTTTTTTAATAAAAATATGTGTTAGTTGAGTCTCCAATATTAAACTTGTTAAAAAGTATGTAAGAAATTGAAACTCTTCACACCCAACAGTTTAATAAAGTAATTAAAATTATAATCTAGTTTGATTTTAAAAAGCAGTTTTCCTGATTTAGAATTTTACAAATTAGATGTGTACTCACTATTCTCCAACTTAATTTCTGAAAATGCAAGAAAAACCTCATACATGTATTAAACTTTTTTATTATTTCTATTTAAATTATCACAATTTTTATACTGAGCTCAAAATAGAAAAACTTTATTTTCTCCTGTATTTCTTGATCCCCTCTCTCCTAGTGGTTAGTGCCGACCAAACGGTATAGTGGTTAGCGTGCTAGCTTCTAGACCGCGAGGTCCCGTGTTAGGTATGGGTGTTTGTAAATGTATGTTGGCTTGTCTAATGACGAATGTTTCGCCGCATTATACCCCTCGTGTTGCTGACGGCGCCAGATAATCTGAAAACAACCAACAACCTAGTGGTTAGTTAGGGCGTCGATTTCATGACCAGAAGCTCATCACTGCCTGCTCTGCAATAATAATGGAATAATAAATGATGAATATTAAATTAAAGTAGACCTCAATGTCCTCGTGTTGTAGATGTGGAGAGAGGTGTTAATTGAGGTGCCAACACCTCGTCATCTGAATAAGTTATAATTGTAAATGTTGTAGGTGTTAGACTATTGCAGCATAGTATGGCCGTAGTGGACCCCTTCCGCTCAGAAAAATCCAACAAACCTATATTTGCCCTTGAGCTTTTATTTTTTTTTATTTTTTATTAAATGTATATGAATGTATTATTCTAAATTGTCTGACTCGATTTGGTATATTTTTTCAGTTCATTTCCATTAATACAGTGTTAATGATTGTTTGGAAACATATTATTCCTTTTCCATATTCAAGTTTTATTTAGTGGCATTCTCAGTCTAATCTAAATTCTTATTTGTTTTTATAATACTTAACAATTCATTTTACAGGCCCAATTAACAAGAATCGGCCTCAACTTGGCCCAAGGGGTAGATCCCCAAACAGTAACATTTGCTGCCTTGTATGATATCAAAGTAAATACCACTACAGTGCCCGAGAACCGTCGTGATTCAATTCCTATGGCTCCTACAGATCCTGTGTATATCATCACAAATATGCTGAAGAGATTTGCAGAATACAACCCTAATCTGAGTGAGTATTATATTCAGTATATAAAAGTACATATTTGTATTGTGAGAAGTTTTTTGTATTTTGTTTACACTTTTTGACATTCTGCAAACCTGTGTACAGATGTATAAAATTAATTTTCCACAAATTACAAAACTGAATTTCGCTGGTTTTGGACACTTGATTACAAGTTAGAGTTCCCCTCTATTAATAGAGAGAATGTATAATTAAAAATGATCAAATAACTTTTGATAATAAATCTTTTTAATTTATATTAAAGAAATATAGCATTTTCATTGATGTATAATGTAGCACAAAAAATAAAATGGAACACTTAGCACATAGAAAATATAGAAGGGGGGGGGGGGGGGACCTTAATTTTCTAAACAAAAAAATATTTCGATTTGGTTAACTTTACCTGATCTTGAAGATTTTCTGTGTAAAAACTTTTTGCTAAGAAAAATTGCTTATTTAGTTATGTAGGAGCAAATTAACTGTTTAAAGCAGTCCAGTATCCGAAATAAAGAAACTTTAAATAATGTTTAAAAGTGAAGTTGTTGGAATAAATTATAATTTTATAATGGGGAACTAATAAAATACTACTAATCCTCTGCAAAACTGGGTAGTATTATTAGTAAAATATTATCAGCAGATAATTTATTGTTTGCTTGTTTGCATAAGAATTACAATTTAATTGACAATTTTTTTTCCAGATGAATGCAGCATCTATCCTGCTATAAGGGAACTTTTAACAAACTTAGTGGTGCCTATATAAGCTTGGTGTGTTTTAAAAGAACTTTTCTGAAAACTCGACATTATGCACTGAAGAACAAAGAAATTGTGTTGTTCTGCAACGACAAGCCTTTCAGTTTGAGTATGTTAAAAGTGTTGTAGATTTTATATATCATAGTATAGAGTGCTTTCTATAACCCATAAAAAATATATATTTTGTCAGTGTGTGATCACATGTTCGCTTTGTTCTTCACAAATGTATTATACAATGTATATATTTATTAAAATTATTAACAGTAACTGTTAGCTTGACTGCTTTATTGCTACAAAACAAGTCTTAGTTAAGTTCTGTGTACATGCTTATGAATGAATTGTATTTACTATTTATTTTTAAATATTTACTATTTTCCTACATCAAGCAATTCCATGTGACTTTTTGTCACATGGAATTGACAAATGGTTTGAGCACAAAGCTTTCTCCGAAATGACCTAATGATAAAAAATTCCACTAATTTAAAAGCATTGTTGAATTTGCTTATTGGATTCTAACACAACTATTGGCGGATTGATTTTACTTTGATATGATGATAACAATTGTGATGAGCATACAAGATTATTGAGGCACTAACTCCTCTTTAAATAGGACAGGGTTCCCACTGTCATTGAAAGTCATTAAAAGTGCTTAATATTTTTGGACTTGTTTTCAAGGCCTTGAAAGTGCTAGAAAATGCTTAGAGGTGCTTAAAAGTCCTTGAAAATGCTTAGGGGTCCTTAAAAGTCCTTAATTTTTTTACAGATGCTGTCCAACTGCAAAGTTTATAAAAATACAACTCAGACTTGCTATCCCCGCGTGACCGCCACTTATCTGCACCGTATCAAAATTTTCTGACATATTTGTATGACGCATCCACCAACTTGTAACTTTTTTGGTAGAATATACTTTATTAAAAATTTAAATATAGACGTGATGCCTGAAAATGAATTTTCAAAGGTCCTTAAAAACATTAATTAGGTCCTTAAAAGTCATTGATTTTCATTATGTGATTTGAGTGGGAACCCTGTAGGAGTACTTCTAATACTACAGTATACCGATCAACAGAAAAAATATGGAAAACGGAACATTTATTCTAATGGTGTATAAAGAGGATGTTTTGTTTAAAATATAATAGCAGTGTAATACTTATGTAATGATAGATAAAGTCTAATTAGGAGCTTATTACGGACGTAACTTAAGAGGGAATCTCTAATTCTAATGTGATTTCGGTAATATTTCAACAACTAACAATGTATTATACAATCAGAATAAAATGCCTATTCATTTAATTGGGAGAACTAATTACAGTAGAAATGTATACTCATAACCAGACTATTCTAAGTCAATTACAATTTGTTAATGCTAATTTCAATTTTGTATGAAAAATTCGTAATTTTGTTTTTACACTTAATATGCCATGTTTATTTGCACATAAATTTGGGGGGAAATATTCGAATTGAAACTTTCAATAGATTGACAGGGTTCCCACAGAACCAAAGTTTTGAACTTTGTCCTTCACATCACTAAAGAAATTGAAAGTTGTGGGATCAGGAAGTTTCAGGGATCATGGTGGTTACAGAGAAACAACATTCATACCACCTTCAATGTGTCACTTTGTTGAGAAAAGCACTGTACTTTGGAGCCACTTCCTGTTGAAAGATAAATGTGTGGGAGTAGGTTGTTGCAAGAGTCGCGACTAATTCAGGGTTACACAATCTTCTTGGTGAAGAAAAAAAGTTACACTTAGATTTAACTGTGACACAGGCATGCGACTAGGGGTAGGTATTTTAGGGATCCCTAACATTCCAGTGTTATAGCTGAATAATAAACACTTAGCAATCATTAAATAATTTCAAAATAATGCTTTTAATGTAACGTTATTCAGGAAGAGTTTGCATACCATATTGCAATATAGATATCCAGTCCAAAAAACTTTGAAATAAATAACGAATTTGTAAATTTCCTTGCATTAAAAAACCATTGTGCATTATTTTTGGCCTACATTGGTCTAATATAAAGTGTCATTTAAAAGAAATGTTAAAATGTGGATGTTTCCATTTTTTTAAATGTAGCTATAGCGTTTCAGTGCTCTATGTCCTTGTATTTAAAGCGTCATAAAAATATAGTAAAATCAGCCTGTTATTGGTGTTAGTCCATTTATTATTTCAGGGTTGCCACGTACCTGGAATTGTCAGGGAAAATGACTAAAAAAGGTTATGGAAAACTAAAAAATGTGATATTTTCTGGAAAAGTCGAGGAATTTCTTTCAGATTCAAGTTTTCTTCCAAGAAATACAGTTATTGTTTTCAGAACGCGCATCTGCATTCTGAAAATTTGATATTTTCTTTTAGCAATGCAGTAAAAAGCACCCGCTGAAAGCAAATTGATTGAAAAACGCGTGAAAATGTTTTGCTTTTATGCTGATTTCCGCTTTTTTTCCTGAGAATTTTCACTTTTTCTACAATTTTATTATTTTTAATGGTCTTTGAAGAACTTTATCAGACTAAACTTGCCTAAAACACCCTTAGAAAAAAGCTCTAGCTGTGCCACTATTCTGTACACACATATATTCTTATTCAGCTATTTTTGTAGTTCAAAATAACACCATGTATATATGTTCCTCTTTTTTTATATTTTGACTGTTTTCATCCATGAGAAAAATAAAGGGAGCTGTACAAATTGCTATTTCTACCATGTTGTCAATTTATTTTTGTGTGCAAGTACATCAGTATTTGGCGACAGAAATTGCAAATATTTTACAGTTATGCTCTCGCTTTTTTACCAAAATTTTGATGAATTGCTAAAAATGCACATTTATTGTAAAAAAAATTCTGTATAATCGTTCTTCAAAATTACAATTTTAACTTTAATTGTATGCACACAAAAAAATAATTTAACTTCGGCTGGAAATTAAAAAAAAAAAAATGTCTGGAAAAGACAGGGAATTTTATTTTGCATTTTTGAGTGGCATCCCAGTATTAATTTGTAATCTAAAAGATACGGGTAATATGAGATCTTTATAAAAAGAAGTCCTATGTTTTGTTTTTTTGCATAATTCGAAAACTGGTTAAAAAAACATTTCAATATTTTGTCATTTATGAATGACAGATTAAGAAAATGAAGTGTGATAAATATAAGAAAATTCTGCATTCATGTTTTTGATAGAGAAATACAGCAGCAAACTTAAGCCTTGAAAACCCCTCCCACAGAAATTTTCTGGTTGCGCCACTGCTGTGACATGGTCCCTTAACTCTCCAGCCTTTTTCTTCATGTGTGGGGTACCTGAAGGGTGGAGTTTAGGTATTCCTAATTTCTACAACTGAAAAAATGCATCACTGCTACTGTAATGAATATATGATAGGAACTTAAAAGGGGAAAAAACTAAGACTACTCCTTAATAAAGGGTGCAAAAATTGGCATCAACCCATCTAAGTGGTACCATCTTTACTTTTAAATCAAGTCTTTTGAAAAAAGTCGATTCATTTAATGTCAGCGGGTTATTCTGGGTCAAATCAACTACAATTTTTTTAACCTTTGCGATTTATATTTTGCCGCTTTTTGTGTGTATTTAAAATTATAAAAAGGATGAAAAATACACTACTTCAGATTTTTTGGGATCATAGTTTGAGATAAGGACTTTTGGAAAAAGGAAAAATTTAACAAATTTTGCAATGTGATGCCTTTACAAACTGTATATATTCATATTACTGTATATTCAAAATTATTGAAGGTAGAGATATCTAATTTTTATGAGTCTCTTCACTAAGCTCTCTCTCTATATATGATGCCCAACATCACTATATATAGAGTATTTGGTAAAACTTAAAAATCAATTTTTAAAAGTTAGTTTGCAAAATTTATTCACTTTTACCTTTTTCAAAGGTCCACATCTCAAAAACTATGAAAAAAAAAAAAAACAAGTACATATTATCATTGGATATAAAAGTTATTAATTTAGGAGCCTTCTATACAAAAGGTACTAAATAATTGAGAACAAAATTACATTTTGCATTTAAAAAAATTTAAGACAAAACTTCCATTTTTTTTTATTTCTTTATTTCAATTTGATTCTGGTTTAAAACAAAATTATAGATACTTTTGAAAACTGTTCACATGTTTCAAATCAATTTTCCATGTAACTCCCAAATTAAAATCCATTCATATAACTTCTTTACCTTTATTAATTATTAAAATACGATATAAGTATTTGACCATTGTACAATGTGAGATTAGGTTCTAATACTTTCAACAGTAAAAAAATAACATTAATACTACAGCAGTTCACGTGCAAGAAAACTAGAACCATGCAAACAACAAAATTTGAATTCATCTATTGAAAAGCTGTTGAAAATTAAGGTTTGATGCTTACAAATTCGTCCTTATAAAAAACAGTTTTGACATTTTTACTCAAACAAATTCTATTTTGAAATCTAATTTCTCAATATAGGATATTTAAAAACCCAATTTGTTGCCAGTTGGAAACATTCTGCTTATGGGCATCAGCAGAATTATTTGCAGATAAAAATGATTGAGTTTCCTATTAGGATATTAATAGTTATGCATTAATTTACTGTTCTAATTTAATTTAAGGTTTAAAGTAATTAAATTAAGAAACTGTTACAAAATTATTACACTTTTTCAACTGGAAAAATACTTCTGAACCTTCAGCTTATTTGTTCTTTTAGGTTGATGACTAATCATTTGGATAACAAATATAAGGATTTTGTATATTTTGTAGCTGAATGTTTTCTAATTTTAGCATTTTTAAATTTCAAAAAAGTTTATTTTTATTTAAATGTTTTATATATTGTACTAGAGTATTACATGATGGCCACAAAATTCAGGAAAAAAAGTTCCTTGACCTTCCAGACAGATTTCTAAAAATTCCCTAATTTTAAGACAAACTTTTTTTTTTTTTTAAATTTCTTTGATTTTTCCAGATGTACAGACCAAATAGAATATTTATGCAGTAATGAAAAATTTAAATTATAGGATAAAATGAAGCTTCAAACGATTACCACAATTCTCCGGGAAAATGGCATCAGAATACGGATGAAAGGGGAAACATACCTTCTAAACAATAGAAAAAATTCCCTGATATTCATAAAGTTTAAAAAAATTCCATAACATTTCCCCAACTTTCAGGTTCTGTGGCCACTATGTATTATGTTTTGCTGGTCTAGCAATGGACTGGTGTCCATATGTTTTACTAATTTTTTTTAAGGAAGATACAACTTCTGAAAAAACAATTACATCTTAATTTTTCTGTTTATCTTAAAAACTAATATAAAATCTTTTTTTAAACTTGCATAGTATCAGCAAAATAATACAACAAAATTCAAAAACTAATAATTAGCTACACGGTCAGACAAGGACATTGACTAACAAAATAGAAATAATACAAATTTATTTTTTGAGAAAGAACAGTGTTATATATATAGATATATATATATAGATAAAAACTTGGTTTGATTCCTAATTGATGTGGAAATATTGCCAAGTGAATTTTGCGTCAATTGGTAGTTTTTAAGTTTGATATTTAGGAACCCTATTTTTTTTGTAATTTCTTAGTTACGAATTGATTATTTGCATATTCATTATGTTTTTAATTGTCGTTTAGTATTAATTGCATATTTGAATTAGCAGCCATCTTGTAAATTTTGAAATCAACCACCAAGTTGAATTGGCGACAATTTGGCCCAAATGCCAACATTTCAAAATCGCACCAACCCATCCACGTAAACCAAGAATTTACCACATTTGGATTTTTATGTATTATATCTTCCTGTTGGCAAGATAAAAAGTACAACAAGCAGAACCATTAGTCCACTGAAAAGGACCGAATAGGGACGTGGAATGCCTCAAACGCTACATATCCGAGGCATTCTACGGGAAGGAACCAATGCCGATCTGAGTCTAACCTCCGATGAGGGCAGGAGGTTCGTACTCTTTATTCAATCAAAATGCTCATCTATGGTCGACAGGATAATACGCAAGTAACAAAATTTTCATCTGATGTAGAGTGTTTATTTATCTGCAATCTTGATTCAATCAAGTACTTACAATATCGAGAAGATAGGAAGGTAATCTTACCACAGCCTTTTAAATATGGAAATACATAAATAATTTTTAAGCAAGAAATTAATTAGAAGGAAGTAAACTCATAAAACATATTTTGTTTACGAAATTCGTCAAGCAGTCATGCGTTATTAAATTTTATCTTTTTTACATGAGGACTAAAAATGTCAATAAAGAGACATGCTAAAAAGTGTTCAGATATACATAACAGAAATTAGCGGCAGAAATGAGGTACTCCATTATTGATCTTCTGCTTTTTCCTTATGCGCTCAAAAAACTCATTTATGTCATTTGCACTCACGGTTCTTTTATTATCAGCAAACTCCTTCAAGTACTCTTTCAGTTGACCTTTCATACTAGTATATGCACGCACTGCTTCCATCTGCTTAACTCTGTCAAGCTGACCCAATGCTGAGAGTCCTTTATCATACTGACTCTGGCTTGAACGACCCTTTCCTCTTTCTTCATATGCTTGTATAGTATCATCCGGATCAAGAAGAAACTCGCATTCAGAATTAACATACAATGCCATGCAATTGGAACAGCGACACAGCTCTTTTCGCCAGTTTTCTGGCCATAAAGCACTTCCAGTTGATATACCATCGTCAGTAAGGTTTTTCAGCAGGCAATTGTCAGCGTTTTCAGTCACCGAGTTATTTCCAGTCTGTAAACACTCTTTTGATTCTTCTTTCACAGAAACTGTAGCTTGTGGTCCCTTGGGGTCATCAGTAAACTTTTCATCCTTCAGAACAATTGTAGATTCAGTTCCAGTTGGGGAAATGGTATTTTTGGAAGATACACCATTACATTTATTTGACAGCTCTGACTTAACACCATCACTCATTGCCTCAGCCTTACCATCGCTATTCGACTCAGACTTGACACCATCGTTAGTCGACTCTACAATAACACTAGCAGATACGGGCTTATTGCTATCACTGGCATCCTGCACAGATTTCCGATTCTTAAAAGAGTCGTCGACATCAACCGTGATGTTATACTTGTTCAAATACGGGTACAGAAACTTATGGGACTGCATACACTTCTCGCAAATCATCTCCGAATAATCTTCGGGGACACTGACCCCTAAGTGCCTGCCATGATACCAGTCTTCACAAAGGACACACTGGATCATCTCATCAGGAACATCATCCTCTAAATCAGGATAAGGTCGACTGCAACTACAATACAGACCTTTGAAATTGTGGTTGTACTTATTCTTGGTATTCAAATGTTCTTTATCGGATCTGAGGGTGCAGGTTTTGTCGACGAACTTGCTGTTCCCGCAATCGCAACGAAAATTTCGCTTAGTGTACAGTTCCACGACTTCATGGCCATCGTGGCAAGCGTAACAGCAAGCAAGACAGACGCCAGCTTCGCCGCTGATTTTACATGTTTTGCAGGCGTAAAGTGCTTGCCTGGGTACGTACCCTTCATCGTAGGAGCAATTGGTATCGTCGCTCCCGCCTAATACCGCATTGGCATCTTCTTCTAGTTCTTGTTCCTCTTGGAGGACATCGCACATGGTAAGTTCGGTGTCTTTGCTGGAATTCGATGACTCCGCCATCGTTCGGTAAGAGTTGCAGTGGATTGATTTAGGAAGAGATTTTGAAAATTGTTTTTGAAATTTCGAGAGATCCTACAATTTGTGATGGAATTTGGGTCCCGGAAAAGTGATTGCGGTTATGGGGAGAAGGGTTTCGACTTTTAGTTAATTTAAATCATTTTAAAGTTGCCATTGTGCAAATTATTTTACTTTAAAATTATTTTTATTGAATTTGAAAGTTCACGAGAGGGATTTCATAGTAAAGACAGTTTTTTTCTTTAATTTATCTTTTATCAAAAATTTAAAGTTTTTAAACTGTAAGATCTTTTAGAAAGTAAAGAATGTGGCAACACCAAAAAAAAGTCGAAGTTTGTATTTGTCAACAATCAAATCAAAACCTCCTTCCGTCGAAAATTAATTGCTCTATGAATCTATTCTGCTTTAAACTATTTGCTTTAATTTATATTTGTAATAATTAATTTGCATTAACTTTGCATCTTAAATTACATGGTCTTCTACTTTTTTTCTTTTAATATCAGACACGATGTCTAGACAAATATTGAAAGTAGCTGATCCTAAAAAAGTTGTGAGTAAACTAAATTATTTCGCAAATGTTATCTCAGTTGAAAAGTATTTAGCGTAAATGCACTTAATAGACACCAAGAGATATTTGGTAGCTAATATTCTTATTTAATCTCTCTAAATCTCTGTTTATACATAATAACTACAATTTGTTATCAGCTGTTATGTTTAAGCTCTATAAAGAGGAACAAAAATCTCCAATCAAATGCATCGGAACAGATGTACCAAGTATTTTTCAAATTACACTTTTCCATTTTCGTTTATTTACCACCAATTGTTGTTTTCAGAGTTCTGAACTTTTTGCATTGACGTATGGATCCCTCGTGGCTCAAATTCTTAAAGATTATGAAAATGATGATGATGTCAACAAGCAACTGGAGAGGATGTAAGCTTTTTTTTTTTTTTAAATATTTTAAAACATAACTTTTAGCAGTAGAAAAGCTTTTTTTTTTTTGGTACAGATGTAGTATAAGGCATTATTTTGGAGCAATTTCATTTGGTATTTTTCCCCAAGATATATGTTGTTTCTGGCAACTTATTTTATTTTAAGTTATTCTTTAATTTGATTTATTATTTATATTTTAATTTATTTTAGTTACTGTGTTTTTAATTTTGGCGTATTTTCTTTCCGCTAAATGAATAAAATTTCTGAATGTCCTAAACTACATCTGTTTCTTTTTTCTTCTCTAATCCTAAGTACACACTTCCTTAGAAATTTGTGAAAGTTCATAGATCTGCATCTTCCTGATGTGATGTGTTTTTTAGAATAACGTGGTGAAGACATTTCCAACAACACAAACATTTATTGGTTAAGATTTATTGTACAGTACCCCTTGGTGATTTTAAAAGAAATCTTCAAATTGAAAAGGATGTCCAAAGGCTGTGTCGCCAAATTTGCAGTGTACATTTTCTGGTGCATTCACACAAAGGCAATAGCAATGGGTAATCTCAATCATCAGCATATGGTGTTTTCTTGAGTTTCTCTTGAGTCTTTTTTTAGGTTTTTTTTTCAGAAGACATTCCATTCCAGGTCATCCATAACACCCAACTTGAGATTTTCCCCATCCTTATCATAAAAGATCCATACCCCACGTGGTACCAAACCAACTAATAGTGTGTAATTAAAATATTGTTTTATTATCAAGATCCATCCCATGTTTTAACCATTATCTCATAACATGAAAACAACCTTCTGACAGTCATTCTACCGGGAGTCTTATTAAGTATCTCTTGCATTACCAATTATTCAAATTCCTGGCAAATCCAAATGGTCTCTAGGGTTATTGAAAAATCTTGGCGATGGGTTGCCACATTCGACGTCAAAATGCCAACTTTCAAAAAGTCGTCAATGGGACAGTACAATAAATCTTAACCTATTTTTTTAGTTTATTTATTCACTCCTTTCAAGACCAGAACAGATTGAATACAATTACATCATATAGCTATGAAGAGTGCTCATGTCAGAAACAGTGCCGCCTACTGGCCAGTCCCATTCCGTTTCTCAACATCCAGTATAAGTTTTCTAGTATATTGAAATATCTTGATACTTTTCTATTATAGGGGTTTCTGTTGGAGAAAAGTTTTTGGTTGAAGAATGATCTGGTTTTCTAAACAATTTAAACTGGGCTTCCAACTCTAGTGTGACTTTTGAGCCAATGCAATTTTTGTCAACAAATGGCAGTTGCTGTCATTCTTCACTAGCAAATGAACTGTCTGTGGTTGCCATAACTTGCAACTTTACGTAAACAACTTGCTGGAGTTTGAAGTCGACCACAATTTCTGCTGATATTCTGTTAGCTGGATGCTAGATAAGAACTGCCAAATTTCAAACCTACATCGTCCAAACTAATAACCTTAAAATCATTTATAATTCCTACAACAAACCATAAACATCTAAGCTTGACACTTGCTCATAATTTAAATTCATAAGCATTTAGACTTGGTGATAACTGTGCCAACTGGTACCCAGCTAACAAAAGAGTACCTAATTTCTATTATTATAGATTCAAAATAACTAATTCATGTATCCACATTCTTTGGCATCTAGGAAAATTATCATTGTGACAGTGTTATAATGTAAAAGAACAAATATCTTAAAATAAATATAGACTTGTTTAACATTTGAGCTGATCTCAAGTAGTCACATTCTTAAACTAGACTATAGTGATGGTTTATACCCAAGCGGATAGAATTCAACCTACAGATAGGTTGTTATAAGCTGAATATAATTCATGAAATTCTGAACTAACCAAAATTGAAGTGTGTGCAATGTATGCAAGACCCCCACCCTCACCCATTACCTAGCTTTTGGTTGTTGAACATTTGGTGTGTTAATTTTAGCACTTATTAATTGTTTGTCTTAAAAATTTATATTGTTTAAATTTCAAAATTTATAAACTATCTTAAATTATGAATCAGTTTCATGTTTCTAGCAGTACACTTTCCTGCTGTTCAGTTGCACTAAAGCAATATCAACAGTAACACTTCAATTTTCACTCTCTAAAATTACCAATAAAATTACTAATAGGAGTACTTCCATAAAACTACCAATAAATTATCTAAATATTAATCGACCTATATTGGGCCAAAGGAAAAAAAATTGTTTCCTGTAAACCAACTTACTCTAAAATTACAATACAAAAATTTTGACCCTAGAGTTTTTTTAGACTTTAAAAAAAAAAAGTTAATTGCATAAAAAATGTTTGTTAAAACAAATACAAATACAAATTTTAAGACCAACGACAGGCTCAAGGCCCAACAGGGTTGGTCGAGTAAATATATATATACACGTATATAGAAATAGAAAATAATTTGCATACGATAGTTACACGATCATACATAATACAATAGTTACAGGATTATACAATACAATATACATAATACAATACAATATACACAATACAATACAATACAATGCACATAATACAATGCAATATACAAAGTTGACACAACGTTTGACAATAATACTGGAAAAATGCAATATATAATGCAAGCAATATATACAAGCTTACACAAAATACAATAGTTACAGGATTATACAATACAATATACATAATACCATAAAATATACATAATACAATGCAATATACATAATACAATGCAATATACATAATACAATGCAATATACATAATACAATGCAATATACATAATACAATGCAATATACATAATACAATGCAATATACATAATACAATGCAATATACATAATACAATACAATACACAAAGTTGACACAGCGTTTGACAATCATACTGGAAAAATGCAATACATAATGCAAGCTGACAAATTTTATAAAAACCAACAGTACGCAAACATAAGTAACCAAATATGGTAACAAAAAAACCTAAATTAAATATATACAAAGTACAAAATATAAGTTACTTACCTAGCCAGTGTAATCCAATTATTGCCTATTGATGATCCCCCAGTGCATATCTAACTGTTTCTTAAAACTCCTTACGCTCTCTGAATTTACAACATTTGCTGGCAAATCATTCCAATCATTGATAATCCTATTGTAAAAATAGTGTTTTCGCCCTTCCCTATTAAATTGAGATTTGAACAATTTGCACCCATTTCCTCGCGTCCTATTGTCAGTGACAAATTCTAAACCCCTAATTTCACCATGTGCAATAAATTTAAATAACTGGATCAAATCCCCTCTTGCCCTTCTTTCCTGCAGTTGGTTATGACATTATGAACAATTGAACCGGAAGAAAAATTATAAATACCTACTAAAATACCTATTTTTAGTAAATACTTGGGTATATAAAAAGACATAAATATACCCAAGTATTTTACATCACTGATCAATTTTAAATCTTGCACATTAATACTTAGATAATATTTATTTTTGCATATTTGCTAAAAATATTTGGTAAATTTTTATTTTCCTACCTACCAGCCCTGATATTTTCCCCTGTGTTGCAGGAATTAAACCTTTATTTATTTTTTTTGCCCTCGTGAAACACTATTTTACGGGTTATGTTGAATAGTTTGTTTTTTTTTAATTATTTTTTTCGTTAATTTTCCAAATTCTAGCTTATACAACAGGAGTTTTCTACTTAAAACCTTAATGTTCAATTTTAAATAAAATATTATGTTTCTTATTAGGGGTCACAACATAGGTGTTCGAATAGTAGAAGATTTTCTAGCTCGAACTAATGCAGGTCGTTGTCATGATCTCCGTGATACAGCTGATAAATTGCAAGTGAGTATTGCTGGTTTATTATCCATTATTGTGTTAGCCATAATATATTTTAAATAAGGTGTCTGCTAAGATAAAAAGTGTGTCTTCTTAATGATTCTTCACAAAATTCTATGTCTGAAAAAGGAGTTTAAAATTTATGCAATGTATGCATGCATGCAGATGTATATATTTTGAAATGGTTAAGTTTTGAATAGATGTTATCTCCTGAGCTAAAGATATGTATTATCTAAAAATTTGGCTTACTAAGTGCATGCATACACTCTCCACATATTTTCTTTAAGAAGAAAATTTTAGATTTTTCACAAAATTATTTAGAAATTTAACTATTTTTCACTATATGATTAAAAATTCACAAGAACAGAACTCTGTGAATCTTTCCCTTTTAAATTACTTCTAAGGTAACCCAAAAACCAATTGATAATTTGAAAGTAGAAAGAAGCAGTATACTAGAACTGATAACTTCCAGTTATTTAAATATACAGATCTTAAAAACCCAATGCAAAGGTAAATATATGAAGTTAAATCTTCTTAACTTGCCTTATCTAGGAAAAACAGAAAAAAAAACCTTTACATTGGGTTTTAATGACTGGGCATCAAGTTAAACGGGAAACACTGTTTATTTCATTGTTAAAGGTGGAAATTTAGTATGAGTTGGCCCCCAAGTGCATCACAAATTTACTTAAATGGTAACTTATTTACAGGAAACTTAAACATGCCCGAGATCAAATGTATACTAATAGTTTTGAAAAACGATTAGTTATTTTTAAAAAATGTGATTTAAAGTGACCTATAGGGGCAGCAATGACACATAATCGAAAACGTCTTGTAACCTCATGTTAAGTTAAAACCATCCAAGCATTTACTTTTAAACATTTTAAATTTTTTACCTTACTTGAATAGTTTGTTTAATCTATGACTCACTAAAAACTAATGATTGTATTTTACAAATATTTTTTCTTGGATTCGGAATAATTGCATTGCTGATATAATTTTTTTTTAATTTTTTATCTTATAAAAATATTCATTTATGATATTTTACAAGCATTATTCTAATATACAAATTAAAATTACTAGAAATTTCTTAAATATTTTTTATCGAAAATTAATGCCTGATACTTTCCAAAACCTGATATATTAATGCAAATAAGCTGGAAAGATAACTTAAACAGCACCATCTCTTGGTCTTTTTGAGTTTTGAAATAGCAATTTTTCTCTTGTCATAAGCTTTGAAATGACAATTTTCAAATGAAAATGTTTCAGCACCTAAAAATTTATTGTCAGGTATTTTAGTTTCGGCAGTCGTTTCTTAAGTTGCTAGACAGTGGTTATAATCAACTTTAAATACCTTAATGTACTATTTCCCCCAATCAAAATAGATTCCTGAAATATTAAAAAATAATGTATGGCTGAACCTTGCTAATACTGCATTTTGATGTCATGAGTTTAAGAGTGTTAGTACAGGAAGTGATGTCATAAGCACTTAGTAGTTAAATTAAATCCAATTGATTTTTATAGGGTTATAAATAGTACCATTTAGCTTGTATTTTGATGGACTTTCATTCACAATTGACCTACTTGCCCATTCCTGCTGAATTGTATTGAAATGTTTGTGAAAATGGACAAATCTGAAAATTTAATAATATTCATTTAAAAAATTTGTATATTGAGACTTCCTATGACTGTTGCTGAATCTTATAATGCATTGTTTTATAGACTGCTTTCAAAATGTATTTGGGGATCAGCCCAGTAGTGACCAACTGGAGTGCAGCAGCTGATGAGTTCTCCCTTCTAATTGACTCCAACCCCTTGACAGAGTTTGTAGAACTGCCAGAGGGGCACGGTGCCCTCAAGTACTGCAACATACTGGCAGGTGCCATAAGAGGAGCCCTAGAAATGGTATATGTTGTTATTTAATTTGTGCCAGTTTTTGTTGTGATAATGGATCTGGGCAGTAGTGTAGTGTTTAGTAGAAAGGTTGTAGAATGCTAACCGAATATCAGAATTTCTCTGAAAATTCTGACCTTAAGAATCATAATTTTTACTTTTTAACTTGTTTGTATTTAAAATTTTATTTCTTGGAGTTTTCTCCTCGAAAATTCATGGCATCACTTGTTAGAGAAAATTTTAAGAGTAGTATATACATGAGGGCGAATCAAAAATTATCCACATTGTTGACATAACTCTTCTTACAATGTTTATACTGACCTCTGTCCTCGTTTATTTTATTGTTATGTTGTTGTGGTCTTGTTATGGAATTTTGATCCTAATTCCTCCAATTGTCTTCCTTTTATTGCAGACATGGTCGCTTCATTATAAATTTACACCAAAGAGGAAAGAGCAGTGATCCGGTTTTTGTGGTCGGAAGGTCTGTTAGGGTGTATCATCAATAAACAGTCATCTGTTTAACTGAACCATGTGACATGCACCTTCAATGTTGTCATCATTTGTGGCTGTAGATGGTCGTCCTGCTCCTTCCTCATGTGTAATACTCGTGTGACAATTTTGAACTTTTCAATCCATTCGTAGACACTCCATTGCGGCAAGACACTGTTTCCGTATTGTACCGAAAGTCTTCGGTGGATTGCTGCCCCTGACACACCTTCCGACCACAAAAACCGGATCACTGCTCGTTGTTCCTCTTTGGTGCAAACTTCTAATGGATCGGGCTGTCTGCTATAAAAGGAAGACCAAAGGAGGGATTAGAATTGAAATTCCATAGCAGGACCATAACAACGTAACAATAAAATAAACGACGACTGTGGTCAGTATGAACAAAGTAAGAAGAGCTATGCCAACATTGCGGATAATTTTTTACTCTCCCTCGTATATATGTATATATAGTTTTAAATACTTTAAATTGAATTAATACTAAAATTAGCTACAAATGTAGTAGTGTGCCTTTCTACTCAAGGTTTCTAGTATCAATGGAATTGTGGAAAACATGAAAATTGACCATTATGGAAAATATCAGGGAATTTATGAAAATTGGCAATTAAATCAAAGAAAGTTTATTTTCATTTATAGCATAAAAGTAAAGCAAAGATATTCCATAAGATCAAGACCCCACTTTCTTTCAAAAATAATATTTCCAGGAATTTATAAATAAATATGTGTTTTGTTTGATACACTTACATGATTGTGAAAGTACTGGGAAAGTATTGGAATTTTCAAGGAAATTTAAATTGTTTTCTCTCTGCACATCCTTAGGTCTGAGAAGAGTTAGAACATCTTTTGAGTATCGTACATTAAAAAAAAAAAACATTATAAAAACAGAATTAAGTTTTATACAACTGCTAAACGATAAACATCATTATTTAGAGGTGTCAAAAAGAAGAAGAATACTTCAAGTTTCCTGCCAAAAAGAAAAAAGATCGATTTATGTAATGATTTTGTAATGCATCACCCAATAGTTACTTTTAATATTCACTTAAATTCTGATTCTATTTTTACACCACATTCACTCAAGAGTTGATACATATTTTTGAAACCTCATTAATTCTTCTGCCATAATTAAAATTCACTGATCTGTCTTAGTTCTTAGACTTGTGTTTCCCTATTATAGGGAGAAACCTTTCAATTTTAAAATGTATGATTCAAAGACTCGTGACATCAATATTTCCTTGTGCGCCAATAATCCCTTTTTCTTTGACTCTTTGCCATCCATGTAAATCTGATCAGATGCATGGTGCTGTGTTCTCCCTAATAAACTGTATATATGGCTGGCTGAACAAGGATCGATTTCTTATTATTTTCCAAGACTTTTTCCATCTTGTGATGGGCCTTCCCTGGATTCATTATATATATATTTATCATACATAGAAGTTTAAAAGTTGGCTATGCACATTGTTCAGTCAAACTATTATATAAACCTACTAATGACTTGATAAGATTCTGTTACATGAAACGAGCAAAATTTGAATTTCAGCCCTGAATCGAAACTCTCATAATGTTGACTTACGAGATCTGTCCAATAAATAAGCGAACTGCTTTGTTCGATCAGCCTTGAGTTAAAATTTTTAGAGCACTGGCTTTGTTGCCGGTTTGAACCACTGAACTGTCAGTAATCACCAAACCTTCAAGGCAAGTGTACTGCTCGAATCGGGAATTTTTTTGTGATGTATGTTTTATTCTCTTGTCAACTGTGGAGATTGGCAAACAAATGGAACAATGATTCAACATCAAATTTTTGGTGAAACTTGGGGAAAATGTGCAGGAAATTCATGAAATGTTTAAAACTGTTAGGAATGGAAAGCAAAAGGGGAACAACAAACGGAAAAAATGTCGAAAAAGCAGCTTAAAAATCATAGTTGTGCTGCTCGTTTTTTCCTACATTTTTGGTGTTGTCCACCATGAATTTCTTCCTCTAAGACAAACAGAGAATGCTGCTTTCTACATGGAGGTTCTCAAGCTCTTGAGGGTTCGTGTGCATCGAGTGCGACCAAATATGTGTGATCATGGTGAATGGCTGCTGCGCTTTCACATCCAGCACTAATTGTTCTCAAATTTCTGACCTGTAATGCGATCACCATGATTGATCACCCTCTCTATTCACCATATTTTTCCACTTGCGACTTCTCTTTGTTCCCGTAATGTATAAAGGTCACACGGGAGATGGGAGGGGGGCTCTGGGACAATGTAGCAATAACAAAACGTGAAACGACAAAACAACTAAAGAACCTGATTCCTGAAGACTTCCGGGAATGTTTTGAACAATGAAAATGGAGGTGGGACAAGTGCATTGCTATAAATGGGGAGTATTTAAAAGGGAATAAGATTTGATTTACCTTAAATTTTGGTAAATTAATTTTCTCTTAAAGAATTAGTTCATGTATTTATTGAACAGACGTCGTAGTACCTGTTTCATTTTTCTAAAAGAAATTATATTCCTTACCTTCTAAATTCCATCTTTATTTATTTAAGGTTCAAATGGAAGTGGTCACGTGGTTTGCTCAAGATCAACTCAAGGGTGATAATGCCACAGAGCTTCGAGTAAAATTCATTCGGAGGCTAGAAGAAGCTGTTCCTGTTGGAGAAGATTAGTGAATGTTCTAAAATTTAGTTTATTTACCAAGTCATTCATTCCATACTGCTACATCATTTTATGGAGAAGAAAAAATTGTATTTATTCTTATTTCTTGAAATCAAATATGTTTATTTAAAGTTTTTTGAACAGCAGTCTTTACAGTTAATAAGTTGTTTCAGCTCCTTGATCTATGAAAAGAAATAATAAATTTTACAGATAAATAACTGTTTATAAGTAGTCATTCTATTTTGTTGAGAGTGAAATCTGTATTTTTTTTTTAATACAGATACTATCTTAAAAAGCAGTTAATTTTTTCTTTGTTACCAAATTTTAAAGTCTTGTATTCTATTTATTCTTGCATTTCTATTTTTTTTTTTTTTTTTTTTCTGTAATTTACTTTTTAAAGTTTATTAAGTGTGAGAATTTAGTTTATGTTTCCTTGTTCCATAAATTTGTTTCAAATATTGTTTAATATCAAAAACTGTTTTTTATTTCAATAAATTGTATTATTACAATATTATCATACATAATAAATCACAGTTATATATCTAACAAAGTTTCTACATTTTTATATTTTGTTAAATTCACTTGATTGATTGCACTAATGAGTTTTATATTGTTTAAAAATTTTTAGGTTAACAGTTAACAAGATTCAGGTTGAACATCTGAATAATAGCACTTATAATTTATCCATCTGCCTATAGTTAATTGAAAACAATATTTTATTTTTTTTTCTTCTTGGAACTACATATCTATATTATTTTTTATGCATGCCGAAAAAAACTGTATTTGTATGTGCAGATTGTGCCGTTTCATTTGAGGATTGGTGAGTGCAGGAAGCAGGCTTTAAATCCGCTAGTTTCTTAGAATTAATTGTTAATATTAGCTTCAGTAACTATTTTTAATAGAAATGTTTGTTATTTAGCACTTTATTTTCATTGTAAAAAGTTTAGTGGTGAGATTTATTTCTGCTTAAACCGACATTCAAAGCACGAGGGGAAAGGGAGGGTGATCTCTTTATTCTTTATAGACGTCTTTACATACCACTGTTCCCTAGAAATATAACAAATAAATAAGTTACTAAAAATTATTTATATCAGGGTGTCCAGCAGTCTTGAAAGTCGGGAAATGTGCTTGAATTATTTGCATCTCGGGAAAGTCGGGAATTATGCTTGAAATGTTATAATTTTTGGTTCGCGTCAGGAAATTATCTCTTCTCTTTTTTTATCGGAAAAAATGTTTATGGATGTTTTAAAAAAGTGAAAACGTTGTTTTTAAGGTATATGATTGCCACAGCAATCTTGGCTCTTGTGCCATTAAAAACCATACAACCAACCAAGGGATGTAATTCTTCCGCCGATCGACGGATTTCTGCTTTTTTTTTTTTTTTTTTCCTGAAAATTTTACATATTTCTCCCATTTGTTACAAATTCCAAAGAAAATAGGTGTTTTCCTACAATTTTCCCTGTTGATCTCATGGAGAGTAGTTTCACCTTCCTTTGGAAATTTTTCTTACTTCTAACACTGTTCTAATCCGAGAATTTCAGGTTTTTTGACCGAAATCTCGATCATACCTGAGATCGATAAGACTTCGGAATAAAATTTCCTGATAACCACGGGATTTGCATACGTACAGACTTCCCCAAACCACCGATGGAATAAGTACTTTTCTCGCGTTTTTCTGTATTGCTATAACTTCTATCACTTCTATCAGTATTATTTACGTTAGTATGTGATGGTCATTTTGCTGAACGTTGCAGTGATGTAATGGCCGCTATTCGCGTGATTATGTTGGGCGCTATCACCGAGAATTAGGTTATGGTGAGATGATAATTTCCGTCGAATGCTATTATTGCGCCGATATAATAGTAACTGACGCTATTGCTGACATTTGGACCTGACATACATGGTACAGTTCAACCAAAAAAGCGGATTTCCGTTTTTTACTGACATTTCTACCATTTCTAAGATAGATACAAATCTGCATTACAATTTTATTGGGCTTGCTTGGAAGTTTGACAGCCAATAAATCTGCGTACTTCGGACTTTCCACAACTAGATTTTATTACAATAAGGAACTTGCACAAGTGAGGAAAATGAATATTTTTTGTATTTTCTAGTGTTATCCAACGAATATATTTGAGCAGTGCAATTATTTTTTATCTTTATGCTTTCAATTAATCAAAAATTGAATTTGAAATCAAAGAAAGGTCACGTGACCAAAAAAGCATAAAAAACCGTGACATAGTTACGCTTAGATTCCGTCGAAAATCCGAGGAAGAACCTGGTTTTAGACTGGTTCATCATCTGCGCGTTGACGTCGCACGCAAAAATAGCTTTTTCCCGCTAAATCGCAAAGTGAAAAACTAAATATTTTTTTTAACTATCTATTCGAGCTCAAATTTTTGAAAGAATGGTATTGTTTTTCATGATTTTTTCTCTACTTTTATTTAAAAATAAATAAAAAAAAAAAACGTGAAAGTTCCTCAATGGTCCTGCAACCACAATTAAAGAAGGGGACCCATTGCATATAATATGCAATTTCATACAAAAGAAACTTAAATGTGTCTTCACGTTGCCTAAGCATAATGTTTTCAACTACACATTTTTATTTAAAAAAAATCTCCATTACAAGCATTTTACCAAAATTGCACACTAAAATTGTCAATTTTATTCCTTATTAAACATGTTAAGAGGCATACAAATTATGTATGTTAGTGGCAGAAACTAATCCAATCGGAGGGATTATGGTGACACTAAATAATGTTTTGATAGTATCGTACTCTTCTGGTCACATGATATGATGAAAGGCATACTCGTTTTTGAGGACATATTAGAGCAAAACGTTGCAAAATTTTTTTTAGGCTTGTAGAGAAAGCTGAGAAAATAAAAATTGATTTACTATGTAACAAAATGGCGGTAATTAATTTTCTTTTACTTTATGCAAGTGAAAAACAGAGTGGCCACAGAACCGGGAAAACCTGGAAATCAGGGAAATGTCAGGGAGCTTTTTGATTCTGGAAAAAATCAAGGAAATGTCAGGGAACTTTCTACAATTTTATGAAAATCAGGGAAATTTTATAGCGTTTAAGGCACGTTCGTCCATATTTTGGCGCTATTTACATGGTGATTTGTAGTGGTAAGTCATTAGAAGTTTAATGTTACGGAATAATTGAAACTTTTCATTACCAGCAAAACTATATTTTTAAAAACTGCATATTATCGCTTTAGCATACATGTTCTATTTGATCAAGGTGTCTAGACATTTGGTAAACCTATGAAAATTGGGGAAATTTGAGAAAAAGTTTGCCCTAAAGTCATGGAATTTTTTAGAAATCTGTCAGGGAATTATCAGGGAACTTTCTTGAATTTTGTGGCCACCCTGAAAAATGTTCTTATTTACAGGACTGGTGGAATGTAAGAAATAAAAAAAATCTGTACTGCTTTTAACAAAATATATTTTGTATACCTTATTTCTGACAAATATCTGTCTGAAGCACCTGAGTGGTTCTCCAAGTGCGTAGAATATTCAAAAGAATAATTTCTTTTTAGAATTTTTAATATAAAACTCTAAAAATTAGGAAAAGGCTTTTTTTTATTAAAAACTCTTTTTGGATACTGTAAAACTCAAGTGCAAAATTTGATGCTGATAAAATATTTGAAGTGTGTTCTTGGAGGAATTGTCAACTTGGCGCCGCTGTCCTAGAAATCTTTGCTTGATTTTTATTTTTATACTTTGGCCACATCGCCCAAAACGTATGTTGTTGTCAGATATTGCGGCCGTAAAAACACTTTTGGAAAAAGTAAGTTTTGGCTTAAAAGCGCAAGTTTCAATACCAAGTGTAATGGACAATTCCTGCATTTTTTAAAAACGATTGAAATTAGTTTATATCTAAGAAGAATTTCTTACTGATTCCAAATATTTAAACAAAAGTTTTTTTTTTTTTTTTTTTCTAAATAGTTATTTGAATATTAAGAAAAGAAAATGCCCGAAAACCTCGTCCGCTTTCAGCCCGATCAAAACGCTACATTTTAGCTGTGACGTCAAAACTTCCTTCCGTGTCTATGGTTATCGCGAGGTTTCTCCCAAATGTGAGTTTTTTAGACAATTGCCATACCCCGTGCCGGTTGGAGCGATTTGCGAGAAACTTGCAAAACTTGTTTCCGCTGCTGCGTTTCAAGTCGAGATGTTTCAGATCAAGTGACGTCTCGTAAGCTTCAAGCTAAATGTGTCGTTTGTCCCGTCAAATCTAACAGAAGAACTTTGGTTGCAAATGAAAAGAAAAAGCACAGTGAGCAGAAATTTTTGTGTTTATGGCCTTTTCGAAGTATTTAGAATTGAATAAAAAAATATTAAAATAAAATAATAAATGCGGGAACTGTCCATTAAGATTTAGACTATTGACTTTCTAGACCTAATTTCTAGACCTTTCAACCTAGTTTGTATTTTACCACTTATATTCCACTCGTACATGCAGTGGTAGAAGTGTGGGTAGACGCGGGGTGATGCTTCTCCCCTCTTTTCAAGAAAATACCCATGCGTTCCCCCACTTCTAAAATCCCTGAAATCCATCCCCCCACTTTTAAAAACACTCAATTCGTCTAAAAACTACTAAAGAAAAATAACATGAACCTTTAAATGTAGTGACATTGAGAAAAAGTTATTTAAAGTTAAAAAAAAACTATTTATGGTATATATACAAATCAAACTATTATAAAAATGTATTATACTATATTGTATAAAGATATAAGTACTTTTTATTAATAAATACTGTTACTCTTGGTCAACTTTTAGCTTTGAAGGAACTTATAAGATAAATTTCTATTCTTCCATATAAAGGCAAGCTATTTAAAATAAATAAAAATAAAATTAAAAAAAACATTTTAGAGTTCTCTATTAATTTTATTTAATGAAAGTATGCATATTTAGAATTACCATTTCGATTTAAATAAACAGTTACGTTTATAATTTTGAATTATAACTTCACTTAAAATCTTATTTCCAATCAAAGTCTTAAAATCTTATTTCCAAAGTCACAGAATATTCATTAAAATAACAAAACATTTTGGACTCTTGTTCAATGTTAGTGTAAGGAACTATAAATTTGTTTTCTCACTAGTTAATATTTTTATTATAAGACATAAAATTATAAAATTTATCGTTGGGAAGAGGAAGTAGCAGGAAGGGGAGGGGGGGGGGGGATTTCACTTGTCGCCAACTTTTAGGCGTCTCCCCACTTTTTTTTTTACAAACTTCTACCACTGCGTACATGTATTTCATTCTTCATTTCTGGCTCAAAATCTTCCGAACTTGTAGTTTTGGTTTAATATGGAAAGTTCAGTATCCGGGGCAAGGAGGACAAACGCTGCTTATGACAGCCATAGGCGTACCCAGGACATCCCTACCCAGGGCCGTCACTAAGAATTTTGGTTGGGGGGGCGTAGACATCCTTTTGCCGACTGAAATCAAGGCATGTCCGGTGTAAATGTAGAAAATATAAATTAAGGTGCTAATAAATTATTAACTAATTTTTATTAATGTAAAATTAACGTATAAATAATTTTTAATTAATATATGAATAATTCCTGCATAATTAATTATTAATTAATGTAAAACTAATTGTTAATGCATTCTTTTTAATTAACTGTGAATTGTTTTATTTAATGTGAAATTAGTTTGAATTATTTTTAAATTACCGTCTAAACAATTTTTAATATTTTATAGCATTTTATTAATACGTACTTAATGTCAAATTTTAAGTAAATTCCCATCACATTATAGTTAAAGTTCCTTCAAATTCATTTAATTTTTCATTTCTTTTTTAGTAAATAAACCCTTCCTCTCCAAACAAAGGAGATTATTTTTGGAAGCGTTTTTATTTGGGGGGAGACATTTATACCTTGCAGATAGATAGAATTTTCCCCCAGAATCTTAAACTAATTCAGTAAACTGAAAAGTAACGGTACGTGTATCACAAAAAACGGACGCATTATGCTCGCACAAAAAAAAGCTCTGCGAACTGCCAACAAAAACGCGATTGAGGCGCACGGTGGAAATTTGTATTTGACAGAGGCCAAAGTTCACATGAGTGCCATCACAGGCAATTTAATCGGTTTTCCAAGCTGAATATTTGGTGAGCGGCCTCCATTGCTCCGATCGTGTTTTTGTTGGCAGTTTGCAGATCTGTATTTTGTGCGTCCGTTTTTTGTGATACACGTACCATTCCAACGCTCTTTAGGGTTTTCGCAAGCGGTGATCATTTCTCGATTAGAAAAAGTAGGCGTTGCTATTCGTAACTATAACCAGGGTAATCGTGAGCGCCATTTTGCCGAAATTCACAGAATTCCGATCTCATATCTCTGAATAACTATACCTGAAATCTCATCTCGATCTGTTGAACGAGACTGCCTTTAAAGATCCATATATCGGCAAAGTTTCTTTATGACCATCCTGTACATAACATCATTTATGGAGTTCTACTTGATATTAATTGCAATAACTTTGTAAAATGCGGGTCAATTTTCGCATACAAAATTTTGGTGTTTTGAAATTTTGTATGAAGCCTTTAACTCATATGATGTACATTACATATTTTATGTAAATGACGTTTAATGTGTATGTCCTGGTTTTTGAGGCGTTGTCTGACGTACCATAAATAAAAGTATATCATCTACTGTAACACATCAAAGTTATTTAATGTCAGTGACGATATCAATGATGATATTATTTTAATGTTCCTGTCAAAAAGGATATACTTACTCCAATTCAAAATTGGCGACGTCAACTGAGGCTGCATTGTGATCACAATTTTATAATACTAATAATGGTTTTAATTATTTGTACTTTTTCCATTCAATATGTTTTGAA
Source organism: Linyphia triangularis (assembly GCA_963978545.1). NCBI lineage: Eukaryota > Metazoa > Arthropoda > Arachnida > Araneae > Linyphiidae > Linyphia > Linyphia triangularis. The sequence continues at coordinate 17,235,952 of OZ021730.1, forward strand.
ACATCCGTCAGTAGGGATTTTTAAAAGAAGGGATAAAATTTCAGAAATTTGCCGACTACCAGCCTTTCTAAAAACTTATGGTAATATTTATATGGTAATATTTGCTTTCGCAGTCCATCATTGTAGCCGGCAAAAAAGACACCGACTCCCCTATAATAGACTTCTATTGTAAAAATGTCGATTCGTCAAACTCGGGTCACGCTGCATTCAGATATTTTTAATTTTTTTTTTTTTTTTTTTCCCATTTAATTCGATTTTATTGTGGATCGACTTTAGAAAAAGAAAAATCTCGATACAATTTTTGAAAATTTGCCGACTGTCCAACTTTCTAAAACTTTGGGGGGGGGGGGCGAGTCGCCCCCTACGCCCCCCGTTCCCGTCGTCCCTGTCCCTACCCCATTAGATTGAGAAAAAATTGATTTTTGAACAGAAGACCAAACTTGCCATTGTACCATTTGATGATATCTACGTGCTACATCCGTTGGAGGCTGGAGAAATGGACTCTCCATCGCGGGAAACATAACTCCTGAATGGACATTGCGCTGTATAGAAAACCCAAACACTAAATAATAACTGAATGTAAACTAGGGGAGTGAAACATCGCACAACTTTCAATTACACTATGATACTGGTCATTGCATTTAAAATTAATGTGGAATAGTGTTATTACTATTTTCATTTATTTGATAAAAAGGCCAGTTTAGTGATATTTTTGGCGATAATTCACTAATTCACACGTGGGTCAAAAAAAAAAAAAAAAAAAAAAAAAAAAAGCGCCAAAATGACGACTGTGACAATATACTTTTCTATAATTCTTTCTTGTAAGTGAAACAGAGAAGAGGAGAAAAACGGTCGTTGATGAGCGATGCTCAAGAGAAGAGAACTCTATGTTGAAGACTCGTTTTTTATTTTTTTACACCTTCATAGCATTTTAACAGGAATTTCGTAAATGGGGATGTTTAGAACATCTTAAGAGACATTACCATAGGGATTTTGCTCAAAATCGTTAGAGCTGTTTTCTAGCAATTGCTAAAAAAACGTGATATTTTTCATGTTTTGCGCATGGGCAATATTGACAAAAACCTTAATGACAGAGGTTCCATTTCTCCTACTAACCTGTACTCTAAATTTGAACATAGTAAGTCAAATCGTTCGGGAGTTATGCTGACCACGTACTCAGACACGCGGGCAGACATTTTTTTTATTCCACTTTTTTTCAGTTAGGATGTTCCAAAACGTGAAGAAATGCAAAAAATTCGAGATCTTTTTTTTTTACGTACACAATACTTTCATTATCCTATGTTAACACATGGGTTATTAAAATGAGTGCAGGTAGCACACTCAAAACTCAAAGTGAAACACTGTTTTTATTTTGCAAAAGATAAGATGAAAAATTTGATGAAATTACTGTTCAAGTTGAGAAACAACACTTCGCCACCGATCCTATCTTGTTTGTTGCGCCTGGAAAAGATAAGATGAAAAATTTGATGAAATTACTGTTCAAGTTGAGAAACAATCCATAGATAACGTAACTGATGAAGGAATTTTATTCACAGATTTACAGAATCGGACGATGTTGGTATCATTATGTATATAAAATAAATAATGCAATATATTAAGAGATACATCTATTTAGAAAAAAATATATTGAAATGTTTATAGGAGTTTCTTTAATGTTTATATTTGGGTGCGTGTTTGAAACAATTCATGGGACTTCGCCACCGATCCTATCTTGTTTGTTGCGCCTGGAAAAGATAAGATGAAAAATTTGATGAAATTACTGTTCAAGTTGAGAAACAATCCATAGATAACGTAACTGATGAAGGAATTTTATTCACAGATTTACTGAATCGGACGATGTTGGTATCATTATGTATATAAAATAAATAATGCAATATATTAAGAGATACATCTATTTAGAAAAAAATATATTGAAATGTTTATAGGAGTTTCTTTAATGTTTATTTTTGGGTGCGTGTTTGAAACAATTCATGGGACTTCGCCACCGATCCTATCTTGTTTGTTGCGCCTGGAAAAGATAAGATGAAAAATTTGATGAAATTACTGTTCAAGTTGAGAAACAATCCATAGATAACGTAACTGATGAAGGAATTTTATTCACAGATTTACAGAATCGGACGATGTTGGTATCATTATGTATATAAAATAAATAATGCAATATATTAAGAGATACATCTATTTAGAAAAAAATATATTGAAATGTTTATAGGAGTTTCTTTAATGTTTATTTTTGGGTGCGTGTTTGAAACAATTCATGGGACTTCGCCACCGATCCTATCTTGTTTGTTGCGCCTGGAAAAGATAAGATGAAAAATTTGATGAAATTACTGTTCAAGTTGAGAAACAATCCATAGATAACGTAACTGATGAAGGAATTTTATTCACAGATTTACAGAATCGGACGATGTTGGTATCATTATGTATATAAAATAAATAATGCAATATATTAAGAGATACATCTATTTAGAAAAAAATATATTGAAATGTTTATAGGAGTTTCTTTAATGTTTATTTTTGGGTGCGTGTTTGAAACAATTCATGGGACTTCGCCACCGATCCTATCTTGTTTGTTGCGCCTGGAAAAGATAAGATGACAAATTTGATGAAATTACTGTTCAAGTTGAGAAACAATCCATAGATAACGTAACTGATGAAGGAATTTTATTCACAGATTTACAGAATCGGACGATGTTGGTATCATTATGTATATAAAATAAATAATGCAATATATTAAGAGATACATCTATTTAGAAAAAAATATATTGAAATGTTTATAGGAGTTTCTTTAATGTTTATTTTTGGGTGCGTGTTTGAAACAATTCATGGGACTTCGCCACCGATCCTATCTTGTTTGTTGCGCCTGGAAAAGATTCTCTGAAAATATTGCATTCATGTAATTTACAATTACATCATACTCTTTTAATTTCCAAGTGTTTAAGAACATTTTCCTTCTTTTTTTTTTTTTTTTTTTAAAGAAGAAGAGGAAAAGAATCCTTAAGAAATTTCCCTTACCCCGTAGATTTGGAAAATGATTTGAACCTTTTCAATAAGATGAACCCCCCCCTCTCTCTCCCCCCCCCCCTTTTTTTTCATTAGACCAACAAATCCATATTTTTCGAAATTACCCCCCCCCCATTCATCAACTCTAGTTACGCCTATGATAGTAGCGTACAAAAATCTTTTAAACTGTAACTAATACTTCTGTTATACTTGGGGTATAAAAAGTTAAAAGTTGTATATTTTAAAGCAATACTTATTTAGGTATTAGAGGCAAAGAAATGTCATGAGCTTTTGACTATTAACAGATTGAGAATACCCCTTAAGAATTCCTTCAAGGAATGCCCATCAGGTCAAACTCGACGTGGTATTCCAACTACATTGCCATAAATTATTTTTAAATAATTTTCGTTAACTTTTCTTTAAATTTTTTAAGTGAATAGTTTATTTTTTCAGTATCAAGATTGCAATACCAAACAAAATCCCGAATCGTCACTCATGCATAGGATATCATACAATTGAATCTACGCATAAGGCTTCCCGGTAACCTAACTAATTGGATTATCGGCTTAGTATCTTTTCGATTCCAATTCATAACCTCTTATAATTTCCGAGGCATTAACTTAAAGACTTTTTCGAGTTTCTCTCACACGGAGAAAATGATATCAAGAACGAAATCCAAGAGCACTGGTAAGTTTGATTCAGTACAATCAGCGATTGGTTTCACTCTTGTTATATACCTATGTTATAATATTGTGTCTGCAATTTTAATACTCTTCACCCCAGGAAAAAGTAGCTGTTTAGGATACAAAAAAAAAAACGCGTTAATCGGCACTGTTAAGTTTGGTGTACAAAAAGTTATTTAAACGTGATGTATGTGCTTTTAATCATTAAAGTTACATGAGAGCTCATTCTTCTTAATTTTGTTGAAAATCTTGTAAAAATGTTATATGATCATACTAGCTGAATACCCGTGCTGCGCTACGAAATTTTACCATTAGCATTTTAGCGATCAAAAGACATTCATGTATTAGACATTCACTTCAGACGTTTGCTCCCATTTCGATCCCGACAAATTGATTTATCAAAATAGGAACTTTCCTTTGTTGACATTTTAAACGAAATTTATAATTGTGAATAGTAAACTGGAATAGTTAATTGTGTTTATGTTTGCTCTTAGTTCTAAATTTCAAAGTAGTGGCTGTATTGGAATTAAGTTAATCCTCGTATAGTTTCAATGTTGCGTCGTCTTTTCATCCCTTAAAAATTCGTTAATCGATATTGGAATGAGTTATTTTTTTAACATTTGCAAAAAAATATCAGAAAAATGACTACATAGGAAGAGGAACATTTGGATATCCCTCGTTTGGAACATTTAACCCCTTTTCGACCCCTTAAAGTTAGTTAATCGAGAAAAGGATAGCTTACTTTTTCTATGTTTAATCTTTTTTGACATTTGTACCAAATTTCCGAGTTGTGACCATATGGGAAGTGGTACATTCGAATATTCCTCGTTTGGAACGTTTAACCCCTTTTCCACCCCTTGATCCACCCGAGATCGGAATAGTTTACTTTTTCTGCGTTTGTCTTTATTGATATTCACACCAGTTTTCAGAATTGTGAAAATATGAGAAGTAGGACATTCGAATATATCGCTCGTTTGGAACGTTTAACCCCTTTTTGACCTCTTAAAGTGGGTTAATCGAGATCGGAATCTTTTCTATCTTTTTCTATGTTTACCATTGTTGACATTTGTACCAAGTTTTAGAGTTGTGACCATATGGGAAGTGGTACATTCGAATATCCCTCGTTTGGAACGTTTAACCCCATTTTGACCTCTTAGAGTGGGTAAATAGAGATCGGAATAGCTTACTTTTTATACGTTTTTTTTTTTTTTTTATACTTGCACCAGATTTCAGAGTTGTGACGAAAGGGGAAGTAGGACATTCGAATATCCCTCGTTTGGAACGTTTAACCCCTGTTCCACCCCTTAAAGTGGGTTAATCGAGATCGGAATAACTTACTTTTTCTTCGTTTGTCTTTATTGATATTCTCACCAATTTTTAGAGTTGTGACGAAATGAGAAGTAGGACATTCGAATATTCCTCGTTTGGAACGTTTAACCCCTTTTCAAGCCATTAAAGTGGGTTAATCGAGATCGGAATAGTTTACTTTTTCTATTTTTACCATTGTTGATATTTGTGCCGATTTTCAGAGTTGTGACTATGTGGGAAGTAGGATTTTCGAATGTCCCCCGTTTAGAACGTTTAACCCCTTTTGACCCCTTAAAGTGGGTTAATCGAGATAGGAATAGTTTACTTTTTCTATTTTTAGCATTGTTGATATTTGTGCCGATTTTCAGAGTTGTGACTATGTGGGAAGTAGGATTTTCGAATGTCCCCCGTTTGGAACGTTTAACCCCTTTTCGACCCCTTAAAGTGGGTTAATCGAGATCGGAATAGTTTACTTTTTCTATTTTTACCATTGTTGATATTTGTGCCGATTTTCAGAGTTGTGACTATGTGGGAAGTAGGATTTTCGAATGTCCCCCGTTTGGAACGTTTAACCCCTTTTCGACCCCTTAAAGTGGGTTAATCGAGATCGGAATAGTTTACTTTTTCTATTTTTACCATTGTTGATATTTGTGCCGATTTTCAGAGTTGTGACTATGTGGGAAGTAGGATTTTCGAATGTCCCCCGTTTGGAACGTTTAACCCCTTTTCGACCCCTTAAAGTGGGTTAATCGAGATCGGAATAGCTTACTTTTTCTATTTTTACCATTGTTGATATTTGTGCCGATTTTCAGAGTTGTGACTATGTGGGAAGTAGGATTTTCGAATGTCCCCCGTTTGGAACGTTTAACCCCTTTTCGACCCCTTAAAGTGGGTTAATCGAGATCGGAATAGCTTACTTTTTCTATTTTTACCATTGTTGATATTTGTGCCGATTTTCAGAGTTGTGACTATGTGGGAAGTGGGAGAATTAGTGATGAGTGAGTCAGTGAGGGCTTTGCCTTATATATATAGATTGTTTTCATGATTAGATTGCTTATTGAAATGCTTTTGGGCTGTCAACACCTATATTAAGGATTTTACAAATTCTTGTAATGGGCTTGTTGCATGGGAAATTGTTAATTAAAAGGTAAGATACAACATTGTAGTGTTAATTAGTTTTTTTCAGATTACTTTAGTGATAAAACTTCTTACTTTTTAGCAAGTTTGGCTATGATTTTTTCACCAAGTACTTAATTGCTATCTGAAATCAATATATATATATATATATATATATATATATATATATATATATATATATATATATATATATATATATATATATATATATATATATAAAACTCTTCCTTATTTAAAACAGATAAAAAAAAACTCATTTTAACTCATTGAATAACATTTTTGAGACAAATCTTTTGATATTTGTTATTTCTATTATTTATATCTATCGAAAGAAATTATTAAAATATGCAATTTAATTTTTGTTGGGTGCTACGATATAATTAACTATAGACAAGTAAATTCCTTTCGGTTATATGAATTTAATAATTGCAAAATTATTAGTTAATGAGTATGATAAAAGTATTACGACAATATGGGTAGTAAATACTTTATTAAGCTTGAATATGTCTCTCTTCTAATGATAATGAATGAGAATATGTCTCTCTTCTTCGTGCCCGCCAAATTAACAAGTAATATACTTGACACCATGGAAAAGAGCCTTCAAATCTGAAGATTAAATATCAGGTCGACTTAAATACTTTTTTTCTTCAACAAAATATTATAGTTTTGCATGCCTTCACTAATCCTTTTTCCATTGTTGAAAGAATAAACGATCAGGCACAACACCAGCCTCCCCTATCTGTTCCCTAAAATCCCTTGAATTCATGCAAATTTAAAATTTGTTCTTACGTGCCTGTGTAGCACATTTCAGTATTTGTTTATGACTATCTGATTCTACTATTGATAAATACAAAAAATTACCGTCTATGTTTTCAACAGTTTGAAAGATAAATATTGTTGCACAAATTGTCTGTATATATTGTAAATAGTGACGTATTATTTCAAAATTCTATTGTAATTTATTTTTATCTTATTTTATTTATTATTTAATAGCGATTATACAAGTTAGAAAAAGGTGGCAACACCTAAAGCAATCGAGAAGTTTCGAGATATTTCTTTTCTATGAATTGGCTGGAAATTTCGAGAATGTCTCACGCGCTTGTATATAAAAGACTGGAGAACGGGAAAGTTTTCAGATGGACTTCGGACTTCGTTGAAAGCTGATCGCTTTGTTTACCTATTGGAGTGAGCTTGTATAATCGCTGAATTCGAAGTTATTTTTGTTGAAGTTTGTGTTGAAGCTTGAGAGTAATTAAACTGTTGCCTGTGGATAAATTTTGTGAGTTTTCTGAAGAGAGAATAAATATTTTTATACTGTAAAAACTGTGCCATCATTGCCTCAGCGGAAAAATTCATAACAGTGGTGTCAGAAGTGGGGTCAAGTCATCTTGAATGCCGACTACTAGAGGAATCATGGAAGACCAAATGAAGCAGTTGATGGAAATGATTGCTGGAATGAAGGCCCAACAGGAAACCACCGCAGCCGAAATGAAAGCCTGCCAAGAAACCGCCGCAGCCGAAATGAAAGCCTGCCAAGAAACAGCCACAGCCGAAATGAAAGAAATAAAAGCCGGCCAAGAGTCCACCGCCGCCGCAATTGCCGCTACATCATCGGAGATTAAAGCTTTAGCATCCAAGCAAGAATCATCTTCTGCATCCGTTGATAGATTTATGAAGCGCACAGAGAGTGTTCTTCAATCAATGAAGGCGGATATTTTGGATGTCAGAGAAGATCTTAAGACAGTGAGAAATGAAGTTGAAGAAAAAGTTTCCACCGTGCAAGAAAAAGTTTCCACCATGCAAGAAAAAGTTTACACCTTAAAGGAAGAGCAAGACAAATTCATTGACGTTGTAGAAGAAAGGCTGCGAAAAATGGAAACGCGTGAAGCTCTGGCCATAGCGTCACCTAATTGGGATAACGCTTCCATCCCCTTTATGGCGCCGCGCTCTAACATCAAAGTGGCCCCTTTTGATGGGAAGTCGTCTTGGCGCGTTTATCAAACGCAATTTGAAATGATTGCTTCTGCGAATGGTTGGGACGATACTTCGAAAGCATTCCATCTCGCAGCATCTCTTCGAGGTGAAGCTGCTGACATTTTACAGACACTACCTGAAGAGAAGCGGGGAGAATTCGTGGCGCTGGCGAGTGCGTTGGAGCTAAGGTTTGGTGACCAGCATCTTAAGGATTACAACAGACTGCAACTGAAAGTGAGACAGCAGAAAGCCAATGAAACTCTTCAAGAATTGGCATCGGATATAGAAAGACTGTCGCTCCTCGCTTTCCCTGACTGTCCCCCGGATGTACGAGACGATCTTTCTCTGCAGTATTTCATTGACGCTATTCAAGATCCCGATGTGCAGCAGGCGGTAAGGTTATCCCAAAACAAAAACCTGAAGTCGGCCCTCGTGTACGCCATGAGAGTGAAGCCGCGCAGCTAGCTTCTGGAAAAGACCGACGATATGTGCGTGGTGCATTAGCCGAGGATTCTTCTGACTTTGTCACCAGTAAGCTTCGAGAACTGGAAAGCAAAATTGATAGAATGATGAGAATGATGATCCGGAGCCAGGGATCGAAGGACCAGAGTCGTTTGCTGGCACTGCCAACGGGAAGGGCATTTACGACGAAACTGCCTTGATTTGAAAAAGAGAAGGGATAACACTACCACGGATTCTCCACAACTGAATCTAAGAAGATGTCATCTCGCAGGGCAGAATAAGCTGCAATGTAGAACAGGTGAAGCCCCGACCAGTCGTTTCCACGTTTCATCCCGACAAGGAGGAAACCAGGGTGTATTCGTGAAGGGGGAGATCAACGGAACTCCATGTCGTCTAATCGTCGATTCGGGAGCGAACGTAACGATCGTAAGGACGGACGTGGCTCGTCGCCTGAACAGCCGACTCCTCTACACAGCGCCCTCTGTTTCGCTACAAACTGTGTCTGGTGGTAATATCTCTGTTCATGGGAAATTGCAAGTTGACATTGCCTTGGATTTAACACTTACAAGCACACCGTTTATGTTGCCGAAATTGTAGATCCGTGCATTCTCGGACTAGACTTTTTGAAGAAAAATGGAATTACGCTGAATTTTGAGAAAAGCAAGCTGCAAACATGGAGAGGCGAAGTTCCTTTGCACGATCTAGACATGAAAGAGCTGTGTGTATATCGGATTGTAGCTCATGAAGACAATGTCATAGAGAATGCTGAAGAGTCCACATCTATGAAAAGTACCTCTCCAGCCTCGGAAAGAGAACCGACGAAAGCGACGTTGATGAAACCCTCCCAGGAAGTGGTTCATGTGGAAATGGATAAAGTTAGTGAAGAGGGAATCGCCATCCGTGCTCCTGTTACAAGCATCGAACGGAGGTCCCGGGATCTATCAGCTGCACCCTCGGATGAATCGGACGCAATCTCAAAATCATATAACCAGCAAGATGGGGATCAGAAACTTTCACCGCTTCTGTTGGTATATGGGAGTGCAACTCACGAGACCACCGGATTTTCTCCATCTCTAACGATGTTTGGAAGAGACCTTAGGCTCCCCAGCAACCTCCTCTTTGGACAACCACCGGACACTTCTTCCTCGCCTGTCCAGTATCTAGATGATCCACGTTTGGAAGCCGTACATCAGTTCGCCAGAGAGAGAAACAACATCATGACGGAGCGCATGAAGATCCGATACTATGCCAAGGCCATGGATCGTTCATTTCAGGAAGGTGACAAGGTGTGGTTAGGGAACCCTAAACGTCGGAAAGGACTCTCCCCTAAGCTCCAGACGAACTGGGAAGGGCCGTATGGGGTTCTTAAGAAGATCAACGACGTCGTGGTGAGAATTCAACGGACACCTTCCTGTAAACCTAGAGTTGTACATAACAGTAGACTAGCCCCATATTATAGTAGAAGTGATTGAATTACCTTTCCTCTTAAGGACTTCACTGCTCGGGACGTGCAGTCTTTAAGAAGGGGGAAATGTTGCACAAATTGTCTGTATATATTGTAAATAGTGACGTATTATTTCAAAATTCTATTGTAATTTATTTTTATCTTATTTTATTTATTAATTAATAGCGATTTTTCAAGTTAGAAAAAGGTGGCAACACCTAAAGCAATTGAGAAGTTTCGATATATTTCTTTTCTATGAATTGGCTGGAAATTTCGAGAATGTCTCACGCGCTTGTATATAAAAGACTGGAGAACGGGAAAGTTTTCAGATGGACTTCGTTGAAAGCTGATCGCTTTGTTTACCTATTGGAGTGAGCTTGTATAATCGCTGAATTCGAAGTTATTTTTGTTGAAGCTTGTGTTGAAGCTTGAGAGTAATTAAACTGTTGCCTGTGGATAAATTTTGTGAGTTTTCTGAAGAGAGAATAAATATTTTTATAAAGTAAAAACTGTGCCATCATTGCCTCAGCGGAAAAATTCATAACAATATGTAAAATTTTAACTTTGGAATTTTTTTTTATCTCAATTGAACTTAATTAGTTTCAACTAGAATGCACTTTTAGTAACTAATGCAATCTAGTACACGTTCCCAAAAAGTGGATCCATCTACATTTTCGTTAAAATATTACTAACCAAACTTAAAAAAAAATAAAAAATCTGGGAGTAGGGATTTGACCTTAACACATCTAATTAAAGTAAAATAATTCTAACTATTTAAAAAAGTTTTACATTTTTTACTAATTAATTATTAAACGACTATTGAATGTCAAAAATTGCATGCTATTTATGCTGCAAATTTTTTATATTGTAACAAACTATCGTTTGAAATAAAAATTACTAAAATATATGCGTTATTTAAGAATTTATGGATGGAAAAGCAATTTCTCTCTTTAACATTAATTTGTCCTTTCCTTGTCATCGTTTAAATCGCATTGAAAAGTTACGAAATTTGATATTTCGCATTTAATATTTGGAAAGAGAGAGAGAGAGAGAGAGAGAGAAATTTGATAGAACCCGCATGTTTACATATAGTTGTTTTATAGTTTCATCATTCATTTAGCAAAAATGGCCAGTTTTGCGATATATTTTACGATAATTCTTGTATGGGTCTTCCACCCCTTCCACCCCCCACCCCCCCCCCAAAAAAAAAATTCACCAAAATGGAAATTTTGGCGATATAGTTTTCAATAGTTTTTATATTATCCTTTCTTATAAGTGAAACTGATAAGAGGAGAAAAAACGATCTTTCATAACCTATGTTCAAGCAAAGAGAACTCTGTGTTAAAGGCATTCGTTTTTCTACTTCTTACGTCATTGAAGCATTTTTACGGGAATTTCAGAGGTGGAAATGTTTAGAACACCTTAAGAGACATTAGCACAGCGATTTTTATCAAAATCGTTCGAGTCATTTTTTAGCAATCATCGAAAAACATAATTTTTTCAATGGCAGCTACCTTATGCACATGCACGATTTTGACGAAAACCTTAATGGTAGGTCCTTGGGCCATCACCAACCTACTCAGCAAATTTGAACATCGTAGGTCAATTTGTTTGGGAGTTATGCTGACCACGTACACACAGACATTTTTTTTCTAGATCACTTTTTTGTGATCAGGATGTTCCAAAACGTGGACCTACGAATTTTTAAATTTTTTTTTTTTCACCGAATCCTTTACTTTCATTACCCTATGTATTACATATGGGTAATTGAAAGTAAAAAGTAAATATTTCTGGCATACATCACATTGAGTAGTAAGTACTTCATATAGCGCCCTCTAAAAGAGATTCATACTTTTTAGTGACTTCGGATGAGAAAAATTGGAAGAAAGAAAAATTGATAAGAAAGATTGGATTAAAAAATAATATGGATTTTACAGTTTTCTCCGATGGTTTGGACGACGATTGAAATTTAAAAGTAAATTTGTAGTAGTTAATATGTGGCCCTTCTATTTTCTCTTGATATTGCGTTGATAACTTCTAATATTTTTGTTATTACTATTACTACAACAATTTTTTTTAAATATTTTAAAACTTAGAGTCGATGTATACTTTACTCTGGGCCTTAAGTCGAATCATATTAAAAAAGTTTTTTTTAACTTTTCATTACCCATATGTATTGCTATGTGGATGGGTTCGAAATACTTGAAGCCAAAGCAGATCAAAACTTGCAGAAATTTATTTCGTTATAACTCCAGAACTTCTCGTTCTAGTAGACTCAATACAGCTCTTCACACAACAATAGAGCACAAAAACAGCAGTTAAAAACTTGATACACAACTGCTACAAATCGCCGCAAAAGACAATGCAATACAGTTCACTTTTAGAACTACTCTGAATGCTCACTGAGAGACAGCTAACTCTGTAACTCCAGTCAACTAACTCCACTCACGGCCGTAACTCAACTAATTAACTCACAGCCGCTCTCTTGAGCTTATATAGGAAAGTCAATACTTCGTGAATCTTCTAGAGATAGAAATTTGGAGGACTTTCCAGATCGTAGTCGAAAAGTCCTATACATGTACATGGGGACCGAAAATGTCGTCAAATGGTCGCCAAGTTTGGCGACATTTGGCGATTTCTCGCCAAATTTGGCCACAAAAATTAGTCGCCAAAACCGTCGCCAACTTGGCTCTATCTCGCCAACTTGCCGAGATTGCCATTACCATAATGTTAAATGGCCTGCTCTTTGCAAAACTCGCTTCCCAGCATTATCTCTGTAAAACTCGTTTTCAAGCATTAAGGGTCACACATTAAGTAAGACAAACTATTGCACTGCCTTATGCGAAATGTACATAAATTTTTCTTTTTACGTATTTAATGCTACGAAATATTTACAAATATACAGAAATTCGTAACAGTAAATAACATAGGGCAATGAAAGTATAGCATTCGGTCAAAAGAAAAGGGGGGGGGGGGGGGATCGATTTTTTTTTGCATTTCTCCAAGTTTCGGAACATGCTGATTTCAAAAAAGTGATCTAGAAAAAATGTCTGTCTGTGTGTGTGTGTCTGTGGTCTGCATAACTCCCGAACATACTGACCTACGCTGTTTAAATTTGGTATTAGGGTTAGTAGCGGACATGGGACCTACCATTAGAGTTTTCGTCAAAATCGCGCATTCGCATAAGGTAGGTGCCATTGAAAAAATCATGTTTTTCAATTATTGCTAAAAAAACAGCTTTAACGATTTTGATAAAAATCGCTGTGGTAATGCCTCTTAAGGTGTTTTAAACATCCCCACCTCCGAAATTCTCGTAAAAATGTTTTAATGGCTTAAAAAGTTGAAAAATTTATGCCTTCAACACAGAGTTCTCTTTCCTTGAGCATACCTCATCAACGATCGTTTTTTCTTCTCCCCTCAGTTTCTCTTATAATAAAGAATAATATAAGGATTATCGAAAAGTATATCGCCAAAATCACCAGTTTGGCGGATTTTTTTTTCTTAAAGATTAATACAAGAATGATCGCAAAAAATATCGCCAAACTGGCCATTTATTCTAAATGAAGGATGAAAATATAAAAATGGTGAAAGACATAAATCCACGTCAGTATTATAGTGTAATTGAAAGTTGTGCGATGTTCCACACCCCTAGTTTATTTGAGTTTTATAAAACATCTACACATCTTCACAACTAAGGAACAGCATCAGTATGCATTTTTATTCATACAAGCAGGCGCATCCCCACACAATGCCTTTCCTGCACCAGGCCCAAACGTTATAAGTGTAAAGTGGGGACGGAGACCGGACTACACTTTTAACCAATTGAAAACTTGGGCTTAAGGCCCAGGGAAACAAAGTTTTCACTGATCTTGTGAGTTCAAAAATAATAAGTACAAGAAACGGTAGACTGGCCATCGCTCATCTTTCATTTCGGAACAGAAGCGTGTCTGGAAGCAAAATAATAATATGAGTAATATTGACAATCTCAAACGCACTTGATATGTATATTTTTTTTTATAGGTAATTTGGCCAAAATCAATCCTTCGTGGGCGGCAAGACTTGAAAAGGGGATAATGGCCAAAATCTGGATGATTCAGAAGCTGATGGAAAGTTGGCGGAACTACTTCACGTGGGATAAGTTTTGGAACTTGACTTGGCTGTGGGCTGTGACGCTTCAGATGAAGATAAGCACTCTCCGAATCAGTAAGAGCAATAATAATATTCAATGGTTTGCTTCTACTTTATGTTTGATTTGTGCGACAGATTTCATTATTTAGATCTATACTCTTATCTCTGTGGCATAGAAACTAGGGAACAGATTACGAAGGTTTCTTTGCTTTCGAAAAATAAAATTTTATAGATGATTTCTGTCGATAAGGGCTACAGAATTCCTTTAACTTTACTGGATTAATTATTAAAAAACACGTTCTACATTATGAAAACTAATTTTGATATCTGGTTACACAAAGATGAACATAATTAATCTACCGATGTTTGAAGAAATCTAGAAGCCTGTAGAAATCAACAGATCTTCAAATACAGTGAAACTCCGTTAACGCGAAATCGTTTAAAATGTAATACAGTTTAACGCGAAATAAAAGCAGTTCTCCGTATGTAAAACTTAACGTTAATTTATTCATTTAACATGAAATTCGGTTAACGTGAAAAATTTCGGCCGCCTCATCGACTTCTCGTAAATGGCATTTGACTGCACTTTGTATATATCCTAATAAGTGATTACGAAAAATAAAAGCTATTGACATTAAAATAATTGTTGAAATTTTAGCAAATGATGCTTCAAGAGGGATTCAGTCCCAACCCCTTAAATCTAAAACTACAATTTTATTTATCTTACTGTTATATATTACTTTTGGTCGTTAGGTTTGGAACTTTCGATTGTCTATTTTTTCCACTTATAAAGTGCTTAACATAGTCAAATACATCTAGGAATTTTGAGCATCCAGAAGAATACGAGATCGAAATATTCTAGTGTAAACCCCACAACGCCAATGAGAGAGCATTGAGGCCACGACAGATTTAATGTGTACCAGCTTTTGCTGGTATAAAACTAGTATATTTAAAAACAATATTTCGAAAAATATTGCCAAATAAATTTTAAAATTGAAGTATTAGCTCTATTGGGTTGATATCCTAATCGATCGAAGCATGGATCCAAGGACGATCAGAATAAAAAAATGGACATCTAAGTAATCATCAACAATATCAACGTTTATGTCTGTCTACTTTCAATATTATTTACCAATACGTACTTCCAGACGCCATCTAGATTTACTCACAGGAACCATCAACATTTCCTTTTGCCGGCATCTACGGTACATTCAAAAGATACGGAAATCACACATGGTCACATCACAGTTAAAAACAATACTTGCCGGAAAAAGTAATGGGCATTTTATGATTGATTAATTAAATGTTAAAATTCGAATTTGAGATTAAAGCTATATTATAATTGCTCACAAGTAAGCCCCAAGTGTTGCTATACGTCAAACAACACTCAAAACAAAACCTTGCATATTGTCTTTTTACCATACAAGTAAATATATTATTCAATAAAGAGTTTCTACTGGAAAGTGGTAATTGTGACTTAGCATAACTTGTATGAGACAAACAAGTGTTATACATGAATGAAGTCTATTCATGGTACGGTCATACGCAATTGCTGCATACATGTAATAAGCACAAGAGAAATTTGATTTTAATGATGTAAAAATTATCTCTCCTGAAATTATTTCACCCAACTTCACCTACAGCAAAATCATCTCCTACCCATTTGTAAAATAATCAAATTCACTTAGTGTACTTTTATCGTAAATGCAATTTCGAGTTCCATATAAATATGTCCAAACTGAAGTGTGTAGAAGATGACTTGCAGTAACACTGACTTTGATGAAACCCAACCTCTTTATATACTTTATTGAATACAAGTTTTCTTATTTTATCTTATTTGTTTTAATGGGATTCTCCTTCGGCCAATCTGCTAAGAATGCCCATCTCAAGTGGATTGCTGAACGAGTCCCTCCATGCTATATGCAAGGCCCTTTCCCCAGCTGCCTGCAAGATGGAATAGCCCTATGTGCCCTGGTTGACTCTCTGGTCCAGGGATCGTGTCCCAGGTATGATGTCCTTGATCCAGAACAGAGACTGCGCAATCTGAAACTGGCCTTGTATTTGGTAGCAAAGCACCTGCATTTCAGTCCAGTAAGTATAAGGAGTCGATTTTACAATCAAACATCGAAATGCAACTCACTCTCTCCCCCCCCCCCTCCCCCTTAAATTTAACAATACAGCAGATTCAGATTTCAAGCGTGTAAAATTTGCAACATGATTGACACCACCTTTTGTTAAGGTTGACAGCATCTTTGATAAAACATCTCGGCCAATTTGTAGGGGCTCTTTTTTTTTGTAGAAAACTGCAACAAGTTGCTATATTTGGCAACAACGTTGATGAAAAATCCACAACTTCCATTCTGATATCCTAATTTGCAGCTAAGATATAAATTTCCGTAGTTGTCGGAGTTTCCTTAATAGGGTAAGATTTAGTCAGTAGATGTCGATTGTTGTCAAACTGCCCAGGTATGATGTTTTCTGTACATAATACATCTGAATAGAGTTGACTGTATCAGCATTCCTTTATTGACAGTTAGTGTCATAATTCCATTTGTTTCAATAATAAATTAATTTTTTATAATTTACATCGCGATTACATCAAATTGCAACAATAACAATATAATACCCTAAATTATAAATAGAAAAGCAAGTAAGAGAGTCTTGTAATTCCAATTATCCAATATTTGAATACTCGAAGGCTACTGAAAATATGGAATTCCTTCTTGTTACTTGATAAATTATGGTGTACTATTTTTCGGTAAACAAAATACATATTTGAGAAGGAAATTTTCTATACTTATTACATCATTGCATAGAATAAAATGTTTATCTTTAGTGACACTTACTTGATTCCCATCCGCCCAAGGTCAACACAAATCTAAATTGCACTCTTTTTTTTACATTTGTTTTTTTAAACTTTTAGGAAATATCCGCCGAAGCCATCCTAAGTGGTGACAAAGCCACAGAAAAGAATATGATCATCTTACTCGCGCAGATGAAAATGGCGTCCGAAAAGCAGAACCTCTTCCAGTCGCCTTACGCCCCAAAATCCTTAGAATACTCCTCGAACAGAAGCTTTGATTCACAGCAGAGCTGCGTAGCGAAAGGCATGGGCCTCATGCTGGCTGTACGAGGACGTAAAGCATGCTTCGACGTTCTCATACAATCCACCGAATTCCTAGACATGGTGATTGAGATCCGTGGACCGAGAAACACTGCATGCACCAAGAGAATCGCCAGTGCCCGGTCTCTGTCCCAAGGAAACTGTCTGGATGTAGTGCAGGAGAAAGAGGAGGTGAAGATTCTTGATGGTTGTCTAAGGAAGGATATTCCATTGACGTATCAGATTCTTGGAATGAAGATTTGCGTTGGTGAGTGCCACAGAGTTCATATTAATCACTTGATTCTACAAAGCAGTCAGATTGATCAATATGGAGGTTGTCTTCTAATTCCTCAGTGACAGTTGCGTCTCTGTTTACTATTTTCAATGGTGTTATATTTAAATATTGAGCAGCAATGCTATCGTTTTCGAGTGCAAACTGCGTAGGTATCTCAACCAATTATGATTAGTCGCCACTAAAATGCAGGGTTCTATTCTATAATAATGCTTCAAAAATGGTCCCAGACCGAGGGCACTGTACAACTTGTCTCAAAGGAGCCCGGAGGGTGAGAATTCAATTATTTTTATCTAATTGACACAAAATACAGTAGGAAGAAATAAACAAGGAATAATCGGACAGAACTCGACGAACAATTACATCAAAATATGACTGTAAACACTTATCATAAATGCGGGTAAATACGTGTACAATTAAAGTGAAAAGACAAAAAAAAAATCTCCAACAAAATGTAAAAGATTAAAGGAACTATATACAGTACGGCATTACGAAAATAGTAGGACGGCTTACTATCAGTTAGGAGTTAAAACTTTTTGAGAGGATAGCTTCCGATAATAAAAACGTGGCAAATGAGCGTATGTAAGCCTCTTTGAGGATGTCGTAATCCAAACATTTGTTGATAATTGAATTTTGTTTGATTGCTATTTTGTAAAAGGAGATATTCAAATCTGCAAGATGGTGTGCTAAACTTTGGATTTATAAATCTCTGTGTATGAGCTCATTTCTTAAATATATTGACGCATTTACCGTACCTATTAGAGTCTTAATTCCGGATCCTCTGAAGTTCAATCAAGTCTTTTTATTTGTATATATTCCAAGTAGGTGCAGCATAGGAAAGTATAGGTCTGAATGAGCTAATATAAATTCTCTTTTTAAAGTTTAGAGGTAAGGTTGAAGAGCTACATATCAGAGGCCAGTCTTAGTTTATAACTATGAACATTTTACTAGTAGCAGCTTTGTTGTGATAAGTCCACGTAAGCCCATCATTGATGGTGACACCTAAGTATTTAGCTTTTTGAAAGGTAGGGATGGTTCATTGAAGTGGATGACTTCATTATAGAGCGTTCTGAGTCTGTTCTTTGACTTTACTCAGATGGTTTGCGATTTGTCAGCATTGATACAGACTTTCAGTTTTATACACTACTCCTCAATCTCAGTGATTTTATCATGGAGTTTGTCCAACTCCTGTGGGATTTCAAGAATTTAGCTATAACTGTAGTGTGATCTGCATAAAAGGTAATGAGAGAGTTTCTGTCGTTAGAAAAGTTGGAAATTCTGATGTGTAAAAATTGTAAATTGTGGGTCACAGAATGCTTCCCTGAGAAATCCCCTTAGACGTGGAATTATCCTTCTCAACCCTAGTTCTAAACGACCTGTTATCCAGTAGCTAGAGGTAAGATGAATGATGTCACATTGAAAATTCAAAGAAATGAGCTTGAAAATGAGATATGCCTAATGTTCGATGTTGCCTAAATGTTCGATGATATACTCTATTGAACATTTAGGCAACATCGAGCTTATAAATTGCTGAGCTCTAGTTTCGAAGTTTAGCAGCAACCACGAATTCATGAATTCTTACCAATTGTCTATAGTGGTGCACCATTTCTTCATAAACCTAAATTACGTTTCTGGGATATGAGATGACAGTGGATTGATACGATTTGAAAAAAGCCTTTCAAAGATTTTTTCCAAGCTGGGAACCAGGCTATGACCTAGGACTGACGCCTGGGACCTATATAGGCGGAATTCGGCTCTTTTTGTAGGGAAATTCATTTCTTCCCACTTTCTAATTTTTCAATAAGTTTCAGTTCAAACTCAATTTTCGGAATATAAGTTCGACCTGAATTTGAGAATCAGGTTCAACTAGTCTTGTCTATGTCAAATTTTAAAATGTTTTAAACTTTATTGATGAACCCTTATAATCTTATATTATCCTAGAAATATATAGTTTTCAACAAATGTAGGATTTGATCCACATTTTAGCTCTGGATAACAATTATTTAATTTTACAACCATTTATACAACAAACCATTTATTTTAAAACAAAGCATTTAGTGAATTCCTAGTTGAGGTGTAGATTCTATTTCGAACAATTAAAATGATGGTTGAATGTTGTGGTTAAAGGGTGACCATTAAAATTCTCAAGATTTTACATATGTGCTATTGAAAATTTATTTCTTATGATAAATTTAAATAGGTTCAACTGAGTTTTACTTATTTTATTTACTATATAACTTTTCAAAATTTTAATAGCTAACAATGCAGGAAAATCTTCATTTTGATCTCATAATAAAACGTCTCAGTTTAAAACCTACTTTTACAAGTTGGGTGCTATCGTATTAAAAACTTTAAACGATCACTTCATTAAAAATAGAATTATTAATTTTAAATTATAATATTGACACTCTTTTGTTTTTAAAATAACTTGGTTACAGCATTGGCTATCATTTTATAGGAATTAGACATAGATTTTTTTGTTTTTTTGTTATGTAATTATTTCCTTTTGAAAGAGAAAAATTAAGATATCACTTTATTTCAGGTTACACTCCTCTTGAAGATGGCAAGCATCACTTGAGCATCATTTGGCAGGGACAGCACATCAAGGGGAGTCCATACGTCATCAATGTCGATAAATCGATTGAAATTCTGGACAACGATACCTGGTCCTCACGAAAACCACAGACAAACAACTTACTTATGCCATCAGGTATCGCTTACGATGAAACTGGTGAGAACCCCTCACTCGCCATCAAGAGGCGAGGTAGAATAATTAGGAAGAAGATTATTCGTTATATAGTCAGAATTGGTGGCAATGATGTTGTTGTTGATGATCCCAGCAAGCTGTGTGAAGTGGTCAACAGCCTAAAGGGGCAGCCAGAAATGCAGAGTCCCGAATCTGGGTTATGGAATGCTGGAAAGCACGATGGTAGATTGCCTAATGGAGAAGAATTTTACAATGATTTGACAAATAGTACAATAAATACTAATGAAGATAAATTTGAAAGTGAGTCCCATGAGTCAGAAATTCCACAGTACGGGTGCAGGGATTTTTCATTTTTGAACCAATCAAAAGAAATGGAGATTGATGCAAAAAAATTCCAATCTATGATTTCTGATACTGTTTTAGACAATTTAGTGTCATCAGACAATTTGTATCCACGTATTGAAACAGAACTTATAAGTAACGAAGCTCCCGACATTGGGTCACCAATGATGAATGCGTTGCAAGAGTCAACATCAAAAATTTACCCACCTGCAAGACCTGATCAAGAAGGAAAAGGATCGGACGTTTCAGAAGATAACTCAAATAATTTTTTAAGAAAAGAAAATGGAATAAAGAAGACGACACAACTTTTAGATATGGAAAATACCTCATTTTTCACAGGCCTGCGAATGGATCAAAATGATAAAACTAACGAAATTTTTTATATAAATGAAAATAACAAGGAATTTTTAAACGCATTACCAACATGTAAAACTGTTTTGAATTCCCAAGAGAAAGACCAAGGGAATGGTTTAGATGAGAACAAATTGTTACCAAAAAGTATTGCAAGTCATTTAGATTCGAACTTGTTTAATTTGAAATCCGACGAAGAAAATATTTCATTGCTTAAAGCTAAGAGTACCACTTATGAAATATCAAACTCCGCCGGGAAAAATTCAGATTTTGTAATCAGTTCCGATGAGTATCTTCAACATAAATCAAAAAGACAAGAATTGGTTTTTAACACTGATAAAAGTACCATATCATCTGTACATGGAAAACATAAGAATTATAAAAATGTAACTTTAAATGACGGCGGAAAT
Organism: Linyphia triangularis; assembly: GCA_963978545.1. Classification (NCBI taxonomy): domain Eukaryota; kingdom Metazoa; phylum Arthropoda; class Arachnida; order Araneae; family Linyphiidae; genus Linyphia; species Linyphia triangularis. The sequence goes on from OZ021730.1 coordinate 17,257,314, forward strand.
ATAACTGAGGCGATTAAAACCACTGCAGTTTCACAAATAATGGATTCACTTCATATGGAACACAAAATTTCTTTTGATAGCGAAGAACAAAACACATCAACAAAAAGTTCTTCCGCAGTCAAAACTGAAGAGGCAATTTTGAGACATAAAAAACTTCTGCTTCCAAAAGTAAATATCAAATCTCATATTAAAACTCAATCTTCATTTGAATGCATTGAAACACTTGATGAAAGACTTTCAAGTGTTCCTTCGACGGAGTATGATGAGATTAGTAATAACCATGCGAACAACCAAGTATTTCGTACCAATCTGGATCTGTTTGAATGCGATCACAGCTTTCCGTTTTATAACGAAAACGAACAAAAACTATATTCTCCAAGTATAGACTCACATTTCCAATCTGGCAAAATTCAGATTTTTCTTGCTGACGATCCTGTCATCAGCTTACTTCAGAAAACAAAAGAGAGTTTGGACACACTGCTAACGACAAGTGACAACATTATTCTTCAGAACGCTAGGACAATCGGAGGTGATTACTTGGATAGTGTTTCTTATGATTCTTCGAATAATAGCACCATGAATATGTCTCCGGAAGTTGAAGAGATGATATTTGAAGTGCACAGGAATGCTGGTGACCAGTCACAGGGGAAAAGAATATCTTGGTCAGATAAAAGCTGGCTTCCTTGCATAAGGGAGAGTTCCACCGAGAGTCTTGCTGATACTGACGACATAATCCAGGATTCTAAGAAGGAAGGAGACTTGGAAGTTTTGATGATGTCTCATGAAATTTCCAAACATATACATGAGGTTGAGGGAACAAAAAAGGAAATAGATGAACAGAAATACACTGCAAGATCTATAGGTAATCTAAGGGAATTAAAATGCCCCACTGAGGGAACAGATAATATTGTTCTGGAATTCAACTCTAAAATAGATGTAGAAGGTCAGAAGACATCGTTTGAAATTCCGAAACAGATTTTAGAAGATAATTATGCCGAGGATCCAGAGAAAGAAATGCATAAAAAACAATGTGCTATTATTCAGAACGATAATTTGATAAAACCCAGCCGTCTCACTGAAGGACATGTAGATTCTGAAATTGAAAGAGGAACGTTGTATATGGCAAAGTCTAATGAAATGTCAGAACGAAAAATACTGATCAAGAACTTAGTTGCTTTAGAGAGGGAAACATACGGAAAATATTGCACCGAATCGTTAACAAAAGAAAGTCTTGTTGATTCTGATGATGTGATTGAGAAATTAAATACTGTAGAAGACTCTACTGTCACAGAGAATTCAGTGTCATCACATGAAATTATCCAAAAGAAAATAATGGATGTAGATATTTTAGATTCAGAAAATGAAAAGAATAAACAGCAACAAACTTTTATTGCTAATCACAGAAAAGTAATAAGATCTTCTCAGATCTTGACAGATCCAGGATTTATGGTTCAAGATTCGAGAAGTGAAGTGATCCCGAAGAATACAGAATTAATGGAACCTTTTTATGAAATATCTGAACAGCTAATAAACAAGAACGCTTCGCATACAGAGAAGGAAATTGTTAATGAGTTTTGTCCTGTTGCGATGACCAGGTCAAAAAAATTCAACTGTTCTATTGAAAGCTTAGCAGATCCCGTAGTTAAACATTTGTCAACCGAAATAGACATGGCGATCACAGAAGGTATACAACCATCAAATGGAATGACGCGGAAGCAGATTATTAGTTCAAATGTTGTCAAGCCAGATAAAGAAATGGCTGAACAGCATTACACTGATAAGCAAAAAAGAGTGGATGGTATGTTCTTTTCAATAAATTCTTCTAAAGAACTTGATTTGGAAACTCAATATAGAGAAAATAGCGATTATCATCATTTCAAAAACAAAAATACTCTAAATGAAGGGGACTCAAGAAATACTTTTGTAGATGACAGTGCTGTTAAAAATGAAAACGGAGAAAAAAGAGAATGCATAAAATTCAAAGGAACGAATAGAAATGCAATAAGTAATTCAAATAGCACCAGCGCTGGTAAGGTATCAGTAGACTTGTTTTACGCAACTCCTTATAGTCCTCTGAAAGATGGTGCACATTCCAATTCTATGTCCTCTTTTAGTCTTAATGGGAAAGATGGCCACTTAAAAACAAGTTATGGAACTTCTAAAGAGCCTTTAAAAGAACCCTCATTTTGTAATTCATCATTGGAAGTTTTCAAAAATTCAAATGACAAAGCAGAAGAAAATATTGATTTTTCTACAATGGATATAATAAGAATGGAAACAATGGATCCTTTCAATGTTTCCTTTAACGAGTTAAAAGCAGTCCAGTCACCTTCTGTCAAGAAAGTAATCACACTTTTTCAACAAGAAAGAGAAGAACCGATCGACAAATGGCCTGGAACTGGGAAAACATCGGCAGTTTCCCCTGCGACATCTAGGAAAGTATTCGTTGAGAATCTCTTAGATAACACGACGAATTCGAACATCGTAGCCGATGAGTTCGTCAAAGGTCATAGAGTAGTCCAAAACAAGAAGCAAAATAGTTTGATTTCGATTAAAGACAGAGTCAAGTTATTTGAAAAGGAAAACACAATGCAAGATCCCATACCAAAAACTATAAATTTGGCTGCAGAAAGATCACCTCGTTCTGCAGAAACTGTTTCAAAAGTTCTGGACAAAAAACGGTATTGGGAAAATATTGAAGCAAAATAGGTTGATCTTGATTAAGGATTGATGCATCAGTTATTTGAAAAGGAAAACACAATTCAAGGTCCCATTCTGAAGCCTAAAAATTTTGCTGCAGAAAGAATGCCTAGTTTTTACTGAAATTCTTTCAAAAGTTTTGATAAAAGACGTTATTGGGAAATTATCCCTTATGTGTTGCATGTTGAACTGATTGATTCCTTAAACTGAAAATCTTATCTTTAAAGGCTACTGAATATTATTTGTAAATGCTTTTCACACAAATACAATGAATTAAAATTAATCCCTTTAATCTATTTAGTGTTTATTTTTGGAGTATCAATCTTATTGTTTTTGTAAATAAGCATTTAAAAATAATCTGCACAAAATTATACTGAAAAAAAAAATGCAATCCATATCGTCGGCTTTGAGTAGATGGGTGCTATAACTCCACTTTTGATTCTAAATCACTTTATAATATATTTAGAAGCAGAGAGAAGACTCATTGAATAGTAAAATCTGAAACTTAATCATTGGAAGAAATTTACCATAAATGAGAGATGCACAAGAGCACTAACTCATGTTGAACTGAATGAGCACTGACTCGTGTTGAACTGATAATTTTGACTAATTGGAATATTCTCTTTTTTTCTTTTTCTTCTTTCTAGATGAATATATGAGACGCTTTTGAAATATACGTTAAGTAAATCCTTGCTCACCAGTATAAGATTTCAATAGACAGGTGTAATTTTTACTTGTTAATTCAAAATGTTCTAATTGTTTAAATAATGTAAATAAAACTTTTAATCGATACTATAATATATTAAAATGAGAAGTATCATTTTATTTGAAAGAAAAAGGGCTTTGTTACAGTTCACTATTTCAATAATATTACTCTTAGAAGTAAATATAAAGGATGATTATAATTAAATTTAAACTTTCTAAAAGGTGTCAAAAACAGAACTGCTCAGAATGACCTGAAATTTGACTTGATCATATGCGAAAAAGGAGGAAATGATATAAGAAAAACAAATAGAAATGCACAAACGAAGTCCATTTTCGTCTCCAAGAGCATACAAAAACTTAGAATTGCAGAATATGGACAGAGTAAAACCCGTTCGCACTTGGTCCAGTGTGTATATTCTTTCTGCAAAGGTAAGATTTACCGCATCGCTTGTCATAGGGCCAATCTTTTCGAGGAGATAGGAGATCCATTTACTTGCATCAATGCCGTTGTTGGTAGACAAGTGCTATAGGCCAAGGCAACATATTCTGACCTTCTTGAATGCGCTTACGCTGATGTGAGATCCGGTTTTTCTACGCTCTGATTGGCTGAGCAATAAACTTGTCTTGAACCTGATTTGAGCTCACTCAATGCTTTACAGCTATAGGGAAATCGGTTCCTACAACGTACTCAGTGAGCTCACTTCATCCTATCCTCTTGTTGTTGTCCGATTGTGATTCGCCAAGTGAGTGACGTCATGAAATAGCTCGTCAACACCATATGATTCGTTAAAACTCTTATAGTATCCGTGATTAGAAAAGTAAAGTATTAAGTAAAAATAAAATTTAAAAGTGCTTTTTCCCCCCTTTTTTTTTCTATTAACGTATGTTTAAGTTTAATACAAAACTATTTGCGTGGGGTTATCAATATTACCATATAAGTTGCGATTTGCTCGGAACTAAACATTTTACGTGGAAAAATCCATCTTATAGCAGATTCAGTGAGGTCAGGATAAATTGTCCTTGGGGTATAACGTATTCTTCAGGTCTTAACAAGCAATAGTTGACAGTAGTAAAGCGTCAATGATCGGTACGCTAAAAACCGACCTTAGAAGCAGGTCATATCACTATCTCAGTCTACTATATTTAAGTTTAAAACAAAACAATTTGCGTAGGTTATCAATATTACCATATAAGTTGCGATTTGATAGGAACTAAACGTTTTAAGTGGAAGAATCCATCTTATAGCGGACTGTACTTCAGGCGAAATGATAAAATTTAAATTATATCAGAAAAGAATAACAAAGTGTATTTATTGAGCATTATTCTTGAAGAGAATATTTCATTGATTATTAAAGAGCATATTTCTTTATAATGGAACCAAAGTCGATGCTCTTGGGTTATATTACTCCATCATCCAGCACATCTGAATCACTGATTTCTTCCTGGAATTAGAAAATCTATGGGGGCATTTAGGTGGGATGGAACTAACGTGAACGTTGACAAATTTGATGGTTTACCAGAGTTTTTTTAATAAAGGTATTAGCAGAGGACAAACATATAGCCTCAACGATTTTAACAGGCATATTTTCTAAGGATTTAGCAAATAAATCTCTAGGTAAAATGTCTTATTGTCGATGGCTAACTCGAGCTAATCAAATTCTATGTGTCTAACTTTCTATGAGGGTTTACGCTTTGGTTTACAATAAAAACTAACTCTTCTTGTAGCCTGCTCAAACTCATTACTGCAACTATAGGTATTTGTCCATGGAACTGAAAACTAAAATAGATCCAGTAATTCAAAGAAAAAGTTTCCTCGCGCACCCTATAAATTTATTGACCGCAATGTTGACCGCCTTTAAACCATACATCCATGAAATAGCAGCCGTCGCCATTTTGAAATTCCACATCATTCATACAAATAAAACTAAAACTGTTTCAACTTCCCACTACTAAAAATTTTAGGCATCAACTTACACCGATCTCGTTGATTGTCAAGAGACTATATCTGATTAACAATTATTGCGATCCATTCCTGATGAAGATATCCAATTTTTTGTTGCTGAAAAAGGCAGAAGCAGAACTGTCTTTACACAATAATGTAATACAATATTTGAAAATGCGATCAAGACTGTGTCAGAAGCTTCAGCAACATAGCGCATCTGAGAGAGAAGGCTTCACAAAAAGAATCAAATGCAGTCGTGAAAAGGTATGCCGAAATTCTATGGCAAGAAGGATTTTCGCGTTATTTGAAATATTATAATAGTAATATAAATATAATTTTTGTCAACATTTTACTGTAATAAATAAATGTAACTTTTGTAATTTAATTATATATATATATATGAATAAGCAGCGGTTGAGCAATAATTTTATAACACGTCTATCAATACTATTTTGTTTTATCACAGTTCTTACCACTTTGTAACTAAAAAGTAATTTAAAAATTACCATTGAATTATACTCTTTTTCAAACCATATAATAACTGTGCATTACTTTTAAGAGCTGGAGATATATTTAGTGATTTTAACTAATTTAATTATTTTTAATAATTAAAAATTAAAACATTTAATATTTATATTTTTTAAATTACAATTTGTATTAAGTTATTTTATGCGTAATCCAAAGTAATGTTAAAAACAATGATGTAGTGAAAAAGTGGGTCGCCATTGTTCACCTTTCTAAAAAGGTGGGTTTTGACGAGTGAAGGTTTTGGAACTGATTTGTAATACATATTTGAAAAGATAAACTGTAAGATTATTGCAATTTAAGGGGGAGAGGGGAGGGGCTTGATTTTTATTTTTGGCACCCAATCAGCGCCTAATTTCCTTATTGGCTGGCGGAATACTTGATCAGGGCCATCTTTATTTGGATGGGCGCGACTTTTACATCATCGAAATTAAGTACACTTTTGATATTTTCATTTCACGTATATTTTGTAATTTTTTAATTATTTTACTGGTGTATGCGATCTCAGTTGTTTCTATAAACCACTAATTATTATTTTTTAGATATATCACTATTTCTATTATCTTATCAATCAACTGCTTGGAATCATTATTTTTCCTCTAAATAAAACAGCGCGGTCATTTTGCAAAACACTCCGATAAAATATAAAGAAGCAAAAACGCTGACATTGCAGTCAGCTGTATTTTGAATTATGGCGCTTTCGAAGTGCCCTTGGCTCTGATTATAGTGAAAGAGATACTAAGAAGATTTCTCCCGTTCAAATTTCAATACGTGTATTTTAAATAAAGAATATAACCATAGCTATTTCAAGTCATAATGGAACTGAAAATTTTTTCTGACTAATATTTGTGAAATGACTACTTGATAGTAAACTTAATCAAGAAAAAACTACCAATATAATGCGGAACTCTTTACTAGTTGCGGAGGTGGGTAAACCTAACCTAAATTGAAGATATGATTCGGTTAATTTGCACACGCCTACTACTCTGCCCATTGTAGAGGCGCTGACATCGTTTTCTAGTTTCGGTTTTACTAGATGGCGCCCTTAATAATGTTTCAAACATTTCAAAACCAAACAAACATTAACTGCAATAATTGTTTTTGCAGTAAAAATTTGTAAATATTATATTGACATGTTTCTGTATATATATATTTTATTTACATATTTGAAGGCATTTTATAAATTAATCTTATGAATACCGAATATATATTCTTTTTTACTTTTCATTTGACTTATTATTGATACATTTGCATAATTTTCATTAATCCTTTTAAGTCAAATGATTTGCAATAATTATATATATTTTAATAAAATTTAACAACTAAAATAATAAAGCATTTATTATTTACAAATGTTACTAAAATTTTATTTACAAAATTAGTCAAATTTGGTGTATTTTACCAAAAAAAAATAAAGTTTAAAACAATAACAATATGGTTATAGAAAGTTAAGTTTTATGATTAATCTTAAAAAACAGTTGTAGATATGTATTTAAATTCCTAATGCATAACAAAATATTCGTTGACAAATTATGCGTGTAAAACACTGTGAAAGCTCTAAAATTTATTATTCTAACATACATCCAATAGAATTACTAAAAACTTTTTTCTTTTGCTTAAAAATTGTAAAAAATAGTTAAGAAATGCAATAGAAAGCATATATATGGTCTGTAAACACGCCATCTAGCGGCGACTGGAGATTCCGAGAAAAACTGGTATGATAGAGTGGTTCAAAAATATATGGTAAACATTTTTTTTTTTTTTAGCTAGAGATCAGGACACCCCCTAATTTTTTTACATCTACCCATACAAAGGTTCAAGCAAAATTTCAGAATCGTACTCCAATTAAAAGATGGCGCTCAATGAGTAGTAAAATTTCGTATTTTGTGTGTTGTTGGGTATTTGTAGTGGATTTGCCAATAAATGTAATTGAAAGCAATTTTATCAAAAAAAGTTTTTATTTATTCAGTAATTGAAAATGTTAAATAAGTTAGTAAAAGTGTATGAAATAATTAAATACTAGAAGTTTCCACCCCCTGCTCACTAACGCTCTTCAATCCCATGTACTATTCATTAAACATATGAAATTCTGATAAAATTGCCCCTTTGGTGTAAGCAATTAGTTCCAATTCAAAGTGAGAGCACAGTGCGTAAACACAACAACTTTATTTACAACATGAGCGATTCGGAACGACATCACTCTCTGATGGTCGAGCCGGGAATGATGACGCAACATGAACGGAGAACGGCGATCGCAGCGCCGAATGCACAACACTCAGAGATCGCAGCGCCACAAGTACAATACTACACCCCTATAAATTAGGGGGTATAAAATCATGAAAAGAATTCAAAATAAGTGATTAGTAACCTTAAATACTATATTACTAAGTAGTGTGGTGTTAGAGTGCGTTTTATTTCATCATTTAACCGAACATTAAAGAACCACTTGGCGACATTTTTCAGTGTGCTGAAAATGTTCGATCGGCATTTTCAAACGACACTCAATCTCCTAGTAAGAACAATTAATTGAAATTGAAGGACCTTCCTTCAAAAGATACCTTTTTTTTCATTCTAAATCATTTTAAAATATCTTATCTTCTGTTTCACCTTTTAAAAGAGGTTTTCTTATTTATAAAAATGCGCTTCTTTATCACAGATTGAATTTCTTAGACAAATCTGGCATTTAATTTTTTTAAAGGATTTACACTATAATATTTTTGTTTTAGATGAATTTTTTTAAAAGTAATTTTTTTTTAAAATAAAAATCAATTAAAGCATAACCATGAGAGTTAAAATCACAGTTATTAAAATGATTTAAAATTAAGATTAAAATGACCAAGAGTTAACTCTTGAAATATTAATAAATCTATAAAAAATTTTACCAAAATGCTATAAAATTATTGAAGTTGGTTATACAGGTGTAAGATTTTTGACGATATATGTGAATTTTAGAACGCATTACTGTACGTAAATTGTTTTATCAACTTTTTTGGGTATTTGAAATATATAAGGAATTTTTTCAGTGAGGATGATTAAGTGTTGTTACATTGAAGTAATTTATATTCGATCACTTTAATTGGGAGTCGATGAGGTAAAAAAAAAATTTTTATGAAAAAACATTCCACAGCGATAGCATTCAATAGCATGAAAAGCATTCCACAGTGTTTCGAAATTTTACTATAATATTTTTAATAGCTCGATTTCCTACAAAATTAACAAAAATGTATCACCATCTTATAATAGTTTTTTTCTGTGTAGGTATTTTATTTTTAAATACATTGACTTTTTATTTAAATTGAATAAAAATTCGAATTTTTTTAAATATCGTTATTTTTTTACTTCACAATTTTTTGTTGTAAAATTCCTTACTGATTAAATGGTATCTAAAGAGGACGTTACTGAAACCTCTATGTTTCATTTTGAAGTCATTTATGTCTCCGCTTTGCGTTCTTTAAGAAAAAGTATCGGATAACGGTAAAAATTGATCGTTAATACCTGAAACTTACCAATATACTTATTCTCTACTAGTTATGACTTAAAGAGCTGCTTCTAGGGTTTAAGTAGAAGCTTGCTCTTTTTTTTTAATGACGTCACGTATATGAGTACTAGTTAGGAACGTATTAGTATAAAAGCACAATTTTTGAAAAAATAAATTGGTGATAATACAAAATTAGTTACAAAAGTTTGGAAAGAAACTTTTACCCTAAATAATTTTATTAAGGTAATGTCAATCACTTTTAAGAATTACGCTGTTGGGTGCTTTGGCACAAAGCCACTATCTTAGAGGCAATTAATTTCAAGTAATTAAGCTATTTACCGCAAAGGATATATAATAAAAGTATGTTTCGGTTTAAAAGAAATATTCCTTTATTTATTTTTTAAAACCAACTTTTTATAATTAAAACATGAAGTTAATGATTGAATGTTTTGTGACCAGAAAATAATCGATGCTTTTTTAGAAGGAAAGGCAGTGTTCTCCTGGAAAAGAAAAGTCCAAATTCATTTGAGTGAAAGTATTTAATTTGTCCGCTAGAGGGATAAAAACCCACCTCTCCTTTCTTGTTTTGAATGGAGTCGCCACGAGATAGTGTATTTTTTTCTCTGAGGAGGTCAGGGAACAAGCCTTTATTAAGATTTTGTCAAGCTTGCTTCTCAAAGTTCTATTCTTGTGTAAGTTTGTGATTGACAGATTGTTTACAGTTTCTAATACTCTGTAGAATTACAATTTAATTTGTTTTTTCAGAATTATACCAGATTGTAAAATATGCACGTTTTCTAAAGTTTTTGCCTAGAAATAAAATAAAAAAAAATTTCAGCAAAATAAAGCAAACTATATTAGTAATTTTATGGAAATTCAATATATTTTAAGAATTATTCAGTATGAAATTCTACAGCATAATTAATGAATCTAAAAAGTAAAAGATAAATCATTATTCTTAAGTTATTTATAAGTTTATTTCTTTGGACTTGATATTAGTTTTTAATTATATGTAGTATTACAGATTGGATCAAGTCGGGGGCTGTGTAGTTGGTTCTATATCAAGGCACACAGCAAGACAATGACATTTTCCAGAAAAAAAAAATTATAAAAAGTTTAATGAAAATGAGTAATTATTGAGTAATACAAATGAGTAATTCAAACTGAACAGTCATACTTTACGATTTACACTATTTGGCTTTTACGGCAAGGATGGAAATTAAGATTTTTGTTGTAATAACTGATGAACAATATGAAAGTGATCAAGATAAACTTAAAAACGCAGGCAGGCATTTGGCTAAACTGGCAATTAGATTATTAAAAAATATATATATATTGACAAAAATTAGGTTTTATCAAAAGTTTAATTGACAAATTTTTCAGCAAAAGCTACAAAGTCCTCAAATGTTTTAAACTTGTGCTGTTGTTTACACTATGTAAAAACTCACGATTAAAGTGAGCTAAATTGAAAATGTTAAAATTCCAAGTTTTTCACTAAAATGTTTCGATAAAATGCGTACTGGTGGTAGTTGTAAATAAAACTATGAATACTTTTGTAGCATTGCAAGTAATGCTATTTAATAAAATGGCATAAGTTTTCACAAATTCCGACATATGTTCCCCTCAGCAAAAATAAGTCCATTAAAATTAAGGCTATTCTAGTATCTAAAATTGCAAACAATGCAAAAAAATAATAATTTGTGTCTGATCTGTTTACGCAAATACAGAAATAAAATTATTCAAAAACATTATTTTTCTGGAAAAAAACAGAAAAAGGTAAGGAAAATGAATTAATATTTAAAACTGGATAGCCATTCTATATGGTTCGCACTATTTGGTATTTACAGCCAAGGTGCAAATGAATAAGCGTTTTTACAAAATAAACTGATTAACAATAGAAGTGACCCTAGAAAATATGAAAACACTGATAGCACCTTGCAAATTGACAACTAGAATATTTAAAAATTTGTGGCAACATTCCTATATGTTTTATCAAAGAATTAACTCATTCAGAGATTGTTACATGTTTCAGTTCAAAGTTATCAAATATACTTTTAAAAGTGGCAGAAATAGACAGTCGGTAGTTCTAAAACAAAATAAAACAAATCAAATATACTTAAAAAAAACACCAGGAAAAAGACATTTAATTAAAAAATTTTGAACAAAGCTAAGTACACTTCTGTAGAATTTTAAACTAGGGGTGTGGAATATCATACAACTTTTAATCACACTATCATACAGCCGTGGATTTACGTCATTTACCGATTTTATATTTTCATTAATCATTTAGCAAAATTGGCCAGTTTGGTGATATTTTTTGCGACAATTCTTATATGGGGAATTTGAAATAAAAAAAAAAAATAAAAAAAAAAAAAAATAATAATAATAATAATAATAATAATAATAATAATAATAAATAAAACTCCGCTAAAATTATGATTTTGGAGGTATACTTTTCAATAATTCTTATATTATTCTTGCTTGTAAGAGAAACTGAGGAGAGAAGAAAAAACGATCGTTGGTGAGGTTTTCTCAAGGAAAGAGAAAATCTGTGTTAAAGGCATTCGTTTTGCCACTTTTTATTCGATTAAAGTATTTTTGCCGAAATTTCGGAGGTGGGATGTTTAGAATACCTTAAGAGACATTACCATGGAGATTTTGAACAAATTCGTTAAAGCCGTTTTTCAGCAATTATTGAAAAACATGATTTTTTCAATGGCAGCTACCTTATGCGCATGCATGATTTTGACGAAAACCTTAATAGTAGGTCCCTGTGCTATCACCAACCCGCATACCAAATTTAAACAACTTAGGTCAAATTGTTCGGGAATTATGCTGACCACGTACACTCAAACAGACATATTTTCTAGATCACTTTTTTGAAATCAGGATGTTCCAAAACATGAAGAAATGCAAAGCAATATTTTTTTTTCTTCTGAATACTATTGTTACGAATTTTTGTATATTTGTAAATATTTCGTAGTGTTAATTTTGTAAATAGGAAAATTTGTGTACATTTTGCATAAGGCAGTGCAATAGTAAGTCTTTAGTTTACTTCCCCGCAATGTGTGTCTAAATGCTTGATAACGAGTTTTACAGAGATAACGCTAGGAAGCGAGTTTTACAAAGAGCAGGGCATTTAACATTATGGTAATGGCAATCTCGTCAAATTGGCGAGATAGAGCCAAGTGATTAATTTTTACTAATTTTTGTCTAATTTTTGTCGCCAAACTTGGCGACCATTTGGCGACATTTTCGGTCCCCATGTACATGTATAAGACTTTTCGACTACGATCTGGAAAATTCACCAAATATCTACCTCTGGTTCGCCGCCTCCCGTATATAATCCCGAGTTGTTAGTTGAGTCCATTAGTTGACTGGAATTACTGAGTTGAGATACTGAGTCTCAGTGAGCGTTCAGAGAGTTCCGAAAGCGAACTGTATTGCATTGTCTTTTGCAGCGATTTTAGCAGTTGTGTTGGCAAGTTTTTTACTGCTTTTTCTGTGCTCTATTGTTGTGAAAAGAGCTGTATTGAGTCTACTAGAACGAGAAGTTCTGGAGTTGTAAAGGAATCTGCGAAGAGTTATATTGGAATAAATTTCTGCAACATTTGATATGCTTTGGCTTCAAATCTTTCAAACCCATCCAACGTAACACTATATTTTCATTACCTTATGTATACACATATGGGTACTTGAAAGTAAAAACGCTAATTCACGAAATGGTAAAAGATATTTAACAAATTTTAGCAACATCTCTTCATTTCAAATACAAATTGGCGATTGGAAATAAGATTTTATTACCCAATGTTGAAAACAGTATGATCAGCAATTTTCCTTCAAATATTAAAATAAGAAAAAAAAAAAACTTATTAAAGAAAGACGTATTAGAATAGACTTATTAAGAAATAAGAGAAACTTATATTTTGAAAAGGGTTGTTCGCCGATAGCAGTAGTTTCTCATCACAATAATTTATAATCCCTCAGCAGTGAAATAAGAAAAAAGCTTCATCACGAAGGCAGAATGTTTTCATCCACTGCGATCATTTTCACCATCGCTTAGCAAACATCAGTAAAAGTAACTATTTCAGCTTGTTGCTAGCCATCTCAAAGAAAAGAAAGCGGCATCTTACGGTGAACTACTTTGATACTTGTATATGTGTGTGTATGACAGGTGTCTAGTTGACTTTTAAACTCTGGTAGTTTATTATACAATCAGAAAAAAAATTGTATCTGACTTTTTACAGTTGGAATTCTCGTAAAATTTTTCAGTACAGATACAGATTTATTATACAGTCAGTCACAAAAGTCTACATACACCCGCTAATTTTCGCAGATCTAGCACTTTACTCATATTTTTGAATATACAATTTTATTTTCGTTAACATCTTGGATAATAACTCATATCTAACAAAAAAAATTATGAACAAATTCGTTAAAATATAACAAAAATTAACAACATATTAAATTACATAGTCACAAAAGTCTACATACAGAGACAGAACAATACAAACTTTCAGAATTATATGCCAAAAAATGTAAAATTAATACTTTGTAGGACCTCCCTTTGAAGTAACAACTGCCTGAATTCGGTTTGGCATCGACATAACCAGATTTTTTGTCGTCTCAGGTGTAATTTGAGACCATGCAAGCTCTATTGCCTTCTTTAGGGTTTCCTTACTTGTTACCGATTGCTCCCGAACTCTCCTATCAACATCCTCCCAAAGGTGCTCGATGGGATTAAGGTTTGGGGACTGTGGTGGCGAATGGAGCTGTTTAGGCGTTTTATAGAGTAGCCATTCCTTAACAATCTTAGCTGTATGTTTTGGGTCGTTGTCTTGCTGGAAGACAAAGTTGTTCCCAAGTCCCAATTTTCAAACCGATGGAAGTAGATTGTCTTGCAAAATCTTCAGGTATTCAAATCGATTCATTATGCCATCGATAAACACAAAATTGCCCACTCCAGCGGCCGACATTGCTCCCCAAACCATAACACTGCCTCCACCGTGTTTCACAGTTGGAGTCAAATTCTCGGGATTCATTTCTGTGTTTTTTTTTCCTCCAGATTTTTCCGCGGCCATCACTCCCGAATACGTTGAACTTACTCTCGTCTGTAAAAACAACTGTTTTCCAAAAATTAAAATCTTGGTCAATATGTGCAGAAGCAAAATCAAGTGTCTTTTGTTTGTTAGTAGATGAAATGAACGGCTTTCGTCTAGAAACTCTACCGTTATAGCCGGCTGATCGAAGAATTCTACGAACAGTTTCTGGATGCACTTTCTTTCCACTAGCTGTTGCAATTTGATTCGCTAATTTTGGAGCACTAATTTTCAGATTTTTCTTCACTTTTCTTACTATGGTTCTTGCATCACGATCTTTAAGCTTCCTTGGACGACCACATCGATATTTGTTAAGCACATTTCCACGCATAACATAATTTCTGTAGATTGTTTGAACAGTTGACCGACTTTTTTTTACAATTTTTGCAATTTCTGCATAAGATTTCTTTTCACATTTCATTCTTACGATCATATTTCGAAGTTCTAAAGATGTTTCCTTTCCCTGACTCATTTTGTTGAAGTTACAATGTCAAAAAATCTCGGGAAATGAAGATTAGAATAGATAACGAAACATGTAACCTCAAACTAAGACAATCTTCCAAAATAACTTCGTATGCAATTTTTTTTCCGTCCGCCAATCAGGTGTATGCAGACTTTTGCGACTTGATAATTACTATACAAATCACAAAATTACCTAGAAATTATTATTTCTGAATATTTTTATTATGGAAAACAAATTTTTTAGAGAAAACTGAAGGAGTGATATGATTTTTAAAATTGAAATTTAATTGCTTTTTGAGAAACCTTTATTTTGATCAGTGTATGTAGATTTTTGTGACTGACTGTATTTAGTAGTATGCAATTTGATTGTAGTCAATAATAGAAGTGGTGAAAAAAAATGTGTGTGTGGGGGGGGGGGGATGCCTAAAAGTTGGTGAAGAGTTCACCCCCCCCCCTCTCCCATCTCCCATCTTCAACGATAAATTTTATAATTTCGTAACTTATAATAAAATTTTTAACTAGTAATGTAAAATGGGGTGAATCGGAATACTTTTCAACTTTCAAAGTAAAAATAGGTTGTAATAAGATCGTTTAGAACATATATTTGACATTGAAACTTGGGTCTTACTTTCTTCTTTAAGGATCAACCCAAAAAATTTTGAAAAAACTAGGACTTTAATTTATTTTGAATTTTTTCATGGTGTTCCGATTCACCCCGTAGAAAGGGGTGAATCGGAACACTCGTTACATTTATGTCTGATCTTATTTAAATGTTTACAGGGTGACAAAAAAACAAATAATAATGCATTGTGGTGAATAGAAACACAAAATTATGATAAAAAAAATTATTTAATATGACGGATAAAATTTGTGTTTGTCAATTATTGTCAAAACAAATCATATGTTTGAAAACGTATCAACTCTTCTCCTATAACTCATCCAAAAAGCCTTTAAAATTATTAATATTTTTTAATATATTTGTATTTTATATTTGTGTGCCGTATGACTGTAAATTCCTTAAAATATCTTGTGAAAGGAGAAAAGCATCATTTGTTTCAGAAAATCTCTTCGTTCATAAGCTCTTTTTGTAAAACACACTTATATAGCAATAACCTTGTGGGTGTAAAACTTTGCTCACATAGTCTTCATACATTTTTCCATATAACTTAAAGATAACGAGCAGAGGCGGTTCCATGGGGGGGGCTAAGGGGGCTATAGCCCCCCCCATGAGGGTGAAACTTACACTGGATAAAATGGTTTTCATAACAACCCTGCCCCCTTTCATAACAACCCCCCACCTAAGATTTTAGATTTTTTTTTTTTAATGTATTTCTAGATACAAATATTTAAGAAAAAGTTTAATTTCCGATCAGAAAATCTCATTTTTGCCCCCCCCCCCCCCCCTAGAATTATATGAAATGACGCGTCTGCCTTTCTCCCCCCAATTCTCCGTAAAAGGTAAAAGAATGTCGTAGTTTTCGACGTTTGGTCCAAGTGCCCTGTTAATAGGTAACCAAAGTACCCATAGACTAAGAATAAATTAACTAGACCAAGTCTGTATGGCAAAACCTAATAATACGAACAGCGCGGTCACGTGACGACAGCCTTCAAAACGGAACTGGAGAAAAATTCTTTCATTTACTTCAAGGTTAAACAATTGAAAGCTGAAGACTATTTTCTTGAATGCCAAAAAAATGCCAGAATACTATACTGGATTTGGATGCAAAATTGATTTTGAAATAGGGGATTCAATAACCTTTCACAGTCATGTCATTTTTTAAAAATTATCTTAATAATTTTATTTTTTTAAGACTTATAAAAGTTAGTTTGTATTTTGCTTTCTGACATAGCTGCCTTTAATTGGTAATAATGGTCTTTATCATTTACTTACTTCTGAAAATTGTAATTGATAATGAAATGAAAATGAAAGTCTAGACTAATGTTTTATAATATTTTGAAAAGGGTAGAAATGGTTTTTAAAAGGCATTGGAATTAGTCACGTCACGTGTTCCGTCTTGGTAACACCCTCTCTTAATAACAGATATTGGAGCGTCCTGTCTATTTTATTATTCGTTTATGAAAGTACCAAACGAACACGAACAGGTTTTAAAACTAGTTCAGAAGACATTCCAGAACATCCTTGTTCTTCCTATTGTATTGTGTGTCTTTGACTCGTACCAGCCTGGAATTTTTACTGGTCTCCCTATACCAGTTTATAGTTGTGCATAGTACGCTATCAAAATGAAGCGACATTTAACCGATTATTTCGGGGAAAAAGAGAGCAGCGCTAAAAGCCATTGTAAAGAGCTAGATGTTGGAAATTTGGAATCGAAGTCAGAAAGTGCGATAAAAGCCTATGATCCTGGCAAGATAAATCTTCCGGTAAGCTTTACACATAAATATTTATTTTTATGTGTCGTTCAGTTCCAAAGCCAGACAACTGCAGTTTTTCGAAAAATGCATTTTTGAATTTTTTTGCAAGTAACTTAATTGTACATGCAAGTAATTTAATATATAGGATAATAAAAACAAAAACGATATCTATTATACTCTGTTACAAAAAAAATAAAAAATTACGTATATACTCGTAGTGATTATCAAATTAATCAATTTCTATATTTATATATAGGATACATATGAAAAATCACATGATCCCTGTGATATAGGAAGAGCCGTGAAAGAAGTTTTAACAGATGATGAGAAACTAAAATTACTAAAAAATACTTGGATACCTCCAACAACATTTCCTTTTCCAGAACTAGTAGAAGGGAAACAGAAACGGAAATTTAATCATGATTGGCTAAAAAAATACAAGTGGCTAGCATATAGCCAAATGCTAGGCGGTGGACTTTGACTTGGTGGACTTTGATTTTCCTTTCTTATGCATTTCATTGTAACTTGTGTGATATTTTCATTTGTATGAAATGTTTAATGTTTTAACGATTATATCAACAACCAACTGATTGGTCGTTATCGTCGAATATTGTTCCTTAGATATTAAAAAAAATTGGGTACAATTAAAAATAAATGATTTAAGACTAATTTAAGAATAAAAATTTCAAATGCATTTCTGACTTTAATATTTCAAAACTTTAATAATTGTTTTTTTAATACTTTAAAAAGTTATAGCCTAAATTCGCCCAATTTATATTGAAATTATTAAAATTTTGACTCCATATTTTATTTTATTACTCTTGAAGTTGTCAATAAAAATTAACGAAATTGTAAGTGACCCGTAAATAATGTACAAAATTTATGGAACATTTTGTGTAATACTATTTTGAAAGTGTAAAGGTACTGTGTAACAGCAAAACTGGCCAGCTCCACAATTTTGCGAAACGCGTTCTTTGCAATTTTTGCGGAAGGCTTACCTATATTGTCGGCATTTTGAGAAATAAAGTTAATACTAATGCGAAACAAATCAATTTAAACTTTCAACTTTTAAATCTTTATTAAAATCCTTTTTTTATACTACTAAACCGGGTGCTTTACTTTAACGACCGAAATGTTCAATTAGTTAGAAAAACTATGTATCCTAAAATATGTATAAATATAAATTTAACAAGCGTGTACATTTTTTAGGCTCTCAAAACACTGGTAAGAGAACCGTTAGCCAAATATAAAAAAGCCACCGAAGATCTACGTAAGCATGAAAATACTAAGTACCACAAATTCTCCATGGAAAAAGCAGTAGAATTTACAAAAGTAATGGAATCAAGCAAGAAAAGCATTGACGTTGTTTTAGATTCCGAAACATCGGCCATTATTGAGGATAATCGAAAACGATTGAGGCCTATAGTAAAAACTATAGTATTTTGTGCTAGGAACAATTTGCCCTTAAGAGGACATCGTGATCACGGTTTGATTTCACAATTAAAAGAAGAAAGTAATGAGGATCTTCTGGTTGGAAAGCATGGAGTTTTCCAAAGCCTTTTGGCTTTTCGTGTGGATGCTGGGGACGAAGACCTCAAGCGACATTTCGCAATTTGCAGGCGTAACAGTGCAATGATTAGCAACACAGTCCAAAATGAAATTATAGACTGTATCGGAGAAACTTTTCGTTCTTCAATATCAGAAGATGTTAAAAAATCAAAATTTTTCAGTATAATGTGCGATGAAACAACAGATGTCAGCACCAAGGAACAGATGACATTTTGTGTTAGGTACATAGATACCCAATCTTTCGTTACCAAAGAAGAATTTGTTGGTTTTACAGAAATGACAGAAACAACTGGTGTTGCTATAAAAGAAGCAATCGATAAAGAGTTGGATGCCTTGGGCTTAACAAAAGAACACCTTTGCGGCCAAGGGTATGATGGGGGTTCTAACATGGCTGGAAAGTTTAAAGGAGTGCAAGCCCTGATATCAAACGAGCAACCCATGGCTATTTACAGTCACTGTTTCAGCCACTCCTTGAATTTGGTTATTTCAAAATCGTGTGACATTCCTGCCATACGAAACATGTTAGGAACCGTAGGAGCGGTAACAACTTTTCTTTCTGCTTCTGCTCTACGAAAAAATGCTCTAGAGGAAGTAATTAATCAACTTCCAGAAATAAAGAAGAAAAGTTTAAAGGTGATGTGCCCCACTAGATGGGTAGAGCGACACGATAGCTTAATTAGATTTAAAGAGTTATTTCTCCCTATTGTAACACTGCTTGATCAGCTTTCAACTTCACCAGATACCAACTCGGAAACATCAAGCAAAGCTTCTATGCTCAGTTCGGCTATTCAAAAAGGAGAATTCATCATAGCCTTGGAAACAACGGCATATTGCATGGCAATAACTCTAAGGCTAAGTGAGCAACTACAAAATCCACAATTAGATTTTGGAAATGCCCTGCAAAATATAAACTGCATATTAGAGGTTTTCAGAAATCTACGAAGAACTGTGGATGTCGAATTCGGTAGTATTTTCGAAGACGCTTTGCAAAAAGCAAGCGAAATCGAATGCGAAATACGCATACCAAGAAAATGCTTTCGACAGACTCATCGAGAAAATACTGATGCTTCAAATCCCGAGGAGTATTACAGACGACCGTTGGTAGACCATTTGATTCAAGAACTGGAATCGAGATTTTCCCAACGATTGGTGGATATATTACCTTTAGAAGGCCTTGTTCCAAAAAATATTTTGAAGTACGAAGAAGAAGAAATCCTCAAGGCTGCAAAAAATTACCAGCAGTACCTAGATGGCTCTGAGCTTATACTAAAGTCAGAAATAAAGCTATGGAAAAACAAATGGGATAGTGAGATTGAGCCGCCTTATACAGCAGTTGAGGCCCTGAAGAAGTGCGATCAACAATTTTCCCCCAACATTTTTATTCTTCTACAGATATTTGGAACAATCCCCGTTACAACAAGCACACCCGAAAGGAGCTTCTCCACATTACGACGGATTAAAACATATTTAAGAAGCACCATGGGCCAGGCAAGATTAAACGGACTAGCACTGGCAAATATTCAAAAGGATAGAAAAATCTCCATAGAAGACGTCATTAACATCTTCAGTCGCAAAAAAGCAAGACGAATGAAAATTGCAAATTGGAATGTCTAAAATCACAGACACAGACTCTACAAAATTTGATGTTTTGTTTTTGTATTAATGTATCGAGAAAAACAACTCAATTTTAACTAAGGTCATCCACCTAGACTATTGCTTTAAAAAAACCACCATTTTGAATAATTAATTAAAATAATTATTTGCACTTAATTACTCAAATATAATTAAAGTTAATTAAATAATTGCCACACTGTATATTAATGTACTATTTCTTGATTGCGATAAAATCTAATTGACCACAACAGTAGCTCTAATTAATTTTGCTTTCTCATTACGGAACATTTTTGCATGCTGTAGCCCCTCCCTTGTGATTTGCCTAGAACCGCCACTGATAACGAGGTCATTTAGAGAAAAAACCACTGGAACAATCGGGTTTTCTGCCATGCGGAAACTAGGCTCCTCTTCTGACATTTATTCAAGCCTGCAATCTTGATTACTGTTTTGAAGGGAGTAATTAGACTCTTCTTCAGTCTTTGAATCTTATGTAGAACATAATCTTGCCAAAAACAGCTTTTTAATATCACTTTTCACGTGTTCCGATTCACCCCGCAAATCTCGAAATCGAGACGAGGCAAAACATAAAAATTCGTAAAATAAAAAGTTTTTGAAACCAAGTTAAATTAAGTATGGCATGTTGTTGTGGATGTTTATAGTTATCTAAAAATATATTATTTAAGTCTATAACTGGTACATGTTATTAATTACGGGATAAGTTTTGGAGAGGTTAAAATTCATTGGATTTTATGCACGCTGTTTCAAAAAAAAAAAAAAAAAAAAAAAAAAAAATTAAAAAAAGGATAGTGTTGAAAACCCCACAATTTTTTTTTTCAAGATTCCAAACATGTTAGCCAAATAAAAAAATATATATAATTACTAAAATTGCTTTATTTGTGTAAAATAATAATTGCTTTGTAATTTCACGAAGTTTCGTTCCGATTCATCCCGCTGTTCCTATTCACCCCATTTTACGGTAAACAAATAATTTATTCTTCCTAACACTAAAATTGAACGAGGATTCCAAATTTACTGTTATTTTAATGAATGTTCTGCGACTTATTTTTTTTTACTTGGAAGTAAACGATAAAGTGAAATACTAATTCAAAATTATATACATAACTGTTCATTTATATTTAAATAGTGCGTATAAATGTGCATACTTTCATGAAATTAAATCAATGAGAACTGTAATATGTTTTTTTTTTCGTAGCTTGTTTTTACATGAAACAAGAATAAAAATTTAACTTAAAAGAAAGTTCCTCCAAAGTTGAAAGTTTACTAAGTGTAACAGTATTTGTTAATAAAAAATACTTATATCTTTATACAAAGTTGTTGTTTATGTTTAATATATGTTTAAAATGTATAATGTACGTAATAAATTTTAAAGTTTCAAATGTTTAAAAAAAAAAAAAAAAAAAAAAAACTTTTTTTTCAGTGTCACTACATTTAAGGGTTAATGTTATTTTTCATTAATAGCTTTTATTCTAATTGAGTGTTTTTAAAAGTGGGGGAATGGATTTCAGTGGTTTTAGCATTGAGGGGATGCGGTGGGCATTTTCTTGAAAAATGGGGGACGCGTCAGCCCGCGTCTACTCACACTTCTAGCACTGATTGTAGTTCCGTTCAAAACATTTTATTAATATGTGGTCTTATGTTTTGTTCGTACCAGACAACCACCTATATCACATATTCTTACCATGCAAAGTTTTATATTTTTTTCTCATTATAGTGTTTGCAGTCTTTTCATTTTTGATCGGGGAGCACCGGAAATTTTTCACCACAAAAAGTATCCATATTTTGACATGTTTTTGTTTCAATAGTGCAATTACCAATAGTTATCAAAAAACTATTTGTATGCGACTGGGCAGTGAATTTTATTTCCAATTTATAATTCTTTCATTTAAGCGGAATTTTTTGTACAATGTATTCCGCATAACGTTCGGAAACAGACGAAACAGCAACTGGTTTCAGCTTCTTCGTTTGAAAATTTGAACATAATCATTAGAATGAAAATATTTTATGCATACTTACGTCAAGGACGACCTTTTTTTTGCAATGGCTTTCCCAAATTATATTTAACTGTTCATTTACAGAAATCTCATGAAATTAGAGGCACTTAACTTTACCAATTATCTCCTTGCGAAAGGGGACACAGTATTACACCCTTTTAATAAAACCTAATCCCATATAGAATATATAACTCAAGCGTAATTCAAAACAATACATTAAACAGAGTAATCTATGCTCCTTAAAATCGACATCTAGCGGCAGCTTTAGATTCCATAGGAATATTCTCCCTAATTTCTACTATTTGAGTGTAAGTCTATTGATTCTTGGGTTTAAACTAGATTTTCAATTTCATATTTTTTTCTTCCTTTGAAAAAAGATAAAATAAATTTAATAATTTTTTTTTAAATAAAAAATTACTTAAAAAACCATTGCAGAGTTGTGCTATTAGCCTAATTTTAACGGAAGTTATTTATGTTTATTTTTCATTCATTTCAAAGTTCATACTTTACTTTCGCTAACCTGTGCGTAACATTTCATATTCTCACTGCTTGTCTCTCGTTTCAAGGCTACACTGGGTTGAAACGAGCGCTAAGGCACTCTCCAGACCTTGTAAATGTTCAGAAGTCTATGGGTGCGAAGGAAATAAGTTCTTAGTTCCATTTTCTCCCACTAAACAAGAGTGGCGCTGCAATACAACCAGATTTGAAATTGCGATATAGTGCTATTAACACACTTGCCGTAATTCAATCGGGCTGAAATTTGGCAGATAGATTCGATGTCGTCGATGAAAATGCATTCTATCACATTTTGGGGGCATTCTATCAAATTTCCCTGTCACTAAAAGGTCGCTTTTACGCACGCTTGTATCTTCAGATACTAAAAAAAACAAACAATTTGTCTTCATCCAATCGCGTTGAAATTTGACAAGGAGATTCGTTGTCGATAAGGTTACATTATAACACATCTTTTTTTGGAGAGGAGAAGGGAGGAGCTGTCACTGTCACTAAAAAAGGTCGCTATTACACACTCTTCTATCTTCAGTATACTAAAAAACCAACTTGCAGTTATCCAATGGGGTTTAGAAATGGCAGATAGGTATGATGTCAATAAAGTTGCATTATATAAAGTTTTTTTTTGGGGGGGGGCGGCTCGTCAGTGATACTAAATGTCGCTTTTACACACGCATGTACCTTCAGATACTAAAAAAATCAACTTGCCGTCATCCAATCCTGCTGAAATTTAACAAGTGAATTTGTTGTCTATAAGGTTGCATAATATCAAGTTCTGGGGGGGGGGGGGGATGCATTGTCACTAAGAGGTTTCTGTTACACACGCTTCTATCTTCAGAATACTTAAAACACCAACTTCCCGTCCTCCAAAACTTCCCGTCCTCCAATCAAACTGAAATTTGACAAATAGATTCGTTGTCGATACTATCGCATTACATCAAGTTTTGGGGATGTCACATTCACTATAAGGACGCTTTTACACACGTTTCTATTGTTTTACTTCAGACTTATCAGCTTTTACTCACGTTCTATTATCCAGATACCAAAATTAATTCAAACATATTAAATTTGACGACATTTAATTACTGTAATCCTTGATAAGACTGAGAGTTTCATTTGTTTCTTGGGTACTATGTATGAAGGGTAGTCTGGAACCTCTGGTCTGGGAACGGTACCTCTTTTTAGCATCGTTATCTTTAAGCCTTCAACGTGATCATCAAATTTAAAATGAAGACTTGTTATTGGTGTGTAGATTGGCTCTAGAAATCACTTTTAGCCATTCCTTACATTGATCCTGATCCAAGTGGAATTCGTGAAATTTAATATCTGCTCTCTTTCCAGAATATGAAGTACAGCATGGAACGTAGCAATTTATCATGTTCTGTTTTAATTGATAATGAAATGAATTAATATATGAAAATCTATGAGAATAATTTCAATTTCACTTGCAAAAAATATTAGAAATTAAATAAGTAAATCAAAAAGTGCTGTGAAAAATGTTTAGAATAATGCCAGCTAAAATAAAAAATATCCAGACCAACTCTAAGATCATGGGAATTGCTCACAGCCCATAAAAAAATCGGCAAAAATTATCTGTCTTAATCATCGTCGCATATTTATACGTCTCACACAAAAATCAAAATTAAAATAAAGAATTGAAAAATCCAAAAAAAAAAAAAAAAAAAAAAAATCCAAATTTTGTTTCCTTAACAAAAAGAAAGAAAATTCAAAAATAGGGCTAATTGTTAATAAGCAACTTAATTCTAAAATAGATGTCAAAGTCTCATATTTGATGCCTAGTAATCAACTATGAAAATATAAAAAATTACAAATAACCAGAACTGCAAAACCAGCAAATCGGCGCACACAAAAAAAAAAAAAAAAAAAAAAAAAAAAATTGAAATTCGCCAGATAAAAAGTTTGAAATCGGCAAAAAAATCGCTAATCGCTAAAACTCTTGAAAATTGCCACATTCCTGAAAAATTGCTGAACCTTGCAACCCTGATCAATCAAAGAAAATAGCTGCTATTGTTTGGAATGCAGCGCCACTAGTCCACTGCGACTATTTCAACTAGAGGTCGGAAATATCGATCAAAATAAATATCGATACTATATCGTTGCATAGGGAAACATATCGATAAAATATCGATATATCGATACATGATTTTTTTAATTTGATTTTCAATTTTGCCAGAAACGAAGTTTTTGGGGCAGATTTTTACTTTTCATGATTGCTTTTTGTAAAGTGACTACTTTTCGAACTGAAATGGATCTATTACAAAATAAAAGTTATATTTTCGCTTAATTGGTGCAGTAACTTTAAGAAAAACATGTTAATTATATATATATATATATATAATTAACATGTTTTTTCCAATTTTATTTGAATTTTCAAAAGTCAGGAAGGTCCCCTTGTACCCTCCTGTTGGAGCCCATGATTATGAAGTGTATGGCAAAATATTGAATATTGGTGCCCTTTTAACTGCCTCCCAGCCAAGTCCAAACTTTAGTTTTGAAGATTTTGAAAAAGGAAAAAAGAAAATCGAAAATACACACGGAACTACAAAATGATAATTAAAAAATTAAAAATGTTTGAAAATATCGATATATCGGTGACTATTATCGATATTTTTAATATCGATACTTTTTCTAAAATATCGATAAAAATATCGTCTTATCGATATATCGCCGACCTCTAATTTCCACCGAATACTATTATAGTCCTGCACAAAAGTTTAGATACAACACAAAATTGGTGTTTTATAAAATAGTATTAAGACAGAACATTTAATCTTTATATCACATAATAATATGTACATATTACATTCAAAATTGAAATTTCAAAATGAAAAACAAATCTCTTGTGAATTAGTCGCAAAAATAACAACAACATCAAAAATCTGTTGCACATAAGTTTAGGCACAAATTTAATTTTTTATAAGCAAGCGAAAATTTTTAGCAATCAATTAAGCTTTCACGATATTTTATTAAATCAAAAGCACGGTTTTCATTAAAAGCACAAACTTTTGCAAGGCTTCAGGCATGATTTCGTACCACGCCTTTTCAATAGCTTCTTTAAGATAAAAATGGTGGAATACTGCTTTCCAAAGGTATACAACTTTTGTAAGAATTCCTCTTATATTTTCGATAGGATTACAGTCAAGACTATTAGCAGGCCAATCGAGAACCATGACTGCTTTGGATATAAACAACTTTTTCGTTGACCTGGATGTGTGGATGGAGGCATTGTCTCAGAAATTTCCAGTTTGGACCAATTAAAAGCTCATCAAATGATAGTAAGTTACTTTCTAGAGTTGCCTGGTAGGCCTCAGAGTCTGTTTTCCCTTTAAAAACGTTAGGGAAGCCGAATCTTCCCCAAACCATGACTGAACCTCCACCTTGATGTCGGCTAAACTGAGTTATAGGATCTTTATGAAGATCATGCCAGTAGTAGGAAAATCTTTCTGTATCATCTAGGCTTATTTTTAACACGCTTTTATTAGTTTCACCTGTATGTTTGTAACCTACTCTTTTGGGCTTGATTTTGCCCTACTTTGAGCGATCAGATTTGATTCAAACTTAGCACACTTGTCAAAGACCCGATGACAATACAATAATTCAATAAGTTTGTCGCTTTATCACAAGGATTAGCTCCTGTTGCCCTTGCGCCGTTAAATTCCAACCAACCAACCTTCTCCGGAATCGAACCCTGGTATGCCGTTACCCGTTACAATCCCAGTAATCACAGAACCTATCATCGACAATTGATAAGGCAGACATTTGCAAGATTTGTAGTGTGAACGACTGTTATACAAAGCGTTTTTTTTTTTTTAGTCGCATTATCCTTACCAGGATCTTCAGGATTAGTGATTTTTTATATTCAGAGAATCGGTAGTGTTTTGTGCTAAGTAATACGGCGTGTACTAATCCATACACATGACTTAAATTTGAGACAAGCATATGACTATTGACAGGAACAACTGGAGAGTTTTGTACACTTAACAAAAAAAATTAACTAACAAAAATTTATAGTTTACAAAAAAAATAATTAATAGTTTAAAAAACTAAAAAACACCCTTTAATAGAAAAGTTAACTAAAGAGTAGAAAATAATTTTAAATAAGTTTGAAATAAGAACAGAGTGATTAGCAAGAAATATTTATTTTATCGTAAAAAAGCGTGGGTGCTTGATGTCAGTTGTTGTAAATATTTAATGACAGATATTGGTAAAAGTAGAGCCATTATGAAAATATCTTAAAAAGCACCCTACGCTTTTTTACGATAAAATAAATATTTCTTGTTAATCACTCTATTCTTATTTCAAACTTATTTAAAATATTTTTCTACTTTTTTAGTTAACTTTTTTATTAAAGAGTGTTTTTTAGTTTTTTAAACTATTAATTATTTTCATCTCTGAAGACCACTTGTGCCCTTTCGTCACTGTATGACATGTGCTGCTGAGCCCAATTCAGTCTTGCTTCTTGGTGATGAAACAGCAAACGTGACTTGCGTTTGTTTAGATTTTTTTTTTTTTTCAAAATCCGTATTCCACGATTTTTCTACGTACAGTTTCCCGTGAAACTTTAATGGCAATTATATTTTTTATTTGATTTGCAGAGTAATGTTGATTTGAAGCAAGTTTTATAATTTGCCTATCATCCCGTTCGCCAGTCTTTCCAGGCTTTCCAGATCGTGATTTTGGTTGTTATTTGTCCATATGTGCTAAAACTCTATAAATACCTCTTTTGGAACGATTTAATGCAATTTAAATATCAGAAATGGATTAATCGCTGGCCTTTAACTTCCAAATTCTTAAAATCTTTACATACGAAAATTGCTTAGACTTATGCATCATTCTAAACAGTGAAAATTACTTCAAACCTTTTATAGTAACTTAAAGACACCCACCTTTGTTGATGCGATCACTTCCTCTCAAGAATTTACATAAATCTTACGTTTGTGCCTATACTTTTGAGGCATGGAAAGCTTGCTAAGTTTCAACTTTTTGATGTTAGACAATTTTATTTAATTTTTTCTGGAAATTTTTTACCCTACACTTTTTTCTTATGGCTTTAAGAATACATATTTGGAAAAAAAAAACTAGTGCAAATTAAATGAATACTATTGCTTTTTCGTGAATTACATCTGTGTCTAAACTTTTCTGCAGGACTGTAGTTGTCATGGCCTGGAGAGTGTTTAGCGCTCGTTTCAATCCAGTGTGGCCTTCTTGGTTTCAATCACTGAAATTCAGATAAATACCAATATTCAACTTTCATTTCAAGATAAATGTCGACTGGTCCACTAGTTTCATCTTTTGATAGCCGACCAAACGGTATAGTGGTTAGCGTGCTAGCTTCTAGACCGCGAGGTTGCGGGTTCGAGTCCCGTGTTGGCATGGGTGTTTGTAAATGTATGTTGGCTTGTCTAATGACGAAATGTTTCGGCGCATTATAGCCCTCGTGTTGCTGACGGCGCCAGATAATCTGAATACAACCAACATCTTTTGATAAGTAATATCTATCGAGCGGACCTTTTCCAAATTTTTTACTGTGATAGAGGGATGAATTATTTCTTTGAAGTTATGTATTTTTAAAATAATGTTTATTTCCTAGATATTTTTTTAATTTTAATTATTAAAAGGTGACCATGATACTATTGGCGTCATCAGATTATAGAAATTGAAGTATAGAAGAATTGCAAAATTTTAAAATTAAGGTAGTAGTCTGCTAACTTGGGTTAAAAAAAAAAATCGAATTTTTTTTTTGCTTAATTTGAAAGTACAATGTCTTGAGAATATACTGTGAAAATTTCAGACAGAAATTCTAAATATTTCGGGAGTTATAACGAGTTTCCTAGAGCGCCTCGGAGTCCAACCTTTAAGGTCGACCGGCAGCTGCAACCGCTTGGACCCTTCTATTGTTTGCGCTTTTAGTATATTTAAGTTAAAATTCACAGTACTCTGTTAGTATTTGATCGTACGTTGACACGTAAGCATCTAAGATGGATAGGAAAGGAAAAAAACGTGGTACGAAAAGTCCTGGAGATCCAGGCATTAAGCGAAAATTTCACGGTAATAGATACACTGCTGAAAAAGATGTAACATTTGTGAGCAAATCTGCTGAAAAATTAAAAAATGAAGAAGATATTGAAGTAGCCATTGATGAGAGCTCAACGTACGCTCAACGACGCGTGCGCTGTCGCGTTTGCAAAATCCTACAATAAATCTCGGATTGCAAAAGCGGAAAATGCCACAGCAATGTCATCGAAAGAAGCCCGAAAGAGTCGAAGAGCGGACAAAGTTGAGGAGAATGATGCCTATGAAGAGGATGAAGGCATATTATACGCTCCAGGCATAGACGATTGACGTAAGTATAAGTTTACTTATGAAAATTTGTTGTTGAACTTTAAACGCGTTTTTCTCAAAACATTGTTTTTCTGGTCGGCCCGGGTCCTAACTTTTTTTCTACTGAACCGATTGCTTTCAAATTTTAACAGGCTATTCTACACACTTATAGTTCTCGTCGGTACTAACGAGAATTTTTTTCACCCCTAACTTTTTATTTTACAACCCTTTCTTTGCTAAAATAAAAGTACTTTTTTTTTCAAAGTCCGCCATTTTGTTATTTACCCTTGAAATTTAACTTCAGTAGTTCCGACCAGAATGACATGTCTATAGATTAAGAATAATCAAGAATATTTGATTTCAGATAACACCAAGAGCCAAAATCACCCGGGCCACCCACGTGCATTTTTTTTTTGAGGTTCCAACTTCGAGTGACAATAATAATTAAATAACTATTAAATTTTTTCAAATAATTTTTTTTTATATTTTCAATATGTAAATAAAAACACTCTAAATATTCAAGATAATTCATTTTTATTTTCCTATAAAAAACCACCCTCCAAAGAAGTCATGAAAATAGGCATAAGTTACCAGACTACTACCGTAAATTGAAAAAGTAGGAAATAAATAACCACTTAATGATATATTGCGGTAAGCTGGAAAATTAAAATTCATCAATGCTAAGGTTTTCAATCTTTGCTGGTTTTTAATTTAGATTTTTTTAAATTTAAAATAAAATTTATGAACTTGGTATAAAAAAAAAATCTGTGTGATTATTTTTCTTAAAAACAAATGGTATAGTTGCACCAGAGGCATCAAGCATATTTTGTAGACTATGCTTTTCGATGTTTTGTTCAAGTTAAAAAATACAAAAATCTTTTAAACATACCGTCTTATAAATATATTACTATACACTCATGTCCATAAATTAAGGATAATTTAGTTTTCCCCTAATAACTTCTCAGTGGAGTAGCATAGACACTTGAAATTTACTTCAAAGACACATCTTTATACAACAAAACGATAATTAAAACAACTCAGTCGCAAATTGAAATGCAAAGTGTACAGCGGAGGCATATGCAAAAGAATGGAGTACCATTAGCGTGCAGTTGTACAGATGCATTTACATTAAAAATCACTCAACTCGTGGAGTGGACTTCTACTGTGAGATATGATCTCCCCTATCATCAGTGTTTACTTAGCACTGTATTCTCATACTTAACATGAGTTACTTGATGAATTGTAGAGGCTAAATTGCTCGCCCCACCTTTTGAACTGTTTGTAAGTGATGGAAAGTTCCTAATACATCAAGTCTTAACACAATTCATATCGTAGAAGCGTCCCACACATGTTTGATGAAATTTGGAGTAGAGGAGTGATCTGGCTTACTTATAGGGGCGATACTCATATTTTTAATAAGTGGAATAAAATAAACCATAACTATCAATAAACGCGATTTTGAAACTGATATTTCACAATTAAAGACGTGTCTAAATCAAGTTAACGTAATTATAGTAAGAAAGTGGAATTTATTTTTTGCGCTCTTGGGGAGCTAATTAAACAAATTCAACAAATTGAATATAAAGACCATAACTCTTTTCCCACCAAATCATTATCTTGAACTGGCATTTACCATGAAATATCAAGTTCCCACCTTTCTACAGATCCTCTGATGTCCAATATTACTCATGAGACTGACAAAATTATTTTCAGTAAATAGTATCTGATGTTAAAAAGATTTGGTCTTTGGGGGCAGTATGTTGACTTGGTTACATAAGCTCCCCAAGAGACCAAAAGAAAATTAAGTTCCACTTTTTCCCTGTAATTATGTTAACTTGATCTAGACAAGTTTTTAAAGGTGATATATCGGTTTCTAAATCGAGTTTATTGATACTTATGTCAAATTTTATTCCACTTTTGCCTTGGATAAGCGATTAAAAAATATGAATACCGCCTCTATAAGTAAGCCAGGTCACTCCTCTAATCCAAATTTCTTCAAGCATGTGTGGGACGCTTCTACGATATGAATTGTGTTAAGACTTGATGTATTAGGAACTTTCCATCACTTACAAACAGTTCAAAAGGTGGGGCGAGCAATTTAGCCTCTACAATTCATCAAGTAACTCATGTTAAGTATGAGAATACAGTGCTAAGTAAACACTGATGATAGGGGAGATCATATCTCACAGTAGAAGTCCACTCCACGAGTTGAGTGATTTTTAATGTAAATGCATCTGTACAACTGCACGCTAATGGTACTTCATTCTTTTGCATATGCCTCCGCTGTACACTTTGCATTTCAATTTGCGACTGAGTTATTTCAATTATCATTATGTTGCATAAAGATGTCTCTTTGAAGTGAATTTCAAGTGTCTATGCTGCTCCACTGAGAAGTTATTAGGGGAAAACTGAGTTATGCTTAATTTATGGACATGAGTGTATATATATTTACAAGGTTTTAAATGATCAAATGTTGCTTGATTATTAAAACTGAATCTAACTTTACTCGATGAGAGTGAATTTTTAAAAATACACAGAAGCGGCCATAGCAATTGATTGTTTAGATGCAATGAATGATCATAATGCCACCACTTGCAACCTCTATTGAAATTGTGTGCAAATAACTGTCTAATTATATTTTATTGAATATAATTAAATTCTTTCAATAATTATTTTGTTGACTTATATTTATTCCCTTCAACTTTCTTATTGTCTTTGTTTTGTATCAGCCCACTGTTGTCGCTTTTAGTAAAATTCACTTTGTATTAACTGGATCAGAAGTATCGGTTGATCTTGTAAAAATGTAATCAAGACTGCTTTTTCAACTGTGTTTCCTATCATGTTTGTAATATTTGCATCTTGTTGCAAATCCTTCTATTTCAAAGTAACTTAATGGTTATTTAGTGTTTCCAATTATTTTTTTTCACACTAAGGTTGCCTTAGACATGATTGCATGTACTGAAAATCAAGGATACTGTTTCATATACGGCTAATTATTATTATAGATTAATATAATATTTTCTTCAAGAAACATTTATTAACAGATTAGCAATGAGCCAACATAATGCGGTTTTATGAGAATGAACAATGGAAAGTTACAAATTTAATCATCCCTATCTCAATGTGTTAAAACAGATGCACAAATTTTATTTCCCATTTAAAAAAAAATTAAAATTTTTATTACTGCGTGATACAATGGAATAAAACGCCACTAAATGTTAGAGCATGATACAAGGGAATAAAACACCACTAAATGTACCACTAAATGATAGAGCATGATACAAAGGAATAAAACGCCACTAAATGTATCGTCTTAGACAAAATTCAAAGAACTTTCCTAGCAGAGCAAATTCAAAGAACTTTCCCTACTGTGTATTTTAATACATTTTAGCACTTTTTTTAATAACCTCCCCTTTTTAAATAATATTTTATTACTTTTATTTTCCCTATGAAAATTACTATATTTTAAAGAAGTACTTTGACACAGAATGTGGTAAAATATTAAAATAGACAAGATAACGATTGCTTTAAACCATATTTTGAAGTATGAGGTTCTTCCCTTCGTCAAAATAAATGAAACAAGGTAAGAAACGTGAATTTGAGCGTTCATAACGATTCAGTCATGTTTGGTAGGATTAAAAAAGATAAAATACTTTGTAAATATCTTTTATTGGTACATTTGAAATAAATAAATTTCACTCGATTAAGGTAAACAGCAATATTTGCAAACGATAAGACTAAAATTTCGGAGTTAAACAATCGTTTATGTTACTTTGATCAATATGAAGAGAGAACATTATATAAACTATTTTGAATTAACTGTTAGGCAGTATATATATCTGCAACACAAGAACAGTCAAGGTCATGGAAGATGCTGTGTAGTACATACAATACATTTAGACAGGAATAAGTAATGTGTTACTTAGGTCTAAAAATGACGGTCTGTATGTTTTACAACTGTTAACGATACACAATGTAATAAATAGAAACATTAAAACATCACAAAGGAAATGTTTTAAGCATTTTGATGACGGAGAAACTTTATTTAAAATACCAGATACATTTTAGCCTAATATCAGGGATAAATAACTATTATGTTTTCTTATATTTACAACATTAGGACTCCATTTAAAATGACAGCTACTTTTTTAAACATAAAGCAATAAAATTAATATAAACATTGGAGTAAAAAACAGAAGTTAAAATTTAGCAAATATCCA
The DNA here is from genome assembly GCA_963978545.1 of Linyphia triangularis. NCBI lineage: Eukaryota > Metazoa > Arthropoda > Arachnida > Araneae > Linyphiidae > Linyphia > Linyphia triangularis. The sequence goes on from OZ021730.1 coordinate 17,290,865, forward strand.
ATAAAATTAATTATCTGCCCAATTGTAAAATTAAAAGTTGGTACTTAAGATCACTTAAAAATTATTTGGGGATTTTATTTCGCCATATTGTTTTCTGATGAAATGCAATTACAACATATTTACACAAATTCATTACTCATAGATTAGAAATTGAATGTCAGGGATCTATAATATAGGGTTCGTAACGAAATAATGCAAGTGCACTTTCTACATTATAAATACTATGCTATGAATGCACACTTTTATTTTATCGTACATTGTTACTTTAGTTTCCATAATTGAAATGACGTCAGACCTGAAACTTTTCTACTTACGCATTCCTGTACATTATATACAAATTTTAAATCCTACACCTGAATGTTTACTTTATATGAAAAATTCTCCTTCAAAACAACTTTGTCAGGGTTAATTCATATCTGAATTGCTATACTTAAAAAGAAATAAAATCTCACATTTAGTAAGTATATAAAGAAAAATGCATAAAACAATGTTTACACTATGAGAAAGTAATACTTAGACATGTAAAGCTGATTGTTATTTAAGTTTCGATAAAAATAATTGGATCTACTCATTATTAATATAAAAAATAAAAAATAAAAAAAAAAAAACGAAACTATCTGTATAATATGCTTAGGAAAAAAAACCCTAAAGACCATTCAGACCATTAATCCAAAAATTATTTTTTGAAACCATTAAAAAACGTAATTTAAATATATTTGAATATGAATGCAAAGCCTAGGTTAGTCGACTTTCTTATAATCAACTTATGTTTTCATGAAAAATTGCTTTCATTACTTAATGTTTTAGAAGAAATCGGGGGAAAAAAATATAATATAATCTCATTAAAAAATTGATTGGCAGAGCGCCCTTTCATCTACTGCACCAATTTTTCGCCAAGAATATCTGCCGAAGAATTGGTGTTTAACACATGAATTTTTATACCAGAAATATGAGGAATAAAATATCAATAACTAAACTTGAAGGGAAAATAACTAGATGTTTTCTTTATTACATTTTAAAAGTTTTTTTTTTAACTATAAATACCAAAATAACGACCAAAAACCTATATGCCCCAAGATCCTGCCAAGTCCAGTTTGACTTTCCTGAACAGTATAGTACTAGTTGTTTTTTAAAATTGTTGACACCAACACAATTTACAAAATGATTCGACAGATTGTTCCACTTATCAATAACTTTATTGTAATAGTAGTGTTTCCTATTCTCTAAGTTAAAATGTTATTTAAGTAACTTATATGCATGACCTTATCACGCCCCTCGTTGACAAATTTAAACAACTAAATTAATCCCCTCGATACTAAACTCCTCCTTAACTTAGACAGTAGATGTTCACCGTGTACATAAACAATTAATCCATTTTGGCGGAGGTAAAGCATAACGCTCGCCAAACCTTACAGCCTTTTGTTCTCTACAGGGTTGCTGGACTGAGCTTTTCAGCGTGCCTTCACGCCGCCAAAATGGATGAATTGCCTATGTCTACGGTGAAGATCTACCATCTAAGAGATGTTAAGTTAAGGTGGAATTTAGTATAGACCTTCTTTCTTTCAAGGTATACATATTTAGGTTTCTCAAACTAGGTTTACAACTAACTTAAAAACAAATATTAACCATTAGTTATTTTCCAGTCAAAATTTTCTTAATGGTCTTTTATTACTGTGTTTATACGTGGTGAAAATATGTATGTGTTCTAAAGCAATACTTCGGCAGACATTGTAAAGGAAAAATTGAAGCATAAGGTCAATGGAACTGGGACAGGTAGTAGGTAACAAATAAGATAAAACTAAAAAACCATATTTTTCTCTAAAACAGTTTAATACTCAATTATGTAAATCTTGAAGGAATTGAAACAAAAGAATTTTAATTCCTCTAGCACAAAATTAGACCGGGAAATGGCGGCAAAATAGAGGAATTTTTCTTGTGTATTCTCAAACTTGCAGTCAGGTGATGGTGAAATGAAAAAAAAAAAAAAGAAGAAAAAAAAGTGTATAGGAATGGTGTTTAACTTAGCCGAACTATTTTCACATTAAGAGAGCACTTTGAAAAGAGCTTCTTGACATTTACATATTCAGGAACCAAGGAAAGAATAAATAAAGGTTAAGACGAAGATACAGTTTCAAAGAAAGTTTTAAAAAATGTCGTATAACTATCTCAATACAAGCACTTAACATTTCTTCAAGGAACCATCGTCTAGTATCACAGAATAAATATATATCTTAAAAACAAATGTTTAACAAATTGCAAATACTAATTATTACAATACTAAATGAATCTGAATCGATATTTTTATGATTGTATCATTACAAGGTTAAAAATTTATAATCTGCTTTCCTAATTAAATATTCGAAGTAAGAAACTAAATCTTTTGGAAAACTAAGAGATTGGTGCTATTTATTAATTTACCTATTTATAATTGAAGAAACTGTCAATAGCCATTTTGACTCTTGCTTGTGTATGGTGTATGATCATATTTCCAGAACCAACCAGTTAGTCATTTCTACAAGAGTAGTGAACCGCTTGTCCCAAAACAGTTTTTCCATCCATAAAGTTTGGGAAAATTACCCGAATAATGGCATTCCCAATAGAACCGCCTATCTTTCAGAAATAGCCAAGTACATGACAATCCCAATAGAATCGGCTATTTTTCAGAATAATTAACCAAATATATGAGATTCCCAATAGAACCGGTTACTTTTCAGATGTATTATTCAGGTGTATATTACCTAAGTACATGAGACTTCGAATAGAATATTTTCAGAAGAATTATCCGAGCACATGGAATTTCCAATGCAATCTTTTCAGAAGAATTACACGGGTACGTGACATGTCCAAAAGAATCGGATACTTTACAGAACCCTTTTTATGCCCTTTATAAAACACAATTTTAAAAGCACCATACAATTTGATAATCGTTTGAAAATCTTACTTTCAGAAGCAGAATTAACAATTTATTTTAATAACTTTCCCTAATTACACTTTCATTTACCATTCTAAGATTTACATTTCAAACATTCATGCCAATACACCTTTTGGCAACTGAATAAAATATCACATCCACACATCCAAAGAAATCATTATCTAACAAGATTCGAAAGCACATCAAAACTGTAACAGAATGATCAGGTGGTAATCAAAAATCTTCATACACTCTTTTGCATTTTTCGAAGCACCATGAAAATAATATTTTCACCATACTCTCTATAAGTTATACTAGTCAACATGCAGAAAGATGAGTTATGCTGTATTTCATTTCTACGTAAAACTTCACGCAAAAGTTCCAATTCTTGAAATCTTTAATATCTTCTTAAGTCAGCATCGGTATTGAGACTGCACAGTGATAGTAAACAAACCGATAAATATTTTTTTTCCTTTAAAAAGGTTAGATGTATTTTATTTGTTTTTAATCTATAGATCTATAAACTTTGTAAGTATAAAATATCATAACTTAAAGAATTTTTTTAAATTCAATAATTTAATTAAATTTTTTTTTTTTAAATTGACATTAAAAAAATTAGAGAAACAATGGCGAAATGATCGAGAAGTTAACATAAAATAAAAGTTGCGTGCGGGACGTGTTATTCAGTATTTCAAATTCAACAATTTGTCGAGTTCAAAATATAAGATTGCTCGAGGGATATTCTAAAAACTAACACGAAGGGATCGATATCATTTGCCGAATCCATATCTTGCGTTTTCATACACTTCTTAGAAATTACATTACATCTACTAAAATTTACACAACTTGTATTATATAGGCTAACCCAAAGGCACCAGTACTTTTGAAAAGTAGATACTTGAGAAAAATTTGGGAGTAAAAAAAAAACGTAGTTCCCTCAGAAATGCTCAGAAAAAAATCCGGTTTCTTATACACTAAGTAAAAATAGTTAGTTTCTTTATCAAGAGATGGCACTAGAACACTACTACTGCGAAAAACACATTTTTCTTTGTCAATCCCCCCCCCCCCCCTCTCCAATCCAATTTTTTTCTAAACCTTTTATCTAAAACAAACTTTTTCTACTCTAAAATTTCCGTGAATTATCTATTTTCAAAAATTTAGTTACTTTGGTTCTTCCTTGGGTTTAAATTTAGCGGCTGTAATTGTCAATATTCAATTTTAGATCATGGAATGAATACAAAAACAAACATCATGAATAAAAAATCGGGGCACAGATTACTTTAGTCATATGTCCGGGTTCGAAAGGGAACTGTAAATTTTCAGTAGTTAATCGTTTTCCGGAAACGCACCTGAAGTGTATTAGAAAGATACAAACATAAATTGTATATATTTTGGTCTGCCTGATTTTTTTTCGTTAATGTCCGACAGAGAAGTTGGAAAGGATTGAAAGCAAATAGCAAGCCAAATCCTTCATTGCTTTGTACATTATGACAAACGTATACTTAACTTAATACAATACGAGTTAATTACGCGAACGATGTGGGTTAATGGGTATCTACGTACACCAGGTTATTGGCTGAACAAAATAATAGTTTATTTTTGGAATTCTATATGCCAGACTGTCATTTGAAAGTATAAGTAACTGGGTTTTCAATAACATTGGAAAGTGGTGCAAGATTTTTAACTTTCTCGGTTTGTGTTTCAACACTTTCGAATTGGTCTACTGGACATTTCAGCCTTTAAAAGTACAACAGAGAACAAGCTATGGATACATTCTAAGTTCAATTTAAATGTCAACTACTGAATGACTATACTAAACTTCAACTTAACTAGACATCACTTAGACGATAGATCGTCACAGTGCTCATAGGTATTTAATCCATTTTGGCGGAGTGAAGACATAATTCTCGCCAAACCTTATAGCCTTTTGTTCTCTATAGGGTTGTGATTTGGCGAACATTATGCTTTCACGCCGCCAAAATGGATTAAATACCTATGAGCACTGTGACGATCTACCGTCTAAGTGATGTCTAGTTAAGTTGAAGTTTAGTATATTGAGGATAAAAAAAATTACAGTCCCCTCTCTCAACAAACCAAGGTACTTAAGTATCACCTCACCGACCAATATCAGTAAAACTAAAAATGTAGCCAAAAAGAAGCTTTAGAGCCAAGAATCGATAACAGTGATGTTAAAACAAACTGTGCAAACCTTAGCGATTAAAGCCCTACGTACGTAGGGCTTTAGTAAACATGCGATAAAGCTGCCTTTTGGCGACAGTTTCTGTTGTACCAAAAATGGACGACGAGATAGTACGAAAGTAACCAGATCAATAAATCTAATTTTAAATGCAAATAATAGACATATGGAAAACACATTCAGTTCTCGGGCAACCCATATTTGGCTGGCGTCGGGATCATGGAACGTCGACTTGGAATGAGTGAAACCTGAGCCTTGTTTTGAACTTTGGGAATGTTTGCACTGCCTTGCTGTGTTGGTGACAAAACATCTTGATAGTTCCTGCCATCATCAGTTTTTGGTGGTAAGGAACGTTGTCGCGTTGAACCGTCATTGGATGTTTTTTGAGTAGGGGCGTTGGCTCTTTGTGTGGGTGGTGGTACACCTTTGGTGTGACGTGGTGAGTTCGTTTTCTGGGCGAGTGCTAGTGAACTTGGTCGTCGGAGTGATGATAGTTGCGGAGATTCCTCGTCGATTAGTTTCTCGAAAGTATTGCTTCGGCTTAGAGGAGATATTGGAGAGGGCGTCTGTGAGTTTGATCTGCAATAGTAATGATGTGTGAAACATTGTCCAGTGTACTTTAATTAATTCCCAGTGTACAATATTCATTCATTCGAAGTCATTATTTGCATAAATTGAATTTCAATAGTTAAAATGTGCAGTAGTTGCATAGGTTTATTATGTATCTTTTCAACATGATATTCATATCATATTACATTAATTTTGTAATATGATACGATTAGCGCCATATATAAGTAAAGTTTGAACAATTTTGATTTATCTGTTTAGATAAAAATATTTATCAAGATATAATCGTACTCACGAATGCCAATTTGTTGACATTATATTAGCGATAATTATTAGCAATTTTATACTAACAATAATTATATATTTTTAAACTGTTTCTATGATTTTTGAGCTACTTCGGATTCTAAATTGTGAAAAAGATTTATTTAGAAAGTTAACTATATTTTAACGTCAGTATAAAATCATTTCGAAAATAGTCTTCAAAAGGTAAGGCAAATCGACTTCAAAAAGGAATAATGAGCTGATTTTTATTAAGCCGTCCCGCCTTATTCTCTGTCTGTTGTCTTCGCGATAACGAGCAATCTCAGTTAAACTCGGAAATAGTCAATAAAATTAAAATTTTATTGAATAAGAAACATAGAACTGGAAGGAGAGAAATAACTGTTCATTTAAAATATTGTTAATTTACGAAAATAATAGAAAGGTTGTTGTATAGAAGGTTTTACCTTTGAGAATATCCATTTCTCTCTTCGGGTTTATGTACAGGACTGCCAGATGGTGCAATCTTCAGCTTAGAGTTTCGGTTGATATCAGCGGCACTTTTCGACCTCGACTTGCCAGAATTCTTCCAAGCGCTGGAGATTTTGCTTTCAACTATTTTTGGTTCAGCTTTTACTATACCACTCTGAGGAAAAGAAGGGACATTTGACGATGATGGACTCTTCAAAGAACTCCTTCTATGATTTTGCTTTATTTGCGCAACCCCACTAATTGGCGCAGAGGGTACCATTTCTTTTGGAATGCTGGCTCTCTTCCTTGTGAAAGTGCGGCTGTCAAAAGCGCCATTTTCATTTTCAAACAAATCATCAACATTTTGGCTTCCATTTTCTTGACCGCAATCAGTTCTTTTTGATGAAACAACGTCCTCGTTAATATTAGCTCGGTAGGTATCATACTGCTGTACTGAAGAATCTGGATATCTGGTTCTAATACCTTGGTCTTTGGCTTTTGGTAAACCTGAATACTTAATTCGGGGAGGCAAAGAAGTTTTCCTTACCGAACATTTGGGAAGTCCATAGTTTGAGCTCTGGGGTAACCCGACCATGCCATTGCAAGTGGGAGAAAGTAAGAAGTCATTTCTTGGGGAAACTTTCTGGGAATGGTGGCCGTCTGGAGAAAGAAACTCTTCGTCTGACTCATTGGAGACCAGAGACATAGTTTCGTCTTCCAGCATGTCTCCATGCGAGTTGTCCTCCTCGCCATTTTCTTCCTCGTCGGATATTTCAATATCCTTCAGAGTGTTCAGGATCATGTCAGCGTTCTCTTGAAGAGCCCTGAACTCTTCGGTTGTCATGAAGCATCCGCTGTGCTTATGGAACTCGAAGTAAGGAGACATGTTCTGTTCATCGTTTGGCTGTTCTTCAGTGAGTGTGAAGGTTAAGTTCTCCGTGCTACCTTCCTCGCCTTTTGAAAGCATTTTTGTGAAATGGGGTTGTAGTGTCTCAGAACAAGGGTCATCGTCGTCATCACAAGGTAACTCGTCCTCGAATTCGGTGTCGGAACCGATAGTGTCGCATCCTATTTCTGTCACATCAGCAATCGTCACTTCCATGACTTCTTGTGTTGCAACAGGCATTTTGATTCGAGAAACTCCGTCGTTGTTGTATGTCGGCTCTAAAATAACATCCCCCGTGATGTTGGAAAGCTCTTTAGCGTAGAGTTGGGCCATCGCAGCTGCATCGTGCATACGCTCAGACATGCTGTCTTGGTTTGAAGCATACCTTCCAACCAAATTCCTTTCTGGTTCGCAGTCGGAATCACTCTCTATCCCGTTAAGGCTTCCTGTGCTTGCAGTGAGGGATATGTCTTCTAAGGCAGATGGAGGGCATACATTCCCCAACAAGTCGGAAGCGCAACTGCTTCTCATGCTCAAGTTCTCACCAGAATCATTGGAGCCCTTCGAGTTGTCATCCGAGTTGCAATCAAAAGTCAATCTTCCCATTTGCAATTCCCTCAATAAAGATGTCTTGGATGAGACTTGTTTGTTCGGTTTGCCAAAGAGCTTTTGGCATTGTCTCGTTATCTCAACCTTCAAGTTCTCGTCTGAATTGCAGCTATTGGTCATACTGAGACAACCAATGTCACCCATCACAGACGGAGGTCTAGCACTGTCTATATCGGAAAGACAGCTCAGCGTACTGACTGTCATATCTTCTGTGCTTTCGGCCCTCGCACCCATCAGAGCTTCAGCGATTTCTTTGGCCTCGTTGAGAATAGTGGATGACAACATATTCTCGTCTGAATCTCCACTGCTTTCTTTCTCACTACAATCAATGTCCTTTTCAAGGCTCGTTTCCGACACTTTGTCCACTTCCCTTGAAGATTCACACTTTATTTCATGCGGTGAAATAGGCTGCCTCTCATCGCATGGAATTTTCTCATTTTGCAACACACCCGAGACACAGGTCACACCATCAATATTTGAGTCTCGTCCAAGAGGTTCTGCTTCAGCAGATTTCTTGGAGATGACCTCCGCATTGACATTGGCATTTTTAGAGCTCTTCTTCTGGCTGGTCATTAAAAACTCTAGCTGACTAGGTATCGATGATACCTCTTTTTTCATCTTTGCATTCTGGCACTTCTCACCTCGCCTGTTTCCCTTCATGTCCACAACATTCATTGAGTCTTCCTTCCCTTGTTGAGATCTACCAGCCTCAACAGGAACCGATCCATTTACTCTCTTTTGATCAACTGGGGATTCAGGTATCCTGAACAGCCTGTTCTTCTCCGCCTTCCTCTCGTCTTCTTTTCCCTTTTCCTCGTTCTCTGACAGACTCTCGTATTCTGCTGCATCTTTTATTTCCAGATTTTTGAGCGAGTTGCCCCTCTCGCTTTCAAAACTGCATGCCATTGGGTGCTTCTCCACTGTGTCTTTAAGTAATTGGTAGCTCAGCTGAGGAATTTTATGCTTGACGCCTTGAGGTGGCATTCCAGCCCGGATACACTCTTCCAGAATCTGTCGATCCGCCGGGGAAATCTCTTCTGCTGACTCCACGCTGGAGAAACTGGAAGAAGCGCTTCTCTGTGCAACACCTTCTTCGGGTTTCAAAGAACTTAGTATAGGTTCTTCGACATGGATGCGATGTGCAATGGCGACTGGTCGCGTCACTCGTTGAATGTCTGGGTCATCGTGAGGAACGATTGTAGCACAATCATCCATGGTGGAGAAAGAAACTTCAGTATTTACCTGTGAGAAAAATAAAAGATATGTGATATGCTAAATATGTTTGCAGATTTGAAGAATCACAACAATTTTCAAAAAACGGGGATTTCATTCTATATGCAATATGTTTTATTATCATATAGCACATTATGTAACTAATGGAATTCTTTTGTGAAAGTACGAAATTCCGTAAATGATTCAACAATGAGCCATTCCAACTCACACAGATTACTGTAGGTAAAAATATAGAGTGTTAAATAAAATTGAAATGTCGAAGGAGACACCGTTGAAAATCAATCAAAATGGTTTTGATAACTCCTGAGTTGTCAGCGCTATTTACCACATGGCCCTCTAAATTATGTAAATCCATGCAAAATTATGGTCTCTTACGTTAATAGCCCAGAAATTGAATGCTCCTTCGGGGCGCAGAGAATCCAATTAAATTACCTTTCTTATAAAAACTTTTTAAGAGCTTCAAAATCTCTGATTATATGCAATTAGATTAAAGAGTGGTAGTACTATTATAACCAAAATATTTGATAACACTTGAACCTGTCTTGGTTTTGAAACAAGAAGAGGGAGATTAAAAGTTTTAATAAGTTCTACTTAAGTGCCTCCTAGTTCCATATAAGTGTTCTAGTCTTCTCGTTTATATAATTGTACTATATAAAATTAGCTGTGGATGGATGCACATTTTGTTTTGGATTTCAGGTGAGTTTGTAAAGAGCTATTTTTAAGTACTTTTTCAATAATTAAATACTATGACTATATTAACTATTGCAAAACGTACAAAAATCACTCATATATCTTTGAAATTACTCAACTTCCAAACTGTTTTAGGTAAAAGCAAGAAATAAGTAGTTTGTGTATTGGTCAGGCCGTAAAACTTATATATAGATGGGTTTTCAAATTTGATTTCAACTTTAAAGAATAGTTGCTGCTACTGACAACGTGCAATTCCCGTTAAAGAGCATTTAGAAGTAAATAGATTTTGGCTTCTATTTATTCCGCTGCTATAACAACACGATTAATCTGGTTACTCTTACTCTTGTTTGAGAAGGGTAATTACACACCTACACAAAGAATTTAATAGCTACACTTTTTCATTTTAGTTAAATATTTGAGTATAAACTGTTTAAAACACACAATGAAGCATACACATGAAAATTGGTGTACAGTTCCTTAGTCAAGAGTATATCATTTATGAATTTCAAATACGGTATAAAAGGAGATCCTGTCTTCACTAACATGTGGATTAGCTGACCAAAGTACTTGTTAGTTTTATTGCGGCAATGTGACAAATAAAACTATCTCCAAATCCCATTGCCTGTCAAATTGTTATTTCAAAACTTTTATTTGCACGATATCCAAAAGCAATAACAGAAGCTATTTAACGAAATTTGAAGGGAAAATAAAACTTAATATCTTTATTTGCTAGAAACCTATAAAAATTATCTTTGTTAATTTTTCCACTAATTCAGTAACGCCATATATTGGACAAGACAAATAAGTCAATATTTATATTTTATTTTTGAAAGGAAAAATTAAATTGTCATTGAATTAATGTTAAGATTGAATCCATTGACGTCTTTAAAATCTTCTTCCCACCTTAAGACTTAATGAAAATTATTAAGCGTGTAAAGATAGCCAGAACAATGAATCAAAACGCAAGAATTTTTTTCTAACAACAAAACAAAATTTTAACTTTTAACAGTAATTTAAGGGCAAATTACGTTTTCAATTAAAAAAATGGCAGTTTATTTTGTTCCACAGGTGGTACTATTAAAATGGAAAAGGAAAGAAAACACAAAGTTTATTTTGAATTGCTAATAGTAAAAGAGTTTCAGTACATTTTGCCATCAAATACCGCCTATTATAGCTGCTAGATATTTAATCAAATTTCATTAGTTTAGCCATACCATGAAGCTGGAAAAGGTCTCTTATATATTCTGCTGCTAAATCATGGTCATTATTATGGTTACATTTAATTACGGAGAGCAGTTTCACCCTTACAAAAATAATTTTATAGCGACTGCAGCGACACTTACAGTTTAAATTTGTAATTAACATAATGCGTGTTTTTTTTTTTAATTCCCCATGTAAATTTAAACACCTGAACATACCTCTTCCTGATCGCACCGAGCAGTCACTAACTCCTCGCTGCTCCTGTATTCCTGTGTGTCGACATAGATGGTGGCGTCTTCGTTGCTGGGGTTTTCCGTCTCGCCCGTCCTTTCCGTTGCGCAAGTTCGCATCTGTGTTTCAGACGCTTCTCCGCATAAAGAAAGGTAGTTGGAGGATCCCTGGCTCTTCAGCGGGCTCGTGGGAGCAGTCTGGCATGGCGAGTCGCTCAACTCGCTAGGAGACACGATGCCGCTTGTACGACGGCTGAAATTGTTGGAAACACATAATTTATTTCTTACCAAAATTTTATTAGAATAATTTTTTTTTAATTTTAAAGGTGGATGTTCCTGATTTCTGTACTTTTTAAGGGGCGGATTTTAGCATAAATATAGTTAAGCTAATATACGACAAAAGTTTTAAGAAACAGTTCGATATGCACTGGGGGATCGTCAATGGGCAATAATTGGATTACACTGGCTAGGTAAGTAACTTATATTTTGTGCTACAAAACTTGTATATATTTAATTTAGGTTATTTAGTACTATATTCGGTTACTTATGTTTGCGTACTGTTGGATTTTATAAAATTTATCAGCATGCACATTATGTATTGCATTTATCCGTTATGATCGTCAAACGCTCTATCAACCTTGTATATTGTATTGTATTGTATCATTATGTATAATCCTGTAACTATTGTATATTGTATGTATGATCCTGTGGCGAGGGGTCCGGTCATCGTTGGATTCGGCGATGAGTGCATAAATCTCAAGAAAAAAAAGAAAAAAAATAACAATTCACGCAAATAAAATTTAAAAAAAAATTTAATTTTTTTTGGAGGATTTTTTTAATTTAATAACAATATTCTTAATTATTCTGGGCAGTATTTCTTTAAAAAAACATTTTTATAACTGTTTTCTAATAAGTTACACAAGAAAGTGATAAAAAATCCATTAAAGGAAATTTCGTTCGTGCTGCCCTCTATATGAGATTCGTTCATTTTTCCGAATCAGTTTTCTCTGTAGTTTTCGTTTGTGAAGGCATCAATGAGCGAATCTGATTCGTCGACAGGGCTCTCAGGTCATCGGATATTATACCGAATACGTTTAGGGTTAAGATTCGTTCTTGTAAGTGTATTGCTGACATTTGGCGTGATATCTCCAAATCGGCGATAAAAGATTTTAAAGTGTTTTTTTTTTTTTTTTTTAATACTATGCATTACTTCCCTTGTAATTTATTTCTTCCATATACAATTTAGATGACTACTAAGTGACATATGATTAGGTAATATACGGATGAAAGTATTTTAATAATTAAAAATATTAGAAATCTGAAACTTATTTAGATTAACCGGGACATCGGTTTGGCCCATTTTTTAGAACGTTTATTATGTCTCCTGCCAGTGAACCTTTCAAATTAGTTTAAATTTACTTTGATTCATCAAATTTGATTTTGAACTTGAAGGGGAGAATATAATTAATACTTCTTTTTTAATTTTATAAATTTTTGTCATGGGCACCTTTGTTTGAATGTTTGTATTTAAGTTTTTATGTACTTGTGTGACTTTTTTAATTTCATTGATAATATAGGCTTGCGACACGATTTCAATCCACACTCCATACTCTCCAATCGAATGAATTGGGTCTGGATTAAAATTTGTCGTTAGGTTTTAAACTTTTATTTTGAGAAGCTGAAAAGGAAGGGTTACATATCCCCTCGTGAACGGCAACTAAATTTGTGTATATTTGTTTATCATGATTGTATGTAAATGCATTTAGTATGTATTGATCAAAAACGAAGATGGGGGGGGGGGGGGTAAGGACTTGTAATAAATTAGAATAAAAACATTATTATTGTCCAAGTTTTCATTATTTATTGTAATTATGTTTTATTATTTATTGTAATTATGTTTTATTATTTATTATAATTATCTTTCATTATGTATCAGAATTAAATTTATTAAAATGTGTTATTATTTTATAGATTTTAACAAGCAGTGATTATTTTTCTTTTTTATAAATAATTATTTAATACATAAAAAAACTAGTCAATTAATATTTGTTCCTTTATGTTCGTGGTTCGTTATCGTAATTTTCGCCGATTCCCAATGGGACAGAATCACGAAAAACTCGCTCTACTCAAAATCAAGACCGTTTGAGCAAACTTTCTCTCTTGTCGATTGAAAAAGATATGTTGGTGACACTTCGAAAAAGTGGCAATTTTTAGAACCAAGCTATAGAAAAGTTTGCAACAAAGACCCGAAACTTGAGTATATTTATAAATAAGTGTTTAATTTCAAACTTTACAATAGAGAAATATAGTAGTTGGATTGGCAGACCCAATGTATATGTGTCAAAATATTGATTGGTTATTTTAATCATTTACTTATTGTTTTTAAATCACTCTCCAAATATAAAATATTATAAATAAAAATGCTCGTACAATTTTTATAAATTATAATATTTAATTTACAATGTTTTACTATGGGTATTTTATTATTATAAGTTTTAGTTTGATAAATACATTTTTTTATGCCATTAATCTTTTGTATCATTATTTTCATTTAAATGTCTTTATTTGTATTCATAACATCCTACTGAAAATTACTTACATTTAGCTACAGAAATAAGCACTAATTTCAGTCATTGGTGGCGAAATTGTACAACCAAGTTGGCTAGTTATCAGTAAAAGGAAGATTACTAGTAAAAAGCGCGAAATGCAAAATATTGAAGTGAATGAAATTTAAAATGTCAGTCGGGCTTATTTCGAAAAATGTGGTTTAGCTTAACAAGAAGTTTTGTGCCACATCCTTAATACATGTAAAATTTGAGAACATTTGTCTATCACTATTGTATGCAAATGCCTGTAGTAACGATTGAGAACAGGGCAATGGGGGGGAGGGAGGAAAAAATTTACCGATGACCACTACGAAAAGTCACGCCTCGCCACTGTCCTGTAACTATTGTATATTGTATGTATGATCCTGTAACAATTGTATACTGTATGTATGATCCTGTACCTTACAGGGCCTGATTTACCATTAGGCCCACTAGGCCCGGGCCTAGGGGCCTCCAAATATGAAAGCCCCCAAATTTTGAAAGTTTTCTAAAAATTTTAAATATATTGGTCTTTTATGGGAAGTACTGAACAAAAATAATAAAAAATTTTTAGTTACACATCCGCAAATTTCATATTTTTTATAGTCACAGAGAGTTAAGTTAGATAGAGGAAATCAAGATCATACTAATTATAACAGAAAAAATCGTGTGAAAGTAAATTATGAGTTTTAATTGTAAAAAGTTAGTCTTAACGAATGTATCTTGATCTGGTAATATTGTGACGTAAAAAAATAAATATTTGCTATTGGGGGGGCCCCTCGCTGAATGTTGGGCCTACAGTAAAAAAATTTCTAAATCGGGCCCTGTGTACCTATTGTATGCATGATCATGTAACTATTGTATGCAAACTCGATATATATATATATATATATATATATATATATATATATTACATATGGGTAATTGAAAGTAAAAATGGAGAGTTTGGCGACATTTTTTGAAATAATTCTTGTACGGGTCTTTTTTTTTTTTTTTTTTTTTTTTATCATATAATTCTTATACTATCCTTGTTTATAAATGAAACGGAGAAGAGGAGAAAAAACGATCGTTTATGAGCTATTTTCAAGCAAAGAGGATTCTGTAATGAAGGCATTTGTTTTTGAACTTTTTGGGCTATTAAAACATTTTTAAGGAAATTTCGGAGGTGAGGATGTTTAGAACACCTTAAGAGGCATTACCACAGGGATTTTGATCAAAATCGTAAGAGCCGCTTTCTAGCAATCATTGAAAAACAAGATTTTTTCCAGCTACCTTATGCACATGCGCGATTTTGACGGAAACGTTAATTGTAGATCCCATGGCCACCACCAACCCTCATACCAAATTTGAACATCGTAGGTCAATTTGTTCGGGAGTTATGCTGACCACAGACAGACATTTTTTCTAGATCACTTTTTTGAAACCAGGTTGTTCTAAAACGTGGAGAAATGCGAAAATAAAATTAAAAAAAATATCGAATTTTTTTTTCGTGAACCGAATCCTATATTTTCATTAACCGATGTATACATATAGGTAATTGAAAGTAATTACCCTCAGTGTGAAAATTATTACGATAAACTTTGATTTTATTGCCTTCCGAATCGTTTTTGAAAATGGATAATAAAGCAAACTACTAATATATTGATTCCAATGTTATCAAAATGGCGCTGAACTAACTAGATTACTTTTCTTTTTAAACTAGGATTGAAATAGCATTAATTTTTCTAGAAACCTTTTTACCAGAAAATCAAACTTAGCACGTAGCTTCTGCTTTCAATAAAGTTGAGCAAATAGTATTTCTTTTAGAAATACTGAAACAAACCAAACCTTGAGTTGACGTCACCGTTGACGTCACATCGTATTACTGAAATGTTCTGCAAATGGCTCGTTCGTCTTAAGGTCTATTTATAGAAACAAGCTCGATATGGTTGACTGGATTTTCATTCTAAGAAATCTTATTAATCGAATCTGTCACGAATGGTGAAAAGTATATTTGTCTGTTGGTTAGTTAAGGCATTACTTTTGCAAGAGCTACACTAGAAGTATGAGCACCGGAATATCATTGAATCGTTAGTCTATCAGGATATAAAGGAAACCATCTTGCATTTGCTCATCGAAGGGGAGAAAAGCTAGAAAACCTCCAATCGACAGATCAACAAACAACCGGAGACTTTTTTTTTCACTATTTTCGTCGTGTTTACTCATTTTTGTAGGAAGAGCTTAAAGAGTGATGAACCCAATTGCAATGCTGAGCGAATTGTACTCCTAGCAATTAATCTGCAATTTGTCTGAGTTGGAAATGGATACAATGGTGATTGCTTATCTTATAATTAATTTTGTTCGACAACTAACCATTCATAATTAGTCAATTCTTGGATTCGTTGTCATTAATCAATACAAAATTGTACTGATCATGAAAAAGCTTTTGGAATAATACATCATAAAACGCACTAATTCACGAACTTTCAAGAGTAGAGCAATACTGTTTTTAGGGAAATGTTCAGAAAGAAGTATATTGTTTCTTTACATTTCCCTACGAAAAAGAAATGTATAAAAGTATATCTTGTAATGAAAAACAGTTTTAAATCAACAAATGTATTTGTAGGTATATACCTGCAAATACATTTGTAGACTCACTACTCAATGTGATTTTAAAGGGTTGCAGACTTCAAATCATAAAGTTGTTGATTTGAAGCGTCATCTGTTGATTAAAAAATTGACTAACTTTTACTTTGCGTGAGAAAAACAGGGGTGAGAGTGATCAGAGAGCAAAAAGGAGGAAATCCAAAAATTCGACTTGGAGGAAATCTAAAAAAACTTGCGGAAAGAATACACAAAAATTCAACAAAAAGAGTATGCAGGAAGGATGACTCAATAATTTTAAAGATACAATGAAATTTCTCATACTATATAATAATTACATTTCAAATAGTAGGAGTTAGTGAAGTAATCTATGAGGATAGAGGAGCTAAGAGGGAAAATCTTTTGTTTAGACATGAGGAAAAGTACACATTTTGCAGAAAAAACTGGTTCAGATCAGAAAAATGCAAATCCTCAAAACAGGGACAAGGAGAAGGAAAACGTTACACAAAAAAACAAAAAGGAGGAAATCCTCCAAAAGGAGGAAATCTGTCATCCCTGGAAAAGAAATGATTTTTCCTAAGCACATCTGTTGAAACAGTATCTTCATACTTCCAAATGTTACTTTTGGATCATCTTGTACTTGTAGTTTAAGCTAGTTTTACCAAAATTGCAACAACAAACGAGGTTGTTGTTTCTTTATTTTGTTTCATCAAACTTTCCTGAACATTTTTGTGCAAAATTTTCGCAAAAAAAAAAAAATCATGGCACCTCTGACTAAATTAAATCAGTCAGGTAAAGATATTATCCAAGTGTTAGTGTTCCTCTAAAGCCAACAACAATTTCACAGTTATATTCGATGACGTTATAACACTATACTATAAGACAGGCCTATTATACTCCATAGAATAAGCCTTTACCGATATAGTACCGGACAAATTACAACTTTTATAGTAATATTGATAACCTGTGCACATAGTTTTGTTATAAACTTAAATATATGTTGATAACAACAAGAAAATTAGCGCTTTTAAATTTAAATTTGAATCAACATTTAATTTTCTAGCCACGGATACTATAAGAGTTTTAAGGGGACTGTTAAGTCAAAAATAAAAATTCTTAAATTTTTATCCAAAACTTATGAAATTTTTTTTGCAGTTCAATAGCAAATAGATGAAAAAAAAATCCAAATTTTCAAAAATTTATATTGATATTTTTTCCAGAAATTAAATTTTTATTGAAAAATTTAGCGTTTTTTCCGTAATTTTAAAAACGCTCCTTGCGATTCAAATTTCTTGCTATCTGTCTCAAATTTTTTGTACAAGCTAATCGAATATATATTGACATAATTATGTATGGATTTTGAATTTGACTCATTTGTTAATAATTTAAAAGTTAAACTTTGGTACAACGGCAAAAAATTAAAATTTTTTAAATAGGAGCATTACAAAAATTGCTGTAGAACAATAAAAAAAATACCAGATTCCAAAATTCATGCACAATTGTGTTCAAAATAGTATAGTAAACAATATCACCAAATTTAAAAAAAATATATCAACTTTTGAATAGCAAGGAACAAATCGAATACCCTAAAAATCTTAAAATACACATGAAGAGAAAAATGCAATTTAAGAAAATGAAAAACTGACGATTTCTGATATGCGCGCTTACAAAAACTCAAATAATATTCTTAATTCTTCTCGGATCAGCAAAAGTAAGGTATGTGCTGAAAGCTAGAATTTCAGGCTATATTTTTTCACTAAAATATAAAAATCGAAAATTTTGAAATTTTTGCATTAACAGTCCCCTTAACTAATCGGCCACATTTTTTTCCAAGGGGCGCAGTAAAACCGTATCACTTATCGTTGTAGCGTATTCAGAAAGCTCAAGCAAGTTTCTCTCAATGAATAGTAGTCGGCTTTCGACCAATGGACAATTCCAGCATTTTTTAAAAAATATTTTTTTATTCAATTCTAAATGTTCCGAAAAGACCATAAACACAAAAATGTCTGCTCAATGCGCATTTTCTTCTTCTTTTTTTTTTTTTTTTTTCTTCTTCTTTTTTTTTCTTTTTTTTTTTCTTTTTTTTTTTTTCTTTCTTTCTTTTTAAATTTGCCATCAAAATTCCCCTGTAAGACGTTGTCGAGAAAACGATCAGTCTGGCTCGAATTGAACTCGACGTCAAGAGATCCCAAACATCTTAGCTTGAAATGTAGCAGCGGAAATCAGTTTTGCAAGTTTCTCGCAAATCACGCTAACCTGTACGTGGCAATGATCTACCCAAGCCAACTATTTGGCAGAAACCTCACGATAACCATAGAAACGGTGGGACACCTTTACGTCACAGATTTTGTTGACTGTTTTGATCGAACTGGTTTTGGCTCGGTATTGAGGCATTTTCTTAAAATTTAAATAACTAGTTTTTTAAAGTTTTTTGTTTAAATATTTGGAATTAGAAAGAAATTCTTCATAAATATAAACTAATTTCACTCGTTTTTAAAAAATGCGGGAGTTGTAAATTGTAGTAGTAGCGTGTGTTTCGTTTAGAGGTCGGAAATATCGATCAAAATAAATATCGATACTATATCGTTGCATAGAAAAAAATATCGATAAAACATCGATAAATCGATACATGATTTTTTTTTAATTTGATTTTCAATTTTGCCAGAAACGAAGTTTTTCTGCGCAAATTTTTACTTTTCAAGATTGTTTTAATAAATAAATTATAAAAATGGTTTTAAGGAATAAATTATACTATCAATCAGAATAAATAAAATACATTTCGATGTCAATGCATAAATTCGCATTTATTTTTAAAGAAAAATTTTTGGAAAGTAGTTTACAGCAACTTTTCTGATAGAGATGTTTTTAATATTAAGAATTAGATGCAAATTCAAAGCACACGTTAGCAACAGAAAGGCTCTATGTTAATGAATACCAGTGGCGTAGCCAGGATTTTTTTCGGGGGGGGGGGGGGCCGAAACAAAAATTGTAAATCATGATAAATGAATAATTTGGGTTTGTATACTTAGTAATTTCTGAGGTGCCAACTTCAGTTTGTAGACATGTGATCTCCTTAATAATCACAAGTATCCCTCTTCAACTTTTAGTAATATTCAGAAATGGTTATTTTTCTTTACACATTAAATTAAAATGTTAATAAATAGAATACCAAATGACACTATAACGATTCAACCTGCTAATAACACAAAATATTTCCAAAATTCAAAAACAAATCCCTAAAAATTCAGGACAATCCATAAGAACTTGTATATCTCTGTATTTTCTCACTAGCTAATTTAACAACATGGCTTTTTTAACCTAACATTTTTTTTTTTTTAAATTCTTGTATAAGTCCACTTTAGCTTAGAGAAGGGCAAAAAAAGGAGGGGGGGGGGAAACAGAAAAGGGGGGGGGGGAAACAGTTAGTGTCCAATTAAAAATAAAAATTGGGGCTTCAAATCAGACACTATAATTAACACACATGTAAGCAATTTGGTTTGTACTCTTAGTGTTAATAAAATTCAGTTGTTTCGTGGGTTAGACACAGCTGAATTACACCAAATAATATTTTAATTTAATCCTTTCTTTAAAAGTTAGAGGACACAATAGGTTCATTTATAAAAATCTTGTTTTATTCATAAAGTTCTTGTTTTATGTAAATAATGATGATAAAGAGTTGAAAACAACAGGATAATGACTGATTTTTTAAAAACTTATTCTGTAATTACTATATGTAAAACTATAATTTAAAAATTCCCATTTCAAAATATCAATTCGACATACAAACTCATTTTACACATTGGTTTGTTGGCAATAAGTTAACTCGTGCAAATGCTTGTCTAAACGGTATTTCTTTGTGAACTTTTCTATCAGGTAGATTATCAAAGTATTAAAATATTATTGCAATAAAAATGTCGAATATATTTTTTCAATATTTTAAAATTACTTATTAATTACTTACCATGTTCTTATACAAGTGAGTAGCAACGATTACGAATTGTAAAGCGAGAGTTGCCATGGAGACTCTGGTGGAGTTTTAAAAAGAATATCTGTAATTCTAAAAATAATAATATCTATTCGTATTCGAAAGATTGGTTGATGTTTGTCAAAATTAATGTGTTCGTCGTAATACTGTGGAATTCTTTATTAATAGTTATCCATAACTACGAAACTTCGAACCTGATCTGCTTGATGGTTTTAATTCAACAAGGTCAAGGAGGGAGAGGGTTAGGCCGCCATTGAGAACGATCGGAAAAGAACAGCTCCCCCATTAGAAGTTCTTCATAAGTTTGAAATAAATATCGTTAAGTTTTTAAAAGACGGCAGTTAGAGTTACAGGAAGAACGAATAAAACTTGATAAATAAAAATAATATACAATCATGATACTTAAAAAATCGAATAAAATTTTTTCACTTTTAATCATTTCGGGGGGGGGGGGGCCCGGAGGGCCCCTCCCTGTCTACGCGGCTGATGAATACTAATAAATGATCTTATCTTACCATCATTATGTTTTCTTTTCGGTTAGGGGGCCATTTTAACTGTCCCTCAGCCAAGTCCAAACTTAAGTTTTGAAGTTTTTAAAAAGGGAATAAAGAAAATCGAAAACCCATGGAACTACAAAACGATCATCAAAAAACTAAAATTTTTTGAAAATATAGATATATAGGTACAAGGTGACTTGTTTCGAAATTTTTATCATCGATATTTAAAAAAAAATATCGTCGTATCGATATATCGCCGATCTCTAGTTTCGTTACCTGAGATCGTCGTCGCTGTCGTGGAATGACTGTTGATCCAGGCTGGAGGCCTGTGAACTGCTGCTGTGGGACATCATAGACAGCGTCTCGTCGATGTCGTAGTCACTTTGCACTGAGAACTCCACGGTGTTGCCTGCAACACAACAACACATATTAACATTCCACAGAAACAGCGTTATAGTTAGCGTTGTGATTTTTAAAGCACAGTAAAATGCAAGCAAATAATGTTAGTATAAAAGTCTGAAAAACTCTGAATATTAATATTGAAGTCTGAAAACTCCGGAGAACAATATTAAACTAGGGGTGTGGAACATCGCACAACTTTCAATTACACTATATTACTGATGTGGATTCGTGTCATTTATCGTTTTTATTTTTCATCATTTGCTTAGAAAAAATGGCCAGTTTTGGCGATAATCCTTGTATGGGTCTACAAAGAAAAAAAACTTCACCAAAATGGTGTTTTTGGCGAAATACTTTTCAAAAACTCCTATATTATCCTTTATTATACGTGAAACTGAGTAAAGGAGAAAAAACGATCGTTGGATGAGCTATGTTCAAGCAAAGAGATCTTTGTGTTGAAGGCATTCCTTTTTAACTTTTTTCGCCATTAAAGCATTTTAGCGGGAATTTCGGACGTGGGGATGTTTAGAACACCTTAAGAGGCATTAGCACAGCGATTTTTATCAAATTCGTTAGAGCCGTTTTTAGCAATCATTGAAAAACATGATTTTTTCCAATGGCAGCCACCGTATGCGCATGAGCGATTTTGACGAAAACCTTAATGGCAAGTCCTTTAGCCATCACCAACCTGCTCACAAAATTTGAACATCGGAGGTCAATTTGTTCGGGAGTTATGCTGACCACGTACACACACAGACATTTTTTCTAGATCACGTTTTTGAGATCAGGATGTTCCAAAACGTAAAGAAATGCAAAAAAAAAAAAAAAAAAAAAAAAATTAAAAATCATTTTTTAAAAAAAACATCAAATTCTGTACTTTCATTATCTTATGTATTACATATGGGTAATTGAACGTAAAAAACTTGACAAGCCAGCGAAACCCATTCTTCTAAAAATTACGATATTTTAGAACAAGTCCTAGTAAGGATCATTCCCAATATTCACTATGTTACAATCTTCTTGCCCAGTGCATTTGAAAAAACTTCATATAAAACCTTGACATTTGGTGAGTAGGTTCAAAAACGATCACTTAATGAAATGACATAAATTGTTTTCATTTAATGTCTATCATAAATGGAAATGGAAATTAAAATGGCAAAAGACAAAACCAGGTGGAGCCACTGCATATGGATTGACGTAAGAATTTCAAATATAAAATAAAATATATTAGACACTATTTTTTAGTACTTAATTTAAGTCATTTCATTCAGTGATCATTTTTGTACATACTCACCAAATGTCAAGGTTTTATACAAAGTAGTTTTTGAATACACTGGACTAGAAGATTGTAACATAGCGAGTATACTAGGACTTCCTCTTAATATTGAAGTCTGAAAACTCCGGACGGCAATATGCAAAAAAAAAAAAAAAAAAAAAACCCTGAAAAGTTAGCGAAACCCCAAGCTTCTAAAAATTACGATATTTAACATTGTAATCGTGGATAGTAATTAGAGAGGTCGGAAATATCGATCAAAATAAATATCGATCCTATATCGTTGCATAGGAAAAAATATCAATAAAATATTGATACATGATTTTTTTAAATTTCATTTTCAATTTTGCCAGAAACAAAGTTTTACGGGCAAATTTCTACTTTACATGATTGCTTTTTTTGTAAGGTGACTACTTTTTCAACTGAAATGGATCTATTACAAAAAAAAAAAAAAAAAAAAAAAAAAAAAGAAGTTCTATTTTCGCTTTATTGGTGCAGAGATTTTAAGAAAAATCAAGACAAATTTCAATAGCTTTTAGATGTATGGCAAAATATTCAATATTGGTGACATTTTAACTGTCTCTCACAAGGAGACCTTACGGTCTCGGAAATTCAGATCGGGATGAAATTTGGCAGATTGATAGTATACCTTAAGGGTATCCACACTGTAAAGTAATAAAGCGCACTAGCCAGAAGATTCAGAGAAAATAGGCTTTAAAGTGTTATGCGTAGCTTACATACTAGTAGAGATTTTTGATCCGCAGCTCCCGGTGGCTAAGTGGTCAGCGTGATGGGTTCCCGTACGGGCGATACGGGTTCGATACCACGTGAGGGAATTTTTTTCTTCTTCAATTTATAAAGTGACTGTTACAGCTAATTGAAATTTGAAATAAAGATAATACTTTATTTTTAAATACGTAATGTATTTTTAATAAAGAAAATAGAGATAAATTAAATAGATATAAATTAAAATTCTAATTACCACGGCAACAAAATTAGCGTAGGACTTAATTTATCTATGGATTTTGACCATATAGTTTTTATTTGTCAATTATTTATTTATATACATACACCAGAATGACACTTATCATAAAAACATGGAAAACAAAAACTGTTTTGACATCTTGCACAATTTATAAAGGAAGATTGTTTACAGGAACAACCTTTTTGTAAAAGATTCGTTGGAAAACATACTTCATTAACATTCATGAAAATATATCTTTCGTCAGAAAACTTGGAAGCATACCAGGCATACCGGATCATTTTATTAAAAATTGATGATGGACTATTGATTGTATTTTTATGCAGTCTTCACGGGTATTAATTTCTCTATTATTTTCAACCAGATACGAGCAATTTTGCATACGCTTTAGTAGATTCTTTACCTGTCTATAAAAATAGACGTCGCAAAGTGCCGTTAGGGTTTTGAAAATTTCTGACTACCTGCTTGAGTACAATAGGACAACATTCTTACTCTTCCATATAGAAACTGGTTCTTCATGTTTTTTGGGAAAATCATTTACTTCTCTACATCTTATAATATCTAAAAATTTATAATCACTTGTTTGTGAAAATAGTAAATAGAGTTTTAATGTACCTTCATTAAAAATACATTACGTATTTAAAAATAAAGTATTATCTTTCATTCAAATTTCAATTAGCTGGAACAGTCACTTTATAAATTAAAAAAATAAAAATTAAAAATTACCTCATTAAAAATACATTACGTATTTGAAAATAAAGTATTATCTTTAATTCAAATTTCAATTAGCTGTAACAGTCATTTTATAAATTGAAAAAAAAAAAAAAATCCCTCACGAGGTATCGAACCCGATCGCCCTTACGAGAACCCATCACGCTGACCACTTAGCCACCGGGGAGTTGCGGATCAAAAATCTCTTAGTATGTAAGCTACGCATAACACTTTAAAGCCTATTTTCTCGGAATCTTCTGACTAGTGCGCTTTATTACTTTACAGTGTGGATACCCTTAAGGTATACTATCAATCTGCCAAATTTCATCCCGATCTGAATTTCCGAGACCGTAAGGTCTCCTTGTCAGCCAAGTTCAAACTTTGGTTTTGAAGTTTTTGAAAAGGAAATAAAGAAAATCGAAAAAACACATGGAACTACAAAACGATCATCGTAAAACTAAAAATGGTTGAAAATATCGATATATCGGTGACTGTTATCGATATTTTTAATATCGATAATTTTTTTTAGAAATATTGATAAAAATATCGATATATTGCCGACCTCTAATAGTAATACTAGGATGTAGTTAAAATTGCATGAACTTGAATACATTTCAAAAACACCGCAAATTGGTACAAGTTTTCATCGGTAAGTAAAAATAGTTATTTAAATATGTTATTGTTTTATTATTCCTTTTTTAAATAGGTGTTTATGAAATAGGATCGATAAAAATTCTCATAGGCAATTCATTTTTATTATTTACCCAAAAATCTGGCAACAGCATCATACTCAGTAACTTTAGTATTAAGCGTTAGTTCCAGTTATTGCTAATATATAATAAGTCGTTGATTTTTGTTTGACTTACATGAATCGGGTTCATTTGTTTTGTGATTAGTGCCCTTGATTTGTAGTAGAGAGCGTATTTAAATTAATTCAGTGGCCTGTTTTAAAACCTTCTACAATAAGAGATAGTGTAGTAAGTGGAGCAAACTATTCCAGAACTTACCACTTTCATAGTCCTGAAAGTGCTTGTCCTTATTAGCTCGTCTCGATTCAAATAACTTCACCTCATCCTCGCTTCGATTGGCGGCTGCATTGGCGAGCAAAGGGTGAGTGGTGATCATCCTCACATTGGTGCTGGTTTTAATATTCAGGGAACACCGCGGAGTCTTTGTAGCCTCTTCTGTCAGATCATGCATGGAAGACGCCAGGGAATAGTTAGATGGAGTGTTTTCCGTCTTGTACTCCCTCACTTCATCTTCACTGTAATCGTCCTGTTGCAACCGGGACGCGAACAGCTTCTTTTGGGGTTTGCAAGAGGAGTCGTTTCCCAGTCTCTTGCTGAAGTTGACAGGCTGTTCTGGGTCGTTGTCTTGTTTTTCATGGGGGATCGAGTTCCACGCGTACTTAGGAAGAGTTTCGGTGATGTCCACCACTTTGGAATTCCTGGAATTCTGGAGTTCCGGTTTAGGGTTTTGTTGTTCCTGAGGCCGCTGTGGTTGGTTCCTTCTTTGAGCCACGGGCGATGAACTTTGGCTTCGCTGGCTGTCCACCTTGTTGACTGATCTTGGGAGCGGGATGCGACTTTCGTGCTTCACTTCTGTAGTTGGTTTTGGGATGCTTGACTCGTTGACCCTCGGATTGTGAGATGAATCTCTAAGATCTTTCTTCACCGGGGAGGTTCTACCGTACTTAGCTGTGTCTGCAGACCTACTTTGTTTCAGGGGATCTTGCTGCACTGCCGTAAAAGCAGATTTCTCAGACCGCCCAGGTCTGAAACCAATCTTTGAAGGCTCACAGTTATTGTCCATCGTGCTTTTTTCCACATTGTGATGCACTGTAACATTAGTTTGAGTATTATCCTGCTGAAAGCGGGGTGGTTGGCCCTGCCTGTAATTCAAACCCTGCTTGGCATTTTTCGTCACCTGAAAGGCCCCGTTATGTTTCTCCTCCACTACAAACGAACCGCTCATATTATCCACATTACCACCACGATTGGGTAAACTGAGTTCATTTTTCAACCTCTGATTAGCCATATATCTCGCAGCCGAAGGAGATATATGCCTCCTAGACCTTGACTTTTCCTGCGCGGTAGCGTGCTTGATCGGACTCGTCTTAGGACTATCCGTATTATCGTACGTTTCGGATAGATTCTGATCTATCTCAGTACTGAGAGCCTTTTGCTTGCGAACCATAAGAGATGGGGCGTCATCATTGCATCTGTAGTTTTCCCCATGCACGCATAGCCCAAGTGGCATGCCTGGGGGTCTGGCAGAAAGGAGGTTCTTTAGAGCTGCTGAGCTGCCCATGGATATCATCTTGTGTTTAGAGTTGATGAGTTTCTTCAGCATGCCGACGGCGCCCATTTCCCAGAGGGCACGCTGGTCAACTGCATTTCTGGCTGATAAGTTCCAGAGGGTGCCACAAGCGTTGCTTACCACTGTCAAACTTGGTGATTTGAGGTGCTGGAGTAGGATCTGAAGGCAATTGTGCTTCCTATGGATGAAAAATTATTCACATTTAGTTATTAAAATGGATTTACTATTATTCATTAAATAGATTCGAATATTCATTATAATAGATATTTTTAATGCTTTAGTATGTTTGGTCCAGTTTAGCATAGTACTTATATGAAATGAAACTCTCAAATTTTTAGAAAATTTTCTCTATTCTGTACATTTGAAAAGATTATGTTGTAATATGAGAGGGTGAAGAAGGAATAAAAAAGTCGCACTGAAGAAAGGAAAAGTTAGCATTAAATTAATATCTTCAGCATAAGATATATTATATGTCATATCAGGAATGTTAATTAATACCTCTTGATTATTGATTCAGCCTTTGGGAGTACTAAAAAGATTGTTGCGTACCATAGAAACATATATATATTCAGTGGTATTTCCTAAGATAATGAAACTGCAGTGTGAACACTTAAATCAATGTGGCTCATCAGTAATTATCTTTAATCACAAGTGTCTGGACACTACCGGCGATTGGGTTGCCCCAACGTAATTTTTAAATTTTAATCCTTGTGAATGCAATGACATTTTAATTTGATTGGTTTCTCCTCCCACTACTGGCGCTTTTTGGCATCCAATTACCTCCACTTTTTCAGCACAATTTTAGTGTCAGCTATGTTGCAGTAACAGAAGTCAAATTCAAATAGTTTGCCCTCAGTACACATTGATGTTAAAAGAGGACCTGCATTTCCCCCAAAATTCATATATATATTTTCCTTTTCGTACAAATAGTAGCGCAGAAGCATTGATGGAATTTCAAAGAAGATTTATGTGCCTTTATTAGGGCTGTAGCAGCCTTGTAAAGATTTCATTTGATATTGGATCAGAAGCTGGAAAGTTTTTTCCTTCTCTTGAAAATCTTGTATCGCTCAGAAATCCTCTTTTTAACACCAAACGATTAATCTAAGAATTACAGTTTTAAATAATTTACCTCTGTATTATAGTAAACTCTTTTGTAACCACCGATGCACAAAAGATATATTTTTGGATACATTTTTGGCGGTGTCGTGTATAAAAGACAGATACAACACCTAGGCACTAGTAATTACTTTTGCCTAGTGGTTAGCACGCCCCATTTCGGAGCTGGGGGTCCACGTTTCAACTCCCCGACTTCCCAGCCTCCACCAAAGTGGTTTAACTAAATCATGATGCCATCTATCGGCACCTTCTGAAAAATACTACACGAGTACCTCACAATCATCACAGTATCTTTGGTGATTCAATGCAAAATAGCAGGCATCTTTAATGATTCACTGCCAAACTCACTGCTCAGTCGTTCGTTCCTTTGCGACTCACTGGGAAGGGGCTATGTGGCGGTCTCGTGTACAAAACACAGATACAACACCTAGTCACAAGTAATTACTTTTATCCAATGGTTAGCACGCCCCATTTTAGAGCTGGGGGTCCGCGGTTCAACTCCCCGACTTCCCAGCCTCCACCAAACTTATAAGTTAAGAACGTTTGTAAATATACCTGAGTATGACCCTGTACTCGTTTTGTATAGCAATATGGCTGGACACATTCCGCAATATTCCCCCTCCGTTCTCCACAATAGCCAGAGTCTTGGCTCTGCTCTTGTAAGTAAGAGTTGATACAAGGAACGCCAGCGCCCCGTCTACCCCACAGATATCCGCTTTGTTGGCGCTACAGTGGGCAGATAGATTCCAGAGGGCGCTGAGGATAGACTTGAGGGTGGACTCTTTTGAGGCTTCCATGGCGGATTTGGTTAATAGGGTGACTGCACCACATTCTCGGAGGATACGCTTGCTGGAGGCATCGGCACGCCAGGAGAGGTTGCGAAGGACGCTGGCTGTTACCTGGGAAGGAAATTTTTGATTGGTAAGGGAAATAATACGGATATGATATATTGATTACTTACAAATGATTATTTGTATTTTTCTCTTTCACATAATCTGATGAATTATACCCTAATTAAATAAGAAAAAATCTGTTTTAGTTAAGGTGCTCAAGTATAGCTCTTTAATGCCCTCAGATGATGTCGGGCAACTGCAGAGTAAGTGAAGGAAGACTGCAGTATAAAAATATAACCGTTGAAGTA
The DNA here is from genome assembly GCA_963978545.1 of Linyphia triangularis. Lineage (NCBI taxonomy): Eukaryota > Metazoa > Arthropoda > Arachnida > Araneae > Linyphiidae > Linyphia > Linyphia triangularis. Next base: position 17,319,708 of record OZ021730.1, read on the forward strand.
CCTGAGGGGTTTCTATCGGCAGACGATAGTTGATTGAAGGGAATACAGTAGGGAGGGGGGGGGGGCACAAGCAAACTTCCGTATAAAATTAGCAATAGCTGTGCCTGTGCAAGGTCGCCGCTGACTTCCCGCAATGCCAGCTAGGAAACTTTACGTGGACCCCGCCAAGATAGTGAAATTGGACGATATTATTCGATAGACATTACATTGTTCTTTCTTGTGCGTGTAACAGAGAAAAATCAATCGTTGATGGGCTGTGCTCAAGTGCAGAGAGCTCCGTGTTTACAGGCACTCGTTTTTCAACTTTTTACGTTTTTATCGCATTTCTACGGGAATTTTGGAGGTGAGGATGTTCAGAACACCTTAAGAGTACATTACCATAGCGATTTTAATCAAAATCGATAATGCCGCTTTTTAGCAATCATTGAAAAACATGATTTTTTTTCAATGACAGCTATTTTATGCGCATGCATGTGCGATTTTGACAAAAACCTTAATGGTAGGTCTCATCGTCACCACTAACCCGCACACCAAATTTTAACATCATAGGTCAATTTGTTCGGGAGTTATGCTGACCACAGACAGGCATTTTTTCTAAACAACTTTTTTTGAAATCAGGATATTCCAAACAAGGACGGATCCAGAGTTTTATTACGGAGGGGGCGGTGGCTGTTGAATAGCTTGGGTAAATTTTGTTGTTTTTAAGTTATATTACTATACCATGGGATAACTTAACTTTGATAATACAGAATATGTTACAAATAGGCACAAAGTCTCAATAACATAAAGGTGACACAATGGTTGGCTACGTTTGAATTTACGACAATACATTAGAGTTGTCACCAATTGTTTGATTCAGGATAAAATATTGTTAAATATGATAGACAGAACAATCTAACAATGAATATATATATACACGTTGAACATTTTCAAACTTTAATTTGCTTTGTTATCTTGGTTCGTCCTCGGCTTTTTCAATTCCATTTTTTAAGATGAGAACATTTATATTAAAAATGTGCAGTGTTAATTCGTCAAATCTTGATTGAATTTATCTAAAGCCCGAGAGCAGAGCTTTTTTGTTTTGTTTTTTGGACCGAGTACTATACTTTTATTACCCTATACTAGAGGTTGTATACTAGAGGAGTATACTAGAGGTAGGAAATATCGATCGAAATAAATATCGATACTATATCGTTACATAGAAAAAAATATCGATAAAATATCAGTATATCGATACATGATTTTTCTTATTTGATTTTCAATTTTGCCGGAAACGAAGTTTTTCAGAACAAATTACTACTTTTCATTCTTTTTGTAAGGTGACTATTTTTCCAACTGAAATGGATCTATTACAAAAGAAAAAGTTATATTATCGCTTAATTGGTGCAATAATTTTAAGAAAAATTTAGATAATTTTCAATAGCTTTTAATGGCAAAGTTGAATATTTAGCATAATATTTTTACAATGTAAATAACTGAAAAATTAACAGAGGGATGTTTATATATATAATTAACACGTTTGTTCCCATTTTATTTTAATTTTCAAAAGCCAGGGAGGTGCACCCCCTTGAACCTTCCTGTTGGCGCCCATGATTATGAAGTGTGTATGGCAAAATATTGATCATTGGGGCGATTTTAACTGCCTCTCAGCCAAGTCCAAATTTTAGTTTTGATATCTTTGAAAAAGGAATAAAGAAAATCGAAAAAATACATGGAACTACAAAACGATCATTAAAAAAATAAAAATGTTTGAAAATATCAATATATCGGTGACTTTTATCGATATTTTTAATATCGATATTTTTTTTTTAAATATCGATAAAAATATCGCCGTATCGATAAAAATATCGCCGACCTCTAATGTATACCTCATATGAATAATTAAAAGTAAAAAACAGTCAACGCTTTCTGTGCTTACATTTTACATCCTCACACACACCTTTCAAGAGATTCTAAGAACACAATACTTGTGTGTTTTATTCTACCTCAAAAACAACCTATTCCTTTTTCCAGATCACAAAGATAAATGACTAACAGGAAAACAAATGCTCCGACAAAAAACCATTTCAGCCAGACTACATCAGTGCGTGGGCGTTCATTTTAGGAGCTTCCTCGCAATTAACTCGCACTGACTCACTCAACAACAAACGTGGCGGAAGTTGTCATATATTGACACACACACACTACGGGCGCGGTGGAATACTTCGCAGCTTATTAAAGCGATGAGTCGGCATCAGAGCCAATTAAGAGAGAGACAGGAAGACGGGATGGCCGTATTATGAAGTAGTGAAGGTTCTTTACGTAATGTTTATGGAGTGGTTTTGTTTTGGGGAAGTGAATGACACTATCATGCTGAGGTGTGTGACGAGGAGTTTTTTTTTGTTGAACAGAGGGATTTGTAGATATTTACTAAAATATGAATAATCAAAATTACTTAAAACAAGGGCACTGTATCTCAAAGGTAAAACACGAAGAAATGTTGGTCCTAAATATTATTTAAAAAACTCTTTTACCACACATATGACAGAATACTGTCACCCTGACGAATTTAGCAATCAGACACCCTTAATAATTCTAAGGGTCGTAGTCCTGGAAACGAGTTGTTTCGATTTTATAAAAATTCAGTTATTTGACTGATGCTTTGCCTGATAACTGGAGGTGGGTGAAGGGGGTTGGGGGGCTTTAAAATAACAATTTACAACGAGAAAATTTAAAGAATTATCTTTAGATACATTTTTTTTTTTTAAATTTTAGAAGCAGACTTGTATACTGTCATTTCAAAATATGCTGTATTTGTGTGAATTTGACCATCAAACATTTAGAAAACACATACTCAGCCCTACAAATTGTTAAAAAGACTTTTTAATGAAAAAACATATACAAAACGAAGAAGATTTTTATTAAAAAATATAAGAAACGATGCTTACGTTCAAATTACGTTGGTGATTCAGCACATTTATTGAGCTTTATAAAGTGCGTCTATTTAGAAACGTCTAAAATCATGTCTATAAAAAAATCTCAGAAAAAAAAAAATGGAGTTTCTAGTAATTGACAAACAACTGCTCGAAAGATTATGATAAATTTTTTTCTAATAATGATCCTTTCCTTTGGAAACGGGTTGAATAAATGAAAAATTCTCATAAATTTGCAATTCCTTTAAAACCCTTGATAACAGTTAATTACATACAAAGCTTTTTATTGTTAACAACAGTTATTTATTTTATGAAATACGTATTTTATTTCACAATGCAGAGTTAACGTTCTCAGATATCTATGAAAAATAGTACAGTGGGTGATTTCTCTATTTATTATTTTTTTTAACAGCCCAATAATATAAAGTAAAGGGAATTTTGTTGCATAACTCTTTGATGAATTCATCAGGTTTTTTGTTAAGTGTACAATATTCCATTCGCATTTCGCAGCCAGGGATTCATTTCGTTAAAATCATTTATTTGAGTGAATCTAGTTTTTCGGATACGATTTGCATTTCGTTCCTGCATAGTTTAATGGATATTTGTTGCCATTCCAGTATCACCAGAGAAAAGAAAAATAAAAAAAAAAAAAATGGAAAAACATTTTTCAAAAAGAATGAAGGTGAACAATGGCTTTTTCTTCTTCTGGAAAAATAGAAAATATGAGTACAAATGATTAAGTATTTTAAGACGAATATTAATCGGAAGTGCGTTTTGTAATATATTAGTTCCAAACAATTTAACAAAATGATTTTTTGATTTTTTTTTTTGTATGCTCATGAACCTTGTAAACTAATGCGTTTACTAAAAAACCAGAGACGTATATATTTTGGCACATTTTCACCCAGTCACTATTTTTTACTTATAATTATATTGCGAAATTAAGAATTTAGTACGAGCATCTGCTTAGCCGTCGCCCCTCCCCCTCTACTTGTTCTTTGCCCTAGCAAACGCTCAGCGCCTTATTCTCTTTTTATTTTCTTATTCCTCACTGGGAACTACCTGAGATGAAGTAGTAATGGCCAACCCCTCAGGAAAGCACTACAGAATTTATTTATGATCTAAGATCTAAAATTATGGGCGCGAATACTTTATTGTGCATGATGACTTGCAATTAAATGATTTTCATGGGGGAAAAGGAAATACAAGTTTATGATTGGTTGAACACGTAATTTCAACTATAAGTCCCATTTAATGATAAATTATGATTGGCTGAATTGATAGAAGTTGCAATTCAGCACGTCTGAAAATTCTTAAAATTATTACTTACATAAAGTTCATTGTTAAAACAAAATATATAATTTTAAATTTAGCTTCTGCTCGGCTCTTATTATGTATTTACAAAGATAATGGCTTTTGACTTATCGGGATCAATTTTCTGATCCAAAACTAGAATTTGACGAAAGTTCGTTGTCAAAAATGTCAAAAAGCTCGCCAACTAGACAAGATTCGTAAAAATATTATCCAAGTTTGTTTTGTCAACTTGAAGATTTTTTTAAAAATTCAAACTAAAACACAAACAGTTAATTATGGCAATAAAATAAAATTTCAATACAGTGACCAGTATTATAGGGTAATTAAAAGTCGTAAGATGCTTCTCATCCTAGATTTTGTAAAAAATTATTATCGATCATTTTCCCATGGTCTTATTAATCACCAATTCAAATTTTATAGCATAGATATTATAAAATAGTAAGAAAAATAGTGATTTTGGGAAAAGAATTCGAAGAAAGAGAGACAACTCACCTGCCTGAGGTCTTCCGAAGGTGAGTACAGCTGTGCGACAAGTGCGTCCATAAAGGGTCTTATAGAGCATAGTAGTGTCTTGTTGGCTCCGTCCCCGAAGGTGAGATTGGTCAGCGCCATCCCTGAGTAGCGACGGATCGTGACACAGTACTGGTCGCCACTGCACCCGTGAACTTCGTGGTCAGTCTGCAGGAGTTCTGCGATAGCCTGCAGACCGCCTGAAAAAGATGTCTTTATGATTTATGGTAGTAGATGAAATGTGACTTGGAGGATTCATATTTATGAAAAATTATGTTAATTATCCTTGCTTTTACAAGCATGTAACTGTTAGAGAGGGATAAATGACATCTATCGATATAAGGTATGGTATCGATTTTTTTAAAATTTTTTTTTTGATACAAAGTATTTTCGTGTCAAATTAATTCTTTATGGTAATACGAGGTCTGTCCAAAAAAACGAAAACTGATTTTACTTTATCTTTTTTTTTAATTTTATTTTCCAAAATTTAGAGTGGATCAAACTTAACCACTTCAGAATTCTCCCCATTCGAAGCAATGCTCTTGTTTCACCTTCGTTTCCAATGTTTAAAACATTCCGGGAAATCTTCAGGAGTCAGGCTGTTATGCTTTGTCGTTTCACGTTTATCGTTTCCACGTCGTTCCAGTGCCACCCCCGCAGGACCTTTTTACATATCGGGAACAAAAAGAAGTCGCAGGGGGCTAAATCTGGTGAATAGAAAGAGTGGTCAACCACGGTGATCGAATTACGGCTTAGAAACTGGCTGACAATCAGTGCTGAACGTAAAGACGCATTGTCGTGATGCAACAGCCATCCATCATCATCACACAAATTTGTTCGTACTCGACGCACTCGATCCCTCAAGTGCTAGAGAACCTCCACGTAGAAGGCAGCATTCACTGTTTGTCCTTGGGGAAGAAATGCATGGTGGACAACACCATGAATGTCTAAAAAAACGAGCAGCATGACTTTGATCTGCTTTTTTGACATTTTTTCGTACGTAGTTCATCCTTTGCTTTCCTTTCCTAACAGCCTTTAACATTTCATGAATTTCCCAAGAATTGTCCCCAAGTTTCACCAGAAATTTGATGTTGACTCGTTGTTCCATCTGCTCGTAAATCTCTATCGTCGACAAAAGCAAGAAAAACACGCCATGGAAAAAAAAAAAAAAAAAAAAAGTCCCGGTTCGAACAGTACGCTTGCCTTGACTGTTTGGTTATTACTGACGCTCTATTGGCTCACCCGGCAGCAAAGTAGCCAGTGTTCTCGTTCGAATTCTAATTCAAGCCCGCCAGAGCAATTCAGTTCGTATATTTATTGAACAGACCTCGTAAGTAGTAGTAATTTTTACTTCTAAAATTAGCATATTTAAAATTTTTTTGTTTATAATGATTTTATTTTACGTGAATAATCTTCAATGTGAATGTTTTTTAATTTTAGTATTTCTCCTTGAGAGGAATAGCCAGGAGCAAACAAGAAAAACTCTCACTAGGCAGCTTGATAATTAACAAAGATTCCGGACGTAATAGCTGTCTTATCAACCCATTTTTGAAAACGGAGATTGCAGAGTTCCAAAGCGGTGATTAGTTCCCGTGAACCTCAAATTTGAAAATATTTTTTACACCATTTTACCTACAGACTATTAGGAAGTTTAACCTGGCCAAGTTATATAACTGAGTGCAAGTTTTAAAATCATTGTATTTAATTAAAAAATGAGAAAAATCTGAAATTATGGTAGGGGGAATTGACTTCATAAATAACCCAGATAAGCCTCGAAATTTTTGCACTTTTATTCATTCTGTGTTTGACCAGGTAAAGTTCATGTGGAAGGCACGCTGGGTTAGATCGGCCTTTTAGGCAATAGTCAATTTTCCTTTGATTAAACCTTTGTCTATTGTAGAGTCATACTTTGTCGTAACAATGTAAACACCAACAGTCCCAGTAGCATAACAACGCTGGATCATATCGCTGGACATTGGCCAATTCCAATATGGAATTTTTTTTAACCCAGTTGTTACGATAAATATTGGGCCAATGCTGGATAAAATATACCAGAAATTTTGAAATATCGAAGCACAGTTTTAAAATTGAAACAAACACCACAATATATTGTTACGAATTTTTGTATATTTGTAAATATTTCGTAGTGTTAATTTTGTAAATAGTAAAATTTATGTACATTTTGCATAAGACAGTGCAATAGTTCGCCTTTAATCTGTTTCCCTGCAATGAATCTCTCAATGCTTGATAACGGGTTTTACAGAGGTAACTCTGGGAAGCGAGTTTCAAGGGGCAGGGCATTTAACATTATGGTAATGGGAATCTCGCCAAGTTGGCGACGGTTTTGGCGACTAATTTTTGTCGCCAAATTTGGCGAGAAATCGCCAAATGTCGCCAGACTTGGCGACATTTTCGGTACATGTATCCCATGTACATGTATAAGGACTTTTCGACTACAATCTGGAAAGTTCTCCAAATGTCTATCTCTGGAATATTCACGAAAGTTCCCCACTCCTATATAAGCGCGGCCTGAGTTGGTTAGTAGTTAGTTGTCTCTCAACGTTCATTGTGAGAGCTGTATTCTTGACTTGAGTTAGTTCTTGAATTTTGAGTCACTGAATTAGTTGATTGGAGATACTGAGCATTCTAAAGCGAACTGTTTTGCATTGTCTTTTGCGGCGATTTAGCAGTTGTTTGCAAGTTTTTAACTGCTGTTTTGTGCTCTATTGAGTTGTAAAGAGCTGTATTGTGTCTACTAGAACGAGAAGTTCTGGAGCTGTAAGAGAACTGTGAAGAGTTATTTTGGAATAAATTTCTGCAAGTTTTGATCTGATTTTGGCTTCAAATCTTTCGAACCCGTCCACGCAACAATATATTTTGTAATGTTTTTAGCAAGTTTATTTTTAAGAAATCGTGTATATTGAAACGATGTTCGAGTTTCAGCTAGAATTGGTCAATATTTCAGAACCCATGTTTTCAACAGTTTTCAATGTTGCTGTGTTACCTGAACTGAACATCTACAAATACGCCTCATAACTTTGAATTTGGTCTGATGTCGAACAGTCGACTCTTTCTCTACATCGAATGACGTAGTCAAGAAATAGGGGTTGTGTTGACGTTTTAAGAACTTGTGCTTGATTGAACTAGTAGATGGCCCCTTAAGAAATCATTTTTATACAGAACTATACAAAATCGTTAAATAAGTATAAATATATTAATGAACATTCAATGTTCGTCAGCCTTACCTAATTGGCACATAGCGTATCTGTGGTCTTCATCGAAAGATAGCTTCATGAGGGCTGCAACGGATGGACCAAGTTGTTGATCCACGCATCGACCTACGAAAAAAAGGGTTTATAACGTTATTGTCGATGTGATCTTTAATAGAAAAGAGGTCAAAGTAACCTCACACTTAGAAATCCAAGTGGCTGTATCGTGAGGAAGGAACAAAATTGTGACCACACTCAGGGGTGTCGCCCGAAATGTTTTTCGGGAGAGGGATATAAAATTTAAATACCATTTAAAGTTGCAATTTTGAACAAAAATTGAAGAAATTTTGTTTTGTGTGGTAATAGCAAACAGAAGATTTTCAGGAGGGGATGTATCCCTATATCTCTTCTCCCTGGCTACTCGCCTGACCTCAATGGTCAAAGTGAGACTTCCAGTCATGTAACGAATATGTTCTTTAATTTTTGCCGGATAACGTTGCTCAGCTGGAGGATACATTAACAACAACTTCTTCATGGTTTATTTATATTATTTAAAGTAGCTGCAATGCCAAAGATAAGTTTATATAGTGTACGTTGTTCATGGTACGTGGTTCATAGTCATTAAGATAAGTACTCACTTGTTTGAATGTGAGGACCGTCTTTTAAACAGGCTGTTACTACGAAAACGAAATTGCATTGAGACATATATCATAAGTCAACCAATAGAGGGAAAATAATTCCTCCATATACCTGTGGAAGTTCGTAGAAATGAATAATTTTAACTTTTAAGTGCTGTATGCGGTCTGGTAGACTGAGAGTCATTTTTCGTGGTACGTTTCCACCCTTTAAAATGTATAATGGTTAGTACCATCAAGTAAATAATCCGTACGTCAAATTAATAATGTGTAGCAAAATAACATTTCATTAATTTAACATATTAGTCACCTTTCACTCACACATTTGGAAAAGCAGTCTAGAGATCTCTCAAATTAGTTACGTAACAGTTTGTGTCACAGCAGTAAAATGTTAATTGAAAATGGCATGTCGTCCAACTAGAACAGTCAGAAGGGTTAGATGTTACCAGTTTGGCAACATCTTGATGTTGCTCCAAATACCTTATAATATTCAAAAGCTTGTCCAATGGCACGTCCTATTTGAACATCAGTGCATCCTATAACAGATTGTGCAACTGTCAACAAGGAATCTTAAAAATTTGTTGTTTGAACATCTAAGTGAAAGCAGATGTACGTTTACATATACCGGGTGTCCCAAATATGACCGACAATTTGAAAATTCAAATGGAAAAAAAAAAAAAAAAAAAAAAAAAAAAAAATGGAAGGCGATAGAAATTTAGGGTTTGCTGTATTCTACTTAAGTAACCAGGGACTTTATTATTACCAATTTTCAAAATTAGTTACAAAGTTCGTCAACAGCTGGCGCTGATGACTAGAAAAACTACAAAACAATGTTTTCAAAATAACCACCGTTTGCTGCTTGTCAGAACATTCCAACTGAAATGTTTCCACTGGCGTCTGCGAATTTTGTCCTCAGACTGCGCCACATTGTTGCTGCAAACGGTGGTTATTTTGAAAACATTGTTTTGTAGTTTTCATAGTCATCAGCATCATCTGTTGACGAACTTTGTAACTAATTTTGAAAATTGGTAAGAATAAATTACCTTGTTACTTAAGCAGAATGCACCCTACATTTCCATTTCTACCGCCTTCCGTTTTTTTTTTTTTTTTTTTTTTTTTTTTTTTTTTTTAAATCATTGGTCATTTTTGGGACATCCGGTATCTTCCATATGCCTCCCACAAAAGGGCAATGAGTGAATGGGCATGGTATTTATACGGTATTTGTTCACGAAATCTGAAACCTAACCTTAGCTAATGATGTCAAGGGAATTGTAAAATTGGTCATGTTATTTCTTGTCATATCCAAGCGCTGCCTCCACTACATTTTATTGTACGAAACGAAACTGATAACTTAATGAGCGTTGTACCTTTTCTGTTGTCGTCCGTCCTCAGCCGGTCGCAATAGTCTCTGATCTGCTCGAGCAGCCTGAGCACCCTCGCCTCGCGTCGTCCCTTTTTATCGTCGGGCTGCGAGAAGACGACGTTGTGGAGCGCCACTCCAGCCCTCTCCCTCACCTCCCATTCCACGCGACCAGAATGGTGGAGCGTGTCTCCTCCTCCACCGGACTCATCCTCTTCGTCCTCACCACTGTGCAACAGGCGGATCAGGAGGGGAAGGCATCCTGCAACAGGAGGACAGAAAACTTAGTGATCAATAGAGTAGTGTGGAACTCAATGTTTAAATAATATAACCCATAAAAATAAAGTTTTTTAATGTAAATTCTTTGTACGCATTGTCAATTTCTATATTCATTAACACAGCGCCGATTCCGTAAACAAATTGTGATTGGTGTTAGCATCTAATTTTAAATATCAAAAACATTTCTATCAGCAAAATGTGCGGCAATGGTATAAAGCCAAAAAGCCAGGACACTCCCTATCTCTCCCTTGTGATAGGCACACCAATACCCGTCTATCCCGACTTGCTAGTGGTCACCTTAAAGGCCTCACATATTCTGGCGGGAAGCAAAAAATGTCCTCTTTGCCCTAAATGCCAAAAAGAACAGGCATCACCTCAGCACATTTTGGACTGCCTTGGACTGGACTGGGAGGACAACTACTGTCCACAACTAGTGTCAGACTTCATTAATGTCAATGGCTTCACTGATATTGTCTGACTTCTTCAGACAAAAGGGAGATTAGAAACAACAACAACAAATGTGCGGCAAGCTACGTTTCAAAATTTATTTATTAAAAAAGAACTTGAATTTATGCGCTAGCATCCAGATATCTTTTATCTGTAGCGATTAAAACAATTTTATTATTTATTTAAAACAAATTTCATAACAGGAAAAAGTTTCTTTAATGGTCGATTAAATAATATTTTAGCGCGATTGGACAACGGCAATTTGATTTATTAGTATTCCGTAAATGCGACCTTTTAGTAACAGTTACAGTCCCCAAAATTTAATAGAATGCATTGAATCGACGTCGTCCAATCTATCTGTCAAGTTACAGCCCGGTTGGATGACGGCAAGTAGGTTAATTAAGCCTCTGTAGATTCGCCCGTCATCGACAAACATACACACAAAATCGAAGTTAATGTTATAGATTTAAAAAATGAATTCAGGTCATGGGCGCAGCTGTACTAAAATTAATCCTTACTTAACATCAGTGAATAAGTTGTAGGATGGATCTTTCATTTGGAAAAAATATAGTTCCGCTTAATCTGCTAACACGGTTCATCCTATATCGGCACAGTTCAATTACGTTATATGGGAATGGAATCATAAGCAACCGATCAGTACTGAAACCGGCTTACAAATCCCACTGATGTCAAGTAGAGGTGATTTTTAGTATAGGAAGAGAAAAGGGGGTGCAATGGACAATTCCCGCATTTTTTAAAAACGAGTGAAATTAGTAAATATTTACGAAGAATTTCTTCCTGCTTCCAAATATTTAAACAAAAGTTCTTTAAAAAAAAATTAGTTATTTAAATTTTAAGAAAAGAAAATGCGCCAAAACCTGTCCGATCAAAACAGTCAACAAAATTCGTGACGTAAAGAGTACCTAGTGTTTCTATGGTTATAGTGAGGTTTCTGCCAAATAGTTAGCGTTAAAAAAGTTGGCGATGGTAGACCATTTCCACATTCCGTACAGGTTGGAATGATTTGTAAGAAACTTGCAAATCTGGTTTCCGCTGCTGCATTTCAAGCCAAGATGTTTGGGAATTCTTTACGTCACGATTAAAAAAAGAAAAAGCGCATTGAGCAGAAATTTTTATGTTTATGACCTTTTCGAAACATTTAGAATTGAATAAAAACATTAAAAAAAAATGCGGGAATTGTCCATTGTACCACCTGGATTTTGAAAATTGAAAATAGTATGGAAAAAAAGTGGTACGATAAGCAGGATATAGAAGTATATTATAGGCTTTAAAATATTCAATGGAACAGATGTTTAGTACATAACTACTAATTAAAATTTTATTAAGATATATCCAATTGAAAATCCAAGTTAAAACAAATTTTTTTAATCACACAGCACCCCTTTGGGGGCCATCTCCACCTCCCTGTAAATAATTCTGGTCCCAAGATTCAGGTTTGGTTATAAGTAAATTATATATGTTTACAGTTATCTGGAGTAAATGCGTGGTATTTCAGAAAAGAATCCCTGAGTTTGAAAAGTCATTGTGAAACAGTGAGGGACAGAAAGAATAGACAAGTGTAGTGCTAGGTAAAGAGGTGTGGAATTTTAATTACACCCCTTTGCGAAATCGACTAATGAGAGTAAATTTTATGATGGTAGCACATAATTACTCCACGAGACTCATTTTTATTTCAGTGGATTTGTTAATAAATAAAACTGGTGTTCGTGAGATACTAAAAACCCCTCTGTGTGTCTTGTAAAAACAAAAGCATTTTGAAAAATAACAGTTTGGGCTGTTCTATTCAGTAAAGGGATGATAGTGTTCTTTTTCAGGAGGAAAATAATAAACTCACTCCGCTATATTTTGATGTTACAACAATGTGCTGCTACATTTATAACTAATTTGGCGAACTGGTGTATTTAAAATCCCATAAATGTCTATCCAAAACCGGTTCTTGCTTCTGTTTCACAGTTATTTTATTTTAAAGTTTGGAAATCCTTTGTGAAAGACCAGGCACTCCCACAATTTTATTATACTGCCACTTTTTAATTTTAACCTTTTGTTGATAAGTAAAAGTTTTATTCATTTTACAACAAATTTATATATAGTGTAATTAATATCCATAGGCATTTTGTACTTCAGCAGAAATTCCAATTTCGTTAAATACTTACGTGAAAATTGTGAAACAATGTTCGGAGAAATGTTCAACAGAAATACTTATATTCTTTTTTTTTTTTTTTTTTTTAATTTGGGTGAAAATTAGCTAAAAAAATTTCAGAAGACAAAATTTGCTAATTGCTTTTTTTTTTCTACATCCATGCAGCATTCATTCATTATTTCAGATTTTTTTTTTTTTTTTTTAAATGTCAATTGCACATACAGCTCTAAAATGAAAAAGAAATTTTTTAATTCTTGACCACATTTCCACTTACCTGCGTTCAGAAATCGAAACATTTAGCAGAATTACTACTAAGCAAGTTGCATATTTTTATTAACTTGAATTTTGATAAAAACTCATTATTTATTTTTAGTAGGGAACTAGCGTGTAGGTTAAAGTCCGATTAAAATTTTAATATGAAGAATTGATGTTATGTTGGAGAAAGATGATAAACATCGTAAATCGTTATCGGAATTTAAATAGCATTAGAATCTTTTAAGCTATTTATTTGTTGCCATAGAAAGACAATTAAATTAGTGATAAAATTACCAAACGATTTCTTACGATAATATTTACCAAAAGCCCATATTAAGAAATTCGCGTTACAAGTTGTTTCAAATAAAAGTATTTTGTAAAAGAATTGCAAAGCAAAAAATACACTTTCCTACATCAAAAGAAAGTGTCTGGAACTAATTATTTCTTTTTATCCTTAAACTACTGAGAGTTATATTAATTTTATAAACTGATGAAAGCTGTGAACTAGATGCATAATGTTATTTGGTGCGAGTTTTTGTCGTTTGGCTACATTTCTGCGACCTATTGTCAGAAAGTAGAGAGCAGAATAATGAAATAAGCATTTACATTATTAATAGAATTTTAAAATACGAATATGTTTTTAAAGATGAGTCGTGATTAGACACAAGCACGTCCCGATAATTCCACTCGATGCAATACTAATAACGCTGCGCTTAAGGTCCATATTCCCATGTTCTTTTTAGAATCGACATTAAGATTATACCATCTTTTCAATATCCGCAGTCCTATTTTTAATCATTTAACAACTTCTTTTGATAACTGCCCACGCTAAACTAATAATGTGTGAGATCTGCGGTGTCAGCATTTTTGATATCCGACTGCCATAATTAATATTCAGTTTTCTTCGTTCTTGCACCGATTTTTTTAAGGCACCCTTGGTGCTAATTCAGCAATTCTCTCTGTTTAACACAATGCTCTCTCTTCGACGACGCTACGAAGCATTTTATTGATTTCTTTCATACTAGTAATTCGTCTGTTTCCCTCTTTCTCCGTGCTATCTTAATAAATGTGTTAGAATTCTCCAAATTGACTTTTCACTGACTTCACCACGACACTGCAATAATTTAAAATGTGAGAACGTTACATTTATATATCAATGACATGAAGTTGTAAAATTTTAATTCTATTCTGAGACGACAGCATACACTTTGAAAAGCAAATTCGAACCTACAGCTAATCACAAAAGCGTTTTTTTTTTCTTCTTTTTTTTTTAATCACGAAATGCAGTTGCTTGTGATGTCTCTATATATAATTTCCATAATTTTATTCACACTGAAGTTAATGAGTAAACAAAATTCTATTTAACAGTATCGTGTAAAATCATAAAACAAATTGTTGCACAGTAAACACAAAATTATTATTATTATTTTCGCCGCTAGATAAAAGCAGTAGTGACGTCGCCATGCATAATGTATATTAACAGTAAATTTATATACTAGGTAATGGTTCCATTACTTACCGCACTGTCTCATGGCGATGCAGTTCTCGACAGTATTCGACATCGTGAGCAGAATCTTGCTCGCCTCCACTTTGTTCTGAGAGCGAACTTTGTTCAGCAGGGAGGCGATCAACTCCTCCTGGAGACACAAAACAATATTAGTGTTAGGAGGATATCCGATTTAATTTTTAAATTTGTTATTCAATTATAGCTTTCCACTAATTTTTATTATATTCAACTAAAAAACACTAACTCATCTTGTAGAGTGTCTTAAGTACATTATAAATCTATTATACAATATATAATACTTTATATAATACTTTCCTACTTTATAAATCTTTAACCCTTGGTTAGGCGAGCGACATTTTGTCCCGCGATTAGTCTATTAGTGAGTTCTATTTTTCGTGCATACCATTAAATTCGTGACTAAATATCAAAGTAAGTGGGTACTTTAATTAAAATTACAACATTATTGAACAGAATAAAGTAAAAATTAAAAAATATTTAAAAAAAACTTTAAGAAGGCTTTGATCATGTGCTGCCATCTATTGAGAAATTGAGACTACGAGGGACATTTGTCAACCGCGCGACTAACCAAAGGCTAAATATGAGCATAGTGCTTCAAAATGCTTGCGATTTCGTGTTTTCGTACTAGAGTGCACTGCTCACTAACGCTCGCAAACGCCTAATGATTGAATTTTAATCTTTGATGATTCGCTCGTAGAAATGTTACATGCTTGCACCTTTGCTCCTTAAAAGGGCATCAAAATTCGATCAAAAAGAATTGTCGAACTCAGCGGGTGAATTGTCTCAGTAACTGGTTTTACAATCGGTTTCCAGTGTAAGCAGACACGCCAGTGATGGGGACTGATAATCACTATGTTGGGCTGCCTGTTGGTAGAGTTTCAGATTTTCACACGTTCGAGATGCAAATGTAGGATAATTCCAGTCGTCCAGCTCTTTTGTCTAACGATGTTTAGGCGTAGAACAGCCCTTTGCGCCACAAAAATTGTAATACCTAACTAATCGAAGGTAACTAAGGTACAAATATTGTTGCACAAATTGTCTATATATATTGTAAATAGTGACGTATTATTTTAAAATTCTATTGTAATTTATTTTTATCTATATATTTAATAGGCAATACGTGTTTTGGGGTTAGTCCGTCCGCCTAAACTGCTCAACCAATTTCAATGATCAAGGTGTCATTTTAAAGGAAATAAGCTGTAGATTTGCCAAAACGTGCCAAAATAATTTATTAACACTTTATTAATTAGTTAAATTTCAATATTTTTCATCATTAAGCTACTACAAAGCCTCAATGATTTTGAATATATGAATGGCAACATCCTTACGTATGTAAACAACAAATCCGTTGCTAATTTTAAAGCTCTTTTTAAACTCTTCGTTTCAAAATTGATTTTTTCTGTTTTTCTAAAGCATTTTTGTATTAGAGTAATTATTATTTTGAAGTATTTCTATCCAGAAATGCCTCGCGTTGGACGTCGTTATCTAACGGGGCGACTTATCAGAATAAATAAAAGATATTGGGACTTCAATGTAAGGGCATAGCTAATGAAGTTTTAAGTCAGAATGTTGGCGGATAGTATATTTAACTTTCTATTATAAAACTGCAATTTGGGTGTTTTCTCTATTAGGCCTTACATTAAATTTATAAAAATTTGGTTACATTTTTTATGGCTGGCAAACCTATTCGAGCGCAGCAAGATGTTTTAACCACAAATTCGAGCGGCAAAGCCGCTCAATCCGAGCGCAGCGAGGCGTTTGGGGGTTGGCGAGAGTTAGCGAGCAGGGGGCGAAGCCCCCTAGTCTTATTTTATTTATTAATTAATAGCGATTATACAAGTTAGAAAAAGGTGGCAACACCTAAAGCAATCGAGAAGTTTCGAGATATTTCTTTTCCGATGAATTGGCTGGAAATTTCGCGAATGTCTCACGCGCTTGTATATAAAAGACTGGAGAACGGGAAAGTTTTCAGATGTACTTCGGACTTCGTTGAAAGCTGATCGCGATCGCTTTGTTGACCTATTGGAGTAAGCTTGTATAATAGCTATATTCGAAGCTGTTCTCGTTGAAGCTTGTATTGAAGATTAATAGTGATTGCACTGTTATCTGTGAACAAATTTTGTGAGTTTTCTGAAGAGAATAAATACTAGTTTTTATCTGAAAAACTGTGCCGTCATTGCCTCAGCGGAAAAATTCGTAACAGTGGTGTCAGAAGTGGGATTTCGTAATTTCGAATGCCGACAACTAGAGGAATGATGGAAGACCAAATGAAGCAGTTGATGGAAATGATTGCTGGAATAAAAGCCGGACAAGAATCCACGGCCGCTGAAATGAAAGCCGAAATAAAAGCCGGACAAGAATTAACCGCCGCTGGTCAAGCCCGTCAAGAAACGACAAATGCCGAACTCGCCGCCGCAATTGCCGCTGGTCAAGCCCGTCAAGAAACGACAAATGCCGAACTCGCCGCTACAATCGCCGCTGGTCAAACCCGCCAAGAAACGACTAACGCCGAACTCGCCGCCGCAATCGCCGACAGCCAAGAAGCAACATCATCGGAGATTAAAGCTTTAGCCGCCAAGTGTGAAACAACATCTGACACAGTGAATGAAATCAAAGAAGAAATGAAGATAGAGCTAGCCTCAATGGTGGAATCAACCATAATAGAAACTACCTCAAATGTTCTGCAATCCGTGAAA
Organism: Linyphia triangularis; assembly: GCA_963978545.1. Classification (NCBI taxonomy): domain Eukaryota; kingdom Metazoa; phylum Arthropoda; class Arachnida; order Araneae; family Linyphiidae; genus Linyphia; species Linyphia triangularis. The sequence goes on from OZ021730.1 coordinate 17,337,011, forward strand.
GAAGAAGTGTTCAATGCAGTAAGAAAGGAAGTTGATGAAAAGTTTGAGGAGTTTAATGGAAAAGTGAACAACTTAGGAGACAAAGTTTCCACCTTGAAGGACGAGCAGGAAAAGTTTCATGACGCTGTAGAAGAAAGACTACGGAAAATGGAAGCTCCCGAAGCTGTGACCTTTGCAACTCCTAATTGGGATAATGTTTCCACTCCCTTCATTGCGACACGTTCCAACATCAAAGTGGCAACTTTTGATGGGAAGTCGTCTTGGCGCGTTTATCAAACGCAGTTTGAAATGATTGCTTCTGCAAATGGATGGGACGATACTTCGAAAGCATTCCATCTTGCGGCATCTCTTCGAGGTGAAGCTGCTGACATTTTACAGACGCTACCTGAAGAGAAGCGGGGAGAATTCGTAGCGCTGGCAAGTGCGCTGAAATTAATGTTTGGGGAGCAGCATCTAAAGGATTACAACAGACTGCAATTGAAAGTGAGACAGCAGAAGGCCAATGAAACTCTTCAAGAATTGGCATCGGATATAGAAAGACTGTCGCTCCTCGCTTTCCCAGACTGTCCCTCGGACGTACGAGATAACATGTCTCTTCAGTATTTCGTGGATGCCATCAAAGATCCCGACATACAGCAAGCTACCAGGATGTCAGACAGCAAAGATCTGAAGTCCACCCTCGTCTATGCCATGAGAGTAGAAGAAGCACAGCAAGCTTCTAGAAAAGATCGGCATTTCGTACGTGGAACATTGGCAGACGATTCCTCTGAACTTTTCACGAAGAAGTTTCAAGAACTGGAAAACAAGATGGAGCGAATTATGAGAAATATTCCTGGCTCGAGGGATCGAAAAACTAGAGTGGTTTGTTGGCTCTGCAACCGAGAAGGACATTTCAGACGTGATTGCCCTGAATTGGACCGGAGAGGGGACAGACCCTCGTCCGAACCTCAGCAGTTAAACTAAAGAGCGGCTATCTCGCGAGGCGGAGGTCGCCGTGTAGAGCAGGTGGTGCCCCACTCAGCCTCTATCACATCTCATCCCTTCAAGGAGGAAACTATGGTTTATTCGTGGAGGGCAAGATCAATGGAACTCCCTGTCGTCTAATAGTTGACTCAGGGGAAAATGTAACCATCTTACGGACGGATGTAGCCCGGCGCCTGGACAGCCAACCTCTTTACACGGCGCCTTCAGTTTCACTACAAACTGTGACTGGTTACAAAATTTCTGTGCATGGAAAATTAAATGTCAACATCTCTTTTGGATTTCACACCTACACTCACACCGTTTACGTCGCTGAAATTATTGACCCATGTATTCTTGGATTGGACTTTTTAAAGAAAAATGGAATTACTTTGAATTTCGAGAAAGGCGAGCTTCAAACAGGGAAAGAAGAAGTTCCATTGTTCGGTATGGACTCGGAAGAGCCGTGTGCATATCGAATAGTAGCTCTTGAAAACATCGCCATCCCCTCCATGACAGATTTGGTTGTAAAAGGTTCAATAGAGCTCCCGAAGGCCTTCCGATTCGGAGTAACGGACTTCCCATCCTCGAATAGCGTCCCGAAAGGAGTGCTAGTAGAAGCGACGCTTGTGGATCTCTCTCAAGAGGTGGTGCATGTGAGAATGGCCAACATCGGTGATGCTACAAGAATTATCAAGAAAGGAGAAATTGCCACTTGCACACCTGTTACAAGCATCGAACGAGGATCGGAGGAGCTTCCGACTGCACCATCCGCGGATTTAGTGAACCAGCTTCTCGAGGACTCCCGGTTGGAAAGAAGTCAAGAGAAGATTGTCGGAAACCTTATAAAAGAATTTCAAGACATTTTCTCCATGTCATCGAAAGATGTAGGAAGAACAAAGCTTACTCAACATCGAATCGATACTGGGACCCATTTACCTATTAAACAACATCCTCGAAGACTTCCTTTCGCAAAACAAGAGGAGGTCGGGAAACTGTTACATGAAATGGAAGATAATAGAGTTATCGAACCCTCCTCAAGTCCATGGGCCTCTCCAATCGTACTCGTTCGAAAGAAGGATAGTTCCACCAGGTTTTGTGTGGATTACCGGAAGCTGAACGAAATTACGAAAAAGGACAGCTACCCTCTGCCAAGGATTGATGACACTTTGGACACTCTATCGGGGAACCAGTGGTTTTCAACTTTGGATTTGAAGAGTGGATACTGGCAAGTGGAGATACATCCCGACGATCGTGAGAAGACGGCCTTCACTACCGGACAAGGATTATGGCAGTTTCAAGTTATACCGTTTGGCTTGTGTAATGCACCGGCTACGTTCGAGCGACTAATGGAGACTGTGCTTAGAGGACTTTCCTACGAGACCTGTCTGGTATATTTGGACGATATCATTATCACCGGGCGGAGTTTTGATCAACACTTGCAAAACGTGAAGAACGTGTTCTTGAAGCTTAGGGAAGCCCACTTGAAACTTAGCCCATCAAAATGTAAGCTCTTTAGGAGGAAAGTTAGTTATCTCGGACACATCATCTCATCCGAGCGAGTGAGCACCGATCCAGCCAAGATCCATGCTGTGCAAATTTGGTCTCGACCGCAAGATGTTCATCAATTGCGAAGCTTCCTAGGCCTGTGCACGTATTACCGTAGATTTGTGAAGGGATTCTCCAAGATCGCCAGACCTTTGCATCGACTAACAGAGAGCAAGCAGAAGTTCCTGTGGACTGCCGACTGTGACGACTCCTTCAATCAACTGAAGAACGCTTTAACATCCGCGCCTGTTTTGGCTTTTCCCGATGTTAACAAGGACTTTATTCTGGATACAGATGCCAGCAATGAGGGAGTGGGCGCCGTTCTTTCCCAGGAAATTGAAGGACAGGAGAAAGTCATCGCTTATTTTAGTAAGAGCCTGTCAAAATCCGAGCGGAACTACTGCGTCACAAGAAAGGAGTTACTGGCAATAGTAAAGGCCGTGGAGCACTTTCATCATTACTTTTACGGCCGAAGATTCCTTTTAAGAACTGATCATGCGTCTCTGACTTGGTTGCTAAATTTCAAGAATACAGAGGGACAAATAGCAAGGTGGATTCAGCGCCTGCAGGAATACGACATGGATATCCATCACAGAAAAGGAACGTTCCATGGAAATGCAGACGCTCTTTCTAGAAGACCATGTCCGGAGAATTGTGGATTTTGTTCCAATGCCGAGTCTAAGTTTGGGGTTAACACATCGGCCGTTCGGAAAATAACCACCAAGTCGACTACTTCAGACGTGGACTCTTGGAGTGACCAGAATGTTCGAAAGAGTCAGGTTGAAGATCAAGACTTGAAACCTCTAATTGAATTCATGGAAGCAGCTACCGGAAAACCCAGTTGGCAGGAAATTGCACGCTATAGCCCAACAATGAAGAGATATTGGGCTATGTGGGACTCTTTGCACTTGAAGAATGGAGTACTCTACCGTCGATGGGAGTCCGATGATGGCAAAAGCTTCCGGTGGCAATTAATCCTTCCAAGTTCTAGAGTTACCAACGTTCTAGAAGAACTTCACAGCAGTTCTACTGGAGGACATTTTGGTGTCACGAAAACTCTTCAGAAAATCAGGGAGAGATTCTTCTGGGACAAAGCAAAATCCGACGTGGAGAAGTGGTGCAAGTCCTGTGATGCATGCAATTCGCGGAAGGGACCGAAGACCCGAACTCGTGGAAAGTTGCAACGTTACAATGTAGGAGCACCATTCGAAAGGATTGCTTTGGACGTCTTAGGCCCCCTACCTCACACAACTAATGGCAACAAATACATCCTAGTTGTCATGGACTACTTTAGCAAGTGGCCAGAAGCATACGCGATCCCGGACCAGGAAGCCACAACCGTAGTAGAAGTTCTCGTACAGAACTGGATCTCCCGATTTGGCGTACCCCTGCTGATACATACCGACCAGGGAACGAACTTTAACTCTGCTGTCTTCACTGGGCTGTGTGACTTGCTCGACATGGAAAAGACTCGTACAACTCCTCTGCACCCACAATCCGATGGAATGGTCGAACGCTTTAATAGAACATTTCTGAATCATCTCTCCTTGTTTGTTTCCAAGAACCAGCAAGATTGGAATCAGAAACTTCCACTATTCCTTTTGGCCTACAGAAGTGCTACTCACGAGACCACCGGCTATACACCATCTCAAATGATTTTTGGAAGAGACCTTAGGCTACCATGCGACCTCCTCTTTGGACGACCACCGGACACCCCTTCCTCGCCTGTACAGTATCTAGATGATCTCCAGGCACGTTTGGAAGCCGTACATCGGTTCGCCAGAGAAAGAATCAACATCATGACAGAGCGCATGAAGGTCCGCTACGATGCCAAGGCCACGGAACGTTCATTCCAGGAAGGTGACAAAGTGTGGTTATGGAATCCTAAACGTCGGAAAGGACTCTCCCCTAAGCTCCAGACGAACTGGGAAGGGCCGTATGTGGTCCTTAAGAAGATCAACGACGTCGTGGTAAGGATTCAACGGACACCCTCCTGTAAACCTAAAGTTGTACATAACAATAGACTAGCCCCATATTATAGTAGAAGTGATTGAATTGCCTTTCCTCTTAAGGACTTCACTGCCCGGGACGTGCAGTCTTTAAGAAGGGGGAAATGTTGCACAAATTGTCTGTATATATTGTAAATAGTGACGTATTATTTTAAAATTCTATTGTAATTTATTTTTATCTTATTTTATTTATTAATAGCGATTATACAGGTTAGAAAAAGGTGGCAACACCTAAAGCAATCGAGAAGTTTCGAGATATTTCTTTTCCGATGAATTGGCTGGAAATTTCGCGAATGTCTCACGCGCTTGTATATAAAAGACTGGAGAACGGGAAAGTTTTCAGATGTACTTCTGACTTTGTTGAAAGCTGATCGCGATTGCTTTGTTGACCTATTGGAGTAAGCTTGTATAATCGCTATATTCGAAGCTGTTCTCGTTGAAGCTTGTATTGAAGATTAATAGTGATTGCACTGTTATCTGTGAACAAATTTTGTGAGTTTTCTGAAGAGAATAAATACTAGTTTTTATCTGAAAAACTGTGCCGTCATTGCCTCAGCGGAAAAATTCGTAACAATATATTTGTATCTGAAAAATAATTTTAGCTAGGTTAGTTTCAGCAAATGATTATTTTATTGCATACTTAAAGTGAAAATAACTTCATCTTCAAAGTTATTAAAAAGTAAAATGTCCTCAGAATGTACCTTTGCAGAAAAGCACTACAGCTAAGAGAGAACACTTAAATTAAATTCCTAACAGTTAATCAAAGAACGACACTGTCAACCTTTGTCCTTGCCCAATAACATGCTATTCTTTCAAAAACAGTCAAAAGTTTTCATCACAATTTCTTATCGGATTGGCGGGGGAATGTAAACAGTTGGGAGTTGAGATGTCATCTTCCTGCTTAAGCTTTTCAAACGAAATGTTTCATTGGAGAAAAAATCGTACTGTATAAAAGAGACGTTTTTATTGGCTGTGTGTGTGGTAGACATTATATTTTTATTCATAGTTAGAACTATTTCACTAATAATAGAATCTAGTCATTTAAATTTAAAGGAAAAATACATCACAAATTATTCTAGATAGATCCACTAATCCATAGAAAATTTTATGCAAAGACTTTTTCCGCCCACACGTCTAAGATTAAAATTCCCAGCCAAACCCACAAATGATACTTTCGCGTGTTATATGCCTAATAGTCCGAGAGGCGACTGCCATTTTTGGACCCCATCGAACATCATTCTGAATTTTTTATAGAAATTAGAGAAAAGTGAGTAGATTAGGAATTCATTGGTCTGCCGTGGCAAAAATGGCCGAAACTGATCAAAAATCGACTTGGAATTAGTTGAACTAAAATCCGATTGCCAAATATGTCATAACTTGCCAAAAATAGAACAAACTTATTCGTCTGGCAACCCACTTCATTTTGATTTTCAATGAGAAAAAGCACAAACGATTTCTGATCTTTGGCTCGGAAAACTTATATCTTTTAAAGTAAGCCAAATTGGCGACATCAGTTACATCATAAGTGACGTAATATTTTTTGCCAACTTGGCTCCCTTTTAATAGATGCAAGTAGACCGTCGCCAGATATCTGAATCGTCTGCAACCTTCTTAATTGAAAATTAAAGAGTGAGGGTCACCAAATAAAAAAAAAATGCTCATTATTTGGCAAGTTATGGCGCATTTGGCAATTGGATTTAGTTTAACTTATTAAAAATCGATTTTTGACCAGTTTCGGCCATTTTTGCCACGGCAGACCAGTGGATTCGTAATCTACTCACTTTTCTCTAATTACTATAAAAAATTCAGAATGATGTTCGATGGGGTCCAAAAATTGCAGTCGCCTCTCAATCTATAATGAAAAGTCTCGCCAAGACATTTCTCATACTAAAATTGAAAAGGAACTCACGACCGGAAGTACCGGAAATAATGAGAATAAATTTCCAGATCTCATAGCTTATACTATAAATGCCATAAAGATATTGTTACGAATTTCTGTATATTTGTAAATATTTCGTAGTATTAATTGTGTAAAAAGAAAAATTTATGTACATTTCGCAGAAGGCAGTGCAAGAGTTTGTTTTTACTTCGTTTTCCTGCAATGCGTCTCTTAATGCTGGAAAACGAGTTTTACAAGGAGAAGGCTATTTAACATTATGGTCAATGGCAATCTCGGTCCCTTGGCGAGATAATGCCAAATTTGGCGACCAAAATTAGTCGCCAACTTGGCAAGATTGCCATTTATCATAATGTTAAATGGCCTTCTCCTTGTAAAACTCGTTTTCCAGCATTATCACTGTAAAACTCGTTTTCCAACATTAAGAGACGCATTGCAGGAAAGCGAAGTTTAAACAAACTCTTGTACTGTCTTATGCGAAATGTACATATTTTTTTTTACATATTAATTAATACTACGAAATATTTACAAATATACAGAAATTCGTAACATTATGTTATACTTATTAGTTTGACCTCAAAAGCTCACCTTTGATTCCGACTGTTCTGACAGCTGCGAGTGGAAACTGGTTGATGCTGAACTGTTGGACAAGTTGGATTGGAAACTGATCATGCTGGATGAATTCTGCTGGGCGAGTAAATCCAGCATTGAGCTATCTGATCCTTCTCCATCACCGCTCCAGTACACTGCAAAACAAATTTAGAGCTACATATTTTTGGGGTTCAACTGGAACGCTTTAGTACCATTTCCAATTAATTTGAAGAAAAAAGAAGGGGGGGGGGGGAATGAAATTCGATCCACTCTACTATACATACCACTACATCAGTTTGAGAGTCTTGAAAAGATAGTAGGATTACATGCAATTCAACACGAATTTCTAAATTGAATAGTTTAACCCTTGGTTGACAAATGTCCCCCACAAAAATTGTTTTGTCAGTTTCTCAATATCTATAGCAGCTCACAATCAAGGCCCGTCCCAGTAACTTTCTATCTAAACTTGACATTTTCTTACTTGTATTCATTCAGTTCTACGCGTGTACTCAGGCGACAGAGAACCTAGTTGGTTGACGTTTTTCCCCCACACGAACAGCCCTGTATTCTAATTTTGGGAAGGTAATCTAAAAGTTTTTTTATATTCTCATTATATTTTTACAGTTTTTATGTTTTGTGAGGGGGGAATACTATTTTTTATGATACGATTTGACTAACACATTATTTCTCAGCAATTTAAAAAAAAAAAAAAAATGCGACTTTTAAAAAAAAAAAAAAAAAATTTTAATTTTTTTTCATTAATTCATTTTTTTTTTTTAAAGATATGAAGTAATACTGAACATGAAAAAATTTCACAAGTGGGTCTGCAAGGACTATTTAATTCAGATTGAAATATGTGTAAATTGTGCAAATGTTGAAAGAGGACAATGAATGACTTTTTATGAAAAAATTTCTCTGCCTTATATAATTGTTTTTATACTATTTTACATGTAAATTTATATTTTCATAATAATTTTATCGACAACGTTTAATGTGATTATGCTTATTGTGTTTTAAAACTGTTTTAAAAATAAATTTTAATCTACACAAAGTTAATTTCAATAATAATATGTTTTTTATTCTTACAGTATTTTTCAGGTTATTTTAAAAATATTTTTTAATTTTTACTTTATTCTGTTCAATTTTTTTTTTATTCTGAATAAAAATGTGTGAGGAAGCAAATTTTTAGTGACTTCCATACTTCAACTTGTTTAAAATTTGTGATGCCACTTCGACATTCTAAACTTTAAGGTTATATTTTACATTGTTATAAATATTTTTTAAATATTTTTTAAACATTTTTAAAAGCAATCATGAATCTCTAATTCATTTCATTCATAGTAAAATGTAACCATTAAATGGTTTATATCCTTAAATAAATAAATAAATAAAAAAATAAATAAATAAATCCATTTTAGATCACATACCAACATAACTTTACACTCAAAAGTTGACTATTTGTATGCTATAAGGTGAATTAAATTTTGTATATAAAGTAAATTATTAATAAATACATTTTAGCTACCAAAAATTGAAATTATTTTTAAAACAACAAAACAAAAAGGAGCAGCCTTGTTACATCTTATATAACTTAATAGTATACATTGTCATCGACAAACGAGTTCATCTGCCAAGTTGCAGCTCCACTGGATGACGACAAGTGAATTAATTAACTCCCCAAATATTTTGCCAGCCACAAACACACACACAAAATCGAAGTTGATAGGGTTTAAGAATTGACGTTATTGGTAAAGAATTGAAATTTGAATAAAATCAAAACTTACTCAAAATGAATTATATGACGTGAATTTCTACCAGAAACCTCAAGCCATAATCGGAATAAAATTCTCAGACAAGTTAAAAAAAGCCACATCCTGATTTCTGGCTAAACTCATATTCACTGCAGTTCTGGTTGAGGCTATCATTCGAATCAGTAAATTTTACGCCGGGGTTTGAAGATAAGCACCCAGACAATCATTTCTTTGTCACTTCTTTTTATAAGCAAAGACGTTTTGCGCGGTTTTCAACTGTGCGTAAAAAAAAAGAAGAAAAAAGTGTTTATCGCTTGTGTCATCGAGAAGTAACGAAGGAAGAGACTATTATTCATGTATGGGTTCAGAGCCATAAAACATGATCGGGGACGTAGCCAAGAATTTTTTAGGGAAGATATATGAGATATAAAGGTTGGTTGGTTGGTTGTATTCAGATTATCTGGCGCCGTCAGCAACACGAGGGTTATAATGCGCCGAAACATTCGTCATTAGACAAGCCAACATACATTTACAAACACCCATGCCTTACACGAGACTCGAGCAGACAACCTTGCTTTCTAGAAGCTAGCACCCTAACCACTATACCGTTTGGTGGGCGGGTTTTTTGGGTGACCAATCATTTATGAAACAATTTTCTATGTGTGTCATAAGAACAATATGAAATAAACTAAGGTATTCTTCCATTAGATGGATGTCAGATGAAAATCGCCAAATTGTAGCGATAACTGTAACACATTCAAACTTGTAACTTTCCAATTCAGGACAAGGTTTCTATAGCAACCCTTCGAACTAAAGAATAAAAATAAAAGTTTAAAATATTATTTTTGTGTAAATATTTCAGCTTCACATGTCTCGTATATGACCATACATAAAGTAATAATACTATATTAAGTGGCCTAAAGTTTTGGGAAATGTCAAATTTTGAATTCGCCTACAGGAATAGTTTTGTTGATCGGTATTTGGGTAACTGATGCTCAGTAGTAAACGTTAAATCATTTTATCTAGAAATACTTTTAATATTAATCATGAAAGCTGATTATTTTTAATAATTTTATACTGAATAATTGCTTGTGAATTGAACAATTGAAATTATGAAAGTCCCTATAAATTAAAAAGATCATTACATAATTTGTAATGTCTTAATATTTGTACACATACGAAATTTAATGTCTGGAAAATTTCAACCATTGGGTAGATTTTTAACAATCCTTGATATAATAAATGTTTTTTTTTTTTTTTTTTTTTTTTTTTTTTTATTATTATTATTATTAAAAAGGTGCATTTAAAATTTTTTTATGTAATCCATAATGTTGTGTTGAAATTCTAAAAAATATCACTAATGATGAGTAGGGATATGATAAATTGATTGTCATTTAAAAATTATTATTAATTTTGTAAATTATATAAAGTTTTTCTACTAGTGCACAATTTCAAAAAATGGACTCGAATCCCTTCAACAATAAACAATTATTCAAATGAAGGTAAATGATTGAGGTTCTTAAGTTTTGTAAATGTGTTCCTTATTACACATTCAGTCAACTAATTAGCAAGTTAAAAAGTGGCAACTGCTGCTGCATAATTTGTAAATAAATTACGGTTTATACATTTAAAATATAGTTAAAATGTCAGCCAATCTTAAAATATATCTATTTGTTTACTTTCAGTCAAGATGTCATACAGAGATGTCACAACAGCAGACATTTTGAAGAAGATAAACCTTAGTGCTTGTGATTGTGTTGAGAAAAATAATAATAAAAGATTATTGAAAGCTTTTAAATAAAGATTAATAAATTGTTTCCCACTCTTGTCTAATTTTTTTAATGTATGTACTATGTATATTGCTTTTTTTTCCAGCAGTTTAACTCATTGGGGATAGAGACAAATTTCACCATGTTAGTGTTTTTTTTTTTAAAAAAACACTGTTTTTCTAAAACTTAGGTGATTTGGGGCATTTTTGACAGACTCCTTACTTATATTGTAGTTCCTACTTGCTTTAGATACTGTTAAATGTATGAGATATTTTGACATTTAAGTTGAAGTGCAGAAAAATTAAGTTTTATGCATTAAAAAGTATTGTTAAACAATAAAATATACCTTTAACTGAAAACATTTTATTCTTTTAAAAAATGTACAAGAAATCATATCAAATCTGAATATAATTGTTTTGATTGTAGCGTAAGATCTAAATTTGAAAAAATAGTATCCAAAATATAATAAAACAGATAAGATTTTACCAGACTATTAAATATTGTATTTAAGTTGGAATTGAGAAAAAAGTTTTATGCATTAAAAATATTGTTAAGCATAAAAAATATATTGTTAACTATAAACTTATTGTTCTTTTATAAAATGTATAAAAAATAAAAAAAATCTGGTTTTAATTGTTTTGGTTGTAAGCATTTGATCTAAATATTTAAAATAGCCTCTAAAATAAAACAGATCAATATGGGCGAATCCATGCAGGCCCCACATGAAAAATCTACATGGACTAATATGGACTGCTTATCTGGATCCATATAGAATTTCCATCTTATTCCAGCTAGGGGAGTTGACATGGGCCGATATGGGTTAGTTGTGTGGGCCCATGTGGGAAAACACATATGGGCCCGTATGGAACTCATGTACACGTTTCTACGCGGGGCCTATATGGGCTGCCCATAGGGGCCCGTATGCTTAACCCACCACTAACCCATGTAGGCCCATATGAGCGTGCTACCTGGGAAACTTGAGGTGTGGAACATCGCACAACTTTCAATTACACTATATAATATTGGCCATTGCAGTAAAATTTTACAAGGTAATTCTTATCATTCCCTGTCCTTGCTTGTGCGTGATACGCAAAAAAATCAATCGTTGATGGACGAAGCTCAAGGGCAGAGTGCTCTGTGTTAAAGGCACTCGTTTTTCAACTTTTTACGCTTTTATCGCATTTTTATGAGAATTTCAGATGTGGGAATGTGTAGAACACCTTCAGAGGCATTACCACAGCAATTTTGAACAAAATCGTTAAAGCCGTTTTTTAGCAATTACTGAAAAACTTTATTTTTTTACTCATTGCAGCTACCATATGCGCATGCGCGATTTTGACGAAAACTTTAATGGTAGGTCTTTGGGATATCACCAACCCGTACACCAAATTTGAACATCGTTGGTCAATTTGTTCGGAAGTTATGCTGACCACATATACACCGATACACATATACACACATACATTTTTACTAGATCCCTTTTTTGAAGTCAGGATATTCCAAAAAGTGGAGAAATGCAAAAAAAAAAAAAATAATAATAATAATAATAATAATAAATTTTGACCGAATCCTATACTTTCCTTACCCTATGTATAGATGTGGGTAATTGAAAGTAATAAATAAAAATAAAGTTCGATAGAATACTGAAACAAAAAGTTCAGTTATTTTGAAAGCCGTAAAAATCTAAAACTAAATTTTCAAAATTAATTGCAAATGTTACTAACAGGTGGCGCTGTGCACTATAATTCTTACAAATAAAAAATGCTTTGATGCTCAGAGCGATTAGTCTTCGGACAGCTTAGCAACTACAGCGCCGTCTGTTGGCCTCATTTGTAACTTCTTTTGAAACTTCTGTTGAAAATTTTTACAGCTTTCAAAATAAATATATATTTTGTTTCATTCTTCTATCGATCTATGTTTTTGAATAATTTAATTTGAAAATCAGGGAGTCCTTAGCAAGACACCCCGTAGATAAAATAAAGGAGAGAACCTTTTAGAAGCTTCTCACAAGATTAGTGTAGGGTAGAAGCTACAAACAGCAAAACTCCGTTATAAAGCAATTTACTTATTACTTTTTCGGGATCCTTTTTAAAAGAATTAATAATAATGTGATTATTTCATTAACCTTCTCTCGCTACTTTTGAACGTCCGATAATAGAATAAAAGTTAGCACGATTGAACACAATTCTTAATCAAGAATTAAAGTCACGTCTAACTATGTGCTGCCTAACAAAAGAATACTGTCAAGAATGGTCGCTGCATAGAAATTGGTGTGTTGCCAAACATAAAGAACAAAATTTCTGGAAGCATTCCAAACGATTCTGTAAGCATAAATTCGTTTCGCGGTCAAGATCGGTTACATTTTTCTTACTGAAACCGTAGAAATTTTTGTTCCGAAATGGACGTTTAGTCAATGTCAATGGATGTTAAAATTTCCCCACTTACATCTCTTTGGAAATTGAAATTAAAAAAAAACAAATTTAAGATGAGAACATTTTGTGTGGTAATTGACTGGTATTGAATAACGAAAGAGGTCTGTGTTGTAAATTTATTGCAAATACGGTACAGATAAAGTTTCTACTTCAAAGCAAAATGTTTATAGAGATATTAAAAAGTAAGAAGACATTGTTATAAAAAAAAAATGTGAAGACAACCCCCCCCCCCCCCTCTCCTCCAACACAATCGGTTTAATTTTATATGCTGGAGGAATTGTTAACAAAACTGATACATAAGTACTCGCCAACATAACTTAGACATGAGAACTAATGAATGAGATTTTTTTCTTCTCATTTTTGCTCTTATCAGTTATCTGAAGTTGATCATCGCAAATCTCTGTTTCTCCTCTGTTTCACTTACAAGAAAATGATCATGTAATATTAAGTAAAAGACATATCGTAATTTTCGTGGCGTTTTTTCCTTTAGCAGGCTATAAATGTAATACAAATCATCGCCAAAAATATCCCTACAATGACTATTTTTTTTTATTTAATAAAATTATGAAAACGAAAATGGTAAATTACACAAATCCATGTCAAATTAACCAACATTAAGTGTAATTGAAAGTTGTGCGATGTTCCACGTCCCTAATTTTTTTTTAAACAAGTATTACCAAAAAACACATAAATCTTTAATACTTCCATAAGCAGTGTTTTTCGAGAAGTGCATTGGAAAAGTAGAAGACAACAAAGTCTCGGAATTGAGTCTTCTTCTCAGGATTCAGGTGCTCACCTGACCTATAACTTGATGTCAAGTTTTGTTATCTGGGTTTGAAAAGGGTCTATATTAAGTTACGGTCTTTGTGATTAAGAGAACATGTTGTCTGAAAATACTACGTTTTCCAAATTGATGCCAACGTGATCAAATGATCAGCCTTGAGCATTCTTTATTGCAATTGAGTACGCAGGAAGAATCAGAAATTGGCAGCATTTTAATATGGTATGGTAGTGCTGTGTTGACTGGAGTTAGATCAATCTTGGGCATTAGAACTATTGTAATTGCATGTTGGAATGACTTTAGCTCTTATCAAATTTCGTCTTTAACCACACTTCAGCAATAAATGTAAAATTTAGGCGATACTACCTCCATTTTACATCATTACAGAGTTAGTCAGTGAGTCATTGATGAGCGTAACTCTTATATGTTAGAGAAAGATTAAGAAATCGTATATTTCCGAAAAGGAGGTTAAGGGGGGATATTTTATCCAATTGTTCGCCTGCACAAATTCAAATAAGGCCATGTGTAAAAATGACTCCACTCTTTTCTACTCACTTTGTTCGGTGTTCCACTCTGTCTGCTGCTCCTCCGTATCCTGTTCCATGATAAGTGTACCTGTGTCTAACTCGTTGTAGTTCCTCAAGTCACGACTCCGCCGCTGGCTGCTGCTATGTCGGAAGTCGTCGCTAGTATTCTACAAATAGAGACAAAACAATGAATTAGACACCGTAAAAAGAAAAAAAAAAGAAAGAAAATTGGCATTTTAGTGAAGATATAACCGATTAAGTTAGAGGACAGAGATTTTAAATTATATTTAAGTAACGCTGAACCCTCTAGAAAAACAACGCTTTAAACGTAGCTGAGCTCTCTAGAAAATCAGCCCTTTAAAAATAGCTGAACCCTCTAAAAAAACAATTCGTTAAATGTAGCGAGTCCAAATTCGGAGCGTTGCACATTTTGGACAATGGAAAATTGATCGAAACATTTTGAGTGTTGCGAAACTTATCTGAGAAAAACGCTTGGGAAAATAGCCAATAGGTGAACATTTGGCGCTGTTGTTAGTTACTAATAATGATTATCAAACATGGCATAACTAACAAACAGTATCATTCAAAGAGTTATAAATTTATGAACTCCCTACAAACGGAAATAAGTTTTACAGCAACAATAATATAGCCGATACATAAGGAATATATGCATTGGAAACAAGGGAATAATTGTGTTTCATTGAAATATAATGTACTTTGTACCAAAACGAGTCTAGACTTACAAAGAGCAATTATTTGTTGCCCTAGAGCAGCGTTCGCCACTAACTTTTAGAGGCGGGCCGTATGACTTATGTTGAACCTTTTTGCGGGCCGGATACTCCAAAATGTGTTTCTTTAATTATTATCTATTTAACAATATATAGCATTGCTGAAAACTGGAATTTTTTTATCGTAATAAAATAACATTTGATATTTAATTTTTTTTTTTTTTAATTAATTAATAAATATGTTACAAAACGATATCTAACAGGGCTACTGCTCTGAAATTTTCAACATAAGTAGTTTTGGCCTTCTAATTAGACTTTCGAAAAACAGAATTTTAAATTTTTATTTTGTTCTTTTGCGCAGTTTAATATTGATGTAAATGCTTATCGTTTTTCTAATTCAATAAATTTGAGTCATCTACTCCATCATGCGCTAAATGATACACCAGCTAGTGCCAAGGTTAGTTGCCGTATATCCAGTATCTATGGGACTTGGACAAAAGTTAATTATTCAGACTGGACTGGGTTTTATAATTACAGAATATATTGGTAAATACTACAATATTTGTTGTCCATTGCTTCAAACAAATACTGTAACGTTTAGAAATATTTTATGTATAATTATTTTACATTTATTTTTATATGAATATATCTAAAAATTATTGTGTTAATTATTCGCGTATTAATTTTTCATAATTTCTGTGCACTTAATATTTTATGTACTTAAGCTTAGCTACTTTAGCTCCTGGAAGGGAAATTAACTTACCCAGTGACTGGCACAATGTACTAGCGACAAATCATATCCAGCAGCCTTTAAACTACTTCGCACTCACATTGATATCTTATGAAAATGCTCTCATAAATACATGACTTTAAGTAATCACAAGTGCAAAATTTTATTATTTATTATAAAATTAATTTTTTTTAAACAAAAGTGGTGCGCAGTATTTTTATATTGATCGATTGTTGTTTTATGTTTTTTTTTCCTTTTCACTTTTAATTAGCAAATTGTTGACAATGTTAAAATATCGCATTCCGTCAAACAACCAAATTCGAATTTTAATTTTTTTTTTTGCATTTCTAGATGATATGGAACATGCTGGTCTAGGAAAAGTGAATGTATATCTGTCTGTGGTCAGCATAACTCCCAAGCCTGTCACAAGTTTTCGCAAACGTTGCGCATGCGCAAAAGGTAACTGTATTTGAAAAATTTATGCTTTTCAGCAATTTCTAAAGAACGGCTCAACCAATTTCGATCAAAGTCGCTGCGGCTTTTAAGGTGACCATGCTTTAAAGGCAATGCTTTTTAAGGTGTTCTAAACATCCCAACCTCCGAAATTTCTGTAGAGATGTAATAAAGGCAATAAATTACATCAACGCATTGAAATGCAGTGACCCATATAAAAGTGTAATTGAAGATTGTACGGCACGAAGTTCCCCATCCCTAGTTTATTTTGACATTTTAAGGGGTATGATATAGAAAATGAAAAAAAAAAAAAGAAAAAAAAGTTATTTATAAATATTTTTATTCCAAAAATTTATCTAACAATATTATAAGATACTAATTGTATGCCTGCGAGATAACTTTTTTTTAACTACTGCATTTCTTTATTTTTAAAATATTAGTTCTTATCACTTGAATAGTTCATATAACGAGGATTCACAATCATAACAGCCAAGATGTAATGAGTGTAATGCGTTTTCATTTCAAAACTACATTAATTATAAATGCCTTTTTTTTTTTTAATCTTAGAAGCAGAGTGGGATGGAAAAATTAATTGATTTTTAGGAGGTAGACGGAGAGTGGGAGTAACGTGAGGTAATTTGGGGGGGGGGAGGGGGCAATCAAACGGGTCTCTGAGCGTGATATGGAGGGTGGGAAGTTAAAAAAAACACAGATTTTTGAATTACGTAATTTATGTACGTCCTCTAGAGGGGTAAAAATGCTATAATAATTCGATCTAAACTACCGATTTTTAAAAAGTTGGAATTAAATAATAAATAAGTTGATTTTTTTCACTCATTTCTCTGGAATTGCAAAAAGCTTTTGATATTTGCATTTAAAACAAATACAAAATACAAAGGTATCCGAATCAAATGTCAAAATTTCCACAATCGATAAAAATATGTATCTATATTAGCGATAAGTTGGCGGTATTGGAAAAAATTGGCTGCTGAAATCTTAGAATTTGGCGATAATTTTTATTTTCAATTTCATCGGAGTTTCATCCGAGTTCTAGTTTCGCGGCTCCCAATTGACAATTCTCACATTTTTTTATTATTATTATTATTATTATTATTCAATTCTAAATGTTTTAAAAAGACCATAAACACAAAAAATTCTTCCCCCCCAAGTTTTTTTTTTTTTTTTTTTTTTTTTTTTTTTTCGAATTTGCAAAATAAGTTCACATGTTGGATTTTGGCAAGAAAACTATTCATTCGGCTCGAACTTGAATGTGACGTCACTTTCTTGAAACATCTTGGCTTGAAACGCAGCAGCAGAGACCAGTTTTGCAAGTTTCTCGCAAATCACTCCAACCTGTACGGAAAATGGCAACTGTCTACCGAACAAACGCCAACTATTTGGCAGGAACCTCACGATAACCATAAAGAACGGAAGGATGTCGTTACTTCCCAGCTGTAGCGGAGTCAGAAAGAAATTCTTCATAAATATAAACTTATTTCACTCGCTTTTAAAAAATGCGTGAATTGTCTCTTGCCTGGCTACAAAGATATCCAGATGACACTCCACTGGATTTTTTTTCTTTCGGCTCACAACTCAAGAAAAGTCAGAGATGACGAAAACTTTCAAGCCTCAATAACCGTTGCTATTCCCATTGTGACTACGGAAATGTTCCAACGAACATGACTAGAACTGGATTACTGGTTGGCCATCGTTATCGTTACGGCCAACTAGGGTGAAAGTGCACTGATTTTTCTTTCTGAGTCAGGCCTGTAACCAGAAGGGGGCGAGGTCGGGCATTGCCCGACCTGGAAAAATCTTTGCCCGTCCTGGAAAATTTTATCCCAATCATTTGTTTTTACTTGTAAACCTTTATATCTATGATTGAATAGAAACGAACTTTTTGCTGCTGCAGATACCTTCGGTTGTAGCACAGCAACTTGCGAATCTACCTTTTCCACTTAGACGGCCATAAATCGTCCCCAAAGAATGTCAGTGGGCCACGAAAGGATGGCAAATCTAGTGATTTTGGCATTTGAAGTAGAGATAGAGTTTTGAAATTGTTTAATATGTGTAAAGAGAGGAAATTGCAATTATACTAACATTTATCATTTTATTTTAGATTTTTTTTATGCTATGCATTTTAAAAAGTTTCAAAATGTTTAATAGAAGACCAAGAATAGGAAAATGAATTTTTATTATTTTATATTATAATTAATAATATATGCAAAGAAATAGAAAAAGGGTTTTTATATTATAATAGTTTCTGATAAATTTTTCAGAGTATTGAAAATGACAGGAGAAAATAAAGGAAAATGCAATTTTATTAGTAATGTGTATATATATATATGTAAATAACTTTTTAATGCTGAAAGAATTTGACAAGTTTGTTAAAGAGTTATGTAGCTGTTCCACAAGACCAATGATAGGAAAATGTAATTTGTTTAACAATATATATTTTTAAATAGAAATATAAGAACGGAACTTCGAAAAAACTTTTTATGTTAAAAAAACTTTTTATGTAAAAGTAACTTGTGCTAATTTTTATATTTGCAATTATTTTTAAAGTAGATATTCTTAAGTTGAAATGTGTGAACAATTAATTAAGAGATGGAGAAGCATAG
Source organism: Linyphia triangularis (assembly GCA_963978545.1). Lineage (NCBI taxonomy): Eukaryota > Metazoa > Arthropoda > Arachnida > Araneae > Linyphiidae > Linyphia > Linyphia triangularis. Next base: position 17,355,808 of record OZ021730.1, read on the forward strand.
AATATTTTAAAGGAATAGAATTTTATTCAATATACTTTAAAAAAATTGAAATTGAAAGTTTTGTTTTTATCAAAAAAATTTCTGGTGTAGAGTCTTTAAAAGAATTAAAAAAAATAACATTACATCAAAAATACATTAACAATGTTTCTTTTTTTTAAATATTTTTTTGTATATGTACTTCATAAAGTGCTCTGATAAATACTCTTTTACGTGTAATCAATTGTAAAAATTAATTGAAAACCAATTAAATAATTTATATTTCTGCCCTTCGTGGGAAAATTTTTGCCCGTCCTACAAACTTTGGTTGGCTACGGGCCTGTTCTGAGTCCTGTTATCTATTTGTACATACTTTTTAACTTTCTGTTAAGTTTTGCGACGTCTCCAGATTAGGAACATTTGATTTTTTACTGACGGACCACAAATTTACCAGGGACAGACACACAGCTACAGAACGTTGACAGAAAAGGTATCATACAATCTAATTTAAGTTATTTAAAATTTTATAAAAATGTGCATTTTTACAATATTTCATTCAATTTACTTAAGTAACTAAATAGCAACACATCAGTCAAACAGAATTAAAATATGTGTAATGAAGTAACACTTACTGTATTACTGGAAGTCAAAATATTGTTGTTATATTCATGGTGTAAATGAGCATTCGTTCCTGTCATAACCTAAGAGAAAATTATACATAAGGTTAGAATGGTAACAAAATAAGTCACTGTAATCTATTTTAAAAAAATGTAAACATTTAGAAAGGAAAGAAGAAACAGAAAGTGATATTTGTCAACTAATTAAAAATTTGGCATTTGCTGTTTTTTACGGCACCGTCATGTATTCAAGTGATGGTTATCATTAATCACAAAATCTTGGTATATCAGTTCCATCCAATGAACATCGAATTGAGTTTCCTTCGGTTATTAATCTAACTAACAACCATGTAAGGTATAGTAAGTTCGGTGAAACTGGCATATTTGCAATGAAATGGTGATTCTCCAATTGGTCAATACCATCATATATACCGAAGGTTCAGAAACAACCGTATCTCTTTGAAAAACATATTTGTTATTTGATGTAGGGTCCACAAATTAATATTTTTTCAGAAATCCGCAACAAAAGTTACTAACCATTTCTGAAAACCCACTTCATTTGTCTGTTTTAGAGATTACCTTTTCCCTGATAGGTTGGTTGGTTGTATTCAGATTATCTGGCGCCGTCAGCAACACGAGGGCTATAATGCGCCGAAACATTCATCATTAGACAAGCCAACATACATTTACAAACACCCATGCCTTACACGAGACTCGAACCCGCAACCTTGCGGTCTAGAAGCTAGCACGCTAACCACTATACCGTTTCGTCGGCTTTCCCTGATAGGAAAAAAATATTTAAGTAGGCAATATAATCTAAGTATGTGAAGAAAGGGTGAGAATGTTTGAGGTTTTTTATTTTTTTTTAATCACCTTTTTGCTAAAATGTATAACATACAAGCAAGAGGTAGAGGTACCTGGTTCGTTTTATTACGTCTACAAAATCTTGACACAAACAGCTTTTTATTGTACTGTCCAAACCGGAGAACTCGCCCCGAAGGGTCTTTAGAGTTTTGGTAACCTCCGACCGAGAGGAAAGTGCCCCCCCCCCCCCTTCCCTGACGGAACAGCTTTATTAACGAATTTAGGGTGAGAATACAAGGTTTTTATAATAGTATTAATAGGTTAAAATATACAAATTAGGGAAACAATTCTTCTTTCTAACTAACATCAAGAATGAACATTAAAGAAATGAACACAACAAACGAACATATAAACAACAACTACACAAAAACCAACCCTAGGCACATTACAAACACCACATTTACAAACACCCATGCCTTACACGAGACTCGAACCCGCAACCTTGCGGTCTAGAAGCTAGCACGCTAACCACTATACCGTTTCGTCGGCTTTCCCTGATAGGAAAAAAATATTTAAGTAGGCAATATAATCTAAGTATGTGAAGAAAGGGTGAGAATGTTTGAGGTTTTTTATTTTTTTTTAATCACCTTTTTGCTAAAATGTATAACATACAAGCAAGAGGTAGAGGTACCTGGTTCGTTTTATTACGTCTACAAAATCTTGACACAAACAGCTTTTTATTGTACTGTCCAAACCGGAGAACTCGCCCCGAAGGGTCTTTAGAGTTTTGGTAACCTCCGACCGAGAGGAAAGTGCCCCCCCCCCCCCCCTTCCCTGACGGAACAGCTTTATTAACGAATTTAGGGTGAGAATACAAGGTTTTTATAATAGTATTAATAGGTTAAAATATACAAATTAGGGAAACAATTCTTCTTTCTAACTAACATCAAGAATGAACATTAAAGAAATGAACACAACAAACGAACATATAAACAACAACTACACAAAAACCAACCCTAGGCACATTTTAACATCTTTTTTAAAAAATGCAACTCAAATATAATAATAATAAGAAATAGATGCTTAAAAATACTTATAAAAATCACCAAAAATCATACTAATAGTTTTTTCTTTATTTAAATTTTTTTTTTTTTTTTTCATTTATTTTTTTTTCCTTTTAAATTGGGATCCGTTGTACTCGAAATAAACTGTGTATAACCATGAAAGAATATAAGTCACAATGATCGAAATTTTTGAACAAATAATGGTAATAAATACATGTATATCCAAAATGGTTAATATACCTAAAACGAATAGCTTTTTTGGAATGCTTCCCGGAAATCACCACCTTCACACAGATATCGATATAACGATATACCTGTATCGATGTATGCCTGCGCAGTATCGTATTAGGGTAGTTACAACGCCAGAGAAACTCTGGACCAAGCTGAAAGGAGATACTGGATGTTTCAATAGTGACAACCCAATTTTAAAATTTAATATATCGAAAACAATTATCCATAGCAGATTGAAATACCTTGTACTTTTACTATATATTTAATGCAATTAAAAATAATATTACCCATAAAAACAGAGTTTAAAAAAAAATCCTTTATATGAATTGTCAATTTTTATATTCACTAACACAGCGCCGACATCAAAACCATTTCTATTAGCAAAATGTGCGACAAATTTTTTTTTTCCAAAATTTATTTATTAAAAATGAAAGTGAATTTTTGCTCTCACATCCAAATATCATTTATTTATTCTGATTAAAGTAATTTTTTTATTTATTTATTAAAAAAAAATTTTGGCAACAGGAAAGAGTTTCAACAATGGTCGGTTCAATGCTATTTTAATGCCATTGGATGACGAGAAGTTGGTTCATTAGTATTCAGTAAAAGCGACCTTTCAGTGACAGTAACAGCCCCAAAATTTGATAGAATGCATTGTCATCGACATCGGACCTATCTGCCAAGTTTCATCGATTGGATGACAGGCAAGGGGGTTAATTAGGTCTCCGCAGATTCCGTTCCAATCAACAAACAAAATCGAAGTTAATATAAAGGATTTAAAAAAAAAAAAAAAAAATTAAGCATTGTTATTAACTGAAAAATTGATAAATAAAGAAAATTAATTAGGAAATTTTCATCTTGACTCCTAAATTAAGAAGTGAGTGGAATCCTTTAAACTACACATTAGAAATTCCCCATCATTATGCATTAGGTCTAAATTGTTCAGGTCACGAGAAATGGAGTAGAGGCGCCAGCCAATATGGCGCGAAACGATAACTTCAGGGCTATTCCATTGTCATTGGAGTGTATGAATGTGTATAGCAGGTGGGGATTTAGCGCGCCTCATGGCTGCGGACAGTGGAAAATCGATAAAACAACGAATTGCTGTTTCCGTTGAGCTGCACATGATACCTCTCTTTGCAAAATGGGAATGAGTAGTTTTACAGCATCTTTCTTTTAATGCATTTCGGCAGAATTGCATACCATTTTGATTCTTTACCTAGCAACAACAACAACAAAAAAAAAAAAAGGAAAAGAAAAAAAAAGACAGAGCATTACCTTCCAAGTAAAAAGAGGAATTTTTGAATTTTATAACAATAATAATAATAATAGTAGTAGAAGTAGTAGTAATAATAATAATTATAGTTAATAATAAGGATAGTAGTAGTAGTAGAAGTAGTAGTAATAATAATTATAGTTAATAATAAGGATAGTAGTAGTAGTAGAAGTAGTAATAGCAATAGTCGTACTTGTGTGTAGAACAAGTAGTAGTAGTAGTAGGAGTAAATAATAGTAATAATAATAAAGATTATCACAATCATGATCATAATAACGATCCGGGGGCACCGATAGCCCAGGCGGTAGAGTAACGAGCTCGTAACCGGAGGGTTGTGGGTTCGGGCCTCCGTCCGCCAAATATCGGTGTGTACCTAATGGGGGCTGGTGCACATTAAATCTGTCGTGGCCTCAATGTCCTCTCGTTGGTGTGGTGGGGTCGGAGAGAGGGGTTTACACTAGAAGATTTCGATCTCGTATTCTTCTAGATGCTCAAAATTACGAGACGTATTTGGCTGTGTTAAGCACTTTATAAGTGGCAGAAATAGACAGTCGGTGGTTTCAAAACAAAACAAAACAAAACGATCCGTCCATTTATGAATGCGAAATAGATCGGATATATTTTCTACAAGTATCCTAGTTATTTAAAAAAATATATATATAACGTTTTAAATAACTTAGCATTGTGTGAAACATGACTATAAATTTTCAATGCAAATATTTGCCAATTGAATTTTTAATAAATTCAAGCGTCCATATTCTGCATCTACTAGTATATAATTTATACAATAAATTACAAATAAAAAATAATAACTCTACAAAGCTTTCCAAAACATAGTAATTCTTTTCTTACATTGGGAAAAATGTTTTTTTTTTTTTAAATGGAAAACAGCCGCAAATAAAACATAACTTTTCGTATTCTATTCATAAAACTAATACACACTTTAGAATCCCAAAGTTTTAGTTTCTTATGATTTCCATATTCCTAACAAAATAAATAAAAATAACCCTCCATGATTTTATTATAAAACTACTAAAGTATTTTACATGTGGTAAAACTTTTCGCAGTTATAAAAATAACATATTCTCTCTAAAAATAACTGTAAAAATTTTCTTAGTATTGGCACTTTCTGGAAGGAAATTGTAGTTATGATGCAATTTCGCCTACTATGTCTGTACGATGAATATAAGGTAAAAATAACTTTTACCGAATAGACAGTTGATCATCTCTACGTGTTACTCTGAAATTCATCCTTAGGTTAGATCTTACAATTCTATTACCTACTTTATGGATGTTGAGTTAGAAAACTAGTTCTAAAACTATTCTAGAATCTGCAAACGATTTAGTTTCAAAAGATTTTTTTTTTTTTTTTCCCCCTAATTCTTAAAACTAATGAATTTGCAATTTATAAATATGTTCCCATTTCCTACACCCAACTCTTTTTCAATTGTTTTGTTAGCATTTATTTAGAAAAAAATCCTTGAAATTCTCGAGATTTTACTTGTGCAAAATGCATTTTAGTGTTTTGTTACATTAGAAAGGGGGCTCTGATTTATTTCACAAAAATATCCCAAATATATATTTTTAAATACTAGGATGCAGATATTCTGGACATACGCACACTAAATATCAGCCAAACAAATTATTTTAGTTCTTCTGCTTTAAAATAATTTCTAGAGGGAATTTTTCAAGATAGTAGTATCATCTGAAAGCCTGTTTTATTATTTTGAAGAAGAATTAAAATTGATTGTTAAATAATATAAATTTTGCAAACTTTTTATAAACAAAATTTTTTGAAAAAAATTGCAAATTTTTTTTACTTTCAAATTTTAAAAAATTGTTGAAATGGACTGTAGGAACCACCTTGTATACATATACTTATCTCTATAGAAAAGCTAGTTTGGTCTGAAATTGGTTTGTTTGTTTGTGCGCTCAACGACCTATACATAAGCACAATAATGGCTCATGAGGCCGGGACCTACAGCGTAACGTGGATTCCGAACCACAACGAACATCCATGTCTTACCAGGATTCGAAACCGGCACCTTTGGCATGCGAGGCCAGAGGCCTGAAATCGGACATCATGTCAAACAAGTTGGAACTAAAAGAATAAGGTGAATGTGCAATAAGATGGTTGTGAAGTAGTTCATTAAAGTATTCTAATAAAGAAGAGCATAAGTTTACTGTGTCCACAATAGTAATTGGTCATGCATGCTAAACGATAGCTGAAAACAGGCGCGCATCCCACGGGGAGGGTTTTTAAGGTCATTCTCCCCCCCCCCCCCTCTCCCTGCCCCAGGATCCCTAACATCCCGGTGATTTGTTATGATTGAAAAAGAAATAATTAGTAATCGTTAATAAATTTACGACATTCGTTTTTAAATTACCACTATTCAGTCAGAATTTTCCTACCGTATCGCACAAAAGTAGCTATTTGGTCCAAGAACTTTGAAATAAATAACGGATTTGTAAATCCCTTAGCATCAAAACATCACTATGATTATTTTTTGTCTACCCATGTCCAATATAAAGTGTCATTTCAAAGAAATGTAAAATAGGGATGTTTCTGTTTTTCAAATGTTGTTATAGTGTTTCAGAGCTACATGCCTCTGTATTTAAAGTGCCATAAATATATAGTAAAATTAGCCTGTTATTAATATTTGTCCGTTAACCAGAAATATTACTCCTTTTCTTTATATTTAAACAAGAAAAATTTCATTTTAATTTACAATCTAGAAAATATGAATAATCGGGGATCTAGATAAAATATTGCTCCGCATTGAGTTGTTTGTACAACTCGAAAAATGGACAAAAACCATTTTAATATTTTCGCATATTTAAGTAATATATACAGAAACTTTAAAAATATTGAGGACATATGACAAATATAGGATGAGAAGGTTCTTCTTGGAAGCTATTTTTTACACAGAGAAATACTGTAACAAACTCAGGGATTGGTTGAAAACCCTTGCCTCAGATATTTTCTTGTTGCGCTCCTTACAGCTGGAAAATGACGTCGTCAAAGATAGAAGGTTGCCATATCGGACTGATTAAACTGATTAAAGGTCGGAAATATCGATCAAAATAAATATCGATACTATATCGTTGCATTGAAAAAAATATCGATAAAATATTGATATAATGATACATGATTTTTTTATTTGATTTTCAAAGTTTTTCGGGGCAAATTTCTACTTTTCATGATTGCTTTTTTGTACGATGACTACTTTTTCAACTGAAATGGATCTATTACAAAAAAAAAAGTTATATTTTCGCATAATTGGTGCAGTGATTTTAAGAAAAATTTAGATAATTTTCAATAGCTCTTAAGTGTAAGGTAAAATATTGAATATTGATGCCATTTTAACTCTCTCAGCCAAGTTCAAACTTTAGTTTCGAAGTTTTTGAAAAGGAATAAAGAAAATCGAAAAAACACATGGAACTACAAAACGATCATCAAAAAATTAAAGATGTTTGAAAATATCGATGTATCATTGACTTTTATCAATATTTTAATATCGATATTTTTTTAGAAATATTCATAAAAATATCGTCGTATCGATATATCGCCGACCTCTAATTTCTGATGGCTGACTTAAATGCAATATAAAACGAGAAGTGAAAAAGATTTGTGTAGTGCTAACAACATTCATTTAAGCAATTGAAAGATAATGTTAACAAAAACAATAGAATTTCGGAGTATACTATAAAAACACTAAACAGTAATTTGGAAACTGGAAGCAAGAACATCATATGATCGATAAGAATCTTCTGTTTTGGGGAACACTGCATAATTAACATTTGTCCGAAGTCTGCAGATTACCTAAATGAGGCAACTCACTACGTTAGTGTTAAGTTCTAATGCGATCCCCAAGTCTCGCCACCAGTCATAAGCTATCTTCAGGATTTACCTTTGTTAGAAGTTCTTTATATTTTAGCCAGCGTGTGTGTGTGGGGGGGGGGGGGGAGGGGATTGGAAGAGTGGAATTCACTTCAACCAAAATCGATAAGTGAAGGCGATGTCTAAATATAGAGGAACTGGGGGTAAGATCGCAAGAAAGAAACGTGTAGAGGATTCCCTTAAGATAAAACATGGTCGTTTAGTCGCAATAGGTGGGTTTTAAAATATGTCAGCGAACTTAAAGAAAAATAGTGCTTTCTTTAATCGAGTCCAATTTGTTAGTTGGGTTTGTTTTGTATTGGATTCCCCCCCCCCCCCCTTCATACCTATGCTTATCGGTACATGTTGTCATTGAAATTCTACAAATATTATAAAAATAAATAGCCAAAGTCAGATTTTAAGAAGCTCCCCCCCCAAAAAAAAACGGATATGAAAGTATGAATTTTTATACTTTCATATCTGTGTTTTGGCTTTATAAAATCTGACTTCGGGTATTCATTTTTATAATATTTGTAGGTTGGTTGTAGTCAGATTATCTGGCGCCGTCAGCAACACTAGGGCTATAATGCGCCGAAACTTTCGTCATTAGACAAGCCAACATACATTTACAAACACCCATGCCTACGCGGGACTCGAACCCGCAACCTCGCGGTCTAGAAGCCAGCACGCTAACCACTATACCGTTTGGTCGGCTAATATTTGTAGGATTGTATTGCATATTCTGCTTTTATGTAGCATTGCTCTGAAGGCGTGTGTGCAATGGCTTTCTAACTTATATTTTTCTATTCAGTACAACAGTTTTGATGTTTCTGCAATAGATTTTTATAACTTCCTTGATTTTGATATCGTAATTGAAATAATTTACTGCTACATGTTGGTATCCGATATTTTATTGCTAATTTTTCTCTCTTGTAATTTTTACTTTCAATTTCCCAACATTAAGTTTTGCATTCGGTCAAAAAAAATAAAAAATTCTACACTTTTTGGTAAATCACGAACTTAAAAAAGAGGTCTAAAAAGAAATGTCCCTTGGTCAGCATAACACCCGAAAGCAGGGATGTACTGGCCATAGCGTTGTCCGGTGCCTTCACCGGGCCGATCAGAACCTGTAAAAAATAGGCCGGTCAAATACGGAAGTTTATTATTAGTTAGTTTTATTTAAATTTTAATACAAGAAGTTGCTTTTCTTAAAAATATTTTTTTAATTCAAATCCCAATCACTCCTACTACCCTCCCCCCCCCCCCCCGTTTCCCTCATCTCCCATTCTTGGTGAGACCTTTCGTTTAGTAGGGACATCAACAAATGTCGAAAGAAACCACGAAAAAGAAAGTGACTGTTTTTTCGTCGAAGAAAATGAAATGGCCGGACCATTTTCGTATTTTAAATTGGTATGAATAGAACTCAAAGCCAAATTGGAAAATTGCAGGTTATAATAAACAAATTATATGTTACGCAATCAAGAAACTAAAAGTAATAAGTGTTACGTGTAATAAGTGTTTATGTTTTAATATCTAATGATGTAATTGGCAATTTAGATACGATAATATACACCAAACAAAGATGTTAAGGTAACTTAATTAAATTAAATATTAAACAACTATTAAAATTAAAAAAGCTATTTAATTATTGAAATTATTTTATTATTACCAATTATTAATAAAAATTTTATAACGATTATATCGAAAATTTTGGTCGGCATGAATCAAAAAATCACTTGGCAGATTTTATGTCCCACTACGCACCTTCCCGAAAGAATTGCCCTACGGTGTTCAACTTTCGTATACTGATTAGGATATGTACATAAATTATGTCACGTGTAGAAGGGGGGGGGAGGGTGATGGAGTTTGTTCAACTTGATGGTCTATGACAGAGAAGGGAGAGGCAAGTAATAAGTTCCGTGGCGAACCAATTTAACTTTTACTGTACAAATTAAATAAGACCCCCAATACCATCTGGAATTGGAATTTACATACACTCTCCGTTTATGCATGGCCATGAATTTGAACTATACGAGAATTGAGCGGAGTTGCACCGCCAGTCGGTGGTCGCAAGAGAAGAAATTTTTGTTCACAAATGGAAAATATTTGACTCATTTTATTAAACAGAAAAAGTGAGGAAATGGCTATCCCAGTGACTGGCATGAGGCGAGAACAGTAGCTGGCAGTAAAATGGGTTACACAACCTTAACTATAGTTCGTACAGCATCATAAACAAATGTGATTGCGTATATTGCAAATTAAAATTAGACTTGAAGAATAAAAAAAAAAAATTATTGGTACAAAATGATTCGTTAAAAAATGATGCTGTAAATATTAATATTGGTGAGATTAATATTTCGTGTTTTTCTCATTCTACACCACATCAAATTGAAATCTGGAAGTCAATCGACGTGACAGAAGCCATACAGAATCTTCGAGATATTGTAGGCTGCAGTTGACCATCAGATAGAAAAATAGTTACATCTTGGATTGATTGTCCACTCTGAAAGTGAATACTCACACCCGTTGGTAGGTGTGGCAAAAAAAAGATAGATCTGTTCGTTTATGTATACTCTTTAGGGTTTTGGGTTTTTTTCGGTAAAAATTGACGAATATTTACCCAAACGGCTAACATTCTATTACCTTTTTTCAAATTTCCATTGGGCAAAATAGATATTAAACAATCATCTTTAATATGAACTAAAATCTAAGAGATATCTTTATTTGTAAGGAAAATATAAACAAAAATGTTTAACATGCCTATTTTTTCTCAGATTTTGTCTCTCATTTCCAACAAAAATTTTCATAAATAAAAATCCCTTTGAACTTTCATAAAGCTTTTAGTCTAATTCATAGCTAACAATATGTATAACATATTCTGAAAATTTCATAAAGATATGTAAAGTATTTACTGAGATATCATGATAACGGTACTCTATTTAAAAAAAAAACTCAATCTTGAGAAAAACGCAATTGAAGTATAATGTAACTTTAAAAAGGTAATTCTTGATAACTAAAAAGCTGAAAAACCTCCCAATTCATAGGTTAAACCTTCCTTAAGTTAATTTTGGGTAGTTTTTTTCTTTCGGTGTGCTCTTGAGTTTTTTTCTTTGTAATATGGCGGAGGGTACTGAATGTCGCTGAGAGTCGCGCAGGCGATAAGTTTCATCTACCATCAAACCGTCTAGGGTAAATTTTCCAGTGTTGAACCCCAATTTTTTGTACACATTAATTACACCCTTTTCCCCATCATTAAACTGCAGAACTGCTAAATGAGCTCCTAACTGGGCTGTTTGGAACTCAACAAAGGTTTGTTTTGGGAGTAAACTCCACAGGATGTTGTTCGGGTTTTGTGTCAAACTGTACAAGCACTTTTCCAAATACTTGCGGTCACATAATTGCATATATATTGGCTTTATAATATTCATTATATTTGATGGGAAGCCTGTCGATTTGTCGACATACTTCTTGTGGAAAGTATTAGCTTGTTGGAACTTGCACCAACTGTCTGAAACGTTCTGAACGTTGATTTGAAGCAAAAGGGCAAGTCCGACATGTAGAACATTCTTTTACCTGCTAAGCAGCCTTTCTCAATCAACCTTAACACATAAACTGCCAAGATATTGATGGCATATTGGTTGTTTATCTTGGCAGTTGAAGTGAACCCTTTTCTAAGGGGGCATTTCTTACATCCCAAAGTAAAATTGGCACACAATCCAAATCGAGAATCTTCTTCCAAATCCAGTTCAGTGCAAAAGCAGAGGACAAGATAATGCAGCAAAGACAGTTAAGTACTTAAATATATAAGTACTTGAATATCAATAATTCTATTTCCAAACAGTTTATTACATTCCATTGTAGGGATTTCAAAAAAAGATGAACTGTCTTCAAGCTTTGATGAACTAGCTGTTAATGACTTCGGAATACTAGCTATAGATGTGTGAGGTTTATCATGAAACTTGGGCTTCTTAGGTCGGTAATTCTTATAATGACCCATACTAGAATCAACAAACAATAATTTTCCAATAAAAAAATCAAGATATTAAGTCAAAAATAGAGAAATTTGAAGTAAAGAAATATATCGACAGCAAATGTAAACAAAACAAATGAGAGTGGCTAGTTGCCAACTTTTTACAAATAAATGAGCTTAGAGATTGGAAATTAGTAGAGGCTTTGATTCAGCTTGAATATAATAAACAGTAAACGATTAAATCAGTATGAAAAATAGAATTTAAGAGTAAATACAACCTATTTTCATACATTTAAAGTATTTCCGGTTTCGAAATGCCACTTCCGGTTTCGTTTGGAATTTTTTTGTGCTCAATTAAATACACTTCGTAAAAAATTAGCGTAGAGAAAAAGTAAAGGTAGTTTTAAAAACTTAAAAGTTCAAGCTATAAACTTATAAAATAAAAAAAAATTGTCAAACTTTGTCAAAATTGGCGTTTTCAACGTAGACGGATACCTTATTGACTTGCTGAAAAGTTATTAGCAGATTAGATTAAATCCTAATTTCTAAGCCTTAATATTCATAAAGGACAATATCATGTCACGGTTTTACCCTTCGGGTTACGCAATGCGGCAGCAACTTTCTAACGCAATTTAAATAATCTGTTGCTGAACACAAAGGTTACGCTGAGTCGTATATTGATGACGTCAAGATATTTTCCGAAGACTGGTACTCATTTGTAAAGCACATCGACGCAGCTCTATACGTACACTTAAAATAGCCAACTTTACACTCATTTTTAAAAAAATACGACTTTGCAAAGCCTCGGACCAAGTTTCTTGGTTCCGGTATGTTTCATTGTAGGTTCAGGTATACACAAGTCAGATAAAGTAAAAGATATCGCTAATCAGAAGTACCAAGTGCAAAAAAGGATGAACGAAGCGTTTTAGGGTATCTGTAGATCATATGTTTCATATATCAATCATATGTATCATATATCATCACATGTTTCATATAACGATCAGATGTGTCCTATGTACATAGTGTATCCTAACTTTTCGGAGATAGCTTGCCCTCTGACAAAGTTAACAGAAAGACGAGCATCTAATAATATGGCAGAAGACAGAAAACGATGCATTCGCAGAACTCAAGCCTGCCATACGCAACACTCCAAGATGCTCTCCAAAATTCAAATTACCTTTCTTGATATATGCAGACACTTCTTCATTCGCAGTCAAAGTTAGCACAATGGGATAAAGAAATTTTCGTCCATCTGATAACATTCGCCAGTAAGAAATTATCGAAAGTCCAAGTAAAGTATGAGGTAATAGAAAAGAATGCCTTAGCTGTACTTTTTACTATGAGGATGTAAAAAAATGTTGAATGTTGGATTTGAAAGAACCATCTTCAATGATTCACAGAGCCGTCTATTTTAATGATGCTAAACGTTCCAAACGAGGGACATTCCAATGTCCCACTTCCCATTTGGTCACAACTCTGAAAATTGGTGCATATATTAACAATGGTAAACATGGAAAAAGTAAGCTATTCCGATAGCGATTAACACATTTTAAGGGGTCGAAAAGGGGTTAAACGTTCCAAACGAAGGAAATTCGAAGGTCCCACTTCCCATTCGGTCACAACTCTGAAAAATGGTGCAAATGACAACAAAGACAAATATAGAAAATGTAAGCTATTCCGATCTCGATTAACCCACTTTAAGGGGTCGAAAAGGGGTTCAACGTTTCAAACGAAGGATATTCGAATGTCTCACTTCCCATTTGGTCACAACTCTAAGAATTGGTACAAATATTAACAAACGTAGTAAAATTAAGCTATTCCGATCTCGATTAACCCACTTCAAGTGGTGGAAAAGGGGTTAAAGGTTCCAAACGAGGGATATTCGAATGCACCATTTCCCACATGGTCCCAATATTGAAAATTAGTGCAAATGACAAAAAAGCTAAACATAAAAAAGTAAGCTATTCCGCATTAAGGGGTGGAAAAGGGGTTAAACGTTCCAAACGAAGGATATCCAAAATGACCCACTTCCAATGTTATCACAATTCTGATATTTGGTGCAAATCTTAAGAAGGGCAAATATAGAAGAAATTAGTTATTAAAAATTAGTTATTAGTTAAAATTATTAAAAATATCCAAAGAGCTCTAAACGAGGGATATTCAAATGTCTCCTTTCCAATATATTCTCAATTATTAATTTTGGAAAAAATATCAACAAAGGAAAGTTCCTATTTTGATAATTCAAATTGTCGGGATCGAAATGGAAGCAAGCGTCCAAAGTGTAAAATAAATTAATATCTTTTGATTGCTAAAATGCACATGGCAAAATTTCGTAGCGCAGCACGGGTATTCAGCTATTTTCATACATATTATTGATATTTATTTATTTTGGTAATTTGCTGACATTATATGATTTATTCTATGCAATCTATGGTAATCTAATTTAATGATTATTCTGGTAATTTAACGATATTTGGTGCGAATAATTATAGTTTTATATTTCAGATATTACTTGTTCTTATGGTGCCAAGTCTATGTCTCAATTTAGCAGGCCTGTTGAAGACTCAATCAAATCTCTTTAAGAGAAAAGTGTCAAGAAAGTAATAAGTCTCCATAGTTTGGGATTAGTAATAGCGCCATCTACTTTCCTCCGACAAAAAAATGTTTTTAGTTATTCAAGCGTTTTCGGTTCCAATAGCGCCTATTTCTCTCCTATTGGCGACTTTTGATATTATTTTTGTTTTTATAGATATCGTCTGGCTATGTTTTCCACATCCTGTACGTGAAATGTGGTTACATTTCGATCATTTTTTTTAGCTACAGATGCTCGAATTTTAAGGTAAGTTATATTATGGCCACATGTATATCAAATAATAAGCGTCATCTCTTACGAGGACTTGCTTGAACAGTAGAAGAAATGGAAAGTAATACGATGTGAATTAAAGGGTAAATTAATATATTTAATATCTACTTTAAAATTGGTGATGGGTTTTAAAAAAAAAAATGTTATTTAATTACAGGATTTTCGAAATCCATACAAACTAAGAATAAGTTGAAATATAAAAACGAATGGATAATTAAGAAGTAAAAAAGAATAAAAGAATGCTTGATCTAAAATTTAAAAACAAAAAATCCCAAACCTAAAACAACTGTGTAATTCTTCCTTTAGTCGACATTTTTTTTTTTTTTTTTAATTTCTAGCGTACCAGAGAGGGCAAGTGCACCTCCTTGTGTTTAGAGTAGTTCTCCGTTGGAGCATTAAGAAGTAACATTACGAATTAAAAGTATTATATGTCGGTATGTCGGTCTTTTAGTGGATATTTCTAGTTACACAGTCATGTTTCTTCTTCTTCTTATTATTTTTTTTTTTTCAAATAATCAGGGGGTTGGTTTTTAATTGATGAGACATTAAATACATTAATTAAGAGTAATTAGTTTCTTTTTGTATGGTAAATTATGTAAAATATTGGGTATTTACATTTTATAATTAAAAAATACCAGCTACAGTTGGGGTACCGTTACGATCGGGAAGTTTGCGTACCGGTAAAAAAATTTTAACACTACTACCCTGAAAATAATACATTTGACCGAACCTAATAATTTTCTGATTCAACAAACTTTCGTCAACTTGAATTATGTGTTGTATTATTACAGTGAGATACTGCGAATTTTATCAATTTTGTATACTGCATCATAGTATAATGTATTATTCTAATATGATTCTTTGTCAAACGCTGTATCAACTTTGTACATTGAATTCCGGTATGATTCTGTAAACATTACCATTTTTGTATTCTGAATTGTATTTGGTAAAATTCTGCTAACTTTGTAAACTTAATTATGCATACTTTGTCCGCAATTCTGAAATTTTAATATTTTCTATAATGTTTTTTGCATATTCGGTCTACAAATTCGATATTTTATTTTGTCAGGACCAACTCTGTTGGGTTGGGCTTTATTGTTCGTCTTCCCATTTCAGGGGTGGGAAGTGCTAAAGCCCAGTTTGGAGCAATTTTGGAGCAGCAAAATTTAACGTTTGGAACAGATTCGCAAAAAATTGGAGCAACAAAATTTAACTTTTGGAGCAGAATAAGAGGAAATGTAGCAGCAAAATTCGAAGATTAATAGCAGAAATATAATAAATTGTAGCTGATTTAACAATTACAAGAATTAAAATTTAAACTTGTGAAATTTTATTTTTCTACAAAAAACACGTATTATTAAATTTAAAATTATAAGATATACATACAATTACAACATAAATATAATTTGTAAATTAGCAACATTAGAAGGCCAAAACTACTTATATTGAAAATTTCATAGCTCTAGATCTATTAGAAGTCGCTTTGTAAAAATATTAATTAAAAAACAAATTAAAATTTTTAAATTCTGTGTTACAAAAGTCTAATTACAAGTCCAAACATATTTAGGTTGAAAATTTCAGAGGTAAACCTCTATTTGAAGTCACTTTGTTAAAAAAAATTTAATTAAAAAATTTATTAAAAAAAAATAATAATAACATTTTGACATTCTGTTTGTCAAATGTACAATTTGAAGGTCAAAACTACTTATGTTGAAAATTTCAGAGCCGTACCTCTATTTGAAGTCGGTTTATATAAAAAAAAATTTAACTTAAAAATTAATTAAAAAATAATTAAAATTGCCTTTTTGTTTATCACAAATGTACAATTTGAAGATCAAAACTACTTATGTTGAAAATTTCTGAGCTGTAGCCTTATTAGTAATAGTTTTGTAATTAATTTTTTTTATTAAAAAAAACTAATTAAATTTTAACATTCTGTTTTTAAAAAGTCTAATAAAAAAAAGGCCAAAACTACTTATGTTGAAAATTTCAGAACTGTACCTATATTTAAAGTCGGTTTGTAAAAAAAAAAAAAAAAAAAAAAAAAAATTAAAAATGAACTACAGTGGACGCCGCTTAATGTGATCACAATAGGACGAAAACGATTTGATAACAATAACCGAGTGATAATAATAAACGAACCTTAGTTTTCGAACGAACGAACGAACCTTAGTTTTCGAAACGAATCTTAGCAATGACGAGTTTCGGAAATTCTTCTTTAATCCACTGGTCTGCGGCTGGCTGATCAGCATCCTTTTGTTCACCGTATGTCCTTCGCTAGAGTATGTTTTGCCTTTTTTTTTCAGCAGTGAAACCATCCTTCTGTAGCGAAATTTTCTCTACCTAATTGTGTAGCTGAATCCTCGACTTTTTGGCATAATGTTGGACCATTTACACGAGCATCTTTTTCACGAACATTTGCGAACCAAAGTTTCAAAGCAGATTCAACTTCTTTATCTTTTCCATCACGGTTTCTTTAAGAATTCAGATTTTCATTCAAAGTGCATTTCTTTTCGATGTCTTCTCGGTTTTTCCAAATTCTGCATAAAAGCTGTTGAGAAACTTTTGATTGGACAGCAGCATTTCTTTGGCTCATTTTCGGCAATTTATCGTACTGATTCAAAATTTCTACTTTTTCTTTTACAGTCAGTTTTCTTTCCATTGTATAGAAAATTAACCTCCAAAAAAATTCGTAACCGTATCAATTGTTGCAAAGTTTTAAAATGAAGCATGCCTTTCTCTGTGCAAGAAATACTCATTAATTTTTGTTTATAGCGATTTTAAGGAAAACAAAATTTATAAATTGATAACAATAAACGAACTTTTGATTACAATAACCGGTGATTTTTAAGTGTATTTTGATACAAGCGGACGGGCCTTAGTGATTTCGATAACATTAAACGTTTGATAACATTAACCGTGATTACATTAAGCGGCGACCACTGTAATTAAAATTTTAACATCCCGTTTGTCAAAGGTACAGAAAAGGTCAGAAGGCCAAAACTACTTAGGTAAAAAATTGTAAGTAAAGTTATACACCTATTTTAAGTAGCTTTCTATAAATCCACTGACTCTTTGTTTTATTATTATATAAGACTCATTTGTATAAAAATAGCAATTCTTATAGCAAAAATAGCAATACAGTAAAATTAAAATAAGATGTTTCTAAATTTTTTGTGAATGTTGTAAAATTTTGTGATTTTTTTTTTTTCCAAATCGGGTCAAATTCAACGTAAAAACGGCGATTTTACCTTACATGCAGTTCTATAAACTTATAAAAAAGTTTTTTTTTTTTTTTTTAAATCGGAAACATTCCAGGATTTTGATTACATTTCTATGATACTTAATTCCAAAAGTAAAACGGCCATTTAAAAGTTAATTAATAACAGCCAACAATTAAATTACAAAACACATCCCTAAATTTAATAGAAGGTATCGTCATTACGCGTGTCGGAGCGGAAATATTCTTTTTAAATTCTTAGTAAAAACATTTGATAGTTATACACCTTTAACTTTTTACCAATTCCTTTCTTCTTTATATTTAGAGCAAAAGAGGGTGAGTAAAAATCCGGCGAAAACACACTTAATCAAGGGGCGTACGAAATGGCAATCCGCCGTGCTAACTAGTAATCGGAAATTTTGAGACTGCCCCCTAAATATTATCTAGCAATAACGCACGGGATATCAGCACTCGGCGATTTGAATTTGTCCGGATGCAATGCGCGTTTGAACATGAATGCGCATGCGGGAATGTCTATTTCAGAGGGATAATCCACACATTGCATTCTGTTAGCGGCAAAAATCGAATGTTTTGCAAATTCGTGCGAAAACGGCCCTTGAGGTTGCCTTAATTTCGTCTCCACATAGATTTGGCGTGAGCAAGCTGGTTTGGGGCCTTAGCGTGCACGTTTAAAGGAAGATTTAAAGCAAAATTGGCGCAGAATTGCCCTTAAATGTGGTTTTGTAGCAGGTTGGAGCAGGATACCACTTTTGGCGCGCGCTGGCGCAATTGGCGCAGAATTCCCACCCCTGCCATTTGTATTTGAAAGAAAAACGCTGGAAATATGCAGTGTTCTAACCTGGGAGTTGCTATATTCCGTGGTTCGAATGATGTGCTGTCCTGGCAGGCCGATGTTGGAAGTGGTCGACATGCGAATCACCTTCGGCTGGAAGAGCAAAGGATCAATGTTGAGCATGGTGGAATATGCAGATCTCCTGGCGAAATGTCGTCCTGTTCAACCTAGAAAAATACAACATGGAATCAAGAACACATCACAAGAGATGATTTAGTTTGGCATTGCATCTTTGAGAGTTCCCTCATGCAATCATGTAGGATTAAGGCCTCTTTCACACGAGGTGGTTTAGTTGATTCAACTAAGTTGCTTGATAAACTCTTATGCCTCTTTCACACGAGGAAGTTTAGTTGATTCAACAAAGTTTCTTATGCCACTTTCACAATAGGCAGTTTAGTTTATTCAAATAAGTTGCTTGGTAAACTCTCAACAAGTTGACTTGGCACTTTCACACGAGGCAACTTGTGGAATCAACTTCTCTTCCCAACGGGATTCAAAAGACAATTCAACTAATTAGGTTGGTTGGTTGTTTTCAGATTATCTGGCGCCGTCAGCAACACGAGGGCTATAATGCGTCGAAACATTCGTCATTAGGCAAACCAACATACATTTACAAATATCCATGCCTAACACAGGACTCGAACCCGCAACCTAGCGGTCTAGTAGGTTACAACTAATTAGGATGAGAACGTTTTCGGCACTTGTGCCTGCAAACAAACCGCCTGGGCGGACGAGTTGACTGCGTGTGAAAGGGTTCAGGCGACTCCCAATCATTTCCTAAATAGCTACACTCCTAATCACCTTCCAGATAAACTAAATGAATCAACTAGTCACCTCGGGTGAAAGACACCTTAATATGCACACTAAGGCCTCTTTCACACGATGTCACTAGTTGATTCAACTAGTTTATTAGGTGGTTGATAAGGTGTGTCACCATATAAGAAATTATAGGGAATCGTCCGAACCCTTTCACACGCTGTCAACTCGTCCGCCCCGGCGGTTTGTTTGCAGTCACAAGGGCCGCTAACGTTCTCATCCTAACTAGTTGATTCAACGCAAAAGACATTATCGATATTCGTTCTTTCACACCAGTCGCTTAGTTGAATCAACTCAGTTCATTATGACATGCTTTGAAATTGCAAATTTCAATGTGGAAAGTTTAACGAAGAAATTGGTGTTCGTAGTCCAGCGATGTATTACTATCATACTATATACATTAAGTAAATATAGATATAAATAAATACAGATGTCTACTACATAAAGTAGTCGGTACCATTCAAATTC
Source organism: Linyphia triangularis (assembly GCA_963978545.1). Classification (NCBI taxonomy): domain Eukaryota; kingdom Metazoa; phylum Arthropoda; class Arachnida; order Araneae; family Linyphiidae; genus Linyphia; species Linyphia triangularis. The sequence goes on from OZ021730.1 coordinate 17,375,846, forward strand.
AAAAGTTCATTTGTTATTTTATTAATGGTGTTAATAATAGTAAAAATCTCAAATATTAAAACAAACTTTTAATTTCATTTTAATTATATATATATATATATATATATATATATATATATATATATATATATATATATATATATATATATATATATATATATATATATATATATATATATATATATATATATATATAAGGCGAAATGCCATAAAAAAACCGAACAGAAATATTTTTATTTGTTCATTTCTACGAAATTTATTCTTTATGAGTGGTTTTTTTATTTGATGTTGCTATTGACATAAGTCACTCTCTTTACATTACACCTAACAAACAGCATCACATTGATTAGTACAGTAGGTTATGACTGTTACATTTAAAAACATGTGGAGCACCAAATTACGCAAATTTATCCATTATTCAATCCCGGAGTCGAGTTATAGAAATATAGGAATGAAGATGTAACTAAGAATATTGGTAGTTGCGTTTTCACCTGCATGGGACGGATACACACAATGGACTTGAAAAGATAACGCACACAAGGTACTCCAAATTAGCCGTCGGGGGCTCTTTTACGTTGGTGTGTTAAGATATGATTCTTCAGAGTTGAATTATCTGAATTATAATTACATGTATGAGTAAAGAAGAAGATTTTGAAGGATTCTTTAAAATTTTATAAATATAGAAATAAAACTTTTCGAATGGAATTATATCACTGAAGGAAATTGGTTAAATATTTCGAAAACAAGATTTCTTGTTATCCTAAAATTCTCTCTCTCTCTCATTTTTTTTTTTTTTTCTTTTTTTCCCCTTTATAATCACCAGATATTTATAAATTTTTTATTCTAAATGATATTTAATTCTTTGTTTGTTTCCCTATTACAAAGAGTAAACCATAAAATAGACATATCCTTTTTTATATTTAGACTACATTTTCTGAAAGAAGTCTACATACGATCCTGATGACCTATGCTTAATTACATGTTCAATTTCTTTGAAAAAATAGGTTTTTAAAATTATCAGTAACCACCAATCTCTCTTATGTATATATATATATATATATATATATATATATATATATATATATATATATATATATATATATATATATATATATATATATATATATATATATATATATTAGCAGACCCGGCCACGCGTTGCTGTGGCTAAGGTTTTTGTTATATTACATAGTAGTAAACTATTTAAGGGAAACGGTAGGAGAACACCAGTCATGGGGACCTCCATGCTTTTTTACACAGATGCCATTTGTAAAAAAACATGGCGACCTCCATGATTGATTTTCTACTACCGTTGATATTGAGCAAAAATCAATACAAAAGAAATAAATTTAAATAATTTTATTTTTTGTATTCAAGTTTGTAACAAATGAATACATTACAAAGTTGTTAGTAAATAACACGTGAAACTTAAACTTATAAATGAGGTAAGTAGGGCAGATGGTTTTAAATCTTTAACAATAATGTTTATTATTTTGAATTATAAATACTTTTAATTTCAATTTAATTTAGCACTAATCAGTGCACAATATTTTTGGTTAACCTGTCTTTAGCTAACATAAATAGATTCGACGGTTTTCCTACACGTGAACATGCAACATATAGTTGCCCATGAGAAAAACATGGATTTTCCAAATCTAAACCACAAATGGACATTGTTTGGCCTTGAGACTTATTTATAGACATGGCAAAAGCTAAACGAATTGGAAACTGTAACCTTTTGAAGGGTATCTTAGATTCTGATGGTATCGTCGGAATACTTGGCAACAGGACCACTTTTCCTTTAAACTTTCCAGTTCAAATGGTAGCTTCAAGTATATTTCCGGTGATCTTTTTGATGACCAAACGCGTACCGTTGCATAATCGAGGTGGATTCAAATTACGCAGGAGAATAATAGGTGAACCAATCTTTAATCGAAGATTATGTGGTGGCATTCCAGGTATTAACTATGTGATAATACTTAAATGTATATATTTTAATTAAAGATTTTTGAACAATGAAGCACTAATAATTAAAAAGCAAGAAGAACCCTGTATTACTTTTACTATAATATGAATTAAACTTATACTTCAGTCTAAATAACACGTGGCCGGCTATGCTATTGTTCGATGAAAGGTTCATTGCTGCGTAAGCGTAAGGTCGCTTCACAGACTAAAAACTAATTGTAAGGAAAGCCTTAACCTGTTCAGGACCGGCGAAAGGAGAAAGAAGCGCTTCCCCAGGCCCGCGCACTCAAAGAGACTACGCACGCACGGGACCGGGCATTTTTCCCCGTTAAGCATTTTGCCCCGTTAAATTCAAATAAAACGTTCCAATCTGAAATCACGTCTGTGTGATGATGGGCCGGCTGGCACGGAAACACTGATCACAAATACGATATCGCGGGCCGTGAGGGAAGAATCGTCTGATCACATATACGCGATCACGGTCCTGAACAGGTTAATATTAGAAGCTCCTCCCTTGTCGAGAAAAAATAAAAAATAAAAAAAAAGCCCCATTAATAATTATAACACAACACTCCTTTAAGAATATTTTAACACGTGATGTTTGTAAAAAGCAAAATTAGAAGGTCAAAACTACTTATGTTGAAACTTTCAGAGCTCTAGGCCTATTAGAAGTCACTTTTTGTGAAAATATTAATTAAAAATTCATTAAAAAAACAATTAAAATTATAACGTTCTTTTTGCCAAAAGTCCAATCAGAAGGCCAAAACTATTTGTGTTGAAAATTTCAAAAATGTAGCCCAATTAGAAATCGTTTTGTAAAATATTTGTTAATTAATTAATTAATTAATTAATTAATTAATTAATTAATTAATTAATTAATTAATTAAAAAACAAATACAATTTAAAAATTCTGTTTTTCAAAAGTCCAATTAGAAGGCCAAAACTACTTATGTTCAAAATATCAGAGCTGTAGCCCTATTAGAAATTGTTTTGTAAAATATTTATTAATTAAAAAATTAATAAAAAGAGAACTAAATAACAATTTGAACGCTCTTTTTGTCAAAAGTCCAATTAGAAGGCCAAAACTATTTGTGTTGAAAATTTTAGAGCTGTAGCCTTATTAGAAATCATTTTGTAAAATATTTATTAATTAATTAAAAAAAAACTAAAAAAAAAAAAAATTAAATTCTGTTTTTCAAAAATCCAATTAGAAGGCTAAAACTACTTATGTTGAAAATTTCAGAGCTGTAGCCCTATTATAAATTGTTTTGTAAAATATTTATTAATCAATTAAAAAAATTAATTAAAAAAAGAACTAAATAAAAGTTTAAAATTCTGTTTTTCAAAAGACCAATTAGAAGGCCCAAACTACTTATGTTGAAAATTTCAGAACTGTAGTCCTATTAGTAGTCGTTTTGTAAAAAAAAATTTGTTAATTAAGAAAATTAATTAAAAAATAACTAATTAAAATTTTAACTTTCTGTTTTTCAAAAGTCTAAATGGATGGCTAAAACTACTCATATTTAAAATCTCAGAGCTGTATCTCTACTTGAAGTCACTTTGTAAAAAATAAATTAATTAAAAAAATTAATAAAAAAGAACTAATTAAAATTTTAACATTCTGTTTGACATACATAAAATTCGAAAGCCAAAACTTCTTATGTTGAAAATTGTTTCGGGCCTGAGCAAGACACTTGATTTTTTGCTCACTACCACGGTGCAGCGTGTATTAATATTGAAATAAAGTACTAAACCCTTTCACAAAAATAAATTTTTCAGCACTGCGGTAATAAATCACTTTGTAAAAAATAAATTAATTAAAAAAATTAATAAAAAAATAACTAATTAAAATTTTAACATTCTGTTTGACCTACATAAAATTCGAAAGCCAAAACTTCTTATGTTGAAAATTGTTTCCGGCCGGAGCAAGACACTTGATTTTTTGCTCACTACCTCGGTGCAGCGTGTATTAATATTGAAATAAAGAACTAAACCCTTTCACAAAAATAAATTTTTTAGTACTGCGGTAATAAATCACTTTCTAAAAAATAAATTAATTAAAAAAATTAATAAAAAAAGAACTAATTAAAATTTTAACATTTTGTTTGACATACATAAAATTCGAAAGCCAAAACTTCTTATGTTGAAAATTGTTTCGGGCCTGAGCAAGACACTTGATTTTTTGCTCACTACCTCGGTGCAGCGTGTATTAATATTGAAATAAAGTACTAAACCCTTTCACAAAAATAAATTTTTCAGTACTGCGGTAATAAATCACTTTGTAAAAAATAAATTAATTAAAAAAATTAATAAAAAAATAACTAATTAAAATTTTAACATTCTGTTTGACCTACATAAAATTCGAAAGCCAAAACTTCTTATGTTGAAAATTGTTTCCGGCCGGAGCAAGACACTTGATTTTTTGCTCACTACCTCGGTGCAGCGTGTATTAATATTGAAATAAAGAACTAAACCCTTTCACAAAAATAAATTTTTTAGTACTGCGGTAATAAATCACTTTCTAAAAAATAAATTAATTAAAAAAATTAATAAAAAAAGAACTAATTAAAATTTTAACATTTTGTTTGACATACATAAAATTCGAAAGCCAAAACTTCTTATGTTGAAAATTGTTTCGGGCCTGAGCAAGACACTTGATTTTTTGCTCACTACCTCGGTGCAGCGTGTATTAATATTGAAATAAAGTACTAAACCCTTTCACAAAAATAAATTTTTCAGTACTGCGGTAATAAATCACTTTGTAAAAAATAAATTAATTAAAAAAATTAATAAAAAAATAACTAATTAAAATTTTAACATTCTGTTTGACCTACATAAAATTCGAAAGCCAAAACTTCTTATGTTGAAAATTGTTTCCGGCCGGAGCAAGACACTTGATTTTTTGCTCACTACCTCGGTGCAGCGTGTATTAATATTGAAATAAAGAACTAAACCCTTTCACAAAAATAAATTTTTTAGTACTGCGGTAATAAATCACTTTCTAAAAAATAAATTAATTAAAAAAATTAATAAAAAAAGAACTAATTAAAATTTTAACATTTTGTTTGACATACATAAAATTCGAAAGCCAAAACTTCTTATGTTGAAAATTGTTTCGGGCCTGAGCAAGACACTTGATTTTTTGCTCACTACCTCGGTGCAGCGTGTATTAATATTGAAATAAAGTACTAAACCCTTTCACAAAAATAAATTTTTCAGTACTGCGGTAATAAATCACTTTGTAAAAAATAAATTAATTAAAAAAATTAATAAAAAAATAACTAATTAAAATTTTAACATTCTGTTTGACATACATAAAATTCGAAAGCCAAAACTTCTTATGTTGAAAATTGTTTCGGGCCTGAGCAAGACACTTGATTTTTTGCTCACTACCACGGTGCAGCGGGTATTAATATTGAAATAAAGTACTAAACCCTTTCACAAAAATAAATTTTTCCGCACTGCGGTAATAAATCACTTTGTAAAAAATAAATTAATTAAAAAAAATAATAAAAAAATAACTAATTAAAATTTTAACATTCTGTTTGACATACATAAAATTCGAAAGCCAAAACTTCTTATGTTGAAAATTGTTTCCGGCCGGAGCAAGACACTTGATTTTTTGCTCACTACCTCGGTGCAGTGTGTATTAATATTAAAATAAAGAACTAAACCCTTTCACAAAAATAAATTTTTTAGTATTGCGGTAATAAATCACTTTCTAAAAAATAAATTAATTAAAAAAATTAATAAAAAAAGAACTAATTAAAATTTTAACATTCTGTTTGACATACATAAAATTCGAAAGCCAAAACTTCTTATGTTGAAAATTGTTTCGGGCCTGAGCAAGACACTTGATTTTTTGCTCACTACCTCGGTGCAGCGTGTATTAATATTGAAATAAAGTACAAAACCCTTTCACAAAAATAAATTTTTCAGTACTGCGGTAATAAATCACTTTGTAAAGAATAAATTAATTAAAAAAATTAATAAAAAAAGAACTAATTAAAATTTTAACATTCTGTTTGACATACATAAAATTCGAAAGCCAAAACTTCTTATGTTGAAAATTGTTTCGGGCCTGAGCAAGACACTTGATTTTTTGCTCACTACCACGGTGCAGCGTGTATTAATATTGAAATAAAGAACTAAACCCTTTCACAAAAATAAATTTTTTAGTACTGCGGTAATAAATCACTTTCTAAAAAATAAATTAATTAAAAAAATAACTAATTAAAATTTTAACATTCTGTTTGACATACATAAAATTCGAAAGCCAAAACTTCTTATGTTGAAAATTGTTTCCGGCCGGAGCAAGACACTTGAGTTTTTGCTCACTACCACGGTGCAGCGTGTATTAATATTGAAATAAAGTACTAAACCCTTTCACAAAAATAAATTTTTCAGTACTGCGGTAATAAATCACTTTGTAAAGAATAAATTAATTAAAAAAATTAATAAAAAAAGAACTAATTAAAATTTTAACATTCTGTTTGACATACATAAAATTCGAAAGCCAAAACTTCTTATGTTGAAAATTGTTTCCGGCCGGAGCAAGACACTTGATTTTTTGCTCACTACCTCGGTGCAGCGTGTATTAATATTGAAATAAAGAACTAAACCCTTTCACAAAAATAAATTTTTTAGTACTGCGGTAATAAATCACTTTCTAAAAAATAAATTAATTAAAAAAATTAATAAAAAAAGAACTAATTAAAATTTTAACATTCTGTATGTCAAAATTATCGAGAACAACTTTGCAATTCGATTAAAAGTTGTTTTTGTTCAAATTTAATGACATTAAAAAAATTCTTGAAATTCCAACGATATTTTTTTTATTTCATCTGAATAAAAACAGAAGTTATTTTTGTGGTTCCCCCTTGTTTTTCTTGATTATTTTTATGTATATAATAGTCTTTCCGATAAGCAGTTCAAATATTATTGTAATATTTCTATATATTTACAGTCAATCATAACTGTAAATAAACTCTGCGCATGCCATGATACTCTGTAATACATGAAGTGTTTGGATTCTGAATGTAAACTTAATCATAACAGACAATCATAGATTCAGCGACTGTTATTGATATTCACCGGAAACTTTCAAATCATTTCAACATTTGTATTTTTTTCTTTCCCAAGTAAATACTTATTCATTTTCTTTAGTATTTAACCCAGAATACTCCCAGTGTTTTTGTACTGTGTATCATGTTCCATATCATTTAATCCAGATTTGAATGAATTTTCGCTCTATTTTCATCAGAAGCGCAGAATTATTTCATTTGCGATTGTATTTCTTAGTGTATTATTTTTGTCGTGATTATAAAGTTGATAAGGTGGCATCAGGTTACTTTTTCCCTGAATACTGAAATTTTTTTGAAGAATACAAAACTTTTTCAGTGCAGATGGAGTATAGGATTTTACTTTGGCACAATTCACGACTTTATTTGATGGGGTTTTTTTTGGGTTTTTTTTCCTTCGTTTTTTTCTAGATAAGTACGTTTTCTGGAAACGGGTTTGCTTTTAAGTTATATTTTAATGTTAATTACCTTATTATTTACATTTTGACTTAATTTTATAATTAATAATATTTTAATTTTATTTTAGCTACCGTATTTTTTTATTTTGGAAATTTTTCTGATCACCAACGAAAAAATTGTCAAACTTCTGTTCCACTTTTTCTTAAATGTAAACTTCTACGTCCTTCAAAGAGTTAATAAAAAATAAAGTTTAATTCAATTATTCATAAATTAAATTGAAGTAAAAAAGTTCTTTTCAATTAATAAATTGACCTTCAAAAATAAATAAACATGTGTATCATATTTTTTTATTATAATTACCCCCAAGTTGATTATAAAGATCAATTGAGGGCCTGAGAAGCTAAGAGGTTCAAATAACTTTTCTTAACTTTTGAGAAAGTACATTATAAAGTTTCTTATTTATATTAAATGAGTAAGAAAATTATTTATTGTTCAAATACTAGCCTCTGGAATGAAGATATCACTAGTCTTCATAAAATTTAATACAAGAAATTTTAAATTGTATTTTCTGAAAAGTTAAGTAGAGTCACTTAGACCCCCTTTGCTTCACAGGCACTCAACTTTCAAAAGAATGGCACTTTTTCTTATGACAAATCATGGTATGACATATGTATGGTCCTATGGTATTGCATAAGAAAAAAAATAGTTCGAACATTATTTTTTGTGTATGTTAAAGTAAAATTTTAGATCATACTAATGAGTTACACAGCTTCATAAAAGTCGAACTAAAATTATAATTAACCGAAAAGTTGATAATTATACCAGATCAACTTTCAAACAGCATGATTTCAAAAGCATGCCATTTTTTCTTATGCCAAATCATGGCTTTTTTTAAGAAGCAATGGTATGGCACATAAGAAGAAGAAAAAAAGCTGTTCGAAATATTTTTTTCTAATGCCCTTCCCCCCCTTTTTCGAATATATACAGATCACATTTCGGGTAATTTTGACCTGTTATTTTTTACAGCTATCTGGAAAGTAAGCCTTAATTGTGGACACCCTGTATTAAACAAATAAAAAATTGCTTGTATTACGATGTAGTAAAATACATTGTAAAGTTAACTTCTATAAATGTGCACATCTCCTTTAAAAATTTTAGAACAAAATTTAGTAGTTTCTAATTATTATTTTGCCGTGATTACGTGAACTTTGACGAATTTAAAAGAGAAAAAAATCTTTTCACAATATAAGTTTTTCAAGCAAACAAAATTCTTTAACTCGGGGCTTTTGTTAATAAAGCCATTTTCTCACTACACAAATATATCTAAAATATTCTGTAGCAATGTTAAACACTATTTTGTTCTACAACAAGTGTAAGAGATAAAAATAATCTAGAAAAATGTTTTTATCAAACTTTCTACAAAAGCTAATTAACCTTCATCTATTACAAGTCTCCAATAAAGGTAAAAAACACTTTAAGGTCTACAGCATAATGGAAGCCTATAAATATACGATTGGTTATATTGAAATGCATTTACAGTCAAACCCAGTTAAAGCGAAGTAAAAGCAGTTTCCCAAACTTAAAACTTAACGTTAATTTATTCGCTTAACAAGAAATTCGGTTAAAGCGAACAACTTCAGCGGTCCCATGCACTTCGTGTTAACGGGGTTTGACTGTAGAATTTGAACTCATCTGTTTCCTGTTCTAATAAGAATTTTTGGCCACGGATTGTAGTCCGGCACTTTAATGGCTGATTTACATGTTGCCAGTGGTTGGAACGTCAGCGGGTAAATGGACTGAATGATTAGTTTCACGTTTTGCAATACCAGTAGCTGGAACAATCCAGCTATTAAGCTAGCATTGCATCTGACGGCGGGCATAGGATAGTAAAGTTGATTCGATGATGAAACTTGACATGCCAGTAAAAAGAAAATGTTTAATATACTGGAGCTGCTAGCTACAGGCTAGCACGTGATAAACTGACTTTATCCAGTGACTGGAATGAAGTGTTTACAAGGTGTAAGTCACTGACTTTTAATGACTGACGATATCCACAAGTACGCAGACTGGAAACTTTCAAATCAGGTTTAAAGATTTGATGCCAGCCGGAAATTTGATTAGAAAGTCACTGTCATGCATTGATTGGAATGCCAGCTTTCCATTTACACATGGCTAGCAACTGGAACAACAGTCCAGATATTGAGAGAGAGTTATGATGCCAGTCGGTGGTTACGGGAGAACACAAGTGATGGGAGTTGGCGCGCCAGCAAATATAAAATATTTGACAGACCGAATATGTCATTTACTGTCATGTTAATGACAAACTGACTTCTCCAGTGACTTTCAAGAAGCTAATCATTGGAATCTAAGAGCTGCATTGTGAACTGATATACCAGTTAGTAATGTGTAAATAAGCCTTGGGGAGTTGAAGCTAATTTTACCATCGATATAGATAAACAACTGGATAGACTGCTCCGATGGCAACGCAGGGCGAAAAACGCGCCGGCAGTAATATTTGTTTTCCTGCCACTGGTGGGAAGATTTCCTGAATCATGGTTAACTACTGTGTTGCATATAATTGCAACAACAGCTCAAATCGGAAAAATATCAACAAGAGTTTTCACAGGTAAGTAAAAAATAGTTATTCATATATGTAATTGTATTTTTTTTTATTATTTTTATTGAAAAATATCTAAAATGACCCTTTTAACATTGATCGCTCATGGTTAATGGTTGTTCTCTTATAAGGCAATTCACATCATAAATAATCTATTTTAAATTCAGAACAAATAGTATTATGATTTAGAATAAAACACTTGATTTATATTTATTTAATCCTTGTTTTTATGCGTTTTCAAGGGCATTTGGCAAAGAAATGGAAAATGAAAGCGAAACTAACACTCGCACATTGACAGATTTAGGGTGTAATTTTGAAATACGAAACGATTTCAAAACTTCTTTTAAACATCCTGCTTCTGAGTTAGAAGTATTTGCATTTTTAGATCCCTGTCACATGTTGAAATTAGCCAGAAATACTTTAGCCGAAATGGGTTTTATAATGTCCAATATAGGCGTTCTAAAATTGGATTATATTACAAAACTAAATGATTTGCAAAGAAAAGAACAACTTAAATTTGCTAATTCTCTTTCTGGGGCTAACATAATGTACAAAAATAAGAAAATGAATGTACGATTAGCTGTACAAACCTTAATTGGTAGTGTAGCTGATGCAATCGAGCATTTGTCGAAAAGCGATCTCAATTTTAATGGGTGCAAAGCCACTGTTCATTTCCTAACAGAAATTGACAGGCTCTTTGATTGTTTAAACAGTAGCAACCAGTTTTGCTCAGGTTTTAAACCACCTTTAAGGCTTGCAAATAAGTCAAGCTGGGAAACTTTTTTAAACGAAACGTTGTCTTTATTATATTTCAAGTTATGTAGTGAAAAAGCTTAGCACAAACCTAACCTAAGAAGAATGTATAAGTTTGTTAACAACAAAAGCAAAATTGGTCATTGCAATAGCCATACTTATAGTATGCAATACCATCAAAATGCCAAATCGTTTACATGCAATGCAAATAAAGGTGGATTAAAATTTGCTTCTGATGGAGTATTGTTTGTTGAACAACAAACAGAAAAATTATTTCGTCATTATGTGTCAAATTTAAAAAAAAAAAAAAAAAAAAAAAAAAATATATGAAAAACCTTTAGATTACATTGTTTATTCTAAGTATTTGTCACTGGGTAACATTGTCAAAAAATTAAATACTTTGGATTTTATACATTCAACTGAAGGGGAATTTGTTGTGGAGGATCTCCACCAAACGCAATTAATAAAACTAATTGCCAGAACTTATGGCAATATTAGATTTTTTTCGAATGCCAAGAGAGTTACACTTGATCATCAAAGAAACAAAACTACCATCAGGCATAAATTGAATAAATTGGTCCTTTTTAACAATGTTTAGATCTAGATTAACTACAAAACATTTTTTTTCCCCTTGGGAAAAATTCCCCGACTACTTTTTAAATTTTTTCTCCATTTAAATTTTTTTATTAAACTATGTAATTTATTTGATTTTTAACTTGAAATCCTCAAAAACAATTTTCCGTAATATTATTATGAACAATACCTGAACTTATTTAGTTTTAGTAAAGTTTTCTACATTTTTCTCATTTCAAAATTATAGGACCAAATAAATATATGTGTTTGACTTGCAATAAACAAGTTTCAAAACTTATATATTTGAAACCATAAGTTACATAATAATATTGAGTATAAAAAATTAGTATAATAGTTTGGCTTTGAAACTTAAATTGTTCTTTGAATTGGTGTATTGAATGTATGAATTTGTATTTTGCAATCTTATTATTACATATTTTCAATGGGTTTACTCTATTTCTTCAATTATTTTCAATTTCTACTTCTAAAATGAATCTAGTTTAAAAGTCTATTTTCATTTGTTTACTGTATTCTCATAACTTGTACATAAAAATTTATTTTTAAAACATTTAATTCACATAATTTAAAATTTAAAGAATTAAATTCGAATCAATAAAGATGAAACACGTTTACAGATATCGACAGTAACTAATCTCAAATGTTTGTTCTAAATATACAAATCCTATACTTAAAATTATTTTGATCAGTTATATTTATTGGTTAAACTATTTTCTTCCAATATGTTTTATTCTTAAATTTTTTTTTTTTTGCTTCCCAAATATCAAAAGTAACGCGAATATACCATAAAGATCGAAGAAAATCCACATCGGCAATACAAATTTCTCCATCCAAGCTTCGAGCTTCCGCGGTGGCAACGGCTCGTTTCTCCAACGTTAAGCAGTCTATCTAGTTGTTTATCTATATCGATGGATTTTACAGGCGAAAGAAGGTTATAAATAACCGTTGTAATACCGTAATAACGTTGTAGACCAAGAAGAAAAAATTAAATCAAAGTTTGAATACTTGTCGTGTAATTGTTAAGAAGTAAAAATATGAACACTTTTATAAGAATGGGTATATTTTTTTAAATAAATTTTAGAGACTACTTCATTATGTTTTCAGGGGCATTTATGAATAAAATTAGATTTTAAGAAGGTCTATTAATTATTAAAGCCACCATTCCACACTAACCTGTTGCATATAAATTACAATCACACTGTAAGTAGAACATTATTTTCGCCAAGTTTAATGACTATTTTTAATCTCATTGACTCTGGGTAAAAAACTTGCTATCAATTTAATAACACAACAAATGTTAACTGCCGCTCAAATTTGCCGTGTAACTGTATGTGGCATTTAGTATTACTTTTGCGACTTTTTTTATTTATTTTTTTCAAAAAAGTGAACAAAGTTGTACAACTAATTTTATTGTATAGTCGAAACGAAATATAAATGGAAAAAATACTATTTTCATTAGCTTAATACCTGTTTTGAAAAAAAAGGATAGAATTTGCAAAAAAAAAAAAAAAAAAAAAAAAAAAAAAAAAAAAAAAGCTTTGCAAAATCACCAACATCCCAAGTTTAGCAATAGTTTTGACAGCAAAAATATTTGTCAATTGAAAACATTGACTTAGAATGTTGACATCAAACATGACAGATGGAAATAGCCTTTGTATAAACTTATCACAAGAAGCTAAAGCTAAAAATATAATTTTAAATAAATTAAATAAGTTTATTTGAAATAAAAAATTATTTGGCAACAAATTATTTACACAACTTATTATTAAAATTAACTATTATTTGATACGCATCGAAAAAAAAAAGAAGAAGAAAAAAGGTTTTCCCCAACCATTCTTCATTGCTATGTTAAAAGTACGAAAATATCGATTTCTGATATTCCAGACTTTGAACACACTTGAATTTTTTACGATGACCCAATTAACCTATAAACGCAGGAATCGTTTGATTTCAGTACTTTCAAATTTATGGAAAGTATAATCCCTAGTTCGACAGACTAACATACAGGCTACATCGGTAGATTTTTACATATTTGGAATCAGAATGTCATTTTAACCAACATAGGTAAAAAAAAAAAGTCGAAATATTCTCCCATTGTTAGGTCATTTACTGAAGGAAATGACACTTATAATTTTTATCTTAAGAAACAAGGCTATATTTCCTTTATAAAAATAATGATGTAATAAAAATTCATAAACTTTTTTTACTTTCACTTTTCTTTCTTTTTTATTTTGTAATATTTTACGTAAAAAAATATAATTTACAGAAAGACACCACTATTAGAAAATTAATAATTATTTTTAAAAAAGTTAATTTCTAAAGGATTATTTGAGTTTAATATTTCACTAATGAAAAACATTATTTTCGTGATTATCAATTATGCATAGTACATATAAAAACACTTTTGTGTTGAATTTTAAGACTACTATTAAATCAAGCAAATAGCAGGTTTTAATAAAAATAATTATTTCTGTAAATATTAATTATCATTTAGTCGAAGTTTGAAAAGCAACTTTCAATAAGTAAATGAAAGAATTCGAAGTATAGTTTTATAGTAAACACATGATAAAAATGTGGAACCAAAATTTTATAAAAAAGTACCTGCATAGTGTGTTTCGTAAAATTGTTGCAAATTTAATCGTTAAAATGACACTTAAAATAACTTTTAAAGTAATATGCACTTCATCAAAATGAACTTGAGTTCGAATAATAATTCTACAGACAGACTAATTACGAGATATTTAAATTTGTATGTATTCCTTTTTTTTTTTTTTTTTTTGCAGTTGTTGGTCCAAAGATTTCTATTTTTGACCAACTTTAAACAATATTGGGTGCTGATACTCAAACTAATTTTAGCTCTGCTAATTAATTTTATTTCTTTTCACTTTCTTTTCATAATAATAAGATAAACATTTATACATTAATAAAAAAAAAAGTCTAGTTGAAAAAGCTCACCTGTATAACATTTTGATTAGAAAAGGACAAAATCGCTTTGTATTTTATATAAACGCAGATGCTTCTTTTCGAATTATTTCTACCTTAAATAGCACCTATTGCCTTAAAAAAACAAAACTATTGAACAATTCATTCTTACGTATATTAGCGCTACTAAATCTAGTGGCTGGCTTTTAATTTTTCTTTTTTTTTACGTGTAATAGGATACTTGCCAATTACTGGAGCATCTTAAAAACAAGGCTTTTTCTTTACGTAGTAGATGTCAATTTTAAGTTGAAGACTCAACTTTAGTAAATATTCGCAACTCATTTTTCAAACATATAAGAGTATATTTTCTAAATATATTTTTAACTAAAAATGGACCAGATAAAGAAATAGTCTCAGTGTTATAATGCTTCAGTAATTGCGAAATAACACAATCATCGGAATTTTTTTTTTTTTTTTTTTTTTAAAGCCATCAGCCACTGGTTTTAGAAGCGATAATATACGCTAGAATAAACCGTTCAATAATTTTGCTTTATAATGTCAATACCTGCTAGTTTCGGTTAGTAATAAATAGAATGGAAAACATCTGCATATATGCAAAATTTAAAAGTATGATGTAACAAATACTTACCATAAAATATAGTATCCTTTAAAAAGTAAACACCGCGATGTTATTTTCACTGCAGTGGAACTGCCCATCCTCTAACCATCCATGGCGTCGCACGCTTTTCTGCAACGCACCGAAGAACTCGCCCGATGACAGTATCGTCTGAGAATCATAACAGCAGACCACAATTCCAGTCCACTTAAACCCTTTTCGAACATCCTCATCCTTGAATTATGTGCATTCAAACAGCCATCTTTCCATACTGACTCAACGAAATGCGAGACAACACCAGGATAGAATCGATCGATATTCCTTTCGGTTTCTGTAGGGAAAAAAAAACAATCGATTTTTTTTTTCGGTAAATGCAGAGTACTGGTATAAAAACACTCGATTAATTAGGGTCGATTAATCCATTCGTCCTTTGTGAAGTGAATCTTGACGGTTGATATTTGTATTCAAGTTTTCGAAGCAGTGGATGCGGTTTTGATGCCGGCTGATCTGGTGGGGTGGGACGTTTTGTGTTATGATGTTAGTGCGCGCATTGGCAGACGCAGTGGGGACAAGTGGGTGGGGGAGGAAAAGGACATTTACGGGATTGATGAGGGGTCGTGTCCAAATTGCGTTGCGTCGATTGCTTGGACTGGACGGGAGAGGAAGAGGATATAACGGGATTGATGGGGGGGGGGGGGCATGTCCAAATTGCGTCGCGGTGAGTACCAGGATGGAATGATTTTTTTCTTCTTTCGTTGCACGACGGCTATATTACGCTACAACATAGTAAATCGATTAGATGCCGATTTTCTTCAAATTGGAGATAGAGGGGGAGGGGGGGGGGAGATTTACATGAAATGTGGGTCAAAATCAGTGTTTACAGTACGAGGAGCATTTAACGCGCTCCTTTCTCCTGCTAAAAGCTGCCTCGGCCAACACTGGAGGCTGACGGGGATATTTACAAGATGGTAGGTGCAAATCTTTGTTTAAAGCTTGATTTTATTTAAACTTTAATTAAATTATCAAATGAAATAATAGTTACTAGTTATACAATAAAGTTCTGTAGAAATGAAATGTTTCAAACTAACATCTATTTTGTCTTATACTTTTACTAATTTTTTTTTTTTTTTTTTTTTTAATTCCTTTTAAAAAGAATTATAATAATTTAAACTAATTTTTTATTAATAAAAATGAAAGATTAGTAAGAATACATAAAATTCATTCGCTGCTTTAAAGTGCTTTTATAGTATAGAACTATTCGATAGTTTCTACATATTCATTCACACCTTAGCTACAAATACAGGTATCGGATAAGAACTTAGAAATTCGGTTTAGAAGTACTCCAACCTTGTTAAGAAATTGACAAATTTGGCAAAAAAAATTATTATTTAATGAAAAACCTCTCAATTGCAGTGTTTTGCTTGTCAGCCTACGCAAACCTTAAAGGAGAGATTTCATTTATTAAAAAAATATAGACTCTTTGTATGGTATCTGGGTCTGTTGTACCGACGTTAAAAGTGGGTATTAATCCTTGGAATAGTGTTTGCAAAGAGTTAATAAAAACCTAAAATCGATTGACTTCACCCATCATTTCATTTGGTCTTCAGAGATCACAAGTGGTTGATATTTTTAATTCTATAAATATGAACCATAAAGGTGCCATTCCAATGTAGTTAAGAAAATACATATATATTAGATTGCGTATGTTATCAATCGGTTAGAATCTTGGAATCAGTTTTTAAATTACGAAATTATAAGTTGGATACTTATTTTAATTTAAATTATCCTAAATGGATATCAGGTAAAATTAGTAATTAATAAAAAGAATATTAATTAACAATAATCAATTGATTTCATTGAAGGTTATTATTAAGGTTTATAAAGCGTGACAAATCGAAATTTATGTTTATTACAAATGCATCAGTGTTTTTCATTAAGGACTTTCTAACTTTACAAATACAAATTTTAAGACCAACAATAGGCTTAATGCCCAACAGGGATAGTCGAGTAAAAAAATATATATATACACACGTGTATAGAAATAGAATTTGCATACAATAGTTACATGATCATACACAACAGTATACAATAGTTACATGATCATACATACAATATACAATAGTTACAGGATCATAAATACAATATACAATAGTTACAGGATTATACGTACAATATACAATAATTACAGGATCATACGTACAGGGTTTCTGCCAATCTTAAATGTCCTAAATCCCTGACTTTCCATGACTGAAGCAAATGATTTTCCATGACTCAAGAAATCACATTAAAAACATTGAACCCGACTTAAGAATTTTATTATTTTACTAACGTAACATAGTAAATTTTACTAACGCAACATAGTAAATAAATTATTGTATATGATTGTAAAATGATTACTATAAGTTTTATAGTGAGTAAAAAATCCTCGTTTCATGTAAGTAAAGCATAGAAAAATAATACAGTAAAGGTGTTTAAAACAGAGCGAGGTGTGTAACAGAGCTATTAAGGGTAAATAAAACCAAAAAAAAAAAAATCTGATGGCGTCAATTTGAAATATTAAGGAATTTAGGATTCTAATATATTCTGTTAACAGAAAACACAAGGCAAGAAGAAAAATATTCATGTTTGTAAAGGATGCAATTAGATTGAAGTTGAAGAATTTCTTTTTAACAATAAGGATGCGAGCTGCCGAAATGCTAAGTTATAGAATAACTAAAAATCTAACAGAAATAATACGTAAATAATTAGGGTTCTCATACATTCTGTTGACAAAAAACAAGTTTAAAAATAATCATGCTAGTAAAGGATTCAGTCAGATTGAAGTTATACGAACGGCAAGCGTAAGCGACTGTCGGCAGAACAATGGAGCGGCACCGCTTGCGTTAATGTGTACATTGATTACAACGGAAGTATGGGTCCGGCCGGCAATAATGAATATGAGAGTCTGGGTGAAACATTTTGCCGCTTCATCTTACCGCTACCCCCAAACATTAATTTTCGTTCACCGTCCAGAGTATTTTCTGTTCCGTAGCCCTCGTCCGATAAAAATGACAGAGAAGAACATAGATCTCCGTGGCTTTGATTTCAGAAGTTCAATACATTCCATGTTTGTGGAATGACAAATATAATGATTTTAAAAATATTGTTTTAATTTTACATTAATTCAAAAATGTTTTATTTGGACGTATAATTTGAGAATTTTGGTTTTAGATATATCATCTTTTAGATGATAATCACTTAAAATGAAGCGAGTTAGCTAGTTCAAATTTTATGCAGTTTCTTTATTTTTCCAGAATAGTGAAATTCCCTGTTCTGTCGCCACCCTAGATATCTACAAGAGACTTTTCCAATAAATGCAGAGGAATAGGTACTCACCATATAATCAGTAACGAAGATACGTCGAAACCAGAAGAAACGGCGAAAAATAATTTTCCATTCTTCGATATTTCAGGTGTTAAAAAAGCTAATCGATCTTTAATAATAATTAAATATTTGAAGAAGGATTAAGAAAATATATGTAAATTAAATAATCAAAAATCAAATGTTTTGGTGTCAATAATGTAAACCAGTAGCATACGGAGTCAAACCAAAAGTAAAGATTATCAAATTTATTTCAGTTCTTGCATTGTGAAATTTTTTTTCACCGAGACCTATTTCTGAAAAGGAATCCCTAACTTTAAATGACACTGCAGCGAAACAGCAAGAGTCAGAAAAAAGGGTCAAGTGGTATTTTGGATAGACAGGTAAGGAATTTTTAATACACTGAAATATGAGACAATATTATCGTTTTCTTCGTGACACAAAGGCCTATGATCCCTTTACTAGTTATAACAACTCAAATATTCTTTTGTTCAAAGTGCAGTGGTTTTTACAAGATGCACAGAGTAGTTTTTAGTACCACATAGTCACGAACTTTGTATATTGACAAGTCCGTGCAGATGAAAATGAGGCTCTTAAGTTATCCATATGCATCCGTCATCAAATTTACTGCCTTCAATCACTTTTGAAAACAAGTTTATTTCAAATTCCATACCCGTCTGTACGAATGTACCACTTGTCTCTTTTTTTTCTGTTTCTCACTGTTTCGCAGTTATGTCGTTTTAAAGTTAGGAATTTCTTTTCAGAAAGACCTTGTGTGTATCATCTAAATATCATTGACGTTAATAATATCAATTCACACTTAGAAAGTGACTAACTAAAAAATCTAACCCATAAAATAGTTTTTAATATAAATCCTTTGTATGCAATGCCAATTTTTATATTTATTAACAAAGCGCAGCTCCTGTTGCCAGCGTGTGCTTGGAATTTGCATCTAATTTTGAATATTACAAACATCTCTGTCATCAAAATATGCGCTAAACTACTTTTCAAAACTTCTGCAATAAAAATTATTTTGTGAATTTATATATTGACATCCAAATATCTTTTATTTATTCTGATTAAAACAATTTATTTATTTATTTATTTAATAAAACAATTTTGGCAGACGACAATTTGGTTTATTGTTATTCCGCAACTGCGACCTTGTAGTGACAGGAATGAATTGTCATTGACATCGAATCTATCTACCAAGTTTCAGCCCGGTTGGATGACGGCTAGAGAGTTAAATAGGCCTCCGCCATCGATTTGCCCGCCATCGACAAACATACACATACCCACACACACAAAATCGAAGTTAATAAAAAGGATTTAAAAAAATATAGTTATTTTGAGAAAAAATGACGATTTGGAGCATGTTTCTAGAAATCACTCTAACCATGTAAAACATTCTAGATTCGCTAATCAAGGCTACAAATGCACATGTGGGATTATTGAAAGAGGACTTTGAAATATTGAATTTGGATGATTCAAAATTGATAATTTCAAATCATTCATATTCATCTCCAATTTGATGGATCCAAAGGAATGATAAATGTTAAACATTGGCAATACATATTACGTTTAAACGGTAAAAAAATTTAAATTTTTATCATTTTTAAAAAAAGAAAAAAAAAATCTTGCTTCCTTTTTTTTTTTTTTTTTTCACAAAAACTTTAGAACTGAAATAAATCCAGTTGATAGAATTTTTCAGTAACTTGATAAGGTTAAAATTCAGCGAGACGTTTCTATTGGAATTTAAAAATTATTATTATTATTATTATTATTTTTTTAAATTATGGCAGCTGTCTAGTGAGGGACACTGTAAATCAATTTTTATATTTTAATAAGTAAAGAAAATCTTTTTTTTTTTTTTTTTTTTTTTTTTTTTTTTTTTTTAACATTAACTTCAAAGTAACAGAAAATATCTCCCAAAAGTCTTCGTACACCTAATTTTTAGCATACTAGTATACAGTGTAACATTTCAGTAATTTGCCGTCCCAGTACCTTTCTATCTAACTTTGACGTATGCGTATGTGTATTCATTCAGTTCCATGTGTGTACTCAGGCGACACAGAAACTATTTGGTTGACGTTTGTCCCTCACGCGACCAACCCTGTATTCTAATTTTGGTAAACAATCTAAAAGTAATTTTTATTATATTTTTATAGTTTTTGCTTTTTGTAAGAGGGCGGGGGGGGGTATTTTTTATGAAATGATTTGACTGATACATTATTTCTCAGCAATAAAAATAAATGCATGCAATTTTTTTACATGAATTCATTTTTTTTTCTTTTGAACAAGAGTGCAAAATAAAACTACCTGAAGATTTTGAAAAAAGTGTGAGACATGGGTCTGCAAGGACCATTTTAATTCAGATTGAAATAAGTACAAAATGTACATTTGTTGAAGAGCACTAAGTGACTATTTATGATAAAATTTATTTCTCTGCCTTATATAATTGTTTTTATACTATTTTAAAAGTACCTTTATATTTTCTCAATTATTTGATCAACCATGTTTACTATGATTATCCTTATTGTGTTTTAAAACTATTAAAAAAATAAATTTGTATTTTTACAAAAAGTTCATTTCAATAAATAATATGTTTCTTGTTTTTAAAGTATTTTTCAAGTTATTCTAAAAATATTTTTCAATTTTTATTTTATTCTGTTCAATAATGTAGTGTTTTTAATCAAAATATCCATTTACTATGATATTTGGTCCTGAATTTAATGATATGCACGAAAATTCATTTTTGATTCCAAATATTCAAATAAAGATTCTCTAAAAAAAATATCCCATCAAAACGCCCCTCTATTGGTGGGACGTCACGATATCCTCCCTTTTGGTGACGCAATATTACACTCTGTTTTGTTATCGTGATGTTTCTGCTTAGTAGTTTGTGTTTCTCAAATTATGTTTGTTTCACTCTTTTATAGGTTTTTGTTTTTTATTTAATTGTAAAAATGAAAACATTATCGGATTTTAGTGACAAGTTTGAGTGACAGCGAAATTTCGCATCTATCCAAATAAACCTGTTTCGTAAAAGTAGGTTCAATGAAGACGAACAACCCAATGACACATTTAAACTTAAGCCACACCATACGTTAAATTTCGTACTATAGCGGACACATGATAACCATATTTTCATGTTATGCCTGATGGCTTTTCCAAACACATAAAAAATTGCTTCATCTGTAAAAGACAGTGCATTGCATTGTGAGATGCCGAGATATCAGCATTTGAATATAATATCAACCACTCATAGGGTTTTGAGTTTATGATGAATTGTTAGCGCTATTAAATTTACAGCGTCCTCTATGGGCCACATTTGAAACTATTTGCTTAAGTGTGCTTTTTAAAAAAACCATTTCAAAGAAACAAGCATTTTATACTGGAAACCACAATTTTGTAGGTCAGTAAGTTTTTTTGTATTGAAACTGAAATTGTGTCTGGGACTTTCCGGACATCCTTTGTTGTTTTTATTGAGAGCCGTTGATTTAGTGTCAAAGGGAAACGTCTGTGCTTTAACCCTACTCTAGGATATCCACGATCAGCATCCATTCGGCAGTTTCGACAAAATTGTGTTTGTTCGTTTTTAAACTGGCATTAAAGTCGAAGTTTGCCAAGATTGTCAAAAATTTGTTTAAATTCTTGTTGAAATAATATTTTAAATTTGATAAATAATTGTACCACTTTTTAATTTACAAAATTATATGGTTCTATAAATAAAAAAATAAATAAACAAGTGCTAATAATATACGTTCAGAATAAAAACTTCCTGCCTCTGGCAGCCAAACACTCGACAGTCTTAACGTAATAATTAATACTAATCTGATAGTATATTATTATGCTAAATTTTATATTTTGTAATTATTTAAATTTTTATAGATTTGAGAGCTCGTGCTTAGATAAACTTCACTTTAACTAATTTGTAATCTTTTCGGGTGTCTAGTGCATATTTATGTATGTTGGCAATTGAAATCCTTAAGTGAGTAAGAACAAAATTAACACGATTTTTCCGTCAATATCACTGATATTCTATACAAAATGACCTAGCGATTCATGTACGAATATCTTCGGTTTAGGGAAATTTCGCAACGTGACTAATAAATGCCGTGACTACTTGGCTATTTGAGTGAAAAAGTCACAAAATCCAAAACTGTTCATCTCAAAAAAACTTTAAAAAAAAAAAAAAAAAAAGAGTTAATTCTTGCATTTCTGCATGGACGCCGCACGGAGGAGCAGAAGGGCTGGAAACTGGGCCAAAATCCAGAAATGTATATATTGAAACCAAATGTTGAGAGTAACAATTTTAATGAATTTATAAAAGTATATAACACTCGAACTTTGGTTTTATAGACAAGTTTTAACCATTTTTATGTAAAAATTAGTATTTCTATTACGATATCTGAAATTTTTCGCCTTAAATTACTTTTTGAAATTTAAATTGTTCTTATTAAAGTGTTCTGTTAAACTTAATATAAGATGAGCATCAATTAAAAAATATCTTTATATTTGACAACAGTTTCTGCTATATTTTTTCACCAATTTACAATTAATATGTAACATAATCCTTTATAAAACATGCAAATATTGACACAAAAATCATCTTCTAATTGCATTGTTATTTTCCGACAAGCAGTTTTCTATAAAAATTAAACTTAAGTGCATCACTTAAAAATCCCTAATGGACAAGTTGAGCATTTTTTTTAAATTTTTTTTTTATATTTTTCTTTATTACTAGTGACGAAAGACAACCAAAACTAGAATTTTTTTTAAATCTGTTCAATATTTCTCGAGTTATACCCTTTTCAATTTCCCATTTTTAAAAGCGCGCAAAAACGAGACTAGCTTAGCTGTGATGTCTCTCTACGTCATAATCCGAGTTTGGCTTCGCGCGGTCTTTGAAAGTATCGTGAATTTATTCGCATTACTATAGCACGTTTCGATTTTTTTTTTTAATCTTGTATTCTTTTAATCGATTTAAAATTATGTCCTCAAATTCAGCGTACAAACATTGCCTCATCCCGATTTGTAAGAATTCTTCAATTTCCAACGCTGCTAAATCATTTATCAGTGTTGCTAAACACGCAGATATCTGCAAGAAATGGTGTAAAGTCATGAAAACGAGACAATGTTTCTGCAAAAAGTTTTCGACAAGTTTGTGAAGATCATTTTGATGTGATAATAGCACACCTATTACTCTTGATTTTATATAATGACCTAATTATTTTGAAATTCTATGATATACAGTGGTTCTCAAAAGTGTTCGTACAGTTTAAAAATGTGTATAAAAAATAGTTCTTAAGTTTGGAATTGAATTTGAATATTAATTCCTATATTTTTTGTATATTAGTAATTCTGAATGAAACTAAATACTTAAAAAAAGTATTGATTCATTTTATTTTTATGAAAATATAAATTGTTAGAGCTAAAGAAAAAATACCACAATGTTGTTCATTCCACTTAACATTTTCTGACAAATTCACAGTAATAGAATTATTTTCTGTATCTTTTTTTATTTATTTTTGCATTGTGGAAACATGTAAAAAATCGATTGTCTGAAATATTGGAATTTACAATTCTTATAATCCATTTGTAATTTAAAACCATCCCGAATAAAATATAAATATTGTATTAACTATGTAATGGCAGAAGCTATATTTACTTCACCAAAAACTAAAGCATTGCCTATACTTATGAGCTTGAGTATATGTAAATTGTTAAAGCCGATGGCAAAATAAAAATACATCTACAGGTATATTAGTCCAGGGAATAGAGACATTTTGCCTTGCAAATGGTTATGTAGTTCTGATTTTTTAATATGTTATAAAGGTTGGTCTCGTGGTTTATAAACCAAGTTTTCGACCTCCTAACCCTTGTGCGTTCTCCATGGTGCAAAAAAACCTGAGCCGTTTTTCAGTTTATACGTCATAGCTCTTTGCCAATACATCTTAGAAACAAACATTATATTTAAAAGTTGTAGAATATTAAATTATCTACAACTTTTGTATACTAAGTTTTTTTGTAGACCTATTATGTAATTAGTTATGTCGCATAAAAGTCAACACTTTTTCGTAAAAATGCTACTTTTTTAAGATTTGTGTCAAGTTTTTTGATTATATCTTCATAATGGTACGTTTTAGAGAAAAAAATTGTGAATAAAAGTTGTAGAACAATAAATTTCCTACAAGTTTTCTTTATAAACTTATTTTCTAGGACTAATAACAAAGGAGTTACTCTGCTCTGTGTATTTTCCATGGTGCACCACAAAAAAATACGTTTTTCAGTTTATAGATCATAACTCTTTCGCAATGCATTTTAAAAACAAGCATTACATTTAAAAGTTGTGGAATATTAAATTTTCTACAACTTTTGTGAACAATTTGCTTTTGTAAAGCTATTATGTAAAGTGTTACGTCGTATCAAAGTAAAATCTTTTTCGTATAAATGCTGCTTTTTTAAGTTTTTGCCGAGTTGTTCAATTTTATCTTCATAACAATAAGTCGTAGGGAAAAATATATTGAACAAAAAATGTAGATCTATAAATTTGCTATAAGTTTTATACAAAAAGTTACTATCTAGGACTAATAACTAAGGATCTACTCTTCTTTGAAGGTTTACTAGATGATAACCTAAAATATATTATGTATAGGTAGGGGTTTAAAAATAGCTTCTTACTGCATAGTCTGACAATTTTAATAAATAAATAAAACAATATATACATAATACTAATGATAATGTAAAATAAAAAGTGGAAATATATTAAATAATGTATATATCTATAACTGTAATATCAATTTACCATTTTCGTCATGGTGCACCAAAAACCTTCTGAATTCTGAAATTTTGAATTTTTTTCAGTTTACCGATCATATCCTTTTCCCACTGCATTTTATAGGAGGAAAAAATTATATTTTAGGTTGTAGAGTATTAAATTTTCTACCACTAATGTATGTGCAAAATTTGTTTTGCAGAACTATTGTATGAAAAACAATTGTATGAAAAGCATCAAGGCAAAAACTCTTTCGTAAAAATACCATTTTAAGATTCTTGTCGAGTTTTTAGATGATATCCATAAAAGTATATCATAAAAATTGTAGAACCCTAAATTTGCTACGTTTTATATACAAAGTTATTTAATAGGACTAATAACAAAAGAGCTACTTGGTAAGATCTAATATTAAAAACAGTTTCTTACTGCAAAGCCTGACAAGTTTAATAAAAAATAAAACAATATAGGTATTAAAATAATATAAATAAAAAAATATAAATATTATAAAAATGTATATATCTATATATAATAATAGTAATATCAATAAAACTTACAATTTAGAAAACTTATAAATTCTTAAATTTAGTTTCGTTTAGGCACGAAGGCTGGGCTAGTTCCTCCGCTACTTCTTGAATTAAAAGTTCTGTTGGGTCGTCTTCATCGTTGTCATCAATTATGATGTTCGCTGTATTGTCACAGGTTTGTCCATGACAGTTTTTACATATTATGGAGCACTTGAGAACAGCCTTTCTACAACCGCAGGCCTTAGTGCATCCTATGTTGCGCTGGCAGAAAATGTAGGTCAGAATTGATTGAAGAGTTGAATCCCTGGTGGTTGTAATAGGAAGAAGTCCTTTACTGTCCATCTTCCACCCACAGATCAGAGGATTTTTCAATTGGCCCATCCGTGTCTTTACTTGATGGTATGTGCGAAAGACATGGTGCGTAGCAGCTTCTTGGGTCGGAGGTAGCTTTGACAGATTTAACTTGCTCCCAGTTGTTGATTTGGAAAATTGTTTATAACGCAAAGCATTTCAAGTTGTTGCCCTGTGACCACCAAAGAGAGCAACAAGAAGGCTTGATACTGCTTCGGTGATGCTTGAAACATTGGCATTAGGATCTAGGAAGATCTTTGTAAATTCCTGTAATATTGGATATGATGAAGCAGCCATCGTTACAACGCATGTATTCCAATATTAAGTAACTACACTGAGTGGTTGATATTCTGTCGGGATGGTTAGTGGTGGGGAGGGTTGAGAATGGTTTTTCGGTTCTTCTAATCTTCTACCCTGAATTCGACAGTGACAAATCTCAATCAACAGTATATGGTATTTTCGCGGAAACTGAGTCCTTAAAAGAATTCCTTTACATGTCACTAATGCCACCTGACTTGTGATTTTTCTATTCTATCTCAAAAGATCTGTACCCTATGTAGTTTAGAATCAGCCACTTGAATGCAGTCTATTTCTCATTTTTATTTCCGAATGCAGAAATTTTTGGTGCATCAGGCAAAATGGTAAATTTTATATTACTATTATCTGTTAGATATTTACATTATTTAATATATTTCCACTTTTTATTTTACATTATCATTATTATTATATATACAGGGTGTCCAGAAATGGACTCCCTTATTTCAAAATTAAATATCTCGAAAACAAAGATCGATAGAGGAATGCAGTAAACGGTATGTTTATTGTGAAAGCTGTAAGAATTTTATACAGCAGTTTGAAATAATAGTCACAAAAGCTGCTAACAGATGGCGCTGTAATCGTTATACGTAATGCCTAGTATAAATAGTGATCCGAAGCCCAGAGCGATCAGTTCCACTATTGAAGCGTGAAAGGAGGTTAACGTACCGAAGGAAGAGATTAAAACCATGTACTCCATTGAACAAAGCGTTTTTCTGGTGCTAGAGTACCACAGGTTAAAAGAGAGTCCTACGGCAACAAGGAGCAGTTTTCAAGCACGATTTAATGTTCCAAAAGGACCCGATGCGAAAACCATTCGTACGCTCTTCGCCAAATTTCAACGAATAGGCAGCGTAACTGATGATCTAGTGGGGAATGTTGGCCGCAAGCAAACTGCAGTTTGGCTGAAAATGTCGCCACAGTTTCTGGAATTATTCAGCAAAATCCAATGTCATCCGTTCGTAGAATTGCATCCGAGACTGGTTTGAAGCGTTCCAGCACGCAGAAAATACTGAGAAAGAGCCTACACATGTTTCCATTCAAAATTTAAACTCACCAGGTCATACCCGTACGAGCTGTGAAAAAAAGGATTGACTTTGCTAATCAGATGCTCACAATGATTGATAGTGAAGGATTTGATGTTGGCTGCATCTGGTTTACAGATGAAGCAGACTTCCACCTGAATGGATTCGTGAATAAACAGAACTGGCGATTTTGGGGTTCCGAAAATCCATATTAGTGTGAAGCGAAACCCCTGTATTCTCCTAAAGTTACTGTGTGGGCTGCAGTATGCAGCAGAGGCATTATTGGCCCTTTTTTCATTCGAGAAACGGTCACTAGTGAACGTTACGTTGCAATTTTTGAACAATTTGTCGCCACACAGCAAGTGTTAGAGGATCGACTACGTACTGAATGGTTTATGCAAGATGGAGCCCGACCACATCGTACCGAACAAGTGTTTCGCTTTCTTGATGAATACTTCGGGAATCGAGTCATATTGCTTTGGAATATCCCAAATTTACTGGTGCAGGCATGGATTGGCCTCCATATTCGCCGGATTTGACTCCCTGTGACTATTTTTTGTGGGGCACATTGAAAAACATTGTCTACCCGAAGCATCCCGCCACGCTGGACGAGCTTGAATCGGCGATCTGTGTGGCATGTGAATCCATTTCTGTTGAGACACTACGAAATGTGATGGCAAATTTCATTCTTCGTTTGTGCCACCTCTGTAGTGCCAATGGTGAACATTTTAAAAACATTGTGATGTGATTTTTTGAAAAGAATGTTTTGCCGACCAAACGGTATAGTGGTTAGCGTGCTAGCTTCTAGACCGCGAGGTTGCGGGTTCGAGTCCCGTGTTGGCATGGGTGTTTGTAAATGTATGTTGGCTTGTCTAATGAAGAATGTTTCGGCGCATTATAGCCCTCGTGTTGCTGACGGCGCCAGATAATCTGAAAACAACCAACCAAGCAAAGAATGTTTTCATATGATTATTTCATTTATGTATGCTGATAATGAGCTGTACAGCGCCATCTGTTAGCAGCTTTTGTAACTATTATTTCAAACTGCTGTATAAAAATCTTACAGCTTTCACAATAAACATACCGTTTACTGCATTCCTCTATCGATCTTTGTTTTCGAGATATTTAATTTTGAAATCAGGGAGTCCTTTTCTGGACACCCTATATGTTGTTTTATTTTTTTATTAAAATTGTCAGACTATGCAGTAAGAAGCTATTTTTAAACCCCTACCTATACATAAAATATTATAGGTATCATCTCGTAAACCTTCAAAGAAGAGTAGCTCCTTAGTTATTAGTCCTAGATAGTAACTTTTTTGTATAAAACTTATACCAAATTTATAAATTTACAACTTTTGTATAATATATTTTCCCCTACGACTTATTGTTATGAAGATATAATTGAAAAACTCTGCAAAAATCTTAAAAAAGCAGCATTTTTATGAAAAAGTGTTTACTTTGATGCTACGTAACTCTTTGCATAATAGCTTTACAAAAGCAAATTGTTCACCAAAGTTGTAGAAAATTTAATATTCTACTACTTTTAAATTTAATGTTTGTTTTTTAAATGCATTGCGAAAGAGTTATGATCTATAAACTGAAAAACGTATTTTTTTTTGTGGTGTACCACTGAAAATACACAAAGCAGAGTAACTCCTTTGTTATTAGTCCTAGAAAATAAGTTTATATAGAAAACTTGTAGAAAATTTATTGCTCTACAACTGCTTGACTTTGATGCGACATAACTAATTACATAATAGGTCTACAAAAAAACTTAGTATATAAAAGTTGTAGATAATTTAATATTCTACAACTATTGAATGTAATGTTTGTTTCTAAGATGCATTGGCAAAGAGTTATGACGTATAAACTGAAAAACGGCTCAGTTTTTGGGGCACCACGGAGAACGCACAAGGGTTAGGAGGTCGAAAACTTGGTTTATAAACCTCGGGACCGACCTTTATAACATATTAAAAAATCAGAACTACATAACCATTTGCAAGGTAAGACCCCTTTTTTAGTTTCTATTCCCCGGACTATATAGCAGAGCATGAAATAAATATGAGAAAACATGATAAAAAATAGGAGCTTTTGAAGCCTTTCAAGTTAATAAGAGTTCGTCCTAACGGACTGTTTGCGAACATCGTCGCCCGACTGTTCTTACTAAACTACAATTATTATTATTTTTAAAGTAGTTTAAAGAAAATTGTATCAACTTTTTAATCGAACAGGAATATACAAACACAGTTAAATTAAATGTATAAACAAAATTAAATTGTATTTGGTTTCTATTCTGCTTTAACAATTTGGAAGAATTTGTTAAAACGGGGGATCCATTTTATTTTATTTTGTAATAAATGTCGCCAACTTTGTGAATAACAGGTGTACAAGTTGTTCAAATAGGTAACAAGTGTTCTTGAAAACAAAAAAGTAAAATTTCTAGTGGAATATAGATTAATCTGAACTGAAAAAAAAAAAAAAAAATACTTTCAATGAAAAAAAATATATATATAAAGTAAATATATAGTAAGGTTGATTTGCCAACTTCTATCGCAGTTGTGTAAGTACGATGACGTCTCCCCCAAGACACATGCCTTTTACCGTTATGGGATGTTATGTATTATACACTATTTTGAATTGAAAGAAGAGTGTCTCTGGTTTTCGTGTTTATGTAAATCGACAGTTTTATTCCGATCTTGATGATAACTTAAAACTTTTAAAACAAGAGGAAGGTCTTTACCGACTTGAAAAAAACAATCTTTATTAAAAGTTATGAAAAGTAAGGCTACTATTTTTTTTATTAAGTCTGAGACTACTATTTTCAATGTCTGAGACTACTATTTTGGCTACTATTTTTAACATCTGAGGCTACTAAAGCAACTATTTTCAAAGCTTACAGTCAGTGGCAGCCCTGTTAATGCAAAAGGTAATGGTATGTCTTTACTACAGAAGCCGACCAAACGGTATAGTGGTTAGTATACTAGCTTCTAGACCACGAGGTTGCGGGTTCGAGTCCCGTGTTAGGCATGGGTGTTTGTAAATGTATGTTGGCTTGTCAAATGACGAATGTTTCGGTGCATTATGGCCCTCGTGTTGCTGACGGCGCCAGATAATCTGAAAACAACCAACCTAATGCGCATTATCTTGCATCTATATAAATAAAACTGACTTTCTGTCACACGGATTTGGGGACCGTTTCACGTAAAAACTACCTAACGGATTAGGATGAAATTTGGTATATCGCTTAATTAAACGACCAGGAGTAAAATAGGCGATATATTTTTAATTTTAATTGAGTTTTAAAATTTCCGAAAATAAATAAAACTGACTTTCTGTCACACGGATTTGGGGACCGTTTCACGTAAAAACTACCTAACGGATTAGGATGAAATTTGGTATATCGCTTAATTAAACGACCAGGAGTAAAATAGGTGATATATTTTTAATTTTAATTGAGTTTTAAAATTTCCGAAATAATTTTTTTTGGTGTTTTTAAGCAGACACAATTTAGTATTTCCTGAATGGCAACTGAATGACAATCTTCGTTTGGTGTGTTTTGAAAATCGCAAATGATATTCTACATTCACAATGCCTAGAAAAAAACGCCCATCATTAAGCAAAATCGACAAAAAAGTTTTTCAAAAACGTTTAAAGAGGAACGAATTACTATGAGGACGCTTAAAACTATTTTCGTAACATATTATAAACAGACTTACTTTATTGTACTTATTTTTACATATATATACTTATACATATTACTACAGCATGCTTTGTAAACTTTCCATTTATTAAACTTTTATATTACTTTTATTTAGTACCAAAAACTGAGTTTATCCGTCAACGACGGGCCACGCAGCTAGTATTTTATAATTTAGCTTAGTAGCAAATTCAATAGAGACTCTGAAGTGACTAAAAAGCAAAAGAACATATTCTACTAACATCTCTCTCCAGTAGTTTTTCACCTTAAAGTGATAGCTAAACAGCACATGTCATCAATGGTCCCAATGTTATAAAGATCCCAATTCTTTTCATGAATTGCTGTGTTCTGTTTTGTCTGTCTTTGGTATTAAACATCACCAGTAAGAAAGTAAGAATAGAAGTTTATATTTTAGCAAGTATTGCGCAAAATATTTAGGACTGAAGTCATAAGTAATTTCTGAAAGTGTGTGTTCTCGAAATGAGAGTTGCGCGAATAACCTTAAAAACATGTTAATCTTCTTGATTGTTAATCCTCATGATTAATTAACGATTATTTCTCCACAGCTGCTTTTAACATTCTGTCAATAACTGTCAGTTTTATTGGAAGTATTTAAAAGACATCATCACCAGGACAAATGCTGCTACGTTCTGACTTTGACCGTTGATACGGCTGGCAATCTAGAATCCACTCTTATTGAATCTCAAAAAAAGTATCAAGACCTGGCCATAGACAGAATGGAGCAACACCTATGCAAACTAAATATCAACTTCTTCAGGAATGCGACCAAACCATCTTCTGATATCCAGGACACTCTGTACTACGTCATTATCCCACAGATCAGAAATCCAGACCATTCGCATGTAAAATGAATTGGTAAAGTGTCTTCAGGACAACGGCAATTTTAAATAAATATGAAAGTCTAAGTCAAAATAAATCGAATTATAGTGCACGGCAGTGCACCCTCCAAATTCACTGTCAGGCACCTTTTACTGGAAGCAACTGAGGAGAATTTTGACCCTCAGTTTACCTAAGAGCTGAAATATTTTTACGGGTAGCTGTTAGTTGCTTTACTGAGACCCGTAAGTTCCAAGTCTCTAATTCTATTAGTCATCGAGACAATTAAATTTAAAACGGCATATTTTGATACCTACCGACTCACTGATCATCAATATACCAAGGTCCTTGTAGTAGAGCTAGAAATATGAAAATTCGTATACTTAGGTTTAACATGTTTAAAAAAGGAAAAATCTCAAATTCAAGATTCTCTTCCGAATCACATGAAAGGGTTCAAACATTCGAAAAATATGAATCTTAATTCTAATATATTTCTATTGAGGTTAAAAATATAAAACTTAGAATACTTGTAGCTATTAGCTACAAACTACTATTAAATTAAACTACTACTAGTAAATTAAACTACTACTATTAAATTAAACTACTACTATTAAATTAAACTACTACTATTAAATTAAACTACTACTATTAAATTAAATAAATAGAAGAACATAGAAATCAACACACACTGCGAAGCTACTAAAATCTAGCAATAATGTAAAAAAAATGACATATTCGCATAGTAAAAATCAACCATTGTTGAAATTTTATTAGCAACAAAATGATAGGATTTTTTTTTTTTTTTTTAATTTTTTTTTTCCATTGGCCAACGTATTAAGCATATCTGAATAAAATATTAAATCAAAATAAGTTTATGTTATCATCATTCACATTCAATACATAAATACTTCGTAGCCTGTGGTCCGATAAATTGAACTTTCTTAGGAAAATCCCGTCAGTTGGATCGAGTTGAGAATGTTATTTTTTATTTACTCTCTTAGAAACAATTAATAATTTGAATTAAAAGAATAAAGTAGTAGGTAAATCTTAAAGTTCTCATACTTGACCGCCAACAAAAAGTTAGTCAACAGTCGACTGTATAATAAATACCAAAAGCCGATCAAACGGTATTGTGGTTAGCGTGCTAGCTTCTAGACCGCAAGGTTGCGGGTTCGAGTCCCGTGTAAGGCATGGGTGTTTGTAAATGTATGTTGGCTTGTCTAATGACGAATGTTTCAGCGCATTATACCCCTCGTGTTGTTGACGGTGCCAGATAATCTCAAAACAACCAACCAATAAGTACAAAAAAAAAAACCCAGGAAGTTTTCTAGTAAGTTTTAAAAGTATGAAATATAAACGTTTTTAAACTAGCTCTCGATTTACAACATAAGGGCAATGAAAATTAGTAAGATTTCCTTCTCTAAATCAAAATTCCCCATCATAAGTAAAAATATCCAACTGCAAAAATGCTTGTTAGATTTGACAATTATGCGGCACAGTACTAACACAGCAAACAAGTCATCTAGAATAAGTAATGAAAAAATTTCACAAACATTTTTGTAGCTGGATATTTAGACTAATGAAGGGAAATTTTGACTTTGAGAATAAAGTCTAATTTTCATCGCCCGTAGTATACAATAACGTTAGACTTTGATCTACAGGGTTGGCAAGAAATAAGTTTCCCACTTTTGTTCAAACGAGATAAAATTTGAACTACAAATCATTTAAAAAATGCGCTTTACATTTAATATATAAAAATAGTACCACAATTCACCAATAGATAACGTTGTAATATACATAAAAACATTTAACATGTTTTTAAATGTTTAATAGAATTTTAAAAAAAAGTGGCTTTAAAACTGCTCAATATGTCCCCCTTCATCCTCAGCAATGTGCTCTATTCTCAGAACCGTATTTTCCACTGCTTACCGGAATTAGTCTTCTGGATTATCCAGAATATGGCGTCGAATGCTGTTCTTCAGATCTGGCACAGATGCAGGCCTTTTACTATAGATATTGTTCTTAAGGAAACCCAACAACCAAAAGTTGTAGGAGATGCTACACGACGATCAATGTGAAGCAGTTCTCCATTCTGCATAAATATGATGTCCTGAAGGCATCCACGCTTTTGAAGTTGTGGGATGACGAAATCCCTCAGCATATCATAGAACAGAACATCAACCCCCTCCCCAAAAAATCCGAACAATGGCTATATCTTCATTTCTCATTATCATATAATCTTGCGGTTTGCCCCAAAATGTTTTGTTTACGATTTTCTATATGTCTGGTGCCAATCTTTTTTCTGAGGGACGTGTTTATTAAAAATATTTAAATCGATGAAAATTTCAATACAAACCCCTATTTTTTAGGTTTTCATTCGATTTAGAATACTTCGTTTACCCTTAATATCAAATTTCAGTTAGTTATGTTGAGAAACACGTCACTTATGAGCGGAAATGTTTTGATTGATCTTCAGAGCAAATCTTTCTCAAGCGAAGAATTGAATGTCTGCATGCTTCAAGACGTAATCTATTACACGGTTCCTTAAAGTCAACTTTTATACAGTTTTACTAAAATATTGAGTACCAAAAGTCAAAAAGGAATGAAAAAAATTCTGGAGGGTTACCGACCTTGATAAACCTAATAAAAGAAGAAAAAAGGGGAAAAAATACATGTTTCTATTTAAAAATTTCTAAAACTTGTTCTATTAATTTATAGTTAATTATTAAACACTGTTTGATGCAAAAGTTGATTGCTATTTATGTTTGGCATTTAACAGACTATCGTTTGAAAAAAAAAAAAGGGAAAAAAATACTCAAGTACAGCAATTATTTAAGAATTTATGGCCACAAAATAATTTTTCCTGTAAACATTAATTTGTCAATCCTTTGGCCACATTTAAATTTTCTAATCCCTCATTGAAAATTAGGAAATTTTGTATTTCGCCGCTTTTTTGGAAGCTAAATTTAAATATGGAATAATATTATGGGATTGCCTTTGAACTTTTCAAAGTTTGGTTCAATTTAAATATGTACATGACCCTGTGGTGTTCTCGTGTTCAAATGAGAGATACAACATCTAGGCACTGGTGATCACTTTTTCCTAGTCGTAAACGCGCCTGTCTTCCGATCTAAGAGATTCCATGTGAGCGCATATCGCTACATTGGGGACCCAAACATTCGAACACATCAGTGGCACCATCTACTGCACGACTTCCACACTACCACCTCAGCTTCTCTGGCAACTCACTATCACAAGCAACGCACACGCCAGCAACTCAATCGTTCACCCCTTCGCTACTCAAATGGAAGAGACTATGAGATGGTCTCGTGTACAAATGACAGATACAACATCTTGACCACTTTTGCCTAGTGGTTAGCACACCTGTCTTAGCTCACCTAGGATCTAGGTCCCGAGTTCGACTCCTCGTTAGCGCACATCGATACAACTCCTTATGATCCTTATGCGATGCGTACTGTACAGTTGATCTGTGACGGAACAGGAATGGATTCGATTTGCAATTACTTCTTAAAAAATACTGTCTAAGGATGAAGGTAGCCGTAAAACCACACCATACTGTCACTTTTTCAGGATGAAAGGGTTGTTCCTAGATAACGTGAGGGTTTTCCATTTCGCAAATTCGACAGTTGAGGGTGTTAACTTGCACATTGGGGCAAAAGTTGACTTCGTCAGTCCACAGAATGTTCTTTGGCCAAATGACGTCAACCACCATTCGAGCAAGGAACTGCAGTGCTAAGGTATTACGAACTTCCTTTTCCCCGTTCTGCAATAGATGCACAGGCTCTATTTTTTATGGATAGAAATGCAAAATACGCCGTAGGATTTTTTTCTACAGTGAATTACGGCATATCTAAAAACACGGGAAACAACTGACTCCCTCATACTACCATGCGGTGACTGACTGCTGGTTTCAACGACTGCGGTAGCCACATTTTCGACACTGCAAGACAGGGTTTGCTTTCGTCCTCTACTTGGAAGAATGCCTAGTTGCCCTTTTGTTTCAAATTTCTACATCATCTTGCGTAAAGCATATGGAGACATTTAACCTCTGCGGATCAGCTTCATATGACAGAATTCTTTAACAACTGTAGCGCAGTTCTGTTGGTTTTGGTAGAACAAAATTACCATTAGCGCTTTTTCTTGCAATGTAGGCATGATGTGCAAAGAAGTAACTATTGCTCGTGCAGAAATTGCCCTCTTTTTATTCAAATAATAATACTAAAAGGCATGCGCTGTAATGCAATTGATGTTTCACAATGCATATAAATATCATTAGTGTAACAGCACTGTCTATTGGAAAATTTTGGTACTATTTTTTATTTAATAAATGCCAAGAGCATCATTTGAATTATCTGAAATTCAAATTTTTTCACATTTGGATCAATAGAACAACGCATTCTAGAGCTCTCTAAAGTGGGCAACTTATTTCTTGCTAACCCACTACTTTAGGTGTTCATACTTTCTTCTAACTTCTCCGTATTTTCTAATTTCTCTTAAAAAGCCATTTCTGGTGAGATTCCGTGCAGTGGTTACAAAGTAAATAAACTTATTCTATCAACAGCTCTCTACAGGAGACTTAAGTTTAAGGATTGCGGTTCTCTGTATTTTTTTTTTTTTTTCTTTCTTCTTTCTTTGGGACAAATTGCCACCAGTTAGAAAGTTAGAAAGAGAATTTTACAAATCAGAAAGTACTTTTTTGTAAGGCCCATAACCTTTTAGGAATTATTAACTGTGCGATTCTTTTGAATTAAAGGCATCGCGTTTAAGTGAATTCAAATTTTCTTGTGTGGTTTCATTACTCTTTATATAATTTATCATTATTCATAACTCCCACCGAAATGAATTTGTACAGAGCCAACAGCTCCCCCCCAACAATAAAAATGTCATAAAAGAGATAAACTGTCAAAGATTCTAATTGCATTGGAAACAATAAAATAATTCTGGTAAAATTAAAAAAAATTGTGGGAGATATGAGGTTTTAAGAAATGTTGACAATTGGCAACAGTAAGCATTTTAGGGTTAAATCTCATAATTGTGTTATGTTGTATATTAAACACTTAAGAAACAATATTAAGGTACTTTGTTTCTTTAAAATGTAGTTCTCAAAATAGGAAACTACTGAATTAATCAACATTTGCCATTTATATTAAAGTTCATCGCCTATATTTACCCTAATTTCGGTAATTGTAACATGCAGTAGGAGCAAAAAATTTCTAATGCTTTCTTCAATTGCGCTATAACCACGAACTCTGTATTGTTTTTTCGGAGAAAAGGAAGTTTAATAAAAAGTCATATAACACTCGTTATTAAATGTATTTTGTTTGTTTCCAAAAAAGAAAAGCGTAAAATTAAAAACAAAATGCAAAAGTAAGAATTTAAAGGATGTTGCAATTTTTCCCACCGTCAAGCTTCGCACGCAATGACGATTTCCACTTTTTGAAAATAGCGTTTTTGGTAGAAAATATTTTCAATTATTTTATATTTCTTAAATCTTTTAAATTTTTTGGATTTCCTTCGCTACCATCGTTTATATTTGTTTGTTTACTTGCTGAAAGGCCTACCTGCCTGCCTATCCGTCTACCCTACAAAGGAATTATAAATGGACACTAATCATTATTTATGTTCGTATTGTACTGAACCCAAATGATTAGTTTTCTGCAGGGCGGCAATTTTCTCATAACATCGAATGTGATATTACATTTTCTTGTATCATCGTGTTGAATTTGTTCAATTTAAAAAAAAAAAATAAAAAAAAAAAAAAAAAAAAAAAAAAAAGGAAAAAAAAAAAATGCTAACCAATATAATTTGGAAACAACCATTCCTAATTATACAAATAAACTGCCTGTAAACTGTTTTTGTGATTCGAAAATGAAGTGACTTTCCCTCGAAATGCAATTAAACAGAATAATGCTTTACCTCTTGACAACCTGAAAATTTATACTGTGCAAATGAATTAAAAAATAACATCCGTGGATTCGTCAAGTTGTAGCTCCTCTTGAGTTCACATCAGCATCACTGACCCCCCCCCCCCTCCCCGCTTAGCTAATGACAAAGATCCAGCGACTGATTGTGTTAGTATTATTTTGAAACTCTTGCGAACTCCAAACCATAAAACAAAAGGAAGCAAATCATATGTAGCTTCGTACTCAAATCTACTACAGCAAAAGTGAGCAAATTTGACTTGGAGTGATCGCTTCATCTTGTGAGAAAAACAAAACTACAGTTTGAAAGTTTATTTTGCTTGATATAGATAGTTTCATTCCCCCCCCCCCCCCCTTCCCACTCTTAGGAGGAAGAGCAATTTAATGTTTTCTTTTTTCATAACTACTGACTAACGTAGCCCTTAAAAATCATTCATGGAGTTACAATGGCTCTTAGCAATGAAGTTTGAGAATCGTTGCTTTTTACAATATACAAGTTGTTTTACTTAATGATAGTCAATATCATTATATACTATTTTGAATTATTAAAAAAAAAAAAAAATCCACTATTTATTCCACTACAAGATTTTCTGGGAGGACCAAACTGTGTATTTCAACAAAACAGGGCGCCTATTCATGTGTCTAACTCGACAAATATGTGGTTCAACATGAATAATATAATTGTTAGGGACTAGCCATTGCTTAGTCCGGACTTAAATCCAATGGAGAACGTGTGAGGACGTCTAGCACGAAAATTATAAGAAAATAGATGCCAGTATTTTTCTACCAGGGCCAATAAAGCAGCGATAGAGCGAGCATGGTATGAACAGGCTCCAGAGGTAATGCAAAACTTAGTACTTTTGATGGAAAACCGTGTATTTGAAGTGATTCAAGGTAATGGAAACACGATTAAATATTAACATTTATAACTGTGTTCCTCAACCTGAAACATAACCCATAAAACAAATATTGTCTATAATTATGGGACACCCTTTCTTCTGTTTTTCTAATTAATTCAGCATTTGTTGTTTTTTCTTATAAATTAACCCTTACTTGTGTTTCATGTAGTAAGGGTTATATCTAATTTAAAATTCTTTTTCTAGATTTTAGTACTTGCAAATTATATTGTTTATAATTATACTCATATGAAAAAAAATCATCCCATTCTTATTTTCACTGTGAATTATATTTTTGTGTTTGTGTATATTTTTGGGACAGGGTGTACAATTTGTGCCACCATCTGCTGATAACCATCGGTGACTTCGACTACCATTATAACTCACTTCCAGATTTTCAAGTTGTAAGCGCAAAGGGCGACCAGTAACTTTCCTCAGCAGCAAGAAATCTGTTCCCGATGATAAAGGATGGACGGAAGTTGGTTACCATATGCCAACTTTCCAAAAAACATATAGACGTTACCTTTTGTGCTCTACTTAAGCACTTGAGAAGAGAACCAAATACTTTATACAGATTTCTTTGTCCCACTATGTGTTGAACCCTTTTTTTTTTAAATATCATGGAAAGTGGTATAAATTCTTAATTTTTTAATTACAAATTATATCTAATTTAGAATTCTTTTTCTAGATTTTAGTACTTGCAAATTATATTTCATAAATATCAAGCAATGCGATATAAAACGAAATGCAAAACATGAGATGTCCTGCCTTTGAATAGCTCGATGCGGCTTGTAAATAAATTTTCTTAATTCTAAAAAAGTCATAAATTTTATTTTAATTTTGAAGTTTTTTACCTATTATTAACACCGTTAACAAAATAACAAATGAGCTATTAAATTACAATAGTGCCGAAAACTTTATTTAGCAGGCATCTGTTCATTCATATCGCTGGACTAACACACATTTATTCGATAAACTGTTCCATCACATTGAAACTTGCCATTGCAATGCTTTTCACAGTAAACTGAGTTGATTCAACTAAGCAATTAGTGTGAAAGGACGAATATCGAGTATTATCTTTTGTGTTAAGACAACTTAGGACGAGCGTTAGAGGCCATTGTGCCTGCAAACAAACCGCAATCAACAATAAATATTCCACTTTACCTCGGGACAGTAATACTTGAGCCTTGACTTATCCATCCGCGTAAAGATATAGTTCCGGACATTTCACAACTTTTATAGTAATATTGATAACCTGCGGAAAGAGTTTTGTTTTAAACTTAAATATATGTTAATAGCAAAAAGAAAATAAGCACTTTTAAATTTAAATTTTAATTAATATTGTGTTCTCTTCTTCCAATTTTAATATTCTAAACTTACGGATACTGTAGGAGTTCATACGAATTGGATGTTAACGCGAGTTATTAAACTGCCAGCTTAACTGTCAGTAAACTGTAAACTTTAACTGTCACCGTCGTTGATCGTAGAGACGCCCCTTTTTTTATTTTGTTTTTTCAAACTCAAAGTCAGATTCCTTCCTCACGCGCTCGATTTCCTCAAGAACCAAATTCACGATTTCATCAAACTGTTCTCTTTCATTTCTGAAGAGGTCACAGTTTTCGATGGCCTCTCTGAGGGAATGTATGGTTAGTTTACCACACACCTCCAAGTTTAACTCCTCTGCAATTGCCACCAACTCACTTTTTTTTGTATCTTGGCAATGCCATTGGCAAGAAAACGAGTATTCAAGAAAATGCTCAAATGCGAAAAAATGGAGAAAACACCGAAAAATACCTTCTAAAGCCTGTAAAAACCCGAGAAAACTTTCCCAAAATATCTAAAGTCTAGAGCAATTCCTTACTCTATGCAACCATTACAAAAAAAGGTCACTGGTTCGTCTCCGGCTCGACGGACCACTATGTTGTAGCTGGAAGATTGATTTTCTCTCTGAAGTGGACTGTATTTAAAATCAACTCAAAACCAATCTTGCTGTTAAAACCTTTATTACCGGTATAAAATCACTGATGTAAAAGACTAGCAAAAAACCTCACTCACAATTCTGTCAATTGACTATATAACAAAAAGGGGCGTCTCTACGATCAACGACGGTGACAGTTTAAGTTTACAGTTTACTGACAGTTAAGCAGGCAGTTTAATAACTAGCGTTAACATTGGACACACATCGTTCCTATCGGGGAGTAGTAAAATCGGGTTCACACATGATGGTTTTTAACTTGCTCACGCTCTTTAAAAAAGACATACGCAGTTAGCTGATTCTGAGAACCAATAAAAATCTTTGTTAATACTTGGACTTGAAAATTGTTATGTCCTAGTGATTGCCTTTAGCTCTCATTTGTATCTAGCGTGACCCTGGTCGTACCGACACAAAGGGAGGTGCCGACCAAACGGTATAGTGGTTAGCGTGCTAGCTTCTTGACCGCGAAGTTGCGGGTTCGAGTCCCGTGTTAGGCATGGGTGTTTGTAAATGTATGTTGGCTTGTCTAATGACGAATGTTTCGGCTCATTATAGCCCTCATGTTGCTGACGGCAGATAATCTGAAAACAACCAAGTAAGCTTGTCTGGTCTCAAAGTATCAGAGTATAGTTGCCTCATCTGAAAGAGGTAGAGAAGCAAGGAGGTTAGCAGAGAGAGGAGGTCCGAGCAAGCTTGGCGCGAAGAAGCAGACTTTGGCAACCCTACTCTCACTTGAACTAAACCTATACAAACCGACTTTTTAGTACGCTCTTCTACGGGAAAAAACGTGGGTAGGTTTTGAAATTCTGCCAAATTTTCAATATAATTTTTTAAAAAAAGCAATTTCTGTGGTTGTAGGCTATAGTTCAAGACCTGAACTATCAAATGGTATGCGTATTACTCTTCACAGCTAATAATTAAGCAATATTCAACGGTTTTTAAATCCTTCACACTAACTTCGATATGAGACGTGCAAATCGATGGAGGGCTAATTACACATTTGCCGTCATTCAATCGAGAAAAAACTTATCAGATTGATTCGATGTTGATGACAATGCACTCAGTTAAGTTTTGGGGGCTGTTATACTATCACTAAAAGACTGCTTTTACACACGCTACTATTGGACTAATTAGCCCACTTGCCATCAACCTGAAACTTGGCAGATGGATTCAATTTGGATGACAATACATTCCATCAAATTTTTAGGCGAGTCACTACTACTAAAAGGCCACTTTTACAAAATTCTTTTTATTGACGCTTTGGTTTACTTATAAACCCATTTCCTATCATGAGATTAAACATTTAAACTTGGCTGACGCACTCGTTGTCTATGACAATGCTTTCTATTAAGTTTTGGTACTGTCAGACAACGGCAGTTTTTAAATACGTTTCTATTGCCTTACGTTAGAATTATCAGTAGCCTTTACTCACGTTCTATTATCCAGATACAAAGCTTAATTCAAACATGTTCAATTTTAGCAATATTTAATGACTGAAATCTTCTAATATTAAAGTTACCGAGGAAAAATATTCAAAGGGCTAATTAACCCACTTGCCGTCATATAATTGAACTGAGACTTGACAGATGGACTCGTTGTGGATGAAAATTTTAAAAATGGATTCAATATTTTAAAAAATGGATACAATGTTTTTTTTACCTTTGCACACTACTTAATTTATTCGTTTCGTAATCTATTGGAAATATTTTACACTAGCTGCTTGGTTCCTCGTTGCGGATATCCCTTATTGGTGTATAGGTCTCATCTCAGCTTTTGAGGCTTTACTCGCAGAGAGGTTCATTGCCACGCAAAACCAAGCTCGCTTCGCCTGTTGGAAGTTTAATTGTAATATAAAAACAGCTCGCTTCACTGGCTGAAAAGTTTATTGACACATATGAACTGTCTCGCTTCACTCGTTCAAAGGTTAGTTGCTACGCAAATACAAGCTCCCTTCGCTCGCTGAAAAATTCTTTGCTACGCCCGCACAGGCTTGTTTTGTTCACTGGAAGGTTAATTATTGCGCAAGCATATGTTCACTTCGCTCACTGAAACTCGTATTCTACGCTTATTTAAAGTCACTTTATAAAGAAAAACTTAAAAAATAAAAATAAAAAAAATAAAAAAAAAAATTAAATTAAAATGTTAGCATTTTGTTTAAGAAAATCAAAATTAGAAGGCAAGATCTACTAAAGTCGAAAATTTCAGAGCTCTACCCTTATTTAAAATCACTTTATAAAAAAAGCTTAAAAAAATAATTAAAAAATATTAATTAAAGTTTTTGGTTGTTTAATTCGATTGATGATTTCGTTTTCCGTGCGTCAAATTCCGAATGTCCGCTGAAATCTAAACCGTAGCTTTTACAATGACATACTTTTGAAGACTTCTCGGTGCTAATTTGTAAAGGGCAATTGAGGGTCCGCTGTCAACTCCGTGGGTGGGCATGAAACGAGATGCGAGAGCAGGTTTTTTTCCCCTTGGTGGCGTGTGACAACAGCGTCGCCCCTCTTTGATAATTTGTAACGGACGATGGGTATTTTATACCCATCGGGGGTATAGTACCCCAATATGGGACCCATTTTATAATTGTTTTAGAAAAGCTACGAAAATAATACTAACTCAACACAGATTCTCCCCCAAAACAACTTCCCAAACAAATTGGGAGAAGAGGGGGGGGGGGGGGGGCAGAAGAAGTTCTCTTTGACAAAGAGAAAAATGATATTGTATAAAACAGCGGTTTCTAACCTTTTTAGTTGTTCGGATCAACTATATATTATAAAAAAAATATACTGTACACGAAAAATTAAATTATATTTTTTTATAAAGTGAGGAACTTTATTGCACTTGGCTGTTACAACAATATATAATAATTAATCAGATTCATTACCTCGTGGAGCAAGACACGCCTTAACTGTTGCCAACAATATCTGGTTTTCTCGCAG
The DNA here is from genome assembly GCA_963978545.1 of Linyphia triangularis. NCBI lineage: Eukaryota > Metazoa > Arthropoda > Arachnida > Araneae > Linyphiidae > Linyphia > Linyphia triangularis. Next base: position 17,419,429 of record OZ021730.1, read on the forward strand.
AGAAAATAACTCTAGGGTAAAGAAGCGCCTTAACATAGATGATCAAATACCAGTAAGACGAACACAACTCCGTTTATTTACAAAATCGAATCTCGAACACAAACTTATTTTCCGTTACAGTTACAGTTAAATGCGACATAACCATTTCTTTTCCAGAATAAAAACAAAAGTTAATGGTTAAATTCTGTTATAAAATGCTCTAATATTCATAAATTAACTATTAAATAAATTAAAAAAAGGAAGTAAAAATAAATATAATCAATTTTAATTAATGAATATATTGGAACATCATAATATATAGTATGATGATATAGATATCTTACTCAAAAAATTAAAACAAGAAAATCGAAATAATATAGAAAAGACTATCTAATCCTTTATTTTCAATTCTGAATAAATTTAGATGAAAAGAATTGATTTTAGAGGATATTATTTCTTGAACAGTTTCAAAAAGCATCCGTATATCTAAAGGAACACGTTTTAGTTCTGAATCAGCTGGGAATTCGTGAAAAGATATTTTATCGACCGTGCTATTTGACTTAGATAAAGGTACACAGCAATAGACCGGCATTTTATAATGTTTTGGGAATTAAAAGAGTAAATAATTACAAAAATCACTTACAAAACGGTAGCCCCATCCTATTAAGCATTGAATTCAAAGCGATATGTTTCCAAACTATCCTACTAGACCAGTGCCATCTAGTGGTGAACGGTCAAACTAAGGTGGTATTTGAAATCCTTTGATCTTTACCGCAATGTCATAGCGGCGATGAATCAAGTTTAGCCGTGCATATGCTCAATGTCTGTGGACTTTACGAATGGCGACATAACTGACAACTGATTTTTCGAATTTCTAATATCACTATGAGCATATTGGATTGTAATTGAATGAAATCATGGATGTGTTTTTAATAGCGTTTTATATTTTGTCATATTTTCAAGCAGACAATAAACTTCAAATAACGTCTTACACAAAGCATCATTTGTTTTCTCGAAATCGTTGGACCTGCTATTGCACAGGTTAGACAAACAACTAAGAAAAATCGCATATAATACTTAAAATTAATTGGCTAATCAATTGAATAAACGACGCTCGGATATTTATGGTGAGGTTATGCAACGAACCCTACTGGTAAGCGCAGTTCCCTTAACTCTCTATAGGTGGCGGTCCTGCTAGTGTCATACTAATGTTTTCATAATTATTGAGTAAAAAAGGGCTGAAAATATTATGAAAAGTATCTCGATTAAAAATTTACCGTGACCAAGAAAACACACAATATATAAGTTCTTATACTTGCACTTTTCCGATATGCTCAACGAAATAAGTTTTATCTCATATTCATTACTGCCATCTATTGAGTATTACAGAAAACAGGAAACTCGTACATTTTGCCATGAAAACATATACTTGATCAATCATACAAGTTGAAGATCAATTTTGCCAAATACTTCAGAGGAGAAACACTGAATGTTTTACACGCACTGCACTATTTTACTAATACTATGCATAGTAACGAGGCCGCCGCGAGTTCGCGCTTTCTTTCCCTAAACGGGCCAGGAACAAACTAAAATCTTTACTTCCAGACGTTTGCTAAGCGATGGGATTTAATTTTCGTTGATGCATGTAAACGTTGTGAATTCGATTCGTTTTGGAGTATTTTTTTTATTTCAAAGCTTTGAAATTTGTAGACATTAGATGAGAATCTACTAGTGTGTCATTGAACAACTCTTTTTAAATTAAGGTAAGTTTCTTTTATTACTTATTTTAGTAATTTGTTGAACACTTAAGCCTAATGCGAAGCTGATGTTCTTATAGTGCTTTAATATTTGAAGGATAATTGCTGATCATTGACTGTTTTCAACATTGGGTTACTAAATTTCAATGGACTATTTGTCGTTGAAATAAAAAGATATTGCTAAAATTTGTTGAACATCTTTTACGTTTCTTTAAATAGCGTTACTTGCAATGCTACAGAAGTACACGCAACTGTGTTTGCAATTTCCAACTTATAGGTCATTTTATTGAAATATTATATTTGACTACTTTGAAGTGAAACATGTGCAATATAAAATTTTGTGATTAGGAGTTTTTGCATAGTTTGAACATCAAGTTACCATTATTTTATGATATAGTTACAGTAATATTCTATTAATTTTTTGACCAAACATAGCTTCATAGTTTTGTTTACAATTTCCAACTTTAGTTATTTTATTGAAACATTTTAGTGGGTAATTTTGAAGTTAAACATGTACAATTTAGTTCATTTTATTTTTTACACTAGTGTAAATGGCAGTGCAAGTTTCAAATATTTTATGATATATAGTAACATTTTCTATATATCATAAAATCATAGAGTAATATGCCAGTTAAATTTTTGATAAAGCATAATTTTTTGGCTATCTTTTTAAAATATTCTGGTTGAATATTTGGCCAATTTCCTGTTCTATGTTTTAAGTTTATCTGGATCACAAATCTGTGTACACAAATGTCATTACCAAAAATTTCCTGCTAGTCTGAGCGTTAAATTAGTTAAGCAAATTATACTATTTGAGCATTTACTGTTAAACGAAATTCTGGAAACTTTTTTTTTTTTTTTGTCGGGGACAACTTTTGTTGGAATATTGCTTTGAAGAATTAACATTTTATAACAGGCAAAACATCAGTTTTAAAAGTTTGGTTAAAATTTACTGTATTGTCCCTTTTGGTGGGTGACTTTATGAAAGGTGGCGATTCGGCTCCAAATGTGCAACCGTCGCCAAGGTTTTCCGATAACTTTAGTGACAGTTTGGATTTGACGACACGACGTGTTTTGAAACTATTTTAGATTTGGTGATTTTTTATATTTTTTTTGAAAAATCGCCAAGGGGGACAGTACAGTAAATCTTAACCAAAAGTTCTTTATATATGTACCAGTGTTTATTTTTATTATTACAAAAAAAGTCGCTATTTCATTTTCATTTCCTGCGTACATTATATGTGAGTACATCCATTTTATTTGACCCAGACTTTCATAATTATTCATCAATAATATATTGCATTAAAAATCCTAATTTCCACTCCTGCTTAAAAAGCCAAATAGCTTGAACCATATCGTATTGCTACTCAGTTTTAAATAATTATTCATTTTCCTTACACTTTTTTTTCTCTCCAGGAAATACCAACTTCTTGCAGTGTTCCTTTATGTTAATCCAACTACAAAGCTCCTGACTCAGTGAGAGTTTTTAAATTTCCAAGCAAAGGAACTGTATGACAGATGGACGAGAAAAATACCTCAACAAGATTGGAAGCCGGGTCCTCGAACTGTTGTTTGCATCCTTCTTTTTCATGAAGAAGATGTTATTAAAAACATCTACAGGCAAGCAAATGGAATTGAAGTTACTATGCCTCAAAAGCATTTCAAACTACATGAAAAAACAGAACCTGCTATTATTCCATCTTTACTGAAATACCTTTCTGAAGAAAATAAATTTACTAGAGCTAGTCGTAATAAACGACATGAAATGTGTATACAAAGAGGAGAGGATCAATTGTTTTCTAGAAAACGATAAATTAAAGTCTTTTGAAGATTTAAAAGACAACCCGAAATAAAAAAAAAAGTAACTGGAGGTGTTTAGAGGAGAAATCCTTATATTTGTATGTCATTGATGTATCACAAAATCCCACAGCATTTCCATTTGCGAAGATTTGTCTTTAAATGTATTCGTTAAAGATACTGAGACTTTTGCTGTAAAGATATTCCCAGCCAGAGAATTTGTTTCCCTGACTTGTAAACCAAAATTCTTCCAAATCATTTAAATCTTTAGATGAAGTAATCAATATTTTTGAATCTCATCTTTTGAAACATGAAGTGATTGATTCCGAATTTGGTGCCTTGAACATTATGGGCAGTTGGTTTTAGAGAATAAAACTGTATCTCGATACAGCCCAAGGATGCTGTGCTGGGCATTTTCAATCTACATACACTCGCCTACTGCTTATGAAGAAATGTCAAAATCTAGAGTTTTAATTCTGCCTAATGTTAGGTATATCCTTTTCTAACACCGTTGAAATAGCTGAGCACAACAAATATTTAACATCTATTTCGTCACCTCCCAATCAAGTTTGACGTTTTTGATTTTAAACATTTCGGACATTTCTTTTAGTTAAGCAACCATATTTATTATTGTTTAATTACTTTGAAATATTTCCAACCTAGAAATTAGGTAGCAAGTTTTATTTTGATATTGGTCCCATTTAAATCAATTGTTATTAAGAGTTTTGTGTCTTGTTTTGGTTTAAGTTAGAAATTCTATTTAAAGCTTCTTGTGGAAACTGCTGAATGTTTACAAGATGCTAAATTTATACCAAATATGTGTTCAAGTCTGTTAAATCTATTCATTAGTTCTATTAAAGTGAATTAAATATAAACTGTAAACATTTTCTATTTAAAACAAATATTAAAATTTAATTTCATTAAAATCAATTTAACTTAAAGATTTTAGAATTTATTGGATTTTTATTACTTCTGTATTCTAATTTCTATAAATTACTGATACGTGTGTCTTATTTTTTTCAATAAGATGAAAAATTTGTTTTGAATACATTTCTCTCCTGTGGTGTATGAATTTTGGTGAAAACTTCCTTTTATTTTTAAGTCTAGTTTCCTAATGTGCAAGTGGAACATATCAATAGAAGTAAATTAACTTGTACTAGTGAAATAAAAAGTCCATAATAAACTTATAAGTATCTTAACATTATAGATTTACTTTTTTTATAATCATTAAATATGCTTTATAACTTTCTTGCTGAGTAATTCTAAAAATAAATTGAATTTCAATAAAGTTACTGATGAAAATTGGTTTGCTTCATTTTACTAATAGAATTGCTTATTTTGTTTTAAGGAAAAAATTCTTAAAAAACCTACGTATTTTACAAAGTGATACAAATCTGAAAACACTAATTTATAAATTTAACAAATTTTAGAAACTGTAAAAAAAAAAATCCTCTAACTCAAATTTGATCAAGTATAAAACTTTGAAAAACAAAGTAATCATTTAAGCAAGTCGGGCGGTTACGAAGTCGAAATCCCATCGCTTAGCAAAATCTTGTTAAAACTTGTTCCTGGCCCGCTTAGGGAAAGAAAGCGCCATCTCGCGGTGGCCCCGATAGTAATGAACGAATTTATTGTTTTATTGTTGCGCTATTTATTGTTTTAAGTTTACCAACTTTAGCCGCAACTCATCTCTTATTATTTAACCAAGTTTACTAATTATTGACCAATATTTATAAAATGAATGATCATTGGTTTTCATTGCTTATTTGGTAGAGCTTAAATTAACAATGTTAGAGAAACATTTTCAATTCTTAGCTTTGCAACTTCTTCAATTTCTTATAATTTCTTTGTTGAAAACAAATAAAATAGTCTTACCTGTAATGAATAATTCCTGTCTTTTCTTAACCCATCACAGACTTTGTACCACTAGTCTAATTCAAATGAAAACTCAGAAAATCTGTTTATTTTCTTTTCATTTCGCTATTCCCTATTTTCTGCTAGTTACAGTTTCTGCGACCGCAGCTTGGCTATGGTAAAGCGATTCTTTAAAATAAACGTCACCAGTTAGAAAGCAAGCTCTGTGGGTACGTGAACACTGTCCAGATAGAGGAGCTGATAAAGGCATGAATTGATAAAATACAATTATGCTCAACTCCATAGACTCGGTTATAGTTTAAATGTTTTCGTAGAGTCAATCGAGATCGTCTATCTGTCAATCACATATAGTGTATCTACATTATATTTTTTATCAGCAATTTAAACTTTGCACCATCTCATCTGCTGTACAGCTACAATAATCTTTCTGCTGATCCCGGATCCTGTCCGGACTGATCTGGATCGTCCAGCTGAAATTACCCCCCTCCCCCTCATTTTAAATCCACGGTATCCGATAAAGGTGTTGGTCCCAAAGACGCGGCTTCGTTCGTTGTCTAGGACAGGCCCTATCATCCGACTATTTCCTTTGTAAGGAGGACTAGTTGGATTCCTATCTAACCTGGTCCCTCAACTTTATTTCAGGTTCCCCTCCCCCCCCCCCCTTTTTTTCTTTCTTATTTCAGGTCAATGACTACAACCATGGACCTGAAACTAAATCATCTGATGACCAAGTTTGAGAACAAAATAGAACTTTTAATTTCCACTACCATCACCATTCTACTAAATGTTTCCAATGTTGTAACCATTAAGGACACTAATGCACATGATATCATCAATAATGGACTGAGTGAACTACAAAATTTGAAAGACAATTTCTCCCTTAATCGAGACACAAAATGTACCACTCCTGACAATTTAAATACTGACAGTGACAGCTCTATTCATTCAATAGCTGACACGGACTCCTCCATCTTTGATCAGGAAGAGACGATCATTACTACACCCAAAACTATTTCTAATGAAAGGCATCCTTTAGTGAGCCCTATTAAAAACAAGGCATTAACCATTTCTACATCCTCAAATGATCAAAATTGTAAATGTGATTATATTCAAACTAGATCCCATAAATCTAAATGTTCACACTTCAAGATCGATAACAATTCCAACACTGGATTGGTGGCGCCATCTATCATCGATGAATCTAACTATAATTCCAGTGATCCTAACCCCAGCAAAGAGAAGACCTCTGCATTGGCAACAGCCAATCAGAAACAAGCTCAGGTTAGCTCCTCCCCCCATGATGGAAACTTCTCATCCACTGCAGTTCCAACTGTTATGACTCCGTTTAAGCAGGATATTACTATTTCTACTGAAATTAAACATGCGGAATCGTTAAAAAACGATCAAATTAACCCGAAAAAGGTCACTTTAAACTTTCATCCAGGTACCCCCCCCCCCCATCTACCGATAATACGATATACAACACCAACACTGGTGCACCTTCTCTGAACACCCAAGACAGTGATATTTTGATTGCTAACTTTAATAATGATACTAATACCTATCCTGCCTTTACATATAAGCAAGTTCCACTAACAAAAAGACATGTCAAAACCAATTCTTACAAAATCAAAGAAACAGGAACCGTCAAGAGGGCGGCGGCTCCTGCCTGTAAAGAAACAGGAGTTGTCAAGATGGCGACAACCCCTGCCACCCAAGACACAGACTCTGTCAACTCGGCGACAGTCCCTGCCTCATCAGCTGCTGAGCCTGTCAACTTGGCGACAGCTCCTGAACCCCCTTCCAACTCCCCCTCATCTTTGCAGCATTCCGACATCAACCAGCAAGACATTCACTCCCCTATATTAAATAACTTCAGTAACCCAACCAATGCCTCCTGCAGAACACCCATATACGTTACTGATAAAAAGTATAACTGGACCCTTCTCAACAATATTCTGCAAAAACAAAACTTTGCAGGGTACATGGGTAAAACCATCACCCATAATGATGGACCTGCTTTCAAAATCCAAGCAGCTAGTGACCTCCAACATAGGCACATTGCCACCTTTCTTGACTCACTCGAAATCGAGTATTACTCCTTTTTGCTTAATGAGGATAAAACCCTTAAAGTTGTAATAAGATCATTGCCCATGGACATACCCACTGTTGATATCTACCAAGAAATTGTTGAGAAGGGTTTCAATCCCATCAAAGTCACTCAACTAACTAAACGCAGGGATGGCAACATTGTAAATATGCCACTTTATCTCGTGGAACTGCACCGCACGGACCACAACCGGGAAATTCACAATTTAAAGGATCTTTTAAATCTTAAAATCACCATCGAATCCTACAAAGGTCGAGGAGGAGTTTCGCAATGTTATAGATGCCAGCAGTTTGGACACGCCCAGAAAAGCTGCCGCAGAGAGGCGAAATGCCTTAAATGCGCAGGCCCTCACTTCAGTTATCTCTGTACAAAGTCCAAGGATACAGAAGCCACCTGCATCAACTGTGGAGGCCCCCACCCATCTAACTACTCTAAATGCAGTGAGCGTCCTAGCCCACGTAACAACCCTCCTAGGCAACGACCCCAACATAGTGAAGTAGATAACTTTCCAGCTCTTCCCAATTCCTCAAACTCCAGGATATTTGTAAACTCTACTATGCCACCCCCTACCAACTTCTGGACAAACAGAACGGCCAACGTCAACCACCAGATGAGTGCTAACACCCCTCCTACAACTTCCCCCAGCACAAGAGATGACAACATCCACATGCAGGCAAGCACTCCAAACACCTCCAGCTCCAATAACGAAATCACCATCCTTCAAAATACCCTCCAAGAAGCCAAATGTATTGCAAGAGAGTTCTCTGAACTGATCAATTGGGCAAGATCTTCATCCCTAGTAGAACTTCTCATCACCTTTAAAAACAACTTGAACAACTCTCCTCCAGCACCTTACAACATAAATAATGACTAATGCAACTAAATCTTTTAACCCTCTCAAAATAGTAAACTGGAACGCCAACAGTATAATCAACAAGATTGAAGAGCTCAAAAATTTCCTCGTAGAGTATGATGTTGATATCTGTCTTGTCACTGAGACGCATGCCAAGCCGTGTCACTCCTTAAAGATTCCAAACTACAAGACCTACAGGACTGATAGACTGCATCATAGAGGAGGTGGCACGGCTATTTTTGCCAAAAAATCTCTGCCAACATCCCTGTATAGATCCTACAATGGTCAAAACATTGAGGAGACTAACATCATACTCGAAATACGAGGAAAAATCACCCATATCTCAGCAGTATACAGCCCCCCACAAAATAAACTAACTGCTGACCTTATCAAACACCTTTTGCCCTCTGACAGACCCACCATTTCTGGTGGTGATTTCAACTCCAAGAACTCCTTTTGGGGTTGCCGCATCACAAATGGAAATGGGAGACTCCTTGGAAATCAACTAGCTGCACAAAACCTGAGGATCATTGCCCCAATTCAACCTACATACTATCATCACCAATGCACCCGCCCTGATATCCTGGACATTTTCATTACCAACACAAATCTCAACATGGCCTCTGACGTGCTCAATGAACTGGACTCGGATCATCTGCCTGTCATCGCCTCTATTGGCTGCCACATTGATGAGCACAAAGACACAATTGCTCGTACTGACTGGGACTTGTACCACAACCACCTCCACACTCACCACATCTCCATTAATTCCTCACTATCTACAAACTCAATTGAAGACTCAATCAACCACTTGAACAATGACATCCATGAAGCGCACAACATTGCAACTACACATAAACCTTACAAAGAAAACTACATGAGACTTCCTACCCATATCAGGAAGCTCATTCAATATAGAAACTACCTAAGGAAGAGGTGGCATCGGCTACAAGATCCCAGAATAAAGCCTGAAATCAATGCCCTTGGCAGAGAAATCAAAGAACTCACCAAGGAAAATAGAGACAAGCGATGGCAGGAAAAAGTCAACTCACTGAACCTGGCAGACAATTCCATCTGGAAACTGGCAAAGGCCTTAAAAACCAACAAGCCTGTTGACCGCCCTATCCATGGCGAAAGTGGGTTAGTTTATACTGAGGAAGATAAGGCTGAGGCCTTTGCCGACTCCTTTGAGCTGCAGTTCAGAGAAAACGACGACCCTTCAGATGATGACTTCGAGGACCATGTGACGCGTGCAGTGCGTCGATGGAACAAGTCCAGTGATGACCAAACTACACTTGACCCCACCACACCGGCAGAGATCAACAGCATTATCAGGAAGCTGAAGCCTCGCAAAGCCCCTGGCATTGACAAGATTTCCAACCACATGCTGAGGAGCCTCCCCAATTCAGTTATCATCTCACTTGTTACCATTTTCAACTCATGCATTAATGAATGTTACTTCCCAATTGCCTGGAAGGAGGCCCTCATCATCGTGATTCAGAAACCTGGTAAGGACCCTGTCATGACCTCCAGCTATAGACCAATTAGCCTACTCTCTGGAATAGCAAAGATCTTCGAAAGAATCATTTACTTTCGAATGAAAAACCACCTACATCACATCCCCAGGGAGCAGCATGGTTTCATGACAGGGAGATCCACAACTCACCAACTCGTCAGGATTCTGGAATTTGTTGGAGATGCCAAACACAAGAAGGAGAGCTCGGCCATCCTCATGCTTGATGTCGCCAAAGCATTTGACAGAGTTTTCCACCAGGGGCTAATCTACAAGTTAATAAACCTGAAGATCCCGCGAAACCTCATCAAGATACTCTGGTCCTACCTTACCCAGAGGTCCTTCCGTGTCAAATTTGGAAAGGCCACATCCAACCCAAGAGACGTCGAGGCGGGAGTTCCACAAGGCAGCATACTTGGTCCCATTCTGTACCTCTTCTTCACATCAGACTTCCCTACCTTCAAGGAAGATCCAAATAGTCTCACAGCATTCTATGCTGATGACACTGCCATCATCACAAAATCGCTTAGTGTCCAGAATGCTGTGGACAAACTCAAGGACAAAATTCCTGACATTGAGAACTGGTGTGAAAAGTGGAAGGTCCAGATCAACGCTGGGAAATCCCAAATCCTCCCAGTTAGGGCCAAACATCTCAGAAAGACTCTGGAAAATTCTGTAGTCCTCTTCAACCAAACTATCCCCATCGTCGAAAAGGCTAAGTACCTGGGCGTCACTCTTAATCAAAAACTGACTTGGACAGACAATACCAAGGAATCCATCCGTAAAGCTAATTCTGTCAAGGCTAGGCTCTGGCCTCTCCTTGGCAAACACTCAACACTTCCTCTGCACCTTAAAAAGAGATTGTATGAAAGCACAGTGCGCCCAGTACTCACTTATGCCTCCCCAGCTTGGATTACAGACTCCAGCACAGATATTAAGAGATTACAGACTTTCCAGAACAAGACCCTGAGACATATGGTAAATGCCTCAACCTATGTCAGGAACTCCCGCATTCACAGTGACCTGAAAATCGACCTCATCCAACATCATCTATACAAGCTTAACATCACCTTCTTCAGAGGAGCAAATCATCCCAACTCCATCATTTATGACTCTCTACTCTACGAGATCATTCCAGGAGACGAAAGGTTCCGCCCCTTTGCTGCCTTCATGATGTCAGATGCCCCCCTTTCCAGGGCCTTCAACAAGTCTCACCTGTAAATAATTATAACCTGTATATTTCTACCTACCTGTTTTTCACCGTGCTCAACTGTTTCACTCACATAGTCTCACTCATGTTTTAACCAAGTGCTTCATATCCTCAACTGACAAATGTTTGTCATCTCTTCATACTCTGATGTAACCAAGTGATTGTGCTTATTACCAATTGTATTTTCATTCTACTTCTAATTCACCGTGTAATTTACTGTTATTCATATGTGCCCCCAACCTTTATTTTCACCGTGCTTCATGTTTTTTTCATTTTAACTTGACTGTAATCTCACCATATGTTCATTTAGTTACCCGACCTGTAATCAAGACAATGCCACTGGCCCCGTCTGTTATTTGATAAGTTTGCTGTTAAGTTTTTGTTACCATCATGACTCTGTTATTGCGATCTTCATTTTATTCTTTGCCTGTTAAACCAACACAAGACATGTTCTACAGATTGCCTTTGGCCCCGTTGTTAGTTGTTAAGTTTGTAGTTGTTAAGTTTTTTTTTATTACGTTTGATTGTGTTAAGTTTCAACTGTCTTGTTCCATGTCATTACAAGATATATGTTACCTCAGCGATTGTAACCACATAAGATGAATGGGTATAGCGCCTTCGGGCCAACACCCAGAAAAATAAATTATTTAAGTAAGTTTAAGAACACTGTCCATCCTTAAAATAATTGTGAAATTTCGAAAAGAGAAATCACATGAATAAAAATTAATGAGGCAAATCTCCCTGGAGCGGGCAATCATATTTTGCTTTATGGTACATTACCTAGATTAACACTTTAAATCCCAACCCGCCCTATACCGCCTTGTAGAGAATTTCCCAGCTAACCGCCTTTCTGGCGGTTGCAGGGGTAAACGTATATTTTCAAGTGAGGGCCCTGCCTTAGTTGTTTAAAGCGTGACGGTCCTCAACAATAGGCCATTGTGGGGCATATAGAGGGGAGACATGGATTTAAAGTACTCAATGTCAAACTGCTCCACCCTTTGGACATGGAGTAAGATAGTCAGGGACTTTTCTTTTATGCGAATCTTGTCATGTACTTAGCGGTGGCGTTTGTTTCATTGATAAGACGCCAACTAAATTCTCTGACATATCAAGCAGATGACCCAACCCACATCCCTATTGCAGGCTGTATACATATAGTAATGATCTTTTAATGGTCCACAGTGACCCCTCACAGCAATCCCAGGAGTGGCAGACAGGAGAACGAGTCGGGCGAGTTCATTTCCAGTTTTTATGAATGGAAAGTCATCGGGGTTTTGTGAAACCCACAACGCTGACTCCATGGGATTTAAAGGGTTAAGAGACTCTTCCTACCACCAAAGCGTCTTTGATAATGGAACTCTTACTACAAACGAGTCAGATGGGTCATTTTCCTATGGATGCCCCGGAACCTCCAGCGGCCGCTAGATGTCGCTTTTACAGACCAAAGTTTGGTTTTTAGTATTGTTTTGAATTGCGTAAAAGTTATGGCACCTGTTTAAAATTAAGTATTTTCATATATAGTGTATTGTAGTGTTTCATTTGGCAAGGAGATGAAAGACAAACTTAAAGGCTTTTAATTTCATAAATTTCTTTCAAATGAACAATTAAAATATAAGTGGTTAAAGGCCATTTTAAGGAAGGACATGCCCCTTGAATAAAACTTCTTGTTCAACACAGATATGCGGAAAACATTTTCCTTCCAACGATTATGTTTAGACTTTAAAAAGATTGAAGCCTAACCGGAACAGATTAAAACCTTTAAAACTGCGCAAAACAAAATTTTATCTAAACTAGTTGTTACTGAAAACATTGCTAAAACGCCAAGGGATAATTGAAAATATTAGAAAATTGTCAATCAAACCTGATAATCAAAACAATTTAAAGTTATGTCAATTTTGCCCTTGTTTAATTGTTGGTAACATGTATTTTGTTAATGTGAATAGTTTTTGGTTGCTACACAGCTGGGCCAGTTTATCTTATTGTGAAGAGATGTAAGCTTATTTTTTTAATCTTAAAGAAATAAATATCTATATATTATCTTTATTGTTAGAAAAATCAATATTAAATTATTTATGAAAACAATCATTAAATTCATATTGCATGAATAAACTTGGAATTTGTAAAAAATTTAAATAGTTGATTAATGCCCAAAAGTTTTGAAATTTACTATATTGTTCTCTACTTGTCAGAGTAAAGATGGGCATATTTATTAATTTTTTTCAGTGGTTTTTTTGTTTGTTTTTTTACCTCACGAATTACCATAAAGCTGCTGTCTAATTTCTTAAGAATTTGAAAAGATTTTACATTTTAAAGTTTAAATTTTACTTAATAATGTTTCAAGCATTTCAAAACCAAACAAACATTATCTGCAATAATAAACTGTAAAATGTATTATTCTAACACACATCCAAAAGAATCGCCAAATATATATATATATATATATATATATATATATATATATATATATATATATATATATATATATATTAGAGAGCATGTATTCCAAAGGTCTGTAAACAAGCCATCTAGCGGGGACTGGAGATTCCGTGATAAACAGTGATATGATCCGCTTCTAAGGTCGGTTTCTAGTGCACCGATCAAGGGCGCTTTGCTACCATAGAGTAGTTTCGACAACATTTCGTTAAAACGATCCAAGCTATAAAGAACCAAATGTGATTTATCTAATAGGCCATTAAATAAATCCTTTACTGTTTTTGGTAATGAAATATTTTCAAACACTTTTTATTTGCCAATGTTTTTACACTTTTTACCAACCATTCAATGCAACCGTATATTTACCATGACGCATACATACACTTAAATATTTAAACTTGATGCCGAAGAAGGCTTAACAATCACCATATCTCTCTATATTGTTGCACAAATTGTCTGTATATAGTGTAAATAGTGACGTATTACTTTAAAATTCTATTGTAATTTATTTTTATCTTATTTTATTTATTAATAGCGATTATACAGGTTAGAAAAAGGTGGCAACACCTAAAGCAATCGAGAGGTTTCGAGATGTTTCTTTTCCGACGAATTGGCTGGAAATTTCTCGATTATTCTCTCGCGCCAAGTATTTAAAGACCGGAGAGAGGGAAAGTTTGCAGATTGACTTCGGACTTCGTTGAAAGCTGATGGTGCGATTTTTAAGGATTACCCCTTTCATCCTATCTATTTGGCTTTGTAAAATTTTGTTTTTGCTTTACCTTATGTTTTTGAATGATTGGTTTCTGAAAGCACTATAGTAGATTTAGTTTGCTTTTGTATTTGTCGGTCTGCTTTCGTTTTCCAAGTGCCGATGTTTAAAGATAGTCACATCAGTTAATCATGGAATACATTTGAATATGAACAAAAACACCTATGCTAACTCATTATAGAGTCACAAAATAAAATTTAGTGTAAACGAATGTCAGAAAAGTTTTAGAATCGCAGATGAAAATTATACCTTCAATTATTGGTTAAGAGTACCGGAAATTTTTCAAATTATTAATTTTTTTTAGAAATTCTCTTACTATATATATTAAAACGAAAAAGTTATTTAGTATTTTGTAAAATGAAATACTCCAGTAAAACCCCATTTTGCTTTAATTTACGGTTTTATTATAATCGTTTCATTTTGTATTTGCGAGATGCCTTTTTGATTTTTCTAGATGAATTTTTAATTTTCCCCAATTTTATTGAATAGTTGTTTTTTAGCTCTATAACAAATTTCATTGGAATAAAAAAAAAATAGTTAATGATCTTATAGGGTCTGTTAAGACTTGGATTAATAGTTTTCATTACTTTTTATTGTAATCATTTAACCTTAATCATTTAAATCATTATCATTTAAATGTTTACAAAGCCATTCCTAATAGGCTTAGGGCTCTGAAATTTAGCTCCGAAATTTTCAACATAACTAGTTTTGACTTTCCAACTTGTCTTTTGACAAACAAAATGTTAACATATTAATAAGTTTTTTTAAATAAATTTTTAATTAATTTTTTACAAACCAACTTGTCATAGGTATAGGCTTTGGCAATTTTAAACATAAGTAGTTCTTGTCTTCCAATTTTGCTTTTCCCAAACACAATGTTAAAATACTATCAGAAGGGGTGGAATGTTACACTATTGTATTAACCTGAGGTGAAAATCTTCCGCGTTTCACGGATTACCGCTTTTTTTCTGAAAAGTTCCACTTTTTGTACAATTTTATTATCAGATTGTACTTACCTTAAACTCCCTTTATCAAAAAAATTCTGACTGTACTGCTGTTCTGTGTACACATTAGTACACAAATATATTCTTATTCAGCTATTTTTGTTGTTTAAAATAAAGCTGCATGTATTTTTTTTTTTTTTTATTTTTTTTATTATTATTATTATTATTATTATATATATTTTTTTGTGTGAAATTTTAACGTTTTCCCCACTGATTAACGGTGAAATTTATTTGTTTCTCGTCAGGGGAAGGGGTTGTATTTGTCTTTTTGTGCAATTATACTTATATATACTTGCATTTATACTTCTGATTTATTTATGAAAAAATTTAATCAAGAGCAAATTAGCTTATTGTAAATTAGAATATCTCGTTATTAATCTCGAAACACTGAATGCATAATAATTAATAATTTTTAGGTTAATATTTATAATCGGCCTCGGTGGTCCAGATTTTGTGACAATCATAATGAGAGTAGTCCTTGGTAACTCTAGCTGTGTTTATGAAAAGCAAAATTGGAAGGCCAAAACTTCAGAATTATATACATTTATTATAAATCACAATGTAAGGAAGGTTTGAGACAATAAATAAAAAATTAATTAAAAAAATTCATTATAATTTTTACATTATACGATTTATCTTATTTTATTTGGTAATAAATGTCGCTACTTTGTGAATGACAGGTGTACAAGTTGTTCAGAGAGGTAACAAGTGTTCTTGAAAATGGAAAAGTAAAATTTCTAGCGGAATATAGATTAATACGAACTGGGGGAAAAATGCTATATTGAAAATAATGGCAAACTTTTTTTTCTACTCTATTGGATCTTCATGGCAGTTGTCTACATAGAAAGTCAAGTTACAGACATTTAACTTATTAGTAAAAAATGTGATAACTTCTACCATTTGAATCCCTCAATTTAAAAAATGTATTTTAAAAATAATACTGGATACAACTGCACTATAGAAAACTAGTGTTTTAATAACTTTTTTAGAAGGGAAGAGCTGTTTAAAAACGGACTGAAAGTTTTCAAAATAGCACCAAAAAATTTATGAACAAGAAAAAAGTCATTCGTTTCTTGTACAAGAATCAAATGAACTTGTATAAGAATGACTTGTACAGTACCCCCCCCCCCCAAAAAAAAAAAGAACGATGGCTATATCTTGTGCTCTAATTGTTGAAATAACAAACAAAAGGTACCGTTGTAAATCGTGAAAGGTTTTTAATAATTGCATGTAGTTTTTTTTATCATGAGGGGTCATCTACATATTAAAACAGAACCAAACTTTAAAAAGTTCAATAGCAACCTCATAATATTATCCCATATTTGGATTCAGCATTTAAAAAAAATGCGAAATACAAAAATTCGTAATTTTCTAAAGAATGGTTTGTAATTTAAATGATAAAAAGAAAATGATAAATTAATGTTAAATAAAAAAGTTGGTTTTTTGGCCATAAATACTTAAATAATTAATATGTTTCAGTACTTTTTTCTTCAAAAGATAGTTTGTAAATGGCCAAACATAAATAGCAATCTACTTTTGCATCAATTTCTTTTTTAATAATTATTAATTAACAAAACAATTTAAATTTTTTTTTAATAGAAACATGTATTTTTTTTTTTTTTTTTTGCTTTTATTAGATTTACCATATTCTAAAATCCCCCCATAATATTTTTCTTTCCATTTTGACTTTTAGTTCTCGATTTTTTATCGAAACTGTAAAAAACGCTCACTTTAAGGGACCGTATAGTAGACGACTTTTGAAAACAATCAAAGATTAATTCAAGGTAAACTAGAGGTGTGGAAAACTGCGCAACATTCAATTGCACAATAATATTGGTCATTGCATTAAAATTTGGTATAGTGTTATTTACCGTGTTTGGTAAAAAAAAATTGCAAATGCAAAAAAAGAAAGAAAAAAAAAGGGGGTAGGGAGGGGGGGGGGGAATGGTGATGGTATTTACTCATTACAATGTCCTTTCTTGGGCATGAAACAAGAAAAAAAAATTCAATCGTTGTTGGGTGATGCTCAAGGACAGAGAGCTCCGAGTTAAACGCGCTCGTTTTTCAACTTCATACGGTTGTATCGCATTTCTACGGGAATTCCAGAGGGGGTATGACCTTAAGAGGCTAGCACGGAAATTGTAATCAAAATCGTTAAAGCCGTTTTTTAGCAATTGTTGAAAAACATGATTTTTTCATGATTTCAATCTTAGGCGCATGCCCGATTTTAACGAAAACCAGTTCCCATGGCCACCACCACCCCCCGTACATCAAATTTGAACATCGCATGTCATTTATTAAGGAATTACGCTCATGGAAAATTTGTGAGCATTATGGAAAGGCAGGATTGATTTTTCAGGTGCAATCTACTGCAGAAGTATGGAGAGCTGCTGAAAACTCTTGGAAATCCTTACGGACTGATCCGGACATCAAATTCAGTTTGATCTATTCATTGCCCCGATGGATGCAACAAGTTATCGATCACGATGGGGCACTATACAGCCTACTGATTTTTAAAATAAATTGCTTTCATTAAATTAAATTTAAAACAAAATTTTTTAAGCAATTTCAATAAGTTATCCTTTAAAAATTGTACTGACTTATGTGATTTTTCATTTTATAAATAATTTCAACGATCATGTTACATTTGTATTTACAGTGAAATGTTTCTGTAAAACAAATAATCACGCTTTGCTTAATACTGTTTACTAATGCCTACATTTTATATTTATTAATTTTCCAATTATCAGTAGTATACGTTATACTTCTGCAATTACAGTTTTCGATATTTTATTTATTTCGTATGAAGAATGCACATCTTTAATGTTGTAAATAAATTATGTTACTTTTGCGTTTACTTGCTATTTTTGTATTAATTTTAAACATGACACTATAAATCCAAGTACTTTCTATGCAGTTTTAGACTAATATTTGTATTTTTAACTTCGAGAAACGCCGCACTAAACGTTCGATTTCTCCCGCTGTGAAGTAGAACCTTAAAAATACCTTTTAGTCCAGGGAATAGAGACATTTTGCCTTGCAAAAGGTTATGTAGTTCTGATTTTTTAATATGTTATAAAGGTTGGTCTCATGGTATATAAACCAAGTTTTCGACCTTCTAACCCTTGTGCGTTCTCCGTGGTGCACCAAAAACTGAGTCGTTTTTCAGTTTATACACCATAGCTCTTTGCCAATGCATCTTAGAAACACACATTATATTCAAAAGTTGTAGAATATTAAATTATCTATAACTTTTGTATACTAAGTTTTTTTGTAGACCTATTATGTAAATAGCTATGTTGCATCAAAGAAAAACTTTTTCGTAAAAATGCTACTTTTTTAAGATTTGTGTCAAGTTTTTTGATTATATCTTCATAATGGTACATTTTAGAGAAACAGTTTGTGAATAAAAGTTGTAGAACAATAAATTTCCTACAAGTTTTCAATATAAACTTATTTTCTAGGACTAATAACAAAGGAGTTACTCTGCTTTGTGTATTTTCCGTGGTGCACCACAAAAAAAATACGTTTTTCAGTTTATAGATCATAACTCTTTCGCAATACATTTTAAAAACAAACATTAAGTTTAAAAGTTGTAGAATATTAAATTTTCTACAACTTTTGTGAACAATTTGCTTTTGTAAAGCTATTATGTAAAGAGTTACGTCGTATCAAAGTAAAAACTTTTTCGTAAAAATGCTGCTTTTTTAAGTTTTTTGCCGAGTTGTTCAATTATATCTTCATAACAATAAGTCATAGGGAAAAATATATTTAACAAAAAATGTCGATCTATAAATTTGCTCTAAGTTTTATTCAAAAAGTTACTATCTAGGACTAATAACTAAGGATCTACTCTTCTTTGAAGGTTTACGAGATGATAACCTATAATATATTATGTATAGGTAGGGGTTTAAAAATAGCTTCTTACTGCATAGTCTGACAATTTTAATAAAAAAAAATAAAAAAATATTTACATAATACTAATGATAATGTAAAATAAAAAGTGGAAATATATTAAATAATGTATATATCTATATACAATATCGGTAATATCAATTTACCATTTTCGCCATGGTGCACCAAAAACCTTCTGAATTCTGAAATTTTGAATTTTTTTCAGTATACCGATCATATCCTTTTCCCACTGCATTTTATAGGGGGAAAAAATTATATTTTAGGTTGTAGAGTATTAAATTTTCTACCACTAATGTATGTGCAAAATTTGTTTTGTAGAACTATTGTATGAAACACAAATTGTATGAAAAGCATCAAAGCTAAAACTATTTCGAAAAAATACCATTTTAAGATTCTTGTCGAGTTTTTAGATGATATCCATAAAAGTATATCACAAAAATTGTAGAACCCTAAATTTGCTAAGTTTTATATACAAAGTTATTTTATAGGACTGATAACAAAAGAGCTAATGGTAAGATCTAATATTAAAAACAGTTTCTTACTGAAAAGCCTGACAAGTTTAATAAAAAATAAAACAATATAGGTATTAAAATAATAGTATTATAAATCGAAAAATATAAATATTATAAAAATGTATATATATGTAATAATTGTAATATCAATAAAACTTACAATTTAGAAAACTTATTAATTCTTAAATTTAGTTTCGTTTAGCCACGAAGGCTGGGCTAGTTCCTCCGCTACTTCTTGAATTAAGAGTTCTGTTGGGTCGTCTTCATCGTTGTCATCAATTATGATGTTCGCTGTATTGTCACAGGTTTGTCCATGACAGTTTTTACATATTATGGAGCACTTGAGACAGTCCTTTCTACAACCGCAGGCCTTAGTGCATCCTATGTTGCGCTGGCAGAAAATGTAGGTGAGAATTGATTGAGGAGCTGAATCCCTGGTGGTTGTAATAGAAAGAAATCCTTTACTGTCCATCTTCCACCCACAGACCAGAGGATTTTTCAAATGGCCCATCCATGTCTTTACTTGATGGTATGTGCGAAAGACATGGTGCGTAGCAGCTTCTTGGTGTTCTTAATCGTAAATAAATTCTTAAATAATCCAGGATGATGTTGTGTGTCGTATGGGTTCAACGGTACCAAACACGTAAAAATGAAACATATATTTATTATTGGGTAACACCGTAAAGAACGGAGCGCCTAGACGCGCGTCCGATCTATTTTAATTGCGTATACAGAGAGAGAGTTACATGGGAGGGGAAGGGGTTTTATCTTCTTCCCACGCATGCGCGCAGGCAGCAGAACACTTATTCGTAATTCCCAACATACTCCAACCTTTGGAGTTTTTTTTTTCAAATATAAAACTACAAATTACACATGATACAAACTTAAAATCAAATATTAATATAGTAAACCAATATAGAATTTACAAACAAAACATTCTTAACTACAATTAAGATATTAATATAAGAAACACAGATACACTTTACAGACGGCAGGGTGGTTTAGAAATTCGGCCACTTCTAGTTTTCAAAATGTTGTTACTAAATAATGGTTCATTGTTATCATGAATAGGACTGTCCAGTTCTAGTCTATACAGTCTTTGGACAGGCCTCAACAGTTCAGTAGATTCTGTTTTGATTCGAGCAAGCCTCGTATGGCCGTCTTTGCCTGGCATTAATTGCAACACTCGAGCCAAATTCCAATAGATACGTTTTCTGTTCGTATCTTCTAATAAAACAATATCACCGACAGAAATTGGGTTTTTAATTTGTTTTTTTAAGAGATTGTTGACACAACTGTCCTAAATACTCGGATCGAAATCTTGATCGAAGTAATTCACGTATTTTTTGTAGATGTTTTGAACGCTTACTTAATTGAGCGTGATCCACTTCATCAATGTCTGGGACACCTGACGTTGTTAATTCATGCAAAAACATGGATGGCGTCAAAGGAGAAACTGTGTCAATATCTTCGGACACATAAGTTAGAGGTCTGGTGTTTATAACTCGCTCACAATAGCACAAAATAGTAAGCAACTCTTCATAATTAAGGGATGCACGTCCCAATATTTTTCTTAATATTTGCTTAACCATTCGGACAAGTCGCTCCCACCATCCGCCCCACCAAGCAGCGGAAGGAGGGTTAAACTTCCATTGAATTTTATGCTCTATGGCTTGTGAACTAACATGATTCCAATCAATGGCGTTCAAAACTCTACTAGCACCTAAAAAATTCGAACCGTTATCGGAATATACTATTTTCGGAAGGCCACGACGAGCGATGAAACGTCTTAGTGATTGTAGGAATGCCTCAGTAGACAAAAGAGTAACCAACTCAAGATGAATCGCGCGATATACTGCACAGGTGTATCGAACAATATATGCCTTTTGTCCGCCTTTAAGGTAAAGAGGACCAGCCAAGTCGACTCCTACAATTTCAAAAATTGCTGCATCGCGCACTCTGTCCGCAGGTAAAACTCCAGGTTGAGCCTCACCTCGGTCACTTGTAAAACGCTGACACTTAACACATTTTTTGATACAATCACGAATTGTTTTACGAGCTTTCAAGATCCAAAATTTTTCGCGTAAATTTGACATTAACATAGAAGTGCCTGCATGCATATAATCCTTATGTACACTAATAATCAGCAATTTCACAACGGGGTGCTTTGAAGGCAAGATAATAGGATACTTAAAATCCCGTGTATCCTCTCTAAATACAATATTAGTTTTAGCTCTCAACAATCCATCATCGTCTAACACTGGTTTGAGATTTTTTAGTTTAGGATCAGAGCAACCCGTGAATGACTCTTGCTGAATGAGTTTAAACAAATATTTTTCTCCTCTATCTATTTCATTCAAAGACAAATATTTCTCACAGTTATTATTAATTTTCTTTGACTTATCATAAAACCTTAAAATCCATGCAATCATTCTTACTATCTTTTTATACGAAGAAAAATATTTATAATACCAATTTAAATCATCCACAGATTTGGTCAAATTCGTAACAACTGTTTTACGCATTTCTGAATTAACTAAGCATTCATCTGGGTTTTCATTTGACTTAGGCCAATTTTCCTCACTTAGAAGAAGCCAATCTGGTCCCTCCCACCAACGCCGTTCGATTAATTGTTCCACTGA
The DNA here is from genome assembly GCA_963978545.1 of Linyphia triangularis. Taxonomy (NCBI): domain Eukaryota; kingdom Metazoa; phylum Arthropoda; class Arachnida; order Araneae; family Linyphiidae; genus Linyphia; species Linyphia triangularis. Next base: position 17,441,798 of record OZ021730.1, read on the forward strand.
ACAACCCCTGGATGCTAAATCCGCCGGATTGGCTATTCCAGGAACATGTTTCCATGCCAAAGGAGAAGTTAAAGATTGGATTTCTTTAACCCGATTTTGGACAAAAATTCCCCAATTTAAATTACGTTTAATCCAACTTAGAGCCGTGGAGGAATCAGTCCAACAGTGGATTGCTATCTCTGAAAGATGGAGATCACTTAAAATCGAATTTAAAAGCCTAGCTCCTATGGAACAAGCCAAAAGTTCTAAACGAGGAATAGTTTTTAGAGGGGCAACTCTACTACGTGCACTTAATAAATTAACCTTAACCTGTTCATTTAATTCAATGCGCAAAAATATGCAACAACCATATGCTAATTGACTTGCATCGCAAAATAAGTGACAACTTAATAATTGATTACCCGGTTCAATATTCAACCACCTGGGTATCCGTATATTCGTAAGCAAATGCAACTGAGCAAGCCATGTCTTAAATTTTTTAGCTAAATTCTCGGGGATTACATCATCCCATTTAAGCTTTAACTCCCAGGTTTTTTGTAGAATAATTTTTGGTAATAATAATACGGGTACGGTAAATCCTATTACATCAAAAATTTGATGAGCTTTAGACAATACAACTCGTTTCGTAATTTGCTCGTGTATCTCGGATACTGGGTCAATTTTGCAAGAAAGAGTATCTTTATCCGTATCCCATAACATACCTAAAACAGTGACCTCATCCTCATGTGCTGACTGCTCCAACACCTTAAGAGGAACATTGGATTGCCACCCTCGTAAATTGAAATGTCCTTTAGACATAATTATTTGGGACTCTTTAATAAATTTATCAATATCCACCTCAGAGTTAAGACTCGTCAAACAATTATCCACGTAAAAAGAGGGTCTTAAAATTTCAGCCGATTCTCTTAAATCATCGGAAACCGTATTCAAATGATAGCGTAAAGTGGCTGCCAATAGAAATGGACTGGAGGTTAAACCGAACGCTACACGTTTATGCCGATATGTTACCAGTTGGTCAAAATTGTCTTTCTCCCACCATAAGAATCGTAAAAAATCTCTATCCCTCTCTTGAATCCCGATCATACAAAAAGCTCGCTGTATATCACTAGAGACTGCACATTTATATTCTCTAAACCTATTAAGAATAGAAGGAATTTGGGAAATCAAATTTGGACCCGTAGCTAAACAATCATTCAGTGACAAAGAGTTCATTGTTTTAGCAGACGCATTAAAAACTGGTCTAACTTTCGTAGTGGCATTATCCTTAAAAATCGGTCTGTGAGGTAAATAATGTTTCCCACTTAAATTTGCATCTAAATGTTGATCAGTCACTTGTTCAATAATACCAAGAGATAACCATTCCTCAAAAACATCACCGTAATACTTCATTTTATTTGAAGCAATTAATTTCCTTTTGGTGGCTATCGCAATTTTTTTTTTGCCAAGAGAAAATTTGTTTCTAACTGTTTCTGATCATTAATCCATGGTAACGCTACCTCATATCTACATTGTTTATCAATTCGTAAACTGCGTAAAAAATATTTCTCAGTTTCCTGAGAAAGTCGAATCTCATCCTCCAAGATGGGATCACAAATTCCCAAAGAATCGAGGCGCCACAAATCAGTCAACAAACTATCTTTCGTTAAAAGATTCACTACATGAGATGCAATATTCGTTTGTATAACACTCTCGTGAGTAATGACTGTATTTTGATGATCGCCCTCATTAATATTCGGCTTGGTGCCCATATTTCCAAAACATCCCATTAAAGTCCATCCAAGTTTACTGTGTATTGCGATGGGGCCAGATGTTAAATTTATAACCTTACCCGTGAGTATTTTTGACAAGTAATCGGCGCCAATCAAAAGCTTAATGTCTGCTTTGGCTCCATCGTTTATTGCGAAATCTGAAATGGGAATATTTAATCTTTCGCATTCTTGTGCAATACTGAAAGAGGAAATGCGATTTATTTTTGAACATATCTGTGGCTGATTTAACACAGAAATAATACATTTATAAGATCTATCAATATTACTTATTTCAATATGAAAGGATTCGTATATTCTTTCACGTACTTCAATACCTCCAAACAGAGATTGTTGCAATGTTATCTGACTTTTAGATTTAAAATTTAAACTTTTAATTACATCATTACACAGGTAAGAGTGCTGAGCTCCGGAATCTAAAATTGCACGTATTAAAACCTCTTCATTACCATTATGTAATCTAACAACTAAAGTTTGTAACAATACATCAGAGAATTGTGTTTCCTTATTTAACGTAGTAATTGTAGAACGATCTGGTTCCAACGTAAGATTTTCCGTTTCTTTCACGGGCAAATCTGGGCATAACACTACAAAGTGTCTTTTTTTACAAATAATGCATTTATGCTTAGAAAAACATTTATCCGAATGGTGAGATAATTTCAGACAAACAAAACAGGCGTTTTTTTTCCTTACAATATTCTTTTTCTCTACCAAAGACATGGCAGAAACTGTGTCACAATTCTCTGAAGCATGCGACTTTTCACAAAAAATACATTCAATTTTTCTAGATCTATATGCATTAGAATCATACACATTATTTTTTCCTGACGAACTTAATAACTCATGAGCTACAGGATTATTTTTATTACGGGAGTTATCAACATTTCTATTATTTTGTTTCTTATAATTTACATAATTATTTTTATTAGAATTATTGTAGGGGGCAGTAAGAGGAGTGTTAAAAGATCTGGCCATTTGTATTCTAGCCTCACTTTCTACTTCAATTTTTAAGAAATCCATCAAAAGATCAAGATCAGATTTATTAGTATTAACATCAATCTTACCTCTGTTACGTTCCCAGGCTCTTATCACTTCACTAGGGAGAGCGGATTCTACTAAAGGATATAAAAACTCAGCGTAATTATTTTTTGTTACATTTAAAGCTTCAGTGCTCGTAACTGAGTTTGCAATTTATCGTATAAAGTAGAAATATCCGTATTAGTGGTCTTATTCATCACAAGCTCCAGAATATCTCGTATGAACACCTGAATCAAAACTTTGTCTTGCCCGAACCTTTCTTTTAAATAAGTAACTGCATGTTCGTAATTCTCTCCACTTCCAGGAAAACTGGAAACGATTTCTCGCGGTTTGGAGTGCTCTTTTGTAGATTGTAGAAGAAGTTGCAGCTTGTATGCGGGATCAATCTGCGGATGTTCATGTATTTTTTGAAATTGCGCCCAGAATGCGATCCACTTCCTGGGGTCGTATTCAAACTTGGTTATCTCAAACTCCGGCAGCCGTTGTAGATGAGACGTAGGGGGTTGTCTGCTGGGGCCATTAGAAGGGCATTCGTTGGTCGTGATGGACAAGGTGGCCTGCTGGTTAACTTGCTGGAGAAGTAATTTCATTTTTGTTCTCGCCGTAGACAGCTTTTCTCAGTATTCCTCTATGGCATCGTACTCCGTCTCGAATTGCACTTGATCCACTCCAGTGGTCTGCATCTCTGCTAAAACCGCTTCATCTGCTAGCCACAGTTGTTCAGCTCTTTCCAATAGCACGTCCATGGAAATCTCCAGTTGCACTAGATCCGGTGGTTCGGTCACTAAAAGACCATCAAACTTGGTCAGCGCACGAGTAAAAGATCCTCTACTCGCCGCTCTTCTCTGCGCCATTCTCTGCTTCAGATTTTCATGAGACATGATGATCACAGCGTAATTCAATCCAATTAACCGTATCACCGACACGTAATTCGTAACACGTAATTGTTAACCGGTTATGCAATCTAGTTCTACGCACATAAATATTCGTAATCCATAAATTCGTAAACAACAGTTCGTAAGTGCGTAAAATATTTTCGTAATAGTCTTTGTCTACCCAATTCGTAGCAGGTACCTATATTCGTAGTAAACGTACTAACGTCATCTCGGCAGGGATGCCAAATGTTCCTTAATCGTAAATAAATTCTTAAATAATCCAGGATGATGTTGTGTGTCGTATGGGTTCAACGGTACCAAACACGTAAAAATGAAACATATATTTATTATTGGGTAACACCGTAAAGAACGGAGCGCCTAGACGCGCGTCCGATCTATTTTAATTGCGTATACAGAGAGAGAGTTACATGGGAGGGGAAGGGGTTTTATCTTCTTCCCACGCATGCGCGCAGGCAGCAGAACACTTATTCGTAATTCCCAACACTTGGGTCGGAGGTAGCTTTGACAGATTTAACTTGCTCCCAGTTGTTGATTTGGAAAATTGCTTATAACGCAAAGCATTTCAAGTTGTTGCCCTGTGACCACCAAAGAGAGCAACAAGAATGCTTGATACTGCTTCGGTGATGCTTGAAACACTGACATTAGGATCTAGGAAGATCTTTGCAAATTCCTGTAATATTGGATATGATGAAGCAGCCAACATTACAACGCATGTATTCCAATATTAAGTAACTACACTGAGTGGTTGATATTCTGTCGGGATGGTTAGTGGTGGGGAGGTTTGAGAATGGTTTTTCGGTTCTTCTAATCTTCTACCCTGAATTCGGCAGTGGCAAATCTCAATCAACAATATATGGTGTTTTCGCGGAAACTGAGTCCTTAAAAGAATTCCTTTACATTGTCACTAATGCCACCCGACTTGTGACTTTTCTATTCTGTATCAAAAGATCTGTACCCCACGTAGTTTAGAATCAGCCACTTGAATGCAGTCTATTTCTCATTTTTATTTCCGAATGCAGAAATTTTTGGTGCATCACGGCAAAATGGTAAATTTTATATTACTATTATTGTCTATAGATATATACATTATTTAATATATTTCCACTTTTTATTTTACATAATCAATAGTATTATATATATATTGTTTTAATTTTTTATTAAAATTGTCAGACTATGCAGTAAGAAGCTATTTTTAAACCCCTACCTATACATAAAATATTATAGGTTATCATCTCGTAAACCTTCAAAGAAGAGTAGCTCCTTAGTTATTAGTCCTAGATAGTAACTTTTTTGTACAAAACTTATAGCAAATTTATAGATCTACAACTTTTGTATAATATATTTTTCCCTACGACTTATTGTTATGAAGATATAATTGAAAAACTCGTCAAAAAACTTAAAAAAGCAGCATTTTTACGAAAAAGTTTTTACTTTGATACGACGTAACTCTTTACATAATAGCTTTACAAAAGCAAATTGTTCACAAAAGTTGTAGAAAATTTAATATTCTACAACTTTTAAACTTAATGTTTGTTTTTAAAATGCATTGCGAAAGAGTTATGATCTATAAACTGAAAAACGTATTTGTTTGTGGTGCACCTCGGAAAATACACAAAGCAGAGTAACTCCTTTGTTATTAGTCCTAGAAAATAAGTTTATATTGAAAACTTGTAGGAAATTTATTGCTCTACAACTTTTATTCGCAAACTTTTTCTCTAAAACGTACCATTATAAAGATATAATCAAAAAACTTGACACAAATCTAAAAAAAGTAGCATTTTTACGAAAAAGTTTTGACTTTGATGGGACATAACTATTTACATAATAAGTCTACAAAAAAACTTAGCATACAAAAGTTGTAGATAATTTAATATTCTACAACTTTTGAATATAATATTTGTTTCTAAAATGCATTCGCAAAGAGTTATGACGTATAAACTGAAAAACGGCTCAGTTTTTGGTGCACCACGGAGAACGCACAAGGGTTAGGAGGTCGATTGGTTGGTTGTATTCAGATTATCTGGCGCCGTCAGCAACACGAGGGCTATAATGCGCCGAAATATTCGTCGGTTAGGAGGTCGAAAACTTGGTTTATAAACCACGGGACCGACCTTTATAACATATTAAAAAATCAGAACTACATAACCTTTTGCAAGGTAAGACCCCTTTTTCAGTCTCTATTCCCCGGACTATTTCGTTTTATGGAAATTCTCCCTGAAGATCGGCCCCAAAATGGTCGAGATATTTTCGCTCATAAGTGACGTGTTTTTTATCATAATGCATTGAAATTTGGTATTTAGGGTAAATGATGTATTCTAAATCGAATGAAGTGATAAAAAATAAGGGTTCGTAATGAAATTTTCGAAGATAGCGTTACCTTTACTTAGTAAACGGTTCCTAAAGAAAACAAATTGCATCAGATACATAGAAAATCATAAGCAAAATATTTTGGTGCAAACCGTAAGATTCTACGATAATTAGAACCGAAGATATAGCCATCGTTCTGATTTTTTTGGGGGGGGGGGGGTACTGTACAAAAACGGAATGAAATCTCCTGAACGTGAATTTTAATTAAATATACAGTTTTTGGTTAAATACGATTCGTTTCGAATAGTTCGTAAAGTATGTAAAATTTTGACCTCCTAAAATATTGGCGAGTTGTCACTGCAATGTTCTTCAGTTTAACTCGATGGAATAGTAATTGAAAGTAAAAACTTACAATAAAAATAAGTCATATTCAATCAAGTTAAAGACAAATGAAAAAGTGTTTGTAAAATGGGTACATTCCTTTCAGATTTTACACCACGAATATCATGAAATTCGTAGGTCGTGAGAAATGAAGGAGACAATTTTCCATCGGATTATGATGTCAAATCTAACCAGTCAATAATGGAACGTTTTGCGGTTACGTCACGATTCCACTATTTTTACGATTTTTCTACTTTCGATATTTCATTAAATGAATTTTTAATCGCAGTTGTATAACTTACATATTCGGATTCAGCTTTGCTGTCTTTTTTTAAATGTATTGCTTTCGACCATTTTTAAAAAATACGCAACTTCTCCATTGTTACAATACAAAAAATGTGTTAAAGTATTTTTTCTTACACCTGAACTCAGTACCAGACTGCAATATCTGTAACTAATTACTTGACTCCAAAAAATTACTTTTAACACGCTTTTATTAGTTCCACCTGTATGTTTGATTGTAACCGACTCTTTTGGGCTCGATTTTGCCCTACTTTGAGCGATCAGATTTGATTCAAACTTTGCACACTTGTCAAAGACCGATGACAATACAATAATTCAATAAGTTTGCGCTTTATCACAAGGATTAGCTCGTGTTGCCCTTGCGCCGTTAAATTCCAACCAACCAACCTTCTCCGGAATCGAACCCTGGTGTGCCGTTACCCGTTACAATCCCAGTAATCACAGAAAAAATCATCGACAATTGATAAGGCAGACATTTGAAAGATTTGTCGTGGGCACGACAGTTATACAAAGCATGTTTTTTTAGTCACATTATCCTTACCAGGTTCTTCAGAATTATTGATTTTTCATATTCAGAGACACGGTAGTGTTTTGTGAAAAGTAATATGGCGTGTACTAAGGCATACACATGACTTAAATTTGAGACAAGCATGTGACTATTGGCAGGAACAACTGGAGAGTTTTGTACACTTAACTAAAAAAATTAACTAAAAAAAAATTATAGTTAACAGAAAAAATAATTAATAGTTTAAAAAATACGCTTTAATAGAAAACTAAACTAAAAAGTAGAAAATAATTAATAGTTTAAAAAACTAAAAAACACGCTTTAATAGAAAAGTGAACTAAAAAGTAGAAAATAATTTTAAATAAGTTTGAAATAAGAATAGAGTGATTAACAAGAAATATTTATTTTATCGTAAAAAAGCGTGGGGGGGGGGGGCTTGATGTCAATTGTTGTAAATATTTAATGACAGATATTGGTAAAAGTAGAGACATTATGAAAATATCTTAAAAAGCACCCCACGCTTTTTTACGATAAAATAAATATTTCTTGTTAATCACTCTATTCTTATTTCAAACTTATTTAAAATTATGTTCTACTTCTTAGTCCACTTTTCTATTAATGCGTGTTTGTTAGTTTTTTAAACTATTAATTATTTATTGATAGATATCACTTATCCCTCGTAGTATAAGTTCTGTGTAAATTGCATAAGTATTTTTTGGGAACTGTAGACAGTGTATTAAACAAACTTGCATTGATTGGTTGTTTTCAGATTATCTGGCACCGTCAGCAACAGGGGTCTATAATGCGTCGAAACATTCGTCATCAGACAAGCCAACATACATTTACAAACACCCATGCCTAACTCGGGACTCGAACCCGCAACCTCGCGGTCTAGAAGTTAGCACACTAACCACTATACCGTTTGGTCGGCACAAACTTGCATTGAATATTGTTGAGTATTATATTATATGTAATATCAGCTGTAATATATACCACCAGAGAGCAGCACCTAATGGAAATCTATGTTCATTTCTTAAGTGTAACCTTGAGCAAAGAGAGAGAATAAAATGAGAATTTGAGATGAACAGACGCTTGTTTTGTGGAGTTCAGTTCTTTTGTTCATAAAATGCATCTAAAAGCTTGATATTAGATGCCGAGTCTACTAAATTATAGAGTAGTAGAACATAAAAATGGTCCGTCGAGCTGGAGATGAACTGGTATATTGAGTGAGTACATTATTTGAATGCTTAGTTATCCTTTGTGTTGAAAACTGATATTGAGAGCTTGATAACGTTGTTGAAAGAGGCTACAAAAGCAGATTTACATGAGATTGTGAAAGAATTATGTATAAAGCCAACCGGTAACTTAACGGTTATTGAACTGGATGCTCTAATCAAAAACAATAACGAGTACGTTAAAAATCCATATTCGGTGCAAGAACTTGCATCCGCAATAATTGAAGAGCGCAAAAGTGAAAAATTGCACAATATTGAACTTGAAAAGTTAAAACTTCAACGTGTGTCATCAGAATTAGAATTTCAAAAGTTGAGAGATGAGTTATCAGAAGAAGAAAAAGTGAAGTGATTGAGCAAGGGGATATTTTGGGCGTGTCCATTGATTCACTTTTCAAAAATGTTCAAGTTTTAACTTGTAAAGTTCCAACTAAACCTGAAAATTGGGGGTTCTTTTTTTAATTCATTAGAGAGAGCGTTTATAACAAAATGTGTGCCAGATAAATTTAAAGCGGAAATTTAGCTAATATTACTTGAAGATAAAGCTAATAATATCCTAACGTATACTTCTGATGAGCCTGCTCCGTAAATATGTATAGATAATTTTAAAAAGGCTCAGAAATACAGTAACGAAACTTATACCCAGTTCACAAATCGTATGATAAATTGCTTAAATTACTATTTAAAACTAAGAAATGTTGATGATTTTACGGGAGTAAAAGAATTAATGGTAGCAGATAAAATATATCAAACATTAGATAAAGACACTGCAACTTACATTAGCATTAAACAAGGCAGTTCTTTTTTATCCCCAGTAAATCTAGGTCAGGAATTAGATTTATATGCTTAATCTAGGGGTAGAAACCCATCTAATACTTCTATTCAAAAGTATCATAAATCCACTTCTAATAAAGTACTGCTCGCGGATGTAAAAAATAAAAAATGCAGTTACTGTGATAGCCATTTACATGAGATTTATAAATGTGATCGATTTTTGGGTTTAAATGTAAAGGAACTGGTTGAATTTGTTAAAAGGAGTAAACTATGTTTTAAATGCTTAAAAACGCATTTAATTAAAAATTGTTTTTCTAAATATTCTTGCAAAACGTATCTAAAAAACCATAATCCATTGTTATGCTTCCATACAGATAGAGGGAATCGACTGCGTTTAAAGCAGTCGCCATAAATGAAACTCAAGTGGTTCCTTCATCAAGTGCCAGAGATTTATCACCTAATGCAGCTAAGTTTTTACCCGCAGATTCAAGAAGTGGTAATCTTTTTGTAGGAACGAATTATAATTATTCGCAACAAACTGTCTTACAGAGTACAGTTATGTGTTGGTTGCAGGATTGAAATGGAGATCTGCATTTAGGTAGAGGAATTTTAGATAATGGGTCTCAATGTAACTTTTTTACTAGAGAAATTGCTGATAAATTGCATTTAAAAAGAAAGAAAATAGATATTGAGGCATCAGGTTTAAACATAGACTTATTATTATCAATAGACCGCGCGTTCCCACTTCAATTATACAACGAGAATGAAACCAAAATTAATCACATGAGTAGGGACTTTTTGGCAGATTTCTCCTCACTCAGGCGATAAAGGATAAGATTATTAGATAAAGGATTAATTTTACGACGTACTTGTCTTGTATGTTAAATTGTTGGTTGCTAGACCGCATGTTTAGAGTAACCTCGTGTAACCAAATTAAAAACCACGTGACTGATAGACGAAGGAGAACGAAGAAGATAAAAAAAAAAAAAAAACACTCATTTCAATCGAAAAAGCCGAAATGCGTCTGACGGAAAGTACGTGAATACAAGAAAAATGGTGAAATATTGTTCTGCATTTGGTTGCAAAGAAAAATTCCAGAAAGGAGGCTCAATAACCTTTCACAAGTAAGTGCTATTTTTTAAATTTTCTATTTAGTTAAGGTTTTACAGTACACTCATAAATATGTTTTTGTTTATTGCCTGAGTGAGGAGAAACCCGCCAAATCTGCCAAAAAGTCCCTACTCATGTGATTCATTTTGGTTTCATTCTCGTTGTATAATTGAAGTGGGAACGCGCAGTCTATTGATAATAAGTCTATGGGTTTAAACGAGACTTGTTCTCAAATTAAATATAGTGTAACAACGCGAATAATTAATCGGTCTAAAACTTTTGAACATGATTGAACTTTTCTAATGGTTCCAAAGATTATGATTATGGCCAATTAAAATAAATAGAATTGAGTTACCTAATGTAGAATTGGCGGATGAATGTTATAATGTTCATGGGCGAGTGGATTTGTTGATTTCATGTGAGATTTACAACACTCTAATTAGACCGGAACAAATTAGAATACCACATACAAATTTAATTCTACAAAATTCCGCATTTGGATATATAGTGGCAGCAAGTGTTTGCGAGTCCAATAAAAGTAAGGTACATTGTGCTTTAATTAAAGAACATTTAAATTTAGATGAAACATTACAAAAGTTGTGAGAAATGGAAAATATCGAGCAGACAATTTCAAAAAATAAGGAAACTCAGATATGTGAGGGCCATTATGAGAAAACTCACTTTAGAGATACAGAGGGAAGGTATGTAGTTACAGTGCTTTAAAGGAAAATCCGAGTGTGCTAGGTAAATCCAGAGATATGGCGATTCAACAACTAAACTCATTGTGGAACCGCTTAAAAAAAGACCCTGAATATTTAAAATTATATAGAAGCTTTTTTAGTAAATATGAGAAATTGGGTCATATTTACTAAATATGCGGGAGATTAAAGATAAAGGGGAATCAGTAGTAACGTATTACAAGTAGTAGGGTAGATTTGCCGTTTCTGGAACAGGTGGAGCAGAGTGGAGCCCTGAACCCCCCCCCCCCCCCTTCTCCTTCTCTCGCCCCTCGAAGAGGAGATGGGGTGGAAGGGTTAGTGTTTTAGTTAGATTAATTTGTATAATCCTTCATTAACAGTACAGTAATGAGAAGGGCATTAAAATTACGGTTAGTGCGTAATGATGATGTAAATGACTGAGTATAATGAATTAGTTAAAATTTTAATTGTGATTCCACTTAGATGCTAATTGAGGTGGATATGGTATTCCCAATGCCAGGGCATTGAACCTGTTGGGTTGTTATTGTTGACTTGAAAAGTTTTTTTTTTATCTGATGGCAACTTTATTTATGGTTGTTATTTCAAAGTGTTTGAATGTATGCGAATGAAAGCATTTTTTTATTAAACAGGTACAGTGTTATACTTTGTTGTGTATATTCATAGAATACATATCCATATCTTTTGAAAGTTTAGCATCAATAGAATACTTGCAAATATTTAATTCAATGAAAAATGCGGGGTTTCACCTATGTCAGGGCATTGAACCTGTTGGGTTGTTATTGTTGACTTGAAAAGTTTTTTTATCTGGTGGCAACTTTATTTATGGTTGTTATTTCAAAGTGTTTGAATGTACGACTGTCATGCGAATGAAAGCATTTTTTTTTTATTAAACTGGTACAGTGTTATACTTTGTTATGTATGTTTATGGATGTACCAGGTGTGCATTTCCCACCAGCTGCTCTGCAAGTTCGTTGTGAACTATTGTATTGCATTTTCTTTGAAATTTCGTTCTTTGCGATTGGTTCAGAAGTTTAACATGCATAGAGTGGCAACAAACGTGTTTTTATCCCTTTTCCAGTCACTTTTTAGCTTCTCTCTGCTGGGTTCGAACGTGCTTGCTTCTGCTCTCTTTTTCCCATTTCAACTTGTATTCAGCGTACTTTCAAACTTCTTATCAGCATGAAACGTACTTCAGCCTCTGTTTCTACACCAGCAAAACGAGTCCTCTTCAGCAATGACTCGAGTGTTCCTGTGAATGTAAAGCCTGCCTTCAGTCTAGAATCCATTCCCGATCATCATTACAATCTCGGAGATGGAAACTTTGCTATTGTTTCTGATTACGCTGGAGTCGTACGAGTCCATCTACGAATGTACAACTGCAACGACATCGGTGAATACATCCCAACCAAGAAAGGTGTTACCTTGTCCCCATTCCTGTGGCAGAGCTTGTGTCGCTTCATGGATACGAACAACTTGGGTGAATATCCGACAACTACGATCAGGAGTGAAGTTCTTCAGGACTCAATGGTGTTATCCTCTTTGATTGGAGAACGTGATGTTCCAAAAATTACTTTACAAAGATTTTATTCTCGAAAGGACTTTTCCAAGGTGTTTGTTCCTGGTGTATGCGTTTTGAAAGATTGTGAGTGGAAGCATCTTCAAACTATTCGAGAAAAAGTTAGTGCCAGTGTGTTTACGTGTCTTTTTGGAAAATCTTTTCTAAAAGTAGTGTTAGAAGAAGTATCATGGAAAAAACCTTGCAGCGTACAAGCAGTTGAACTTTCTGATGTTGAACTTGTTCTTAGCACATCCCTCATTGAACTTTTGAGAGACCACATGTGCTTACGGATTAAAGAAGTCTTTCAATGCGATGGTTGTGATAGACAATTAGCTAACCAACTAGGTCATGAATGCATTTATGCCGACGATGCTTCCAGTTTGCATAAGTATGGTGATTTAGCTCTTTGCAAAATTGACTTTAAAACTTTAGCTAGCGAGTTTGTTCAGAAAAACAAATAGATTGTAAATTATATCAATCAAACTTTTATGGAAAAATTGGATGCAGATTCTATTGTAAAAAGTGTTAAAAATTTGTATCTTTCATATGGTTCAGCTCAATGTTAAATGCATATTATATGTCAATTTGGGTACTTAGTATGTTTTTTCTTGTTTTATTTTTTTCAACCCCACACTTAGTATTTTTTTTAGGCTTCTGAAATGTTATTTGCTATACTACAGTTGTATTATTTTATGTTTTGGAGAATAATAAATATATGTATCTCAAAATCAGTCTCTTAAGTTACCCTACATCATGATAAAATAATAATAACAATTTTTTTAACTTTTTTTTTTAAAGTTTAAAAGAACTTTTTTTTTTCTTTTATAAAATTGTCTTAGTGATTACATTCTTTTAAAGTACTTTGCGAACTGAATAAGGAAACATATTTCATATAAATATAGGTCAGGATGGATTGCTACCTTCATTTCTTATATCAACTTTGCATGATAAACATTAGATTGTTTAGCTAAAATCTATTTTCTAGTAATGAATCTAGAAAAATTTTATTGTGATCCAGAGCAACCTGCGAATTATGGTGGAGTTAACGCCCTACACCGTGCTTTAGAAGGTCGTGTAGGCAGAAAAGAAATTCAAGAATGGCTAGAGACGAAAGATTCGTATTCTATTGACCGACCAATACGTCGTAGGTTCAAGCGCAATCGTGTGATTGTAAAAGGAATTGATGAACAGTTCCAATCAGATTTGGTAGATATGCAATCTTTGGCAAAATTTAATGATGGTTATAGATATTTATTGACGTGCATCGATATATTTTCAAAAGTTGCATGGGCTATTCCATTGAAAGATAAATCAGCTAAAAGTGTGCTTTCTGCACTAAAATCGATATTCCGTACTAGGAAGCCTAAATGTCTTCAAACTGACAAGGGAAGTGAATATTTGAATTCTAAAGTACAGACCTACTTAAAAAGAATGAATGTTCATTTTTTCACTACTAATAATGAAGTCAAAGCATGTATCATTGAGAGATTCCATCGTTCATTAAAAATGAAAATGTGGAAGTACTTTACAGAATTCAATACGCATAGATATTTAAATGTTATCGATAAACTAATTCACAGTTACAACAATACTTGGCATCGTAGTATAAAAATGGAGCCTGCAGCAGTTAATAAACAAAATGAATCTCAAGTACGAAAAAATTTATATGGAAATATTATTAGAATAAATAATTTAAAAGGAGCAAGCTTAAAAATAGGCGATACTGTGCGAGTCAGTAAAATGAAATTGATTTTTGAAAAAGGATATGAAAATAATTGGACTCGTGAAATTTTTACTATTTATCAAATAATACGTAAAAATCCACTAGTATATAAATTAAAAGATTTAGTTGGAGAAGTTATTGAAGGAACATTTTATAAAGAAGAACTCCAAAAAGTGGCAGATTCAGGTTATTACCCAGTTGAAAAAGTATTGAAAAAAAGAACCAATAGGGACGGAAAAGTGGAATATTTTGTCAAATTTCTTGGATATCCTGAAAAGTTTAACACATGGGTCACTGACACGAAATTAATATAAAAATGTGTGCTGCCCTTTATTTTATTCATTATCAATAATGTCTTTCTACATTACGCTTCCAAGTGATAGTTCTCAAAAGTATTTCCAAAATAATAAAATATCGCATTATACAACTCAATTACCCTCTCCTATTTCACTTCAAGGACAGTGGGAGGTCGCACTTACAGAGATTGTGTACCCTCACACATGGCATAGTGTAAATAAAAATAATAATTTATTCGGATTTGACTTGGGAGATGGAAAGCTCATTTCAAGAAGAATACCACCAGGATATTATGAATCAATTCCTGATATTTTGAAAGTGATGAATTTAGCATCACTTAGAGATAAATTTCATTTCCAATTCAATTCATCAACCAAACGCGTTAAAATTAAAACTGAAAACAAAGCAAAAGTAATACTGGAGAAGGGTTTGTGTGAAATATTAGGTTTTGACCCACAAGTTATAGATGGATCATCCGAAAGTCCCTACGTTGCTGATCCTCATGCAGCGTTCCCAGTTCTTTATGTTTACAGCGATATTGTATCTCCTCAAATAGTGGGGGATGTACAAGCACCCCTTATTAGGATTGTGACCGTCAGTGGAAGTGATGGGGACGTTATCAGTGCTTATTATGATAGACCGCATTACGTTCCAGTTGTTAGGAACTGTTTTCAAACGATCGAGATGGCAGTTCGACTAAATTCTGGAGATCTTGTACCTTTCGAGAGAGGAAAATTAATCGTAATTCTACATTTTAGATTACGTCAGATTATATAAATAGACCCAGATAGCATTTTATCCTTTTAAAACCCTTGTCTAAACCTCTCAAGCGAAAAGGGAGTAAGGTTCAGATGACAAGGGAGTAACCATCATAAAACCTTGAAGAAAGGGTCCTAGTCTCCAGACGTCAAGCTTTTGGTAACCATTTCATGACCCCCTTTGCCACAAGGCTTTCGCCGTAAAGGGTATGTAAACCTTTTCGTGATAAGCCTGCCACACGGTTTTTGCCGTAAGGGTTGTATAAGCCTTTTCATAATAGGCTTGCCAAAAGGTTTTCACTGTAAAGGGTGTGTAAACCTTTTCACTCTGAGGTTCCCACCCTGTAGATATAGGAAAGGTTGCAAAAACTTTCCTTTATAAAGTATCATTTATCTTTTGTGTTCAAAAAGAAACACTTAATTGGGAGAGTTCCAATATTGTCGGAAAATGCTTTAAATTTAGTGGCTAATGAAAAATTAATATTTATTCTATAGGAATTTAATTACAATTTGCCTTTAATGGTATCAATCATAAGCCAATTTATTGATAAATTTTAATTTATTTGCTAGGTAGAACTTACTAGAATAATAAACATAATTTACTTTTTTTTGTAAAGAATTTAAAAAAAAATAAAGATTCAAAA
This sequence comes from Linyphia triangularis, assembly GCA_963978545.1. Taxonomy (NCBI): domain Eukaryota; kingdom Metazoa; phylum Arthropoda; class Arachnida; order Araneae; family Linyphiidae; genus Linyphia; species Linyphia triangularis. The sequence goes on from OZ021730.1 coordinate 17,457,809, forward strand.
TTCAATAAAAAATTATGTATATATTATTAAAAAAATGCATTGAGATCTTAGTAGGTTGCGTTAGACAATTTAAATTGCATTAAAATTTGTTTTAAAGGGTTAATCCAAGCTACTTATAGTTTTATTATTAGAAACATATACAACTAAAAATGCATTTTTACTGATAATTCTTTTTTAGATAATTCTTTATTTTGAAGTAAACAAACACAAATGAGTTGCTTTTTCATTTTATACAAAGAATATAATTTAAACATGATTTTAAATATATACTACAAATATTTCTTCATTTATTTGCTGCATCTGACAAGAAGTTTCTGGGAGATTCTTGAGGAAAACTAAAGGGAATCCCATTCATTTCTATCTGAAAAAAATAAACAAATTTAAAATCTATAATAATAAAACAAGCTGTGTGTCTGTCTGTTTGTGGATCTGTTATAGAAACCTACTTAAAATTGGAGTAGAGCTCTGAAATTTTCAACACAAGAAGTTTTGACCTTCTAATTTATGAATGTCAAACAGAATGTAAAATTTTAATTAGTTCTTTTTTAATTAATATTTTAACTAACTTTTATTTTACAAAGTGACTTCAAATAGAGATACAGCTCTGAAATTTTCAACATAAGTAGATTTAGCCTTCTAATTGGACTTTTAAAAAAACGGAATTTTAAATTTTTATTTAGTTCTTTTTATTTAATTAATTAATAACTATTCCACAAAATGATATCCAATATTGCTACAGCTCTGAAATTTTCAACATAAGTAGTTTTGTCTTTTATTTGGCCTTTTTTTGAAAAACAGCGTTTCAAATTTTTATTTAGTTCCTTTTTAATTATTATAAATTTTTTTTTTTTTTAAATTTATTAATATATATTTAACAAAACGATATCTAATAGAGCTGCAGCTCTGAAATTTTCAACATAAGTAGTTGTGCCCTCCTAATTGGACGTTTGAAAAACATAATTTTACATTTTTATTTAGTTCTTTTTTAATTAATTAAAAAATATTTTACAAAACGATTTCTATTTGGGCTACAGTTCTGAAATTTTCAATAGAAGTAGTTTTGGCATTCTAATTGGACTATTGACAAACAGAATGTTAAAATTTTAATTTGATTTTCGATTGATTCTTTGAATTTTTTTTTTTTTTTAACAAAAAGCGACTTCTAATAGGCCTAGAGCTTTGAAAGTTTCAACATAAATAGTTTTGGCTTTCTAATTTTGCTTTCCACAAATACGTGTTAAAATAATCTTAACCCCCTGAAACCTACAGCGCCTGAGAACTATTTGTTCTGCAGAGGGTTCTCGGGCGGTTTTGGGATCTTCGAGGTTTGGGGGGTCTGGTCAGCTTCCTCACCTCCTGTGGTGTTGATTTATAGGGGGCAGTTCACTCCTGTCAACTCCGAGAAGCAGAGTCTTGTGGCGAATTTTTTTTTTCTTTCTTTTGCATGGGACATTTAGTAGAAACTCTTTCCGCGCGGGAACTTTTACTAGAGAATTGCCAAGTTTTACAAAATAATTTGCGTTTTGGTTCGCAAAACTTTAAATACATATGAAATAAACCATGCTATTGATATTGTTAAATAAAATTATAATATTTAGCTAAACTTCTTGAAGAAATTAATTATTTCGTCAAGACAGATCCCTCTATAAATTGTTTTAGTCGCATACAGCTGCGAACTCAAATATTTGTGAATTTTTGACTCATTTTCAAATGACGTTATTCTTTTTTTTTTTTTTTCGCGAGACATAATTATATAACCCATGAAAACAAAGTTTTAAATATTAATCCTTTATATACATCGCCAATTTTTATATTCATTAACACAGCGCCGATTCTGTTAACAGCGTGTGCTTGGTGCTTGTATCTAATTTTAAATATCAAACACATTTATATCAGCAAAATGTGTTGCAAACTACGTTTCAAAATGTATTTATTAGAAATGAACGTGCATTTATGCATTCACATCCAAACATCTTTTTTTTTTGTATTTTGATTAAAACAATTTTATTATTTATTTATTTAAAAAAAATTTGGCAATATCAAAGAGTTTCAACAATGATCGGCTTACTGCTATTTTAGCGCGATTGGATGAAGGCAAGTTAGTTTATTAGTATTCCGTATAAGCAACTTTTTAGTGACAATAACAGCCCCAAAATGTGAAAGAATGTATTGCCATCGACATCGAATCTATCTGCCAACTTTCAGCCCGCTTGGATGACAGCAAGGTGGGTTAATTAAGCAATGGCAGACTTGCACTCTATCGACACTCACACAAAATCGAAGTTAATTTAAAGAATTCAAAATACATCCTTTATTGAAACTTTAATGCCTCTAATACGTACGTTATTGAAATATTCGATTTTTCTTAGATGCTATTTTATAATTTTAGGTGAAATGAAAGTACTCCCCTCGCTCGATAAAAATTTAACACTCCCTGTTTCACCACGATTAATAATTTGGTATTGAAGATCAGAACAAATAAAGGATTCTACTTACGTAGGATTGCTTAGCCATATGAAGTCCGTGGCGTATACAGGGAGGAGGCTGATAGGGCTACAGCTCCCTGAAAATTGAGAAAAATTATATTTCCAAGTGTAATGTAACAATTTTTGTAAATAGTTAATACTTAATATCCTCATTTAACTAACTTTTCGAGTCAGTCATTTTTTCAAAATAACTATAACAACGAGAAATGAACACAAAAATACAAGCACATCTATTTCATTTCAAACTCTTCCGATTTTACATTTCTTTCTCATTTCTATATGCTGGGGTCATGACGTCCTTCAGATGGTCAGAGCAGAGAAAACTTACTGGTTCCCTGAAAGAGCATGCGTAGACACAAAGACTTCTCCTTCCTGATACCAATAATACAAATCTGCCATAGAAAATCTGGTAAAATTTTATGAAAGAGGTTTTCTTGGTTTTCAAAACATCATCGAAGCAGATTAGGAAATATGGAAAACAAAATACAGGGTTACTAGAAAAGAATCATTCATTTTCAAAACCCGACTTATTCAAAAGTATTATACTTACAAATATGATTGGTACAAGAAAACAACCGCAAAATATTTAAGTTTTATGCTCCAGGTGGTGCTCAAGTTTACTCGATTTATTCAAAAGTATAATACTTTTGAATAAATCTTGTTTTGAAAATGAATGATTCTTTTGTAGTAACCCTGTAGAAAGGTTTTCTTGATGCTTTCGCAGAATGTTCTGTAGACATATTTCCGAATATACGTCACTTATTAAAAAAAAAATGTATTTTACCAGTTTCAATTGAAACTTCTGAGCTTTCAACTTTGTGATCATTAACATCATATTAAGAAATTCTATGAGCAAAACAAGGTTGAACAGACTGGCACTTTTTGTCAATTCACAACAACATAAAAATTTGGTTTCGGTAGCCAATGAAATTGCCTTGTTTAGGGGATTTAGAATACACCAATAAACAGTGTTTACATTATATCATAACAATATTTAACATTTAATAAATTTCACTGTATACACCAGCGTTGATTTTTTAACATGTTACTTCTTGCGTTGTTTGTATTATGTGTTTACATTGATTTTATTTATAACATTCATGCTTACGTTTTTTTAATAACACATGCTTAAGTTGTGTTTTAGAAACGGCACTAATGTTTATTAAATGTTATTTTCGTTATAATGTAGAATTGCAAGATTATTTGTTTTTCAATACCTTAACAGAATAGTTGAGAAACACTGCAGTTTTAAATTTCCTTTCATTATGTTAAAAAGTGAGTAATTTTAATTTATAACTAGTTTTATTATTTTTTAATATTAGTTGTCCAACCCTCTTTCCTATTATGATCAAATGTTCAGTTTTTTAAGGCGTTACATGAATATGGCAAGAACAGACAAAGGTCTTTTTTTTCTTTCAGAAAACCAAAGAAAAAAACTAAATAGTGAGTAACTATAATACTACTAAAAAAGTGTAGTAGAAGTACTGATCTTCCAATTCTAAAATGTGACTGCAAAAAATTAATAATCAAATGAAATAATAAAATAAAATTTTAAAGATTGAGACTGCTCTACAAGAAAATAGCCTATAAACACACTAAAAAAATGGTGACTAAATAAAAATAAACATTAGAAAAATTATAATTTCACTCCATAATACTAAAAAAACATGAAAAAGTAATAAAATAAACAACAGAAAATAATGAAGTAGTTCTTGAAGAGCTGGTCAACAAGGTTACCAGGAAAGCGACTAGCAGAAGAATTCATTGTTTTTAACACTACGCACATTTGATTAAAAATTACAAAAGTAAAAAAAAAAAAGCTTACCTCAAACTTCAGGAGATAGCTTTGAGTTGGGTTTCAGCATTTTGCAGTCAGATCTTTTGAGTTGTGGAACGCAAATTTTCTGAGAAATATTGGAAAATGTATTTTAAACAGAGTTTGAAATTGACATTGGAACAGATGTAGCATAGGACATTTGGCGATTAGAAAATTCGCCAAAATTAAAAACACAGTAACTAAAATAAAATTTAAATAAAAACAAAGAAGGGCTTGTCAAGAAGAACCCGCGATATCTTGTTTTACTAAAAAATTTTAAAATTTATTGGATCCATACAACAAAACAAAAAGACAAAAGGTACCGAATTTTTTTTTTTTTTTAACTTCAGATGGAGAAAAGCACCTCCTCTATTTCTAACCCCCGCCCCACAAACCAAGAAGCAGTTGGGCTCGGTGTATCTGTCAATACCATACAACAGCGTTATAGCCTTGGGAAATTGGTTAATTGGCCACACATGCTGCATGTCTGCTCTTTGACAAAAGACCAGACATGCCTTGGGGATGCACCGGAGTGTCCTTAAAGTGGGCTTGCAATATACGATTGATAAGAATGTATGAGTTCAGAGTAACATTTAATTTTAATATGTGTGTCAAGATTTAGAATTTATACATTTAAAATTGAATTTTTTTAAAACTAATTTCAAAAGCTAGCTATCGATACCAATAAAAGTAATTTGTTTAAAGATTTATTTATTTAAAGTTTAAATAATTATTTTTCAAAATACCAAGTTTACATTCTCAAAAGCATTTGTTATTTGGGTAAATGGTATTTATATTATTCATTGATTTAAAAAGGAAATGGCCGACCAAACGGTATAGTGTTTAGAGTGCAAGCTTATAGACCGCGAGGCTGCTTGTTTGAGTCCCGTGTTAGGCATGGGTGTTGGTAAATGTATGTTGGCTTGTCTAATGACGAATGTTTCGGCGCATTATAGCCCTCGTGTTGCTGAAGGCGCCAGATAATATGAAAACAACCAAGCAATAAGGAAATGATAAATTCATTACTTATGTAAGAACGTATCACCAGAAATTAATGCATATCTAAAATGATTATTAATTCATTGTGTTTGTAATTTATGTAGAAATTTTTTAATATTTGAGAACTACCTGGTTCAATTTGCAGGCAACGTTTTGTAAAATGTTAGGCCCTTATGATATTATTCTACCCTTTTGATTATTTTACCCTTAAGTAATACTATTGGGGGGAGGGGGGGGGGGGAGAAAGAAAGAAAAAAAATCTTTTTTTTTTGTATACTGCTTTTTTTAAAAATGTCCGTAAAATTGTTAAAATGGTAAATACGTAATTGTTTTGAAATCCAATAGATTGATTTGTTTGAAAATTTTGCCTTGAGATATTAAATAACTAATGATTATTAGATAATTTTTAAGTTTTTCTAAAATATCAGAAAATTCTGTAAAATTGTAGTACTCGATTAATCGACAGCAAACTTTTATAATTGAAATTTTATTTTAAAATTTAAAACTTTAAAAAAAAAAAATCTTTATATTGTTTTTGTCCTATCCTTTCTAGTTTGTCTAGAAAATACGATATTTTAGTATGCTGATTTATAAGTTTATATGTATTTCTTGGCCTATTATGTTGAATATGCAATAACCTCGAATACCATGAAATGAATTTAATTGAGACCTTAAACTGTTTAAATAAAGGTCACATAATCTAAAATGCTGTTTTCGAAAGTTTCCAAAATGTCTGTTCGTTGCTTTTCTTTCTTACAAAAACTACCAGTTGGAAATATTTTCTAGCGTATGGGAGTTTGCTTCTTCATTTTTCTACCTAAATAAGCAAATAAAATAGCTTTCGAAAAATGTAACCTCTTACTAGGAATAAATAAATGGAAGCCGATATGCATTTCACAAGATGTTTTAACAAACTATTTTCTTAAAAATCAGTACACATAAGGACATTTTAACTTTTATTGAAACGAAAAAATTAAAACGATAATTTATTTTAATTCTTGTATTTTAATGTTTAGAAATGAATATTATTGAGATAATTTTTTTTTAGAGGCTGTATTACAGTATTTTATAAAGCCAAAACATATTATGAGAGCACCCAATTAACGCTGGTGTACTATTTCTATTACCAAAACCTTTTTTACATTTACCAGGGTTCGGCAGACGTTTCTGTGCAAAGAGCGAAACATTCAATAATCATCAGAATCGCAGTACATTTAAAGAGCGGAAATACGAGTTTTTAACAACGAACATTTTTATAGTATAAAAATCATGGCAGATGAGACCAGGCCTGTAGCCAGAGTGGGGCAAGACCTGGAAAAATCTTCGCCTGTCCTGGAAAATTTTATCCCAATCATTTGTAAACCTTTATATCTATGATTGAATAGAAACGAACATTTTGCTGCTGTTGATACCTTCGGTTGTAGCACAGCAACTTGCGAATCTACCTTTTCCACTTTAACGGTCATAAATTGTCCCTAAAGAATGTCAATGGGCCACGAAAGGATGGCAATGGGCCACGAAAGGATGGCAAATCTAGTGTTTTGGGCATTTGAAGTAGAGATAAGAGTTTTGAAATTGTTTAATATGGTGTAAAGATAGGAAATTGCTATTATACTAACATTTATCATTTTATTTTAGATTTTTTTGTTACGCTATGTATTTTAAAAAGTTTCAAAATGTTTAATATAAGACCAAGAATAGAAAAATGAATTTCTATTATTTTATATTATAATTAATAAAATATGCAAATAAATAGAAAAAGGGTTTTTATATTATAATAGTATCTGATAAATTTTTCAGAGTATTGAAAATGATAGGAGAAAATAAAGGAAAATACAATTCTATTAGTAATGTGTGTATATATATATATATATATATATATATATATATATATATATATATATATATATATATATATATATATATATTAAAGATATAGTTTTTATATAAAAATGTAAATAACTTTTTATTGCTGAAAGAATTTCTTAAATGAAAAGTTTGTTAAAGAGTTATGTAGCTGTTCCACAAGACCAATGATAGAAAAATGTAATTTGTTTAACAATATATATTTTTAAATAGAAATGTAAGAACAGAACTTCGAAAAAACTTTTTATGTTAAAAAAACTTTTTATGTAAAAGTAACTTTTACTAATTTTTATATTTGTAATTATTTTTAAAGTAGATATTCTTAAGTTGAAATGTGTGAAAAATTAAGAGATGGACAAGCGTAGAATATTTTAAAGGAATAGAATTGTATTAAATATACTTTAAAATTTTTTTAATTGAAAGTTTTGTTTTTATCAAAAAAATTTCTGGTGTAGAATCTTTAAAAGAATTAATAAAAATAAAATTACATCAAAAATACATTAACAATGTTTCTTTTTTTAAATATTTTTTTGTATATGTACTTCACAAAGTGCTCTGATAAATACTCTTTTACGAATTGTAAAAATTGTATAAATTTGTAATAATTGTAAAAATTTCAATTGTAAAAATTAATTGAAAACCAATTAAATAATTTATATTTCTGCCCCTCCTGGGAAAATTTTTGCCCTTCCTACAAACTTTGGCTGGCTACGGGCCTGAATGAGACAAGTCAGCTGTCCAAATTTGTTGTTAATTAACGCATACGATTTAGTTCATTCTTTTTTAAATTCTCGATTTTTCACATCAATTTTTTTCTTCGTTTTGGATGAAATCGAACTCGGGGTTTTCCAATCAAGTGTATAAAAAGCAAAGGTCGTTTTAGCAACACGCGCATGTGTAAAATTTTACAGCAAAATTTGCCGTCTACCTCAGTCGGAGACAAGAGAACAACGAACGTCAACAAAAGCTCGATGCAATTGGAATTGTGACGCATCATGGGCGCACTCATATAGCGCATTCTGATTGCTCTGTATTTTGACTGGGAAGGTACCAGGGGGCCGCTAACTTTAAGTTGGTATTTGAGAACAGTGCTATCAGTTCATCTTACTCCTCTAATTTATCTTTGTTTTTTCTCGTTTTCTCTATATTTCTGGTTTGAGAATACGCAGCAAGTTTAGTATTTGTTTACCCAAACAATGAAAAAATGTATAATCATTTATTGCTTCATCTTATTCTTAGGTTAAATGTCCTGAATGCATGTGGTTATAATAACTGTGGAGATATTATCTTTTTAGTATCGACGCTAATATGTGTATATGGGCGAGGGAGGGTAATTGGGCCCGAGTTACATTTGCATAGGGGCCGAAAATCCTGTCGGCTGCCCTGTCTGTATTTAAGGGAATGTTGGTGAAACACGGCTAAATTTCATTTCATTATGTTAAACTTACAGCACATAAGGAACATTTCTGTACCTCAGAAGTAAACTATCATAAAATGCGGGATCCCATAAATGCAATTTAGTGTTTAACATTGCACTCCTGGTAGTTTATCTTAAGTACAGATTTATAAATTGTAGTATCGTAAAAACGTGTTACGAGGTAAAAATTACGCTCAGAGTGAATTATGGAATTAAGCTATTGTTTATAACAAAGCATGTACTATTTAAAAAATTCTACCCCAACGCAATTCAATAACTTTTCACCACAAAAATAGCTGATTTTTTTTCGGCCCATAAAACTTTTCGAAGAAACAAAAAAGTTACTTGTCTATGAAAAAAATTGTTATTGTTTTCTAGGCTGCGTTACTATGTGTCAACAACTAATTAAGCCTATTTCTTTAAGAATTTGATAAAACGTTCCAACGCTTCCGTTTTAATAATATTATTGCAGATTGATAAAAAATTAATTAATTATAATTATAAAACAACGTACGTACCGGTTTTTACAGCGGGAATTAAAGATGAAAGTATTTCATCTTCCGTGTCCGTCAAGCTCTTGGTCAAGCTCTTTAACCAACATTCGAATGCCAAACTCAAAACCGGTTGCAAGATACGTCTATTTTTTTTTTATTTTTTTTTTTATAGTCACACACGTTTTACGGGGGAGATCTTATCTGATCTGCGGCAAGGGGATGGGAAAGACTGCAGCCTTTGGAATTCGACCCTTTACCTACCCTTTCGAAAAGGGGGGGTTGCTGATGCCCTGGAATTCGACCCTTTACATATCCTTTTCGAAAGGTGTTACTTTCCAAGCTTTTCACGGCTGCCCTTTTCAAACCCTTTTATTAGAGGGGAAAGACTGCAGCCTTTGGAATTCGACCCTTTACCTACCCTTTCGAAAAGGGGGGGTTGCTGATGCCCTGGAATTCGACCCTTTACATATCCTTTTCGAAAGGTGTTACTTTCCAAGCTTTTCACGGCTGCCCTTTTCAAACCCTTTTATTAGAGGGTTACTCGGCAAGCTTAGAACTGCAAGTCTAATGACAAGCATATGACAAGGTTTTCGTAAGCTTGAATGCTATCTGGGGAATGTTCGTTAGATAAAACACTTAGTTGAGCAAAACACTTCACAGGTACTACATCACTATGAGTATTCCGTATATATGCTGCACAAAGCGTTTCGAAGAGCATTACGCCGGCCAAGCTGGAGCCGGACTTTCATACTATAGGGGTTCAAGATTTCAGAAAGGCTATGGTTTGGGTGGTGTGTTTCGTCACTTGTTTCGTTCTGCTTTACCATTTCTAGTAAAAGGAGCAAAAACAATCGGGAAGGAGGCATTAATGACAGGATCAAGAATTGCTCATGATGTTATTTCAAGGCAGAATTTGAAGACATCTTCAAAGGAAAGAGCTAAAGAAGCGGGTAAAATTTTATTTAAGAAGGCTATAAACAAAGCCCAGTCTATGGTTGGTAATGGAAGGTATAAAAGAAAACGTAAAATTGGAAATCGATTTATTTCATCCAAGTTTCGAAAAGTGAAAGGTCGTGATATATTTGATCCGTAATGGCTTTTCTTTTGAAGGATTCTCCAGAATGCGTTAAATCAGAATTGGAACTTTTCCGCTTACCTGGTACTCAGACAACAATTCAAAGTGGCCATTGGACACAGTTTTTTCCCTTATCAAATATATCAGATGGGGGACCCGTCGAATTCCATATTTCTGGAACCGGTGATGATTACATTGACTTAAGTCAGACTCAGCTTTATGTTAAAGCTAGAATTTTAAAAAGTGACGGAACAGCTTTGGCTGCTGAATCAAGGATAGGACCTGTTAACCTTCTTCTGCATTCATTGTTTTCACAGATTGATGTGTCTCTGAATGATCGCCTAGTTTCAACTTCAAGTAATACCTATCCATACCGCGCATATATAGAAACTCTTTTAAATCACGGATATGATAGTAAAACATCTCAACTTACTTCAGAACTTTTTTATAAGGATATACCCGGAACCAAGGAGGTTAGAAGAGAAGGAGGTGTGAGCAAGCTGGAAAACCATTCGAAACCGGTTGTACCTATGAAGCAGGTTTATCGCCGTTTTCGCCAAGCAACTAAGCCCTTTTCGACGCCAAACTCCCAACTGCGCCAAGCTTAGTTGATTTTCTCTACCAGCGGTTCCTACCCCACGGACCGCGAGTAGCGCGGTACTGGGCCGTGGACTCTGGTAGAGAATCGCCGAGATAAATATTATCGGAGCTTCAGGGTTTAAGATGGAAACAATCTAGCCACTCGATTGTATTTTTCGATGTTGTAACGAGTGAATAACATCGATAGTGAATAATGCGTGAATTAAACAGCATGGCTAAGTTTTAATCTAGATATTGACTCTCTCATTGACGGGGGATAAACAATGTCAAAAATTCCAATGATTTTTTTTTTAAACTTTGGTCACTTGTTTTTTAGTTTTCTAATTGTTGTAACAGCCAAGTGCAATCAAGTTCCTCACTTTATAAAAAAATATAATTTAATTTTTCGTGTACATTATATTTTTTTCATAATATAGATAGTTGATCCGAACAACTAAAAAGGTTAGAAACCGCTGTTTTATACAATATAATTTTTCTCTTTGTCAAAGAGAACTTCTTCTGTCCCCCCCCCCCCTCCCTTCTCCCAATTTGTTTGGGAAGTTGTTTGGGGGGAGAATCTGTGTTGAGTTAGTATTATTTTTGTAGCTTTTATTATTCTAAAACAATTATAAAATGGACTTGTTTACTGTTTAACATTGCTTTATAAGCAGTGGCGTTATTGACTTGACCCCTATGCGGAAAGGGGAGTGATGTCTGCTCAGGGGACCATAAAGGATGATACTTTTGTATCGATAAACAAAATTCTTCTAAAAATCATTAAATTTTTTTTTCTGAGAATAGCGATTTGACCGTACAAGTATAATATACGAGAAGGTTGAAAAACAAATAATAAGATGTAATATGCAGGTGCAAATTTGGAAATTATGGTAAGTCACAATATGTTTCAACTTATATCAAATGATTGTATTTCATTCGTTCTGACAGTTACTTACAAATTATTACCTTTTTTAAAAAATTGTTTATATAAATTTCGATTTTGTGTGTGTGTGACCTACAAATCTGCGAATGGCTAATTAACCCTCTTACCGTCATCCAATCAGGCTGACCAACCTGATGGCGATGTGGTTAACGCTCTGGCCACGCATGCCAAAGGCCGGGTTTGAATCCGGGTTTTGCCATGGATGTTCGTTGTGGTTCAGAATCCACGTTAAGCTGTAAATCCTGGCCTGATTAGCCGTTATTGTGCATAAAAATAGGTCTTTGAGCGAACCAACCAACCAATCGGGTGAAATTGGTCACATAGATTCGATATCGATGACAATGCATTTTATTAAGTTTTGGGGGCTGTCACTTAAAGACCGCTATTGCAGACACTACATTGTCACTTCTAATGATTTTTTTATTAACACCCGTTCTGTCATCCAGTCGAAATGAAACTTTGCAGATTGATTTGATATAGATTCCAATACATTGTATCAAGTTTTGGGGGCTGCCACAGACACTCAAAAAGATCGCTTTAACACAGGCTTCTATTATCGTTTCTGAATGCTAATAAATCCACTTACCGTCATCCAATCGCGCTGAAATTTGATAGACAGATTCATTGTCACTAAGAATGTATTATATCAAGTTTTGGGGACTGACACTATTATAAAAGAATGCTTTTACACAAGCTACTATCGTCGCCCTCTGATGACATCACACTTCATCCAATTGGACTGAAACTTGCCAGATAGACTCGCTGTGGATGAAAATGTATTCAAGCAAGTTTTGAAACTAGTAAATATTTCGGAATAGATGTTGTTTTTTCCCCTTAGTGATCAAACATTATCAAAACTTGATCTGAGTTCAGTGACTTAACACATAAAACATATATATAAAGGATTTATATTAGAAACTTTGTTTTTATGAGTTATAATAGTAAAAAGACTTCTTGAATTTAAGATGTTAATGAGATAAATAATTAAATCATCGAACAGTTTTCTTTCGGTACTTCAGATATTTACCCTTTAATAAGTTTACATTATTAAATAACTCAAGGTGGTTCCTCTAATCTGGCGCCGTAATTTCTCTGTAGTTTGTAAAAGTTTAGATAAATCTGTTAATTTTTAATTCTGAGTTTTATTATGTAGGTTTATATAATAATGTCAATATAAACTGATGATAATAATTATTGTTAACCGTTTCAGTGCTTTTTAAAAGCTTTTTTTTTTTTATTTGCGTTGAAGAATTTTCTCTTCTAATTGGTAAAAAACTAAAAATTATAATATTTTTTAGTTATTATTTAGTACATTGCATTATATTTTAAAGGATAGTGTTATGCATGAAAAAAGTTATTCATTACTGAACTGAGAATTTTATTATGAGTCTAATTTATGAATAGAAGAAATTTTATAACAAAAGATACATGAACATTGGAAAAAGTTTAAAGTGGCATCCGACAATGCCGCACAAATGTGACAGATCTTGCAGTAAAGAAATTGGCAGGATTTTTTTTTTCATTACTCTTCTTTTATCAATTTTTTCTTACAATATACGACTTTAATATTGATTTCTGGCGAATTACAGTATTGAAATTATTCTTAATTAATTACTGAATTCAAACAAAATTCCCACAAAAGTATTTCAATCACGCAAAATATTCCAAAAACACATCAGAGCTTCATAAGTAATAATATAAATTAAACCAAAGCAACGTAGATATCTGATGACCCATGATATTACAATAATAATGTTTTGTAAAACTATTATAACAAAATTCGAATCGAAAAAGAGCATCCAAAGTTTTCAATAGAAAGCCAAGTTTTTTCCATTATTCCTTTTCTTTTCAAACATAAAGTTCGAAATCCAAATACCTTAAGAACTAAGAAAAGAAGCCGCCTTGTTCATCGACAAGTCGTAAAACTTCTGCTTAGAAATCCCAATAGCAGGGGGCTTTTCTCTGTTCCTATTCTTCCCTCAGGCCACGGAGTGATAATGGACTTGTTTTCGGACCCTTGTACCCATCGTCCGTTACAAATTAACAAAGAGGGGCGGTTGTCACCCGCCACCAGGGGGGGGGGGGAAACCGGCTCTCGCATCTCGTTTCAGGCCCACCCACAGTGGACCCTCAATTGCCCTTTACAAATTAGCACCGAGAAGTCTTCAAAAGTAAGCCATTGTAAAAGCTACAATTTAGATTTCAGCGGACATTAGGAATTTGACGCACGGAAAACGAAATAATCAATCGAAGTAAACAACCAAAAACTTTAATATTTTTTAATTAATTTTTGAAGCTTTTTATATAAAGTGATTTTAAATAAGCGTAGAGCTCTGAAATTTTCGACATTAGTAGATCTTGCCTTCTAATTTTGATTTTCTTAAACAAAATGTTAACATTTAAATTTTTTTTATTTAAATTTTTTTAAAGTTTTTCTTTATAAAGTGACTTCAAATAAGCGTAGGGTACGAGTTTCAGTGAGCGAAGTGAACATATGCTTGCGCAATAAAATTAACCTTCCAGCGAGCAAAGCAAGCCTGTGAGGGCGTAGCAAAGAATTTTTCAGCGAGCGAAGAGAGTTGTGTTTGCGTAGCAACCCTTTGAACGAGTGAAGCGAGCCAGTGCTTATGTGTCAATAAACTTTTTAGCCAGTGAAGCGAGCTGCTTTTATGTTACAATTAAACTTCCAGCAGGCGAAGCGAGCTTGGATTTGCGTGGCAATGAACCTTTTTTCGAGTAAAGCCCCAAAAGCTGAGACGAGACCTATACACCAATGATGGATATCCGCAACGAGGAACCATGCAGCTAGTGTAAAATATTTCCAATAGATTACGAAACGATTACATTACATAGTGTGCAAAGGTAAAGAAAATATTGGTATCCATTTTTTTTAAAATATTGGTTGGTTGGTTGTATTCAGATTATCTGGCGCCGTCAGCAACACGAGGGCTATAAAATGCGCCGAAACATTCGTCATTAGACAAGCCAACATACATTTACAAACACCCATGCCAACACGGGACTCGAACACGCAACCTCGTGGTCTAGAAGCTAGCACGCTAACCACTATACCGTTTGGTCGGCTTTAAAATATTGAATCCATTTTTTAAATTTTCATCCACAACGAGTCCATCTGCCAAGTCTCAGTTCAATTAGATGACGGCAAATGGGTTAATTAGCCCTTTGAATATTTTTCCTCGGTAACTTTAATAGTAGAAGATTTCAGTCATTAAATATTGCTAAAATTTAACATGTTTGAATTAAGGTTTGTATCTGGATAATAGTACGTGAGTAAAAGCTACTGATAATTCTAACGTAAGGCAATAGAAACGCATGTAAAAACTGCCGTTGTGTGACAGTCCCAAAACTTAATAGAAAGCATTCTCATAGACAACGAGTGCATCCGCTAAGTTTAAATGTTTAATCTCATGATAGGAAAAGGGTTTATAAGTAAACCAAAGCGTCAATAAAAAGCATACGTAAAAGTGGCCTTTTAGTGGTAGTGACTCGCCTAAAAATTTGATGGAATGCATTGTCGTCCAAATCGAATCCATCTGCCAAGTTTCAGCTTGATGGGTGGATGGCAAGTGGGCTAATTAGTCCAATAGTAGCGTGTGTAAAAGCAGTCTTTTAGTGATAGTAATAGCCCCCAAAACTTAATTGAGTGCATTGTCATCAACATCGAATCAATCTGATAAGTTTTTTCTCGATTGGATGACGGCAAATGTGTAATTAGCCCTCCATCGATTTGCACGTATCATACAAAATCGAAATTAGTGAGAGGGATTTAAAAACCTCTGAATATTGCTTAATTATTAGCTGTGAAGAGTAATACGCATACCATTTGATAGTTCAGGTCTTGAACTATAGCCTACAACCACAGAAATTGCTTTTTTAGAAACTATATTAAAAAAATTTCAGAATTTCAAACCCTACCCACGTTTTTTCCCGTAGAAGAGCGTACTAAAAAGTCGGTTTGTATAGGCTTAGTTCAAGTGAGAGTAGGGTTGCCAAAGTCTGCTTCTTCGCGCCAAGCTTGCTCGGACCTCCTCTCTCTTCTAACCTCCTTGACCCGGAACAGATGAAGGTCTAAAAAAAACGATCAGATTTTTTTAAACTTAGCAAGACTGTTGACATGATTGGAGGTATTCATTTTGATCTATTCAACCAAGAAAGACTTTTATTAAATATGGTTGATTTAAAAATAAATTTAATTCGTAGCAAGTCTGAGTTCTGTCTGATCGGAGCTGCGGGTTGCAAAATAGTTCTAGATCACGTTTCTTTATTTATTCGAAAAGTACGCGTGAACCCAGGTGTTACTTTAGGACATGCTCGTGCTTTGGAATCAGGAACTGCCAAATACCCAATTACTCGAGTGTCATGCAAGGCGTACTCAATTGCACAGGGTGGGATGTCGTACTTACAGGACAATATCTATATCGGGCAATTACCCAAGAGAGTTATTGTAGGATTACTCGAAAATGATGCATTTCATGGATCTCTTGCAAAATCTCCTTTCGATTTCAAACATTTTGATTTAAATTTTATTGGACTGTATGTCGATACCTTACAATCCCAGTACCTTACAATCCCTTGGAACTTAATTTTGAACAAAACAGCTACATCAGAGCATATCAAAGTTTGTTTTTGGGGAGTGAAAAAGTTGGTCAAGACAGAGGAATTTTTATTTCTAGAGAAGAATATCCTAATGGTTATACTTTATTTGCGTTTGATCTCTCAGCTGATTTGTGCGATGCAGAACATTTGAATCTTATAAAACATGGAAACTTACGTTTAGAGATGAATTTCAGTAAACCGCTCAATCAAACAGTGTGTGTCGTTGTTTTCGCTGAGTTTGAAAGTGTGATAGAAATTAATAAGAATAGAAATATCATTTACGATTACGTGAATTAAATATGGATTCACAACATATTCATAATATATTATCACAAGACAGAAATACAGCTGCAATTTACAGAGGAGTGTTCGCCTCAGATCGCATCCCAATTTTGAGTGAGAAATCCGTCATTGTCGTCAATCTGGATGATTCTTCTCAGCCTGGGTCATACTGGTTAACATTATTCATTGAAAATGAGAACAAAATTGAGTTTTTTGATTCCTACGGACAATCACCCAAGTTCTACGGAGGAAATATTTTCAAGTACACTACCTTGTTCCATATTGTAGAATGGAACACAGTTACGCTTCAAAGTTTAACTTCAAATGTTTGTGGAGCATACTGCATTTATTTTGCTGTCAAAAGAAGTCATGGAAACTCTTTACACACTATTGTAAGCTTCCTGCAGCAAAATAAGAAGAATGATTTTAGATTGTATCAATATGTTAAAAAGCGATATGGTGTAAAAATGATATTTCAAAAATAAATATTTTTTTTAAACAAAGTAATTATCACTTGTTCAGTATGTTTATTTGTTACTAGCACACACATTGCATACTTTTTCCCCTTTTAATTCAATAATATTTTTATTTTTTATTTTTTTTATTATTATTCAATAATCTTATGTGAAATATTTTCATGTATTTCAAGAAACCCAATAAATATTTTTCTCCTTCAAAATCATTTAACACAAAATATATATTTCAACTTGTCAACGTCAGTTTTCTGAAAAAAAGAGAGAAAGCAAGAAGGAAAAGAAATAAACGAAAAAAAAAAAAAAAAACACACACACACAAAACTATTTTAGAGGTAAAGAGAGTTTTTAATAGTCAACCCAATTATTTTTTCTTGCATACATTTTACGTTTTTTTCCAATTTTATATTTTGAATACAATTTTTTCTGGACATCAAGCTGACTGGATAAATTAATTTGCTTTAAACCTGATAGGAATTCTTGTGATCCTACATGAGACTTCTTTCTATTTCGTAAAAAGTCGCTTATTAAAACTGATATGTTAGAGTTCGGTATTAAAACACCGTTGTGATATATTTCTCCATTCGGGGTCCACGATAAGACTTTCTGTGTACTGTCCTTGAGCTGGCGTAGTATTTCTTTTGCTGTATTTCTATATTTCACTGGAGCAGCATTAACAGTTTTTTCTTCTATGTTAAGTTTTTCATTCTTAGTAAATGGGGTTATGGAAGCTTCATCCTTCTTTCCTTCGATGATTTTGCTTACAGGATCACTTACAGATGGGGATTCACCTGGGGAAATTTCTGGTTTGTCTACTGTTTGCATTTGCGGGAAAACAACGTACTTTTGCAAAATTTGTAAATACAAGGTTGCTTTTTCATTTTCAAGAAGATCTTTTCTTTTTAGGATATCATTCATCTGTTTGTCCAAGTCCGACAAATGAATGGTCGTTTGTAAACGTTCCTCCGGAATAAGTAATAGCTTCTTAACGTGTTCCATGAATGAGTGAACTAATTACGGAAATCGCAGCTGGTAAAAGAAAAGTTAAGAATCCGTCACCACGTTGAATTAGTATTCGTCTTTTTTTATATAAAGGTATCTTTTTATCAGCGAGATTTCGCAAATTCTTTTTGTAGAGTGATAATTGATTTTTTTGTGATTTCGTAATGGGTACGTTTCCGAGTACTACATTTAAAACACATTCACATAAAAATTTAATTGTTCTATTCGAGCATTTTCGAAGAATTGCAGATTTTGTTTTACTCTTAGCAATGTGTTTTAGCTGCTCTAACTCCCGTAGTGTACACTTCGGCATTCTCATAAGAAATGAGAGATATTTCTTCTAAAAGATGTATTTATAAAAATTCTTTCATAAATGAACTGTATGCAATAGCTTTACGTAGAACACAATGCATCACATGATTTTTATGCACGCATGGACACCTTGAATGTAACGTTGAGCAGTACAAAAATTTGGGACAATCTAAATCATTTAAGTCGAAGCACTTTCTTCCAGATAAATGTTCTAAAAAGACTTTTTTCTCCAAACCTTTGACATAAATATTTGAATAGATTCGGAATAAAGCATTCAAATTTGCGTACAACTTATCATAAGGTAAATCCCCGTAATCCCACCGCATACCATGTATATTTCTCGTTACCCATGAAAAAGCAAGTTGTTTCTTTTTGCTTAACAATTCAAATGCATATGGAGGCATATAAGACCATCGACCATAATTTTCCCTACCATTAATCTCATAATACGCTAATTCTTTTATAATAAATTTACCAGGTGAAAGTTGGAAACCTTCAAACTCAAGAACAATCGAAGTCATGTCTAGTGTGTTTGATGATATGTTGTGAAATAACTAACGTGGCTGATAAACGTATAATTTATCGTCAGGAAAACAACCGGTTCTTATTCTAAGATTTTCTATTGTGTCAGGTTTCAAATCGATTAAAAGATAGCCATGTGGGTTTTTAGTGGCATCTTCAAAGGCTTCCTGAAAAAATTTAGACTTTAATGGGTAAAGTTGTCTTCCAAGATGCATTATTTGTGATCGATCTCTAGGATTTTTAAAAGCTACAATGTAGTGAGAATTGAGAGAAATTTCGCGAAATTCTCGACCTTTGTGGAATATATTTTGAACGATAAAAATTACGCTAATTTTTCTATACGTAAATAACCTTGTAAGTTGTGGACTGGATCCAAGCTCGGCCATCAAATCATCACACACTATAGTAACACATTGGATAATGTATTAATGTCTGAAGGAAGCCCCTCTTGAAAATTTACATTTTTCATTTCCGAATACAAGTCCTGAAATTCACTATAGCACCAAATGATTGATTTTGGTAAAGGGCTTAAAACTTGATGATCAATTATTTTTTTGACGAAATTGGTTTTTCCGGCACCGCTGGGTCCAGCCACGATCATTGAAAAGGGATGCTTTAACTTTGGCCTCTCCATATTAAATGATGAATTTTTTTAATTACGTTCGTTTTTAAAAAGATTAATTACAATGCAAATTTTAAAAGGATAAAAATGATTCCGTTTCCATGCCACCAGGAGGTAGGAATATGACTCGTTTTTTTTACCGAGGTTTCGCATTCACTTTATACTCTGAGTTGAGACAAAAGATCCTGCCATAAATCCTCTAATTAATTTTGAATAAGAAATTTATTAATATTTAAAAAGTCCAAAATAAAATTAACGAAGAAAAACTAACAAGTTTTGTAATGTCCTATTGCTAGTGTACTTATTCTATCTTGCATAACTACACGTTTCTGGTCGTAGGGTGACAAGGCCAATTTATTGGTTGTAAGTGAAAAGAGTTGATGATTTCTGGAACGAATAGAATTCATCTCAGTCATCAGTTCTTTGTTTTCGAGAAGGCATGCTTTGTAATCTTCGAATTTAATTTTGTTGTCTATTGCGCATTTTTTTACACCCTTTAACTTTTTCACAGCCCCCGTTGTACCCTGTATTTTATAAGTATAGACTTTAGAGCGCAGCCCAGCGAATTCCGTGATGATGTGCCCTTTTGCCTCATCTTTCATTTTTCCTAAAACCTTTTTGTTGACTAAAGACATTCCATACACATTATCAACAGCATATTCAGAAGTGTCGTAGTGCGATATATTTTGCTTCATATCCGCATATGCATCTTAGTTTTTATCTCATAAATAAAACTGTCTGTGTCCATATACATCAGCTTAATTTTCTCAGAGTAACTTGGCTTCATTATTTTGTAGTGAAATTCATACATTACAATTTTAGACAAATCCAGAATGCACATTCCTATTGCAATAGGTTTGTCAAATTTTAAAACCGTTTTTCTCAAGTGGAAAGCGGCTAAGTTTTCGGAAAATACTGTTCTGTCTACAAAATTTGATTTCGAAATCAGTTTTTCGGCTTTTTTCCCGTTGTTACAAAGTCTTATGTCCACACGTTTGCGAATGTTTTCCATCGTTTTCCCAAAAATACTATTATTCATAAGTTTGAAAAAGTTTTTTTCAAAATCATTGGTTGCTTTTGTGCGATGAAGTGTGTTCAAATCTATATATGGCTTCAGCCATGCACTTTGTTCAAACTGTAAAGTCTTGTGTATTTTAGTGAGCTTCATTCCTTCCGATAAATATAATTTTAGGTTTCTATAGTGAATTATGTAGTTTCGTTTGTTTTCTAAAGTTGTTAACAAACGTTTTTCTTTTCCTCCTGGTGGAATACTAGTTTCGGGCGCGAGAGGTAAATCTGAGTGAGAATCGTGGAGATGATGAGGGTACTCCAAATCTACTTGAAGTATGTATCCATAGCGGCTGTCATCAGGCACTTTTGTGACATCAATTTCATCAACCCATTTGTAGTCTTTTAGTGGAAGAGGCTCTGACATAGAAACGCCATACAAATTATTGCTGTCGAGATACAGTATGAATTTAGATTCCATACTTTTGTTAAAATGTTCCATATATTTGTTATTTGCGAGGCTATATCTGTGCGAGCATTGTGAAATACCCCCGCGAATTCCATTTTCTACAAACATATACATATCATAGTCTATTAGAAGCTCTAATTCTATAGCAGTCATTTTTAACATGGCGTCCCATGAAAGTCCGGGGGCTGTGAAATACCAGCAAGGGTCCAATCCGTAAGTTTTCAGACACACATCACGAAAATTTTCGAAAATATCGGCAAGTAAGAGGACATCAGATTTGACATATAGGTCTGTATATTCACCCATGTTTTTAATTTCGAATAGTTCCCAAACCTTTTGAGCATGTTTATAGTCCTCTTCAGTAATATGACTTTCATTAAGTTTATTAAAAAAATCTTTTTTAGGTGGTAGAGTAGTGTCAGAAAACCTTTCCACACAATTCATATAATCGTAAGGATACACTCCCTTCCTTAAGAGAAGGGAAGTTTCTTCATCAGAAAAAACTGCCTTTATATGCTTAAATTTATCGTTATCTAAATTTTTTGCTAGAGTCTCAATGCTACTCGCCATAAACCGAAAGGAATCAATGAATCTATAATACTAAAATGTTTTGAAATTCTTTTTGAAAAAGAAATATATTTTTCAGAATTTTCTGGAATGACATCAATATCCAGATCATCTCCACCGAGTTCTTTAATAAAAAGATGGGAGTCATATCCTGATAAATTGTGTAAAATCACGGGTAGGAAATTTGGAACCCTTGCTTCTAAATTACAACTCGAATGGGCCGCACCTCTGTAATTAGATCCAGATCGCGTGTGTGCATGATCTCTCACTTTATAATCGGTATCACTAAATGGTTTCCTACACATATAACATGTAACAGCAGAATCATATTCCGACTGTTCCTCTTCTGTGAGAGGGGATATTTGTTGGGGATTTTGATACATATTTTTTATTTCCCTGGCTTCCTCCATTATTTTTTTTAACGAATACTTGTGATGAGTCTAATCCTCTATACACCACAGAGGGTTTATAAAACTTCCCATCGTGAACAATGTAGTATGAAAAACTTATTGGTTGATGTTTCTGATACTGTTCGGTGTATGAACGTGATGTGCTGGGCTGGCAAGAAATAACTGGCATTGTCAAACATTCAAAATCAGCATATATAGCAAAAGGAATTTTGAAGCATTTTTTAAAGCCCTTAAATTGAAGCCTTTTATCTTCAGGCATTACTACAGTGATGGGCTCATGTAAACTGCAAAGCTGCTTATGTTTTCTTAATAATGTTTCTGTAGAAAAATACTGAAGACACCTACAACATATGTATTTAGAGTGCTCCGAATGGGAAATTTGACTGGAAATAAGTCGAGAGAGATTTCTTATCCAGCAATAATGGGACGTTAAATTGTTTGTAATGTACAATAAATTAATGTGTATTTCTTTCTCATCCTTAGTTATATGCAGAGGAAAAACCCTATTATCTTCAGTGATACCGAACACATTAACAGATATGTTATTCAATTTTTCAAATTTTGCAATATTTGTGAGTTTCATTGGGAAATCCAAACCAGTGAAATTTAGAGAATTTTCGAATTTCTTATAACTGGAAATTCGATTCGCACCCTCCCAAACTGGATGTAACGCAGATAGTACAGCCCATTTGAAGCATAAATCGTCTTTGTTTTGAACATTTACCACTGCATGTTTCCATCTTATTACTTGCGGTAACTCTACGTAAGTAGAGCCCCGCAATGGAAGATATTTATTTCTTCGAACTTCTAATGCAATGATTTCCTCGAGCATCCACCCAGATTCTTTTTGCTCGAAGTCCTCACTTTCTGTTAAAAGTTTACTCTCTATTTCTGAATATAGTTCGTCCAAGTCTGTTGTGAGGAGCACACTTTGATTCTTGGTTTTGAAGCATTTTTCTTCCGAAATATGGGACACATCAGTTAGTTTACCATATATTGCTATTATAGACGGCAATTTACTTTTAACTCATAGCGTGCTAGTCCATTTCGTATAAGAATCTTAAAATCCTCACGCTTCGCAAAAAGAAATTCTTTCATATCTAAAAACCCTTCATGATTTAAAAGTTTTTCAGTTTCTAAACGTCTCTGAAAAGCAGAATTTACAGTTGAAATTCCCTGGTTGTCAGCTATATTTTCTTCAGGAACACTCAATCGGGGGCGCTTGCAAACAGGTGCTTCGATTTGAACATTTGAATGAACTGATTCAGCCGCAATTGTATTGCGTTTGGTTGCATGAATTTTCCGATGTTTCGTCAATAAATCTTTCCGAGAAAAACTTTTTGTACAAATATCTCATGGGTATGAAATGCCTAAATGTTTGCCTTTTTGATGGCGTTTTAAATTTCTAATAACTGTGAAACTAACACCACATTCCTCACACAAGAATGGTTTCACTGATGCATTTGAAATATCCTAAACAAAACAAAAAAAACTAGTATGAATATATATATTTTTTTTTTCGATTGTAAAAATTTACTTAAAATGTTTGCATCATTTGCTAACTTACTCGGTTTCCTGATCCAGACTGAATCACATCTGATGGAACACCTATTTGTTTTCGAGGATTCCTACAGGCCTCCTTTTTATAAAATAAAAAAAAAAAAAAAAAGAAAGTTTTCAATCGAGTTTTTGATTTGGTTTAAGAAATTAAAAAAAATTAATGATTACTTAACGTAGGAGAAAACTTGCCTGGGTTGAATTATTATCTGAATCAATGGGTTCATCCTCACAAGACTGAAGTGTTTCATTTACAATCTTTAAATAGAGGAAGGTGTAAAAGCATTAAAGCATATACGCCAATGAATACATAAATAAAATAAAATAAAAACACAATCATTTGGAGGGACTTGCCTCTGAATCGCTTTCCACATCAAATAAGTTTGGAAATGGTTCCTCTATAAATATATGTGATGTTTCAATCAACATCTATGAGTATAGAAAGGGCAGTTTAAAAAAAATATTTTCTAATACAATATTTATTAGACAAAACAACATTAAAAAATATATATATATATTATTTTTTTTTAAGGAGAAAAAAAAAACAAAAAAAAAAACATCTTACACTATCATCTTCATCACGCAATGAAATTTGACTGTCCTCAAACAGATAAAATGATCGCTATAGAAGAATAAAAAAAAGTATATTTATAAGTGTTATATATTTATAAGTTTCGAATTGTATACTCTTAATTTTTTTTTTCAATATATTCCCCCTCCCCTTAGAATATTGCTGAAAAATAGAACACCACCAATAAACTCACGATTTTAAATGCAACGGTAAGAAAATTGAGGTATAAAAAATAAAAAAAATATTAGAGATATATTAGTAAAAGAACAATATTACAAGAAACAATTTTAAATCTGCTAATACATATCAAACATAAGAAATAATAATAAAATGTACGTACGGGGATGTTGTTGTTGAGGTCCATTTTCTGTCACACATATTTATCGAAATAATTAATCCATAATATGAGCACACAAATCAGTCAATTTTTTCTGCACAAAACAGCTGAATTCAAAATATTTCTCGAAGACACATTCAATATTTTTCTCAGAAGAATTCGTTAAAAACAAGAACAAATACTCTAACGTATTATTTAGAGCTGAGACCGCTTAATTACTTTCGATTTGAAATATTTTCTTACAAATACGTTCTAAACACACACAAAAAACACACCACAATTTCTTTCAAACTTGTTGAAAACACTAGAGAAAACAGTTTAAGCCAAAGGATGTCATATCGAATGTCAAACTGAGAATGAAGATTCGTATATCGAAATCCTAACAGGACTCTGAAACTTGGAAGCACTCATGTAACCAATGAAAGTTACAACTAACGAAATCTCTTTCGGGAATGAGACCAGAGGAGCTCTACGTCAAATTCGAGCTTCAGCTATGCAAGTGAATATCCAGGTTTCATGAATCTGGTTTAAATACAGTTTTTAATAGGGAAGGGGGGGGGGGATGGGGATATTTAAAAAAAGTAAGAGAAAAAAGGAACAGCTGCAAGAGATCCTAAAATTGTAAACACATTTTTATGATGATGCATCTCTAACAATATTTTTTTTCTTCTCACGATTCCAGTAAATACCTCCTACTATACAAAATGCTTTTTGATTGGAATATGTTCTCTTACTTAAAAATACCTCCGAGCAGCTGCAGATTAGAATTATTGTTATCTAAAAGCTTACTGTGATAAATAGTTCAACAATAAGTCTTTCTCCCAATACCTTTCTCATTTTCATTCGTTATTTGAAAAGTTGAGTAGAAATGTAACCGACTTTCTCACGAAATGTTAGGTATTTTTACAAAGAGCGATTCCTTCCATAAATATTTCTTTAAAATTCATACAAAGAGAGGACAATAATAAGATTGCCCACTCATCCTACCTTTTTTTTGGAAAAAATAGCAAATCTCTCTCCATTAACAAATTCTGAAATATTCGGTAATAAATTTGTATATTGAGGTATTGTTACCTGACTACATCATGGTAGGGACTTTCAGTCATATAAGAATCAAAGGAAGGACTACGTGCATACCAACACTATAAAACTTGATTTGTGATAGACTTTTGACATTCGCTTATGTTGGAGAAAACTTATCAATTCTATTGGGGTTGTAAAAGGGTCAGGACACGGTCAACAAAAATAGGATGAAGGGGTTTATAAGAGTGAGTTCGAATAACAAGGGGGGTGGAAAGGGAATTCCTTCGTTTGTTGAATAGGGGTGTTTTTCGAACTAGAAGCCCGGGGTGGGGGATATTGCGTAAGGTTATGCTCCTTTTAAAGGGTGGGAGAGGGATACGATGACCTCGTGGATTTCGAAGTGGCTATTGCTATCATTAGCCTGCTCTTAATAATAAAAAAAAATCCTAAGGTGAAACCCAGCATTTTTCATTGAATTAAATATTTGCAAGTATTCTATTGATGCTAAACTTTCAAAAGATATGGATATGTATTCTATGAATATACACAACAAAGTATAACACTGTACCTGTTTAATAAAAAAATGCTTTCATTCGCATACATTCAAACACTTTGAAATAACAACCATAAATAAAGTTGCCATCAGATAAAAAAAAAAACTTTTCAAGTCAACAATAACAACCCAACAGGTTCAATGTCCTGGCATTGGGAATACCATATCCACCTCAATTAGCATCTAAGTGGAATCACAATTAAAATTTTAACTAATTCATTATACTCAGTCATTTACATCATCATTACGCACTAACCGTAATTTTAATGCCCTTCTCATTACTGTATTGTTAATGAAGGATTATACAAATTAATCTAACTAAAACACTAACCCTTCCACCCCATCCCCTCTTCGAGGGGCGAGGAAAGGATAGGGGGGGGGGGGGGGGGTCAGGGGTGGATAGCTCCACTCTGCTCCACCTGTTCCAGAAACGGCAAATCTACCCTACTATTACATCCCACACGTAGAAGTACATCATCCTGGTCATATCTCCACACCGCTTCGTGTTTGTTGGGATGCGTCAAAACAAACACGTAATGGAACTTCATTAAACTCTTTGCAATATAATGGGAGAATGATACAAGAGAACTTGTTCACCATAATGACTAGATTTAGACAATACGTTTACGCATTTAGGGGGGATATAGAAAAGATGTATAGGGCTATAAAAATACATCCTGAGCAAACACAACTTCTAAGAATCCTTTGGAAGGATGAACTTAAAGGTGATATAAAAACCTTTGAACTCACCACAATTAATTACGGAACTGTGTCAGCACAGTATTTAGTACAAAGAACGTTACATCAACTATCAAAGAAACAATATCCTCTCACAGAGCCCGTGCTATTAAATAATTTTTACATAGACGATGTTTTGGGTGGATCTGATGATATAAACCGTGCAAAAGAAATCCGGTACCAACTGAGATTCTACGCAATTGTGGCATGCTGTTACACAAGTGGTGTGCTAATTTTCAGCTAGAAAACAATAACACTGGAGAGTACACATTTGATGATTAGGGAGTTACTAAAACTCTTGGTGTCTTCTGGATGCCCAAGAAAAATAAGCTGGCCTTCCAAGTACGTTTAAAAAAGGGGACCATTTTCACAAAGAGGACTGCTTTATCTGTGATTGCTCGACTCTTCCGACCCTCTAGGTCTGTGTATACCTATTATTACCAAGGCAAAGGTGTTTCTTCAAAGACTTTGGATACTAAAAATATCATGGAGTAACCATCTACCAGAAAAAGAGGCAGGGCAGTGGCAAAGTTTCCTTGACACTTCCGGCCATCAACTACATCCAGGTGGACCGCTGCATCGTCGTGGATAGAGCTACTACAGTGGAAATACATGGGTTTGCTGATGCGTCAGAGTGCTTTTGGCTGTGTTGTGTATTGTCGGTTCAAAACAACAAGTGATGTGAAAGTAAAATTAGTTGCAAGTAAGTCACGAGTGGCTCCAGTCAAACGATCCCACGTTTGGAACTGTGTGCAGCAGTACTGCTTGCACCTAGTGAATCGTGTTAAATCATCTCTTCAGTGTTATGTTGATAAAACATATTTGTGGAGTGACTCCACAATAGTGCTTGCATGGATAAATCAAGAATCTTTGCACAAGAAAACATTTGTGGGTAACAGAGTAAGTAAAATTAAAAACCTTACAATTGTGAAATATTGGAGGCATGTGTCTTCAGAGTTGAATGCTACTGATATTCTATCATGAGGTGTGGACACATGGAGAATAACATATGTGATTTCATGGACCAGCATATCTCAATGAAACAAGTTCTATACGACAGTGAGGTGTTACATTCCTCATCACTTCCAAATAAATATTGTTGCGAGTTTAATAAGAGTGATGACAGAAATGATAAACACAGTTTTATCTATAACACAAAAATTATTTGTTGATGGTCTCCTTTCGATAACAATTGATTATCAAAAATTAATTCGTATTTGTAGTTTTGTTTACAGGTTTTCATTCAACTGTAGGCACCCAATGGAGAAAAGATTGGAACCATTAACTTTGGAGGAGTGCACTGTAGGTGAAAACTGTATTCTTAAAAATGTCCAAGCAATAGAGTATCATAGTGAAATTTCTAATTTAAAGAAACAAATACCAATTTTAAGTAAAAGTAAAATTAAATCTTTAAATCCATTTATAGATGACAAAGGTATTTTAAGAGTAGATGGCAGACTTGGTAATTCAGCATTGAATTATAATAATAAAAAAATCAATAATTTTGACATCTTCTCACCTACTTACTAAGTTGATAATTAAATATATTCATGAGAAAAATCTTCATATTGATCCACAAGCATTATTGTATTTTGTTCGTAAAAGATTCTGGCCAGTTAAAGGCAGAATCCTTTGTAGAAAAACAGTGCATGAATGTGTAATATTGGCAAAAGCTAAGCCAGTAAATTTGTGAACAAATACTGGATCATTTACCTATTGATAGAGTACAAAAAAAATATCCTTTCAATATTGCAGGGCTACACTTTTGAGGTCCAGTTTTAATAAAGTATAAAAATCAAAGAAAAGGTTGTTCAACTTTGTTAGTCAACCAGATGAAAATTTGTCAAATTATCTATCAGATTTGAGTGGACATTTCTTCCTCCATAAGGGCCAAACTTTGCTGGACTAGTAGAAGCAGCTGTTAAGTCATTTAAGCATCATTTAAAGCGAGTGGTAGGTAATGTAAAACTCACTTATGAAGAATTGTTAACTGTAATAAACCAAATTGAAGCAGTGTTAAATAGTCGACTAATATCTTCTGTACCTAGTGATGATTGTGAATTTGAAGTTCTGGCAGCTGGTCATTTCCTTATTGGAAGACCACTTAATTCTGTACCTGAACAATCATTAATTGAAATACCTGATAACAGATTAACGCCATGGAGAAAAATTACAAAAATGGTTCAACTGATTTGGCAAAAATGGCATATTGATTATTTAAGTAATTTGCATCCACAGTCAAAGTGGATGTTTCGTAAAGATAATGTGTCTATTGGTTTGATTGTGCTAATAAAGGAGGACAATTTACCTCTTTGCAAGTGGGTATTAGGAAAAATCCTTCAGTTTTTTCCAGGCGAAGATAACAAGGTAAGAGTTGTGTTAGTGAAAACACAACATGGGAATTTTAAACGTGCAATTTCAAAAATTTGTATTTTGCCAGTAAATACATAATTATATTATGTTTTTTGTTTTACTGTACAAAGTACTATATTTTTTTTTTTTTTTTTTTTTTTTTAAATAATATAGTGTTTAAATATATTTGATACCATTTGCTAATTTAATTATTTTCAATCGTTAGTGAATTTATTGTATTGTTTGATTAATGAATGTTTGTAAAACTATTCATAGGAGGGGAGAATGTTGAGTATTATATTATGTGTAATATCAACTGCAATATATACCACCAGAGAGCAGTACCTAATGGAAATATATGTTCATTTCTAAAGTGTAACCTTGAGCAAAGAGAGAATAAAATGAGAATTTGTGAAGAACAGACGCTTGTTTTGAAGAGTTCTGTTCTTTTGTTCATAAAATGCAAATGCATAAAATGCATGCATAAAGCATGATATTAGATGCCGAGTCTACTAAATTGATAAAGTAGTAGAACAAATATCATTTGAGGACTAGAAATGGAAAATGACCCAAGTCCAAAAAAGTAAATTTTTCATGAGAGCCGAAAAATGATTGCATCTGGTACTTAAGGCAATGGTTAAGTACATACTTCAGATTGAATTTGAACCACTGCTACTGGAGTTAGCACTTTGGGTATTCTCCACTTTGTTTACCTCGGTCTTTAGAAAAAATTTCAGTAAAAAGAAAAAGATTTTTGATTTTTTTTTGGTCATTTTCCATTTTTAGTCCTTATTTGTTTTATGATTAGTTTCTTTAATTTGAAAATTATTGCACTAGAATACGCAAATTTTCATAGGACTCGACAAGATATATCTCACATTTTACAATTGTATTGTTTCAATTTTTTACATCACCAACCAATTACTAAAGAATGGGATCTAAAGTTTTCAAATATAATAAAATAAACATCACAATCACATCTAATTTACTATTTACAATCTTACATTAACTCTATATAACTTATTCCATAGTCGGTAATAATTTTTTATTTCTTTTCCTGTTTCTTTTCCTTTTGACGCCTTCTTTTCCTGCAGAAGAAGGCACCGCAATCTGCTTTTTTTTCTTCTTCAAACAAGAAAGCGGATTGGGTTCCTTTGGCCCCTTTCGCTTCTTTCTTTTCGGCTCTTTTATTTCCTCAGCAAGTTTAATTTTCGAACTCTCCAGTTGTTTCTTTTCGAACTCTGAGAGTTCAGTGGCAGCCCTCATCTGTTTCTGAGCCACTTCTTGATTCATGCCAGATGGCTTTTCAAGTATAACAGTATTGTACTTTACAAACAGGATAGGGATGCCAGGAATAAGTCTACACTGAAAGTCAAAAGGAGCAATTAATTTCTTAGAATTCATACAAGCTTATAATTTTATACAAGCTTAACAATAATTGCACAAATTCATGTTAAATCATATTAATTTTCAAATCATTTGATTTAAAGAAGAGGATAATAAATCAAAAATATTGGAGACATGGATCACTAGAAAGAATTTAGGCTTTCAAACAAATTGAGGAAATTAAGGCCTAGTGTATAACTAAGTTCAATATTTACCTTCACCCCCCACCCCCCAAACAATTAAAATTTAAAACACAAGCCCCATAGTTAACAAGTAGCTGCATGAAAACACATTCAAATAAATTGCCCAATAGTTTTGTTTTGTATGGCGAACTATGAGTTTTGATTGGTAAAGCATAAGGTGTAAAGTGACAAAAATTTACAACTGCACAAAATCTTAATTGATTTCATCTTCTTATCAAAATTTTTTTAAGACGAACTTTTTGAGTTAGAACTTTTTTTTCCCTTTCTAAATCATTTGCACGGTGGTTTTTCCATAGACTAAGTATTCTCTAGACTGTCAACTCATTCTGACCGATTCTGCCCCCAGTAGTTACTAAACGAACTAATATATCTTCAAAGATTGATTGGTTGATTGGAATCTTGGATGCTTTTACATTTTGTATCACATTTTTTTGTTTTTTAAATAATAAAAAATAAAATTTATGATTTTTAAAAATATTTAAAATATTTAAAAATGCTTTCATGGCGAAATAAATGTTAACAAAAAATAGAATTGTAAAAAATTCTATTTTTGTTATTCTAACGACATAGCGAAGATTTAATTTTATTTGTTAGATTATCGTTTGATTTTAATTGGAAGATTTAATATTTTGATTCAATTTATATTAAAAGCTAATTACGAGTTAAAATTCTCATGCACTTACTTTATTTGCATATCTAATTGAGATTTCATTTCATTTATGAAAAAATAACAACGAATTATTTCTTGGTAATAATTTATTGAGATTGCTGTGTGTGTCTTCCTTTATTATTATTATTATTGTGTTTTATATTCTTCTTGTTGTTGTTTTTATATTAAAGTTGTCGATATTTTATTGATATTGTTGGTAATATTATATTTTTAATTTTATCATCATTATTTTTAGTATTTAATCAAGCATTTAAACTTTATTTGTAAAATTGTATTTAAAATATAAACTTTACCTGTAATTAAAAGCAAGCAAGAACTTATTTGTAAAAAAAATAAAAAATAATAATAATGTATAAAAAAATTTCTTACGTCAATACAGTTTTATAAAAATATATTGATATATTTTCAAAATGCAATGTTTCAGTAATTCATTCATTGAAAAAGTTCGTTCAAAATTAATAAAAAGGTATTTGGTGATATTTTCTGCTGCTAATTTCTTATTACAAAGCTTTAACACAACCTAATAAGAATTAAAAAAAAAAACTAATTTTATTTGCGCATTAAATAAAATTAATTTAGCAAATAAATTCGACTGCAACTTTAACTTTATAATTAATAAAAAAAAACTCCAATCTGCTGGTTGAATAAAATTTAAAGTTACGAAACATAAGAGGGTGTGTTAAGTCTCCATTCGGAGTCTAAAAACAAGAAGCTTTAACATCAATCCAAGCAATGCGCATTGCCATGGCAACGAATCAGCCAATCAGCGACCATGCGTTGCGTTGCCGTCAAATGTAGTTCCAACCGAAACTACTGGGGGCGCTGGTTTCTATGGCGCTTTCAATATAGAAAATCCTTAATGTTAATCCAATCAGAGTGTCATATCTATAAGTGTCTTTAATCTATGGGTTTTTCAATTATTAATTTTAAACACAATTTATAATAATTGCGTTTTAATATTTTGATGGTAGAAAATAAAATAACTTGATTAGAAAATTTTATAATTGGCCCAGTAGCAGAAACTTTTAAGACGGTCTGCAACACTAATTTTGATGTTATAAAATAATCTGCAGCATAATATATTTATTTTTTTTAAGTTTGCATAAAATGCACAGGCACCTTTATGTGTCATTTTATCAAAAAATCCTGTTTTGCATAAACAAAGAAATTTAACAAAATCAATTAAATATTAAAACTGAAATATTGAATATTATTGTACCTTAATTTTTTTTAAATTCATATTATTTTAAGATAATAATCGTATTTTGTTTTCAGTAAAATTAAACATTTCAAAGTGATCGACTGTTTTGTTTAAATAATATATAGGTATAACAATAAAATTTTATTTTAAAGAAACAAATGTAAATTATACATTGCTTTTAATGAAATTAAACCTTTCAAAATATGAATGTTTTGGATAAGTACACAGATTGTATATACTGATAATTTTGCAAAGAACATATAATTTTCTGTTTTTGGTAAAATCGACTTAAGTAATTCCCCCCCAGTTTTTGAAAATAATCTGCAGGCTGCTGAAAAATCAACGACGTCCATCTCCTGTCTTGCATTTTCTGCTACTGGTATAATTGGTATGCAGAAACTTAGTACCTAATATAGATTAATGTTCCAAAATTCGGCACTCATAGATCAACAGCAAAAATTGAAACCAACAAAGAAATACACATTGATAAAACACCCGCACGTACATAGGCAATTCAGCAACATTAAGATCTGTCTAAATTGGACAGATTTATGCAAATATTAGGTAGGAGAAAAATTGGTTTGAAATTGAGTTTCCATTGTGGTTGGATTCAGCATGTCTAATTGTGTGTAGTGATTTTAATCTTATTGCATGAGTTATTTATCAAACAGTTAAGTGAATCTTTATAGAACCCGAACTGTGCTCCGTGGAGCCCATGAGGCTATGCAAAAAATTCTTAAGGGGAGTTGGTACCCTAAAATTTATAAAAAAATTATTTTGAGTTTATTATTATAGTTTATTAAAATTTAAATTCTTCCCTTTAAAATGAAATCTCATTTGTAATAATACCTCATTTAGAAGCTTTTTTAATAATTTTTTGAAGATAAAATTATGAACTATTAGTGTAAGTAAGCTTTTCTTTAGAATGCGTTTATCTCAAAATGACATTTTATATTACTCATGTACCATTTCCCAGAAAATACTTCATATAGAAGCCGAATTCTTTTTTCATCACATTCAGCAGACACTTGTTATTCTACTGAAGTTGGGTTTTAATTATAATGCATTTACTTTTTTTAAAATGAATTATCGTGTAAGTCGCTCAAATTTGTTAAAAATAATTTTTTGACGAAATAAGCCAGAACAAAAAATATTTTTTAAATAGTAACAAAATCTCACTTTAGTATTTACGGATACATAAAAGGAATATGTGATAAAAATTTTAGGTAGATATGTTGTGCAGTTTCTGAGAAAAAAGTACATGAGTAATGAGAAATGTAGATAAGAGAAAAACGCATTTTAAATAAAACATAACTTACACTTTTAGTTCCAAATTTTTTCTTCCAAAAATTATTAAAAATACTTCTAAATAATATTACAAATGAGGTATCATTTTAAAGGAAAAAATTCAAATTTTAATATACAATAATAAACTCAAAATTGATTTATTATAAATTTTCGGGTATCAACTCCCCTTAATAGCTCCACCCGCTTCAGTGACAGTGAAAAAATTAAATCGTTGCTTCTATTTAACAGAAACGAAACTACTTTTATTAAGTGAAAAGTACTTTCACAGGTGTTCATTCCCCCCCCCCCCCCTTCTTTTTGACTCTATCAATCAATGTTATAGATACAATAATTTCTTGTTTCAATTAACTGACATTTTCTCTACAATTCGGAGAGCCAGATTTGCTGTAGTAGTGATAGTTACCTTATGTGTCACTAATCTGCAAAGGAAGTATTCAAATAACACTTGCATACAGAGTTTTTTTTTTTTTTTTTTAATCCTTACATATTATTTTAATTTAATCTGTGTTTCGTTCTGGACGATTTTAAATTATCAAAAAACTTTCAGAATTATTTTGATTTGTTCCTACGTCACTTTCATTACAGAAGACTGTGTGGTTAGCCCTCTCACATTGCATGCCAAAGGTGCAGGGTTGGAATCACGGGTTAGGCATTGATGTTCGTTGTGGTTCGGAATTCACGTTAAGCTTTAGGTCCCGGCCTAATTAATTGTCATTATGCATAAAAATAGGTTGTAGAACATACAAACCAACCAACCATTACAGAAGCAGTAAAGAGACCTGGCAATTTTCGGCTATTTTATTTAGAGCCATAATACATCCCCTAAACAGTAAACACAGTTTATAGACGCAACAAAACTGTTTATAGAGATTAAAAGTTTATAATTTGAAACTACTTTTACAATAAAGCCAAAGAAAATCGCCAAAAATATCAAGGTACTTATAATGCATTTACACCTTCCTTGCTTTGCTAATGCAAGAAATGTTAACAATTGTTAAAAAAGTTAATTTTTAGGTACGTGTAGTTCGAAAACCAAAGGTTCAGAAATAATATTGAATGTTTTTTTTCTCCAATGAAGATAACAATTCAGTCAAATTTATTTCAATTCTGAAGAAGTTATGGTAGAAAATGTCCCTTTTTTTTACTATTTGATATGGATTTTGGACATTCACACTGAATGTATAAACATGACCTTATTGTTATTTAACACAGTACAAGAAGATCTCACTCCATAGTAAACTTTTAAACCTTAGGGCAAAGCAAAATGTAAAAAAAAAAAATACACTCTCTTAAAATGCAAGTCATTTTATTAATAATACTTACTTTTTCACTAAGATCAGGGTCTGTCGTTGCCACTATGAAATGATGCGGGTTATTGTTCTCCACCATTGACAGTATGCAATCAGAAGCTGACAGAGTGTCCTTTTCATGTCCACATTTGCGTATTTGAAACTGTTTAACAATGTGAAGAGCACCATAAACTCTGTGACCTATAAAAAAGATGCTGTAATTTAAATGGAACATTTATTTTTGTATTTGAAAAATATTGAAAAATTAGGCTGATAAGAAAAAAAATTTTAATTAAATTAATGAACTTCGTATAAAATATAGAAAAAAAGTAAACAAAAAAAAAACGTACAAAAGGTTTTAATCAAGTTACCATCCATTGGGGTTTTCTTGTCTGTCTACCAGTAAAGAAACTTATTAATACAAGGTGGCCACAAAATTCAGGAAAACAAGTCCCCTGATAATTTCCCGATAGATTTCTAAAAAATTCCCTGATTTTACGATAAACTTTTCAATTGACAAAAAGATAATAAGCCAATTTTATAAAAATAGTTTTAAAATTAATGAAAAGTTTAAATTATACCATCATAGGAAACTTCTAAAGATAACCACAATTCTCCAGGAAAATGATGCCAAAATACAGATAAACAGGGAAACATACTTTCAAAACAATAGAAAAATTCCCTTATTTTTCCAGAATTAGAAAGCTCCCTGACATTCCCTGATTTCCAGGTTCTGTGGATACTAAGTAATATCATTTATTTAGCTACTAAGTAATATCATTAACACAAGTTCCCTGATAATTCCCCGATAGATTTCTAAAAAATTCCCTGATTTTACGATAAACTTTTCAATTGACAAAAAGATAATAAGCCAATTTTATAAAAATAGTTTTAAGATTAATGAAAAGTTTAAATTATACCATCATAGGAAACTTCTAAAGATAACCATAATTCTCCAGAAAAATGATGCCAAAATACAGATAAACAAGGCAACATACTTTCAAAATAATAGAAAAATTCTCTCATTTTTCCAGAATTTAGAAAGCTCCCCGACATTAACTGATTTCCAGGTTCTGTGGCTACTAAGTAATAACATTTACGACAAACAAATTTATAATAACAACTAGTTAAAATGTGTTAAATGGTTGCACTCAACGATTTTCAAATTTTTTTAAAAACATAAATAACTGGGAACTTTAAAGCAACCCCAAAATGGTGAAAAACACAGTGATTCAAAATGTCTAGCAAACCAAAAGCAAAAGCCCAAAGTGAAAAAGTAAGAATCAAACCCACGCTGCATCAGGATTGAAACCTATGATTTAGGAAGGTTAAAGTCAACTACCAAAGTTGTTTTAAGCTATGGTTGCGATGTAAGCTATTGCAAATGAAAGGTTTTCGTTTTCGATCTAAGTCAACGTACATCCAAAACATGCATCCCGAAAGAAGATGAAGGAAGATTCCCAGGAAACGGTTGTGTAAGTTTCACAGTAAAATTTAAAAAGAACTGAAGTTACAAATGATTATTCAAAAAAGTTACAACAAATGAGATTTTTTTTTAAATAATTCGAAAGCAGTTAAATTTCATTAAACCCTTACGTTAATTACAAAAAGTTGACAAATAAATGAGAACGTAAGATTATTTAAGTAATCATGAAATGTTTTTAAAAAATGCCTGTGAAGAATTCCCTTCAAAACAAATTTTTTCCATTGTTTTTTAGAATTTTTCCCTCTTCCCCAATATTTATTTTTCAATCATCTGCTGTCATAATACAGGGTATAAAGTAAAGTGAGTGTGCGCTTTGTGCCCTAAAAGAGAACGGTACTTAACCTTATGGCCATTTAAACATAAAAAAAATATTTGGGGGCAATCGTTTGGTGGCATCTCACCCCCAAAATCATTTTTTCAATCACTTGCTAGTGCAGAACAAAACTCAGTATCGTGCACTCATGCCCTAAAATACATTATTAATAACAAATTATATTTTTGTGATGCATACTTTGATGCACGAGAAGTATTGTGTAGATATACAATCTCATGGTGCATCCTGGTTTAAACTTAATGATTTGCATTTTTCTTTTCTTCTCTCTTTGGTTTGGCTTTTTAACAAAGTTAAAAACTAGTGTTTTAGGGCAAGTCAGAGTTTAGTTTAGAAATATAATTTGAATTTTTATGTAAGTAAATATTCAAAGGTTACTTAAAAATGACATTAACTTCTCTTCAAGTAAGAAGTAGAAAGAATGGCAAACACAGATTTGGAATAATCATAGAGGCCAAGGAAAAATTCAGAAAATTGGCAGGTCAAAAAGTGCATCAGTACTGCAATCATTTATAGTGTTTTGCTCCATTTTCACTTCCACACAAATATAAGCTGAGGGGTCGAACGAATATAAACATCGCACAGCTTCCCCCCCCCCCCCCCCAATTACACTATAATACTGACATGGATTTGTGTCATTTACCGTTTTTATATTTTCATCATTCATTTAGAAAAAACGGCCAGTTTTGGCGATATTTTTTGCAATTATTCTTGTTTAGTTCTTAAAAAAAAAAAAAAACTGCCAAAATGATGATTTTAGCGATATACTTTTCAATAATTTTTATATTACCCTTTCTTATCAATGAAACTGAGGAGAGATAGAAAAACGATCGCTGACGTGGTATGCTCAAGGCAGGGGCGAATTTAGAGGTCAATCAAGGGGGGTGCGATTATGACAGTGAGTGTTTACAGTGGCGGTGATAGTTTGTCAACTTGGGGGACAGGGGGGAGGGGTATCATCAATTAGTATGATTCTACCAGTGTTCAATGAAAAATAAAAATTAGAGGGTTTAACTATCCTCTTTTGCGCCCCATGTAACAAATTACAACGAAAATAAAATACAAAATTAAATTAAAAATATTTAGTATTTTTAATTAGATAAAAAATATTTAAGAGCACAAAAAAAAAAAAAAAAAAAAAAAAATCTCATGCAGATCAGGTGAAGTGTAAAAAGTTCAACAACCCTGAAAATTCAACTTTTTTATACAAGTTAATTTACCAATATATTCAACATCATAAATCATTTAATGCAGAAAAAGGCGGCAGATCTTTTAACAACTTTAGACAACACTGCAGGTACGTGAAACTCTATATTTATAAGGTTTTAATAATTTCCAACGTTAAATAATGCTTTTCAACTCAGTTTGACATCACATTAGTAAATTAAAATATAAGTTACATAAACTTGAGACTATACACTATAACTGTACACTATAATATTGATCATAGTATTCAAATTTGATATGGCATTATCTACTGTTTCCATATTTTCTTTCATTTAAATTAAAATGGAGAATTTGGCGATATTTTTGGCAACAATTTTTACATAGGATAAGAAGAAAAGAAAAAAAAAACGCTGAAACTGCAAAATTGGTGATGATATTCAATAGACATTACACTGTCCTTTCTTGTGCGAAAAACAGAAAAATATCCATCGTTGATGGACGATGCTCAAAGGCAGATTTTGCATTAGTACTGCTGGGAAAATCTGGAAATATTTTATAAACATTATAAAAAAAAAAATTGAAATGAAAACTTCAAGAAATAACTGTTCAGATTTTTGCTAATTACGCTTCAAGAACAACTATATATTTAAAACTTAATTGGATTGATTTCATTTTGGTTTAATATTTCATTTATAAGGAATAGCAAGTAAAGCTAACAGCCATTTAAGCCCTTTTCACCTTAAAGTTTTATATTTTCCTGTAGTTGCAAAAATTCCCTAAATAGATGGATTTTAATTATACTCAATCTGTACTTTAATATAAACTTTGAGATTGGTTTAACATAATTGTATGTTTTCTCTTATAAATATGATTTAAAGAGAACTTAAATTAGGAAAATGTACTCAAAGCCCATCATAAACCGTCAACACACAAATCCTCATATTTAAAAAAAAAAAAAAAGGTTTTTAAACAATTAACTTTACTTTATTTGAAAATTAGTTTAACTTTCTATATTATATTAAAATAAAATTCCAAACAAACTAAATTAGTTACAGCAGGTAAAATTGTAATAATAATAATAATACAAGACTGATACAGAATACAACTATAAGATAATGCACCGGGACAACGTTAGATTCTGATTAATTTGTTTATCAATCAGGGAACATATGCCAGATGGTCTTTCAAGGGGAAAATGGACTTCATTTTCATCTTTTAAAGAGAACTTTAAGAACATATTTTAAAGAAAGGGAAAAATGGACTTCATTTACATCTTAAATAAGAGAAACCTCGGAAAACTATAAGAAAATAGCTCAACAATCGACGCAAGATTACTAGTCAAACTTTCTTAAGTGTTTACTCAATCTGAAAACAGACTACAGAGCGCCAAATATTGTTCGATCCGGTGCTATTTCGCATGGTAGCCGCGTATATTGAATCTTGTGAGTGAGATTGGAGCATAGCAATATTTAAAAACGTGTTTGGCTTTGATCCTCAATATTTTGAAAAAAAGATAAAAACTATATGGAACTCACTTTAAACTGTTAAGAATAAATTACACTTTTATATTTTAAGAAAGTAATTTTGTTTGACATTATCAAAGGGCATTTATGATTTTGCATATGAAAGGGTGCATATACAATGGATTAATCCAGTAAAATCAGTTTATTTTTATAAGAATTAAATATTTTATTATAATCTATTCATATACTGATGATATTGAATTGAGAGTTACGTTGATGATTGTATAAAATACCAAATATGAGTATGTGGGATAAATCACTACTTCTGATCATTCGGTCAAAAATAAAATATTCAAACATATTTAGAAAAAAAAAGCAAATGCCTAAACTAAAACAAATTGTTAATGATATATTACATTTTGTAAAATAAATAGTAACATTAAAAATTTTTTTATCATGGTTATATATTACTCTCAATTAT
Source organism: Linyphia triangularis (assembly GCA_963978545.1). Lineage (NCBI taxonomy): Eukaryota > Metazoa > Arthropoda > Arachnida > Araneae > Linyphiidae > Linyphia > Linyphia triangularis. Next base: position 17,497,881 of record OZ021730.1, read on the forward strand.
CTTGCACTGCCATACCAATCGAAGAAACAAACGATCTATAAGTCTAGACATCGCACGCACACGCCAACTCAAGCAAGAATGACCATTCCATCACTTTCACCCCAGAGTAGAGGCATTTTAGTAATTTTCTTAGCACCGCACATGTGAATGGTGCAATGTCACGTGCAAGGGAGGGAATAGTATGAGCCCTCAAGTTTTATTGCTTTGTCTGTGTCCTTAGTTTCAAGGTCACCCAAAGAAGGGGTCATTTTTGTTCCCTTTCCTGAGCTGCTTTAAGATTTTTTGGAGAGAACGAATGGAAACTTCCTGGTCCTAATTTAGCGATAGCGTCTTGATCAGAACTGTAAGTTCTTACAATATTCTGTAGAATTGCAATAATGCTATATACCGATTTGATCAAAGCTTTTTCTTAATTTTGAATTAGGCATTTTATTTTCCAATTATAATCAAAGGTTTTTCAAAAGTTGTTTTAGTGCATGATTTTTTGTACATAGAATGAAGTTTAGGGGGTGCGATGGCACCCCGATATTAAACCTTTTTAATTAATTAGCCTCTGATCAAGAAGTAGACCTGCAGAATGCTAATTGGAATCAAAAACTTGTCAGTCTTTGACCCATCTCATACTCTAAACTCCCAAATGAGAAAATCGTGCTGAAATTGAGAAATTTTTTAATTTGAGAATCACACTAGCAGTAAATATTCGTTGACGGGTACATTGCAGGTCATCACAATTTCGATCTACTCATCAAGTCTCAAGCCCATTCCTTCTACGGGTAATGAAATAAGGAGCTCGGTTAGGTGGCTTAAAAGTCTATATTAATAAGGCATGAAAAATGTAAGAAAAATATTAATTTTGTTTGCTGATTTCCATCGATATTGATATTAAGTAAAAAATATATCTTCCAAATATTAATGAAATGTTAATTTTTTTAATTTTTTTTTTTTTGCCTTTGAACTCGGTAGAAACAGCTATTTCAAAATAATTTAGACGAGATATTTCATGGGGGGTGCGGTCGCACCCCCCCCCCCCCCCCCTAAATCCGCGCCTGGCTCAAGGAAAAAGAACTCTGTGTTAAACGCATTTGTTTCTCAACTTTTAAAGCTATTAAAGCATTTTTGAAGGAATTTTGTTAGTGGGGATATTTAGAGCACCTTAAGAGGCATTACCCCAAAGATTTTGAAAAAAATCGTTACAGCCATTTTTTAACATTCATTAAAAAACATGGTTTTTTCAATGACAGCTACCTTACATGCATGCGCGATATTGTCCCATCACCAACCCACACACTAAATTTGAGCATCGTAGGTCAATTTGTTCGGGAGTTATGCTGACCACGGAAAGATTTTTCTATATCACTTTTTTGAAATCAGTATGTTCCAAAACGTAAAAAAATGAAAAAATATACATATGGGTAATTGAAAGTAAAAATAGCAAGGTAAATTCCTAGTTTATGTGGATGGGTTACACAATTTTGAAAAATGTGTGTCAAGGCCAAAATGTTGCTAATTCAAAGTGGCTGTTGATACTAAATGACCACCCTATAGGACCTTGTTTCGGTACTAGATGGAGCGGTCAATGGAAAGGAAATAGCCCTGGTGGCCTTTCTAGATATTGAGGAGGCTTATGATAGAGTTCCAAAGAATGTAATTAGTGATGCTCTTCTTAAAAGTAATGTTAATTCAAGCATCTGTACTTGGATAAAAAATATGCTTGAAACCAGAATGGCTCAAGCCTCTCTTTTAGGAGACACACTCACAGTGGGAAAATGTAAAGGATGCCCACAGTTGTGAGTGCTGTCACCACCACTATGGAGTCTAGCGGTTGACGAGCTCTTAAACATGATCAATTTTTTGGGTCTGCATCTAGGATATGCTGATATGATGATGCTGATGGGTAAATTCCAGAATACTGTAACTGACCTCATGAGTACTGCTCTAAAAAAGATTGAAAAATGGTGGAAAGAGGTAGGGTTGTCGGTTAACCCCAGCAAAACTAACCTAATAATGTTCACTCGAAAAAGAATATGTGATATGCAAACAGTAAAATTCTTTGAAAAACCACTTGCATACTCAGATGAGGTTAAGTATCTAGGAGTTATCTTTGACAAAACCTTGACATGGAAGTCGCATCTCCAATTACTGTACGAGCAAAGCCAAAAGAGTGTTCTGGGCCTGCAGATGTGCTACTAGAAACAATTAGGGCTTGTCGCCAAAAATGATGCTCTGAATATATACTGGAGTGATTACTCCAATGATATCATATGGGGCCATTGCCTGGGGAAATAGAACCCATAATGAAATAGTGAAAAAAGAACTCACTAGTTTACAAAGAAAGGCGACCATTGCAATTACAAGTGCAATAAGAACTACCCCCTCACACAGTCTAGAAATACTCCTAGATCTCCTACCACTATATAAGCAAGAGGAACTAGAGGCTATTTTGTGCTCACGACGCCTGAAACTCGTTGATCTATGAAAATCATCCCATGAACTAATTGCCTATATTTAAAAATATTGTGTCACAGGTAAAAGAACGTCCCTATCTAACAACGAGATTTGACTAATGTTAAAGCAATATTGCTTCAGAGCCAAATACAACATTGTCTTTCCGACCAGAGAGGACTGGAGATTTCTCTCCAATCTGACCAGAGGAAGAGACACAAGTTTGGTACACAGATGGTTCAAAGACATCTAATGGCACTGGTTCAAGTGTCTTCTGTCCTAACAGAAAAATAAAGCAGTTTTTCTCTCTGGGCAAGTTGGCTACTGTATTTCAGGCTAAGGCTCTTACGATCACTGCCTGTGCCTACAACTGTCTAGATAGAGGGGTTGTTAAGAGGGTCATAAAGATTTTCTCCGACAGCCAAGCTACCCTAAAGGCCTTACACAGGGGTCAAAGTGACAAAATAAGAATATATAGGATTTAAAAAATATATATATATAGGGCAATATAAAACATCAAATAACAACACACAGTTGCCATTGAACTTAAAAACTAACTCTTTACATATTTATATACTCGTTATATTTAATTTAAGAGAATAGAAAACACATCTTTAAAAAAAGAAATCGCCTGATCCTGAATATGTCATTCGTTATTGCCTCAATATTCTATCCCTAAATCAAGTTCTATTAATTACATTATATGCAATCTTTAGTCTTTTGTTTCCAGCATCTATAACTGCTTGAACTGTTCCAATTTCTTTAAGTATTTTCTTTTTATTCCTGTTTGCACTCTTTTGTTGGTTCAGATTTACTGTTCAGTGTCGGTTGGATTGGCTGCGAAAAGCAGGAGATTTAGCGCCGAATGTGGCGAACCGGGCTCTTGGTTTTCCGGAAACCCTAGAGACCGTTTGGATTTGACAACACAACGTATTAACGTCATTTTCAATTTTAGTGACTTTTATGAAAAAATCGTGCTAATATTCCGAACCAGGTACGGATTCTGCGCGACGATGATTTTTGCCAAATTGTGGCAACCCTGCCATTTTTTTATGAGCAAGAAAACTGCCTATGGTTGCATTATTTGGCGCGGTTTGATGTAAACTATTCGTGGCGCAGAATCCGTACCAGATTCAGAATAAAAAAATCGCCATCCGATATCATACAGTAAATCTTAACCCTTTTGTTTCCTTCATCAATTATTGACTGAGCACTAGAAATGTTCTTTAGTAGTCCTGCAATTTAATCACAAGTTGTTTTCATCCGTTTTTTGCGAGGCAGAGTTTTGTTGCTGTATCTCTCTCTGTATTATGACCAATTAATTTACTACGTTGGAGGAGAAAACAGATAAGAAATTCAAGACCGCGTGCTATGGAAAAGTTCACATGTTTACATTTTACAACTCCAGCCGGTCCAGTAGAGTTGAGTTGTAGGTTATGCAGCCCGTGACGTCACAAGAGATAAAACGTCGCAGTTACAAATATCAGTTTTGTCAGGTCTTTTTCACCTACGATCGCGCCAAAGAATCCGAAATATAAAAAATGGCAGCAAACGGCAGCGTTATTACGAATTCGAAGAAAATATAGATCGAATCAATATAGAAATATAGGATATATAGGACAATTGCAAAATATAGGATATATAGGACAATTGCAAAATATAGGACAATATAGGACGTTTTTGCCGATTTTAAAAAATATATAGGATTTATAGGACATATAGGACATCTGCGACCCCTGCTTACAGAGTCACTGCTTTACCTCTAAAACAGAGTGGGAATGCTACAATGCACTTGAAGATCCGGATGAAAGACACAAGGTGTCTCTTCTCTGGGTCCCTGGTCACTGTGACATTAAGGGAAATAAAATGGTAGACCAATTAGCAAAACATGGTTCTGAAATACCTTTTGTCGGGACCAGAACCTGTTTTGGGTCTGCCCAACAATGCGGTCAGGAACACTATCAAAGGTTTATTAAGGACCGAATCCTATCAAGCATGGCTTCAATCTAAAGATCAAAGACAAGCCAAAGAGCTCAATCAACAGTTAACCTGGACTAGATCAAGGGAGCTACTAAATTTGAGCAGAAGAGAAATAAAGGTTGCTGTAGGCCTTTTAACTAGACATTGCACCTTAAATAGACATCTTAATCTGTTAGGTGTTGTAGATGACCCAATATGTAGAGGTTGTCGCATGACAGAGGAGAGCTCTATGCATGTCTTATGTAAATGTGACTACTACTCAGCACAATGATTTGAACATCTGGGATAGTATTGTATCGATCCCTGGGAACTGTCAAATGTTCCAATCGGGTCTATACTGAAATTTATTTCAGCAACCGGTCTTCTTTAGATCAGATGGGGGGTTTCAGTACAATAGACAATACAGGGTGGCCACAAAATTCAGGAAAAAAAGTTCCCTGATTTCACTGACAGATTTCTAAAAAATTCCCTGATTTTAGAGCAAACTTTTTTTCAAATCCCCAATTATCATAGGTTTTCCAGATGTCTAGATACCCTGATCAAATAGAACATGTATGCTAATGAGATAGTATGAGATTTTTTAAAAAATAGTTTTGCTGGTAATAAAAAGTTTAAATTATTCCGTAACATTAAACTTCTAATGGCTTACCACTACAAATCTCCATGTAAATAGCGCCAAAATATGGATGCACGTGCCTTAAACAATACAAAATGTCCCTGATTTTAATGAAATTTTAAAGTTTCCTGACATTTCCCCGAATCAGAAAGCTTCCTGACATTTCCCTGATTTCCAGGTTTTCCCGGTTCTGTGGCCACTCTGCAATAGTTGCTGTGCTGGTACGAGGCAGAGTCGTAAATGATAAAGGAAAAGAGTACTCTTGCAGTTAGTTGTTTTCAGATTATCTGGTGCCGTCAGCAACACAAGGGCTATAATGCACCGAAACATTCGTCATTTGACAAGCCAACATACATTTACAAACACCCATACCTAACACGGAACTCGAACCCGCAATATCGCGTTATACAAGCCAGTATGCTGATCTCTATACTGTTAGGTCAGTCTCTTGCAGTTAGCCTGATACCAGTTGGCGCAAAGAAAAAAGGTTTAAAGTTTGGAAATATAAATATGATATGTAGGTTGTTAGTTAGGATAAGTTATTGTTGCAATTTTGGGTCAGATTTACTGTACGATCCCCTTTGGTGACTGGAAAGTTGCCGATTCGGCGCCAAATTCACTTGGCAATATTTTCACATCAAGTACGGACCAATAGCAAAATTCAGAAAAAATCTCCATACACTTTCCTATATATTATATATAGAGTCCAAAATACAAAATACTTTACCTAGAAGTTGCATTTCTTTAATAACACAAGCTGTAGTGAAAAGCCTAACTTTCTCATCTTCAAGATATTGCGGAACTTGCTCTTTTATGTTAATTTTGCCTTTCAAAGCTTCGTGGCAAAAAGTTCCGTCGATTAAAATCTGATACGGTAATTTAAATTGAAAATGGTTTTTATAAAATTTCAAATATCTTCTTATTCGTTTTTGACGAACTATTTTCATGGTGGTCTCTTACAAATAAAACTCAAAATATATATATTAAAATTATTAAACACAGAAACACGTTTTATTCTGGGTTTTGTTTATTTGGAAAGTTAATTGTAGTTTTAGGCAGAGTTTAGTTGATGATTGGGCATCTTCTATGTAAAACATTATTTGAAGTGATTTCTTTTCTACCGATCTTACAATCAACCAATACTTGTAATAAATACCACTGATGCCTTAAAAAATAAATTAGAAATTTTTAAATTCAAATATCTGAAGATAATTTTCATCAAAGCTTTGTTTTGTGACGTCATTTACCTAAGCACACCTCTTGTATCAGCGATGGCTCTAAACAAGTAAGTTGGTTGGTTGTTTTCAAATAATCTGGTTTGGTTGTATTCAGATTATCTGGCGCCGGGCAGCAACACGAGGGCTATAATGCGCCGAAATATTTCGTCATTTAACAAACCAACATACATTTACAAACACCAATGCCTACACGGGACTCGAACCCGCAACCTCGCGGTCTAGAAGCTAGCACGCTAACCACTATTCCGTTTGGTCGGCCTAAACAAGTAACTGAGCTTTAATAGTTATTAGTTCAAACAAAATATGCTGTCCTCATTTTTGAGCAATTTCAATAAGAAATATATTTTAAAGTATTGTAAAATATTGAAATAATTAATTTTGTAATGATGAGATTACAGTTATAGGCTCTTTTTTTGATTATTTATTATCCAGAAATATTAAAATTTGCTTTATTTCTTTTAGTGCAATGTCATAAAAATATCTTTTAAAATAACGATAGATTAGTGCTCTTACTTTTTCCATAAAATGTTCTTCAACTAATTTTATACAAATAACTTTACTGCTCAAGTTATAAGCAGTTTGAGAAAAATTTATTGTGTGGTATATATGGAGGCAAGTTCAATATATTTTCATTAGGCACATCATTAAATGAGACAAGGAGCGAATTTTCCTACCAACTGCAAACGTTCATTGGTCGAAAATGACATCCCTCTTTCCTTGACGACAAAATGTCCATATTTGGCTAAATATCTCTACTAGGAATTTTTGGCGAATATAATTCATTGCTAATGAACATAAAGCGCCAAAAGTAGCAATCCAATTTCGAAAAAGCTTCACAGAATGAAACTGAAGCCAAAGCGCCATTCTTTTTTACTGTATACAAATCCGCTTTGCATGGTGGAGAAAAAATTCTATCCAGGTAGTACTTTTTAAAATACTAATTATTTTCTCATAAAATATGTGTTACATAACAATCTCATATCCAGTGTTATTTTTAGGTAAACATCAATTATATAGATGATTTCAACTGTTTATCTACTAATAACCTAGAAAATGCATTAAGCGCCTTTTTATTGTGCCAGTCATCATTATTATCGCTTGGGTACCCAGGCAGCCTTGATACGTTTATGTAACTACCAGTTCATTTCTCAAGTTATGTACCAATATAGTTGTACAATATTTCAGAACATCAGTAACAACATTTAGTATCTACATTCAATAAACACCTGTAGTCATAAAGGAAAGCTTGCGAGTTTCAAAATGATCAAAATAGAAAATGCAGTGTGTGTACTTATAATAATTACAAAGTAATATACCAGTGTTTTTAACGTGTAATTTGACTCTGATTGTATTTTGTTTTTTGAATGGTTGATGAAAGTGAAATAGCTTACTTTTTTTTTATATGCATCTTAATTAAAAATTTGTATTAGCAAATGAAAACCAAATTAAGTAAATTGTTAGGTTATTTTTTAAGAGATTCTCAATTTACTATTTATTTGTTTACAATATTAATGCCAACTTTCCAGCAGCCCACTGATGGTTGTGGGGTGGTGCACTGGCTCTGGTCTCCCAACTCCCAAGTCAAAGGTGCTGGGTTTGAATCCCAGGTTAGCATGGATGTTTGTCATGGTTCGGAATCCACGTTAAGCTGTAGGTCCTGGCCTGATTAGTCGCTTACTGTGCATAAAAAATAGGTTCAGCGTACAAACCAACTTTTTTTTTTTTTTTTTAAAGTTTATCTAGAGCCATGTCATCAGCTATTTTTATACCTCCAAGAATTGACAATAGTGGCTATCTATTCAACCTTCTTTTGCTCCTAGAATTTGTTAAAGATTATTTTAAGGGTCATAATGTTAAAAAGCTTCTTTCAGCAGTTGCATTTGAAACTAGAAAAATGCCCAAAGGATTGAACTCAATTTTGTCTTCCACATTTCCCATTCTGCTACGATGGTGTCTTTGAATCAGAGTGGCCACAGATCCGGAAATCGGGGAAATGTCAGGAAGTTTTCCAATTCTGGATATGTCGGGGAGCTTTTAAAATTTCACGAAAATCGGAGAAATTTTCTTTATACTGAAGGTATACCCTGTTCATCCGTGCTTTGGTGCAATTTTCCTGGAAAATTGTGATAGTCATTGCTAGAAATGTCATGTTTCAGAATAATTTAAACTTTTCATTAACGTCAAAATTATTTTTAAAAAATTGCATATTATATCTGGCATACATTTTCTATTTGATCAGGGTGTTTACACACCTGGAAAAGTTGGTGAAATTTGAGCATAAGTACCAGTAAATTCGGGAAATTTTTTAGAAATTTATCGGGGAAATACGGGAACTTTTTTCCTAAATTTTGTGGCTACTCTGCGAAATTATGTAAATCGATTTTATAAATATTTACCATATTTCGAAAGGGAGAAAACTCTGCACTGTCTGTTTAATGCTATCAATGAATGCTGTTTAAAGTTTCTTCATGAGATAAAAATCTGTCTTCTAAAGATGATAGAAGATAGTATGGAGTAAAGATTTGTGTTTGTAATGACTGATAGGCGATGCTAATTCTATCGTCGCATTTTTAGCATTAACCATTATTGTGCGCAAGTATGGGTCGTTGAGTGCACAAACCAGCCAACCAACCTCAACTAAACATACATAAAATAAGGAAAAGTATTTAAGAATATTGACTAAACAGTGATGTGGGTTTTTCCACCACCTTTGCAAAACAGTACCTTTCCAAATTAATAATATCTTTTAAATTAGTATCTTAAATGTACTCATGTTCATCTGAAAGCTATAATAATTTCTAAAATATACTATTATTTATGTCTGTCAGCAGTCTTGCCTGAAAAGCTATCATAAATTTGGCAATAACGACCAGGTAAAGTTTAACCTGCTACCAGTTAAATAAAATTAGTCCTGAACTTTCATCTTAAATTTGATATTTACTTACATAGAATACTAATTTATCTTCTGCCTTTCAATTGAAGATGTTATCTATATTTTTCTTCAATTTTTAACTCGCACCAATCTCATTAATCTCTTTGATTTCACAATTTTTGTAACTTTGTTTACATTTTAAACTTTTGTTTACCTTTTAAACTTTTGTTTACCTTTTGAACAGTTGCCATATATATTTGAATTTTGTCTAAACTTGGGTATATAATGAAGAATGCAATAATGAATATAATGTTAACGTTCAAAATAATCCATGGTTACTAAGATACCATTTAGAATTTTTTTTAATTAGCACTCAAAATTTGTTTGGGATTCTTTTCATGATTACATAAGATGCAGTGTTTCATGATTAGTGGTAGGTACTAAATAATTTTTGGGTGGTTTCTTTTACAATAAATATTTTACATCTAGGGCTTGAGAATCCATTTTATTAATGTTATGTTAAGTATTTTATATGAAAGAAACAACCAAAAAAAAATTACTTTCCAAGTTATTTTTACATAGCTAAATAATATTCAAAGGTAACATCAGTCCTAAAGCACAAATAATTTTACGATCTACTAATTTTAATTTTTAGTTACTTATGCTTATTTATCCTCTCTGTTTTAAATTAAATAGTTGATCTAGGATTGAATCCAATGGTGGTGATTGTGGAGCGTTAGTTATATTACTTTCAAAAACACTTAAACTTAAAAAAAATTAAAGAGGGTAACTGCCTTCCTCTGCCAGTTGCCACCACCGATTGTATTAGTACTAAAAATTAATGTGCTACTCTTAAAATTTGCATTGATTTTCTTTTTAGTTGTACTTAGTTTTTTAATGTAGTATATTATATCAACACTAGTAAATAATTTTATTTTCACTTGATTTGTTCTAAATTTTCTTGTATTCTGTTGTCCAATAGTTATCTGCTTCTGCCAAAGAGAGATGTCTGTGAATTGGCAGTAGGTAAGTCATTCTGTAAAGTCAAGAAATTACTAAATAATGTTTGTTTTTTGGTGGCATATCATTCTTGTATTAATGTCATCAATTACAAATGTTTTTTGGTTTTTAGTCGAAATATACAAGAACAAGGAATGCAATGCGACGTCAACCTCTTTTCATTCAAGACCTTAATAAATGTTTCCTATGATATGTCTTTCAAAAAAGTTTTTTATGCTATTTTGCCTTGTATATTTTGCTGCAGAATAAACTTTTTAAATATTTTTCATTGTTATTTCAACAATTTTAAGATCATTAAAGCTTCATAATCTTTTCAGTACCACAGATGCTAAATGCATTATCTAAAGTTCTAACTTCCCATGATATTTCCCATCTAAATTTTTAAAACTTCAAATACATTTGGAAACTAAATTGCAAAACAAGTTAAGTATATTTCTCTATCACTTGACATGTTATTTGATAATCTTTTTGTTAAATAATCACAGATAAACCAAATAAATTATGGACTGAAAGGGATTAAAACTGACAAAATTACAATATAACTGTCACAAATTTATGAAAACTACTATCAAATGTCCCTCATATATACAGTCAAACAACGTGAAATCACTTGGCATGAAATCCCGTTTGATGCAAAGTAAAAGCAGTTGTTGGTACTTAAAACTTAATGTTAATTTATTCGTTTAACACAAACAATTTCAGCGGTCCCATCAACTTAACGTTAAAAGGGTTTGGCTGTGCAGTATTTTACAAATTCTGCATTTAGAAATGGGTAAAGCAAAAAAAGTGTATTAAGTTAATGCTTTTGAAACATGAAGGGACATTAAGAAAAGTACAATAAAGTATAAACTAAAATTAGTGTTGAGTGTTATTTAATTGGTTGATTGTGAATAAATGTCATTTAATTGTGATTTTTAGTACTTTCTTACCCAAATATTAAACCACAAAATTTTGATAACTAAGATGATAATTTAATCATTTTAGAATCTTCCATCAACGGCTGTGCATTAAGTCCACTTGACGGTTCATTTCCCATTTTAAACTTATTTCAGGTTGATGTATTAGAATGACCTGAAAGGGCGTCCAAATAATGCTGGACTTTAAGACCAATTTCGGTTTGTGGCATCCGAGTAAGAATGTTTAAGAGATTTTCTCGACTCTACAACTGTACAGGAGCTTCTACACAAGGATAGAAAAATCGACAGTAGTGGATAGTGCTGTCTGTCAGTTCTAAAAATCCCACCTGTTTTCACTTTTTTCCAAGCGACAGACAGAAACTCTCTTGGACAGTAAGTTTGAAATGAGAAACAGTTCTGTCTGTGAAGAGACTCGCATGACCTTCGACAGCCAATAATCTTCCGGCCAGAATTCTTCCGCTTTTTTTTCTTTCTGCCCCACTTTCGTTTTGAAGGATTAACTGAGCAAGTATCGAAAACATTTATTAAAAATTAGTGCAGGGTTAAAATAATAGATGCAACCAAGGTGGAATTCCAACGATAAATCGAAATATCTTAAAGCTTTTCAGAATTATGAACTTTTTGGGAATATTTGCCATTTGGATTATTCCAATAAAATTAAAAGAGACAAAATACTTTTGGAGCTTTATGAAGATTTAGTTGTGATGAATATTGTTGAAGTCAATATTCCATTTTTAAGGAATAAAATAAAAAGCAAAAAAACGACACATAAGCAAAAATATCTTTAAGTTGCTGCTTCTAAAACAGGAACTGAAGAATTATATATACAGTAAAACAGGCACTTACCCAGGTGGAGGGATATATCCCCTACCGAAATATCTCAGTTTACTTTTAGAACGCTAAAACCAAAAGATATTTTGTTTAAAATAAAAAATTTATTCGAAATATTTTTAAATTCCTCAACATATGTTGAAAAATATATGTAACTAACTATATTTGGCATTAATAACAAACATAATGAGGAACTTGCACAAGTGAGGAAAATGAATATTTTTTGTATTTTCTAGTGTTATCCAACAAATATATTTGAGCAGTGCAATTATTTTTTATCTTTATGCTTTCAATTAATCAAAAATCGAGTTTGAAATTAGCCGAAATCAAAGCAAAAGTCACGTGACCAAAAACGCGACGTGGTTACGCAGAGATAAAGTCGCAAAACGAGAGAGAAACCACAGTCATTCCTCGTCTAAAACAGGTTTTAGACTGGTTCATTATCTGCGCATTGATGTTTCACGCAAAAATGGCTTTTTCCCGCCAAATCGCAAAGTGAAAAACTAAATATTTTTTTAACTATCTATCCGATCTCAAATTTTTGAAAGAATGGTATTTTTTTCCTGATTTTTTCTCTTTTATTTAAAAATGAAACCAAAAAACGTGAAAGTTCCTCATTGTTATGATTTACCGAGATATAATTTCCTATCCCTTCCCGAGAAGTCTCTGGCTACACCCTTGCAGTAAAAACTAAGTTGATTCAACTCTGCAGATACGTTTTTTAGAGAAATGATATTTTCGAGACCATCCATTTCTAATCTGGCAAGTTTTAAATTACTAAACATATAAAAACCTTAAAATAGTATATGAATGTTAATACTTATGTTTGATGAAATTTATGTCTTAGTAGGTAACTTAAAGACATATAAATGAATTATTTTCAAAAATTTTACTTTCTTCGTATTCATTTTTTATTAATATATATATAGCTTATAAATTATTTTCTTCTTTTAAACGTTAAACAATATTTTTTCACATTTAAGTATTTATTTTTAAACATCGGTGGTGGTAATTTTGTGCCAAAAAATCCCTAAATAAGAAGCTTTAAAAGTTATAACTACTTATTAAAATTGTTAACGACAATTCTACGACATTTTCTGTACTCTTGAGGGTTTTCAATTAAAAATTCGTGAATAATTATTTCGGATATACTGAGAATATCTCTTTTACAAACCCAGTTTTTGACCCATGAGATTATGCGCCAAATTAAAATTTAAAATATTTTTTAATTCTTCATTCAACTACGCATTTAATTCACCCACAGCTTCGTCAAAAGCTTCATTATAGTCCGACACCAATCTAACAATTAAATCGCAAACACTTCTTTACACTTTCTCAACCAATTCAGAATTAAAACGCAATCAAACATCTATCTTCAACTCCAAATTACTAACCGTTTTACTTTGCGTACTCACCGTTTTACTATCCTCATGTAAATGTCCCTTATGGCATACCCCTTAGATAAGTGAAATGGTCTCAGGGTTATGCCGGAAAAAAAGATGTTAATAATGGACAGTGATAGATTGATTTCACATAAGAGAAATAATATATTTCATTTTAAAAAATTCAAATCCTATGCAATTGAATCCAAATAATTTTTAAGTTGGAAATAAATATTTTAAATTTAGTTTAGTAATGTATTTTATCTACAGAACCAGTACTTATTGAAAGGAATAGGACAACCGACTTTCTTCTTACATGTATGCAGATGTTTATAATAATACATATATATAATAAGGGTGAGGTTGGGATACACAAAGCAGTGATGATAGGTCAAGGGGTATGCAAGGAAAAAAAGGTTGAGAAATGCTGGAGTACAGCACAGTATTACAGTTTAAGAGACAGCAACACTTTCAGTCATTTTTCACTGACTGAATTGTGTAACAATTGTTAGCTAATAGGTAATGTCAAAAATTTAATTCAGATGCCTTGACTGTGGTGGTTGTAGGCGGAGAGGTGCTAAGAATATGTAAAAAAAATTTAAATAAAGTTGTTTTATACCACCAGATGAAATTTTTTTCTACTTGTGAATTTAGACTATTTAATGATGTTTTTAGGTATCTAGCTGGTATTCTGATGATAGATTATACTTCAGCATCTTGTTTGCTAATGTAAAAAGCAAATTTTTAAAAATTATTTTACTCTGGCTGAAAATTCTACACCAGAGAGTTATTTAGATATTAAGCGAAGGCACGCAACCACTTCTTGGTCTATGGCAAGTAAAAGTTTTCTGGCATGACCATATAGCCCGACAGATAACTGCTAATTTAGGTACCTCATTGAGCATCATTCTATGCCAGGGGAAAAATGAATTAGTTGAATTCAATTCAATGACTAAACGACTTGCTTCAATGACAATGATTCAATGATTTGCAAATAATAAGCATTCTTTTGTTTGGTAACTTACACTTTTTAATTTTCATCGAGGAAGGGTACAGACAAGTTCTATGTCGAATACATGCGTCTTAAATGTTAGCCAAATAACTTTTAAAAAATGCAATTAAATATGCATCATACTCGAGGAATCGATTTAAAGAACCCGAATTTTGTCTACATCTCGGGCAATAAAAATCAACATATTTGTAAACATTTATTAGTTATATCTTTATTAATAATACAAACACACATATTACATAAAAAAAAAGCAAGAAATTAGACTTTATTTACATGCTAAGTAAATAATTTCTTTAAAATTTAAAATGCACTAATTTCTGATAAATATTTTAACACACCTGGGAATATATTTCCATAAAAGAAAGTATGTATTTTTGCTATCATTTAAAGGATGGAGCTGCCATATATTTTTATTCATTAAAAATTAATTTTTTGAACTCAAATCTATTACAATCAGTATTGTATGTTGAATGAATTAAAAGAACACTTAAAATTACTATTTTTAAAATTAAAATCCCAGCTCTTTAATAAATTAAAATTTAGCAAGTGTAAAGTTTCAAAGCATATAAGTACCTACTCTAAAAAGTATTTTTTGAGTTTAGATTTCCTTTAGTATGAATAATAGCAGAATTAACACTTATACAAAATTAGTTTTACTTCACATCGAAAAAGAGGTAAATCCGTAACAAATGCTTTAAATTTGTTTTTCTGAAAAAGTTATTCATATTATGAACAGGTTTAAAGAATACAATCCCATGCAAGTTTGATCTTTTTTCTAATGACTTAAATTTAATCTTGAATAACTAACTTCTTGAACATTCAATTTATTTCCGGCTACCTGCTGTTTCTGTTAGCATACATAAACAAAACGGATCAACTCTAGTAACCATAGTTGAAACGACAAAAATATTTTTTTTTGCCAAGTTGAGGCATCAAGAAACATTTTGGCTGAGTTAAATTGCAGCCAGATTGTAACCTTTCCGTGATGTTCATTTCCACCAATCAGCGTTTGCAGCTGGTAGGAAGATTCGTTCCTCGTAACTAAATGAGGTTGTAGAAGTCAAGCGAGTTGTTGAAGGAGTGCATCAAATAGGGGGGTATGTTTATAATCAAATGCATTTTAACTAGTTACTAGCAAGGAAAAGTGATGCTGGGATGCTGAAGGATTTAGTGTTAGCCCGCATGGTAAGGCCAGATAGTAAAAAAGGGATAGTTGAGTATTTAAGCGATCAATTTGACAAGCATCATGATCTAGATGCTACTTATCGGATGATGGACAAATTACATGAGCAAATACCTAAAATTAAAGAAGTATGCTTTAAAAACACCCTAATCCTGATTCCCAATAAAGAGATTAGCCTAGAATTTTTTTTATGTCACTACACTATACTTTGAATCAGTAGAAATAGATGAGCTAAGAGCCTTTGGCTATAGTAAAGATCATCGCTTTAATACTACACAATTAGTTCTTGCCCTAGCAACTAATGAGGATGGACTGCCACTGGGGTACGAATTATTTAATGACAACACTGCAGAAGTTAGGATGTTAATTAAAGCAATAAATAGCTGGCAAGCATATCTTAAATTTAAAGATGTCTGTTTTATTGCTGATCCTGCAATGTTTAGTAAAGCTAACTTGCAAGCTCTTGATGAAGGTGGTTATCGTTATATTGTGGCAGCAAAGCTTAAAACACTCAAGAAAGTAGAAATATTATCAGAGAAAAACCATAAGCCAGGGGTCATAGGCAATGATTTAACTTGGATTGCCAATCTAGAACATGATGGTAAACGTCTAATTACCAGTTATAAATCTAAAAGGGCCATTAATGATAGACAAAAAAAAAAAAATTTAGATAAAATTAATACGACTATTGGTGAGTTTGGTAGTACTAAAAAACTTATATCTAATAATGGAGTAAAAAAATATACTTCTAGTGAAAATGGCAAGAGCTATATTGACGCAGAGAAGATAGAGCAGGATGTGTTGTGGGATGGCATACATGGGGTAATCACCAATGACCAGACTATAACTCCACATGAAGCAAAATATGATAGATTATGGGTAATTGAAGAGCAATTTAGAATCAATAAACATAATTTACAAATGCATCCAATTTTTCACTGGACTAAGCAAAGGATAGAAGCACACATAGCTGTGTGTTATATGAGTTTTGCAGTGCTTAAAACTATAGAATACAAGGTTGCTCTGACCCAAAAGATCAGTGTAACTAACATCGTTGAATGATTAATATCAGTACAGGCTTCAATCTTAAGACATACAAAGACTGGTAATCTTTATAGACTACCAAGTGCAATAAAAAACGAAGCGAGAAAAATCTATAAAACCTTTAACATCAAACATTCAGACCATGTAGAAATATATTTAAAATAACAAAATAATGTTGTGCCTAAATTTTAAAAACACCAGCTTTATGAGCCTTCCAAGCTTATGCCTTATTAAAAAATGCTGAAGTCAGGAAGAGATATATTTTCTTCTTGATTTTTCTTGTGCAGTTTCTTCACGTATAACATGAGCCCAACATTGTTGAGAAGATAATCCTAAAGGTAATCCCTCCATTGTAAACATCAAGGCATTATGCATAATCAATCTCCCATTTTATGTTTTGTGTAAGACTTCGAGACGCTACCATAGTTTAAAAAAATTATTTGTATAAAAGTATAAGTATAAACACACAATTATTATTATTATTATTATTATTTAATTTTTGGAAGTGCTCTTGAGCTATTTTGAGATTATTAAAGTAATATTAACAAAAATATTTAAAGTTGTCGTTTTCACTCTCCCCCCCCCCCCCCCCCACACACACACACAGAAAAAAAAAGATACGTTTTTAAAGATAAATACGTTTGTAACGATGCAACATAGCATTCCCATACCTTTTTATTTTACACTACACCACTGTTGTTGGTCACTTAAAAATTCAAGGACTTTCAAGGACCTTATCCTTTTTTCAAGGACTTTCAAGGACCAAATTTCATTAAAAAAAATTCAAGGACTTTCCAGGACTTTCAAGGACCGTGGGAACCCTGGATAATGATGATGATGACCCGCGTAGTGTGGTGTCAAGCACCGAGGTTAGAAAACGAATCGCAAAATTTTTAATTCTAACCTCAGTGTCCATTTTTTGTAGTCAAAAAACAGGAGCTTATTGTATGGCAAGTGATATTAAAAATCAACAACAAAACGAATTAACAAATGAAAAAAATAATAACAGTACCAGTGAAGACGCAACTAAAACTAGCAATGAAACAAATAATATCGATAATGACATTTCTCTTGAGTTAGAACAAGTTAAGAAAAAACTAAAATTAGCTAATTTAGTCCACCAAGACTTTATAAAAAATGTATCACTTAGCATAAAAACTTCCTGCATCGGTATTTGGTCAGGTGCTTTAGTACTATATGAAGTAGAGAATGATCCTAGCAAGAAGCAATCTATAGCCAACATTACCAATTGTGCCAAGGAGCTTATCAATTACTCCGGTGATATATTAGACTTTGCTAAGTCACATTCAAGCTTGACAGCTACCAAAGCCTTAGCACCTCACATCTTACAAAAAATTGATCCTAAGAAGTTAGTAAATAGAGTTATTACTAAACTAATACCATCTGCTAATTATAAAGGCATAAAGCTCGTTGCTAATTTTCAGCATGATCTTGCGGATGTGGTCATTGCCGATAGTTATCGACTTGAGGCAATATTAGATCAATTAGTTAGTAATGCCATTAATTTTACCGAGAAAGGTAGTATTATTATCACCACCAATTTTTTTGCTGCTCCAACCTTCGAATTAGAAAATATCTATAATGAAAATAATATTAAAAATACCCGTGCTAAGGAAGATATTTTGCAATTCATCGTTCATGATACCGGTATAGGTATGTCCAAAGACCAACAACAATATCTTTATAAGCAATTAAACAATCTTGACTCTTCTACTAGTAAAGATAGTGCTGAGGAAGTGGATTTAGGTTTAGGCTTAAATTTAGTCAAACAGTTTATCTTTGAACTAAATAGTAAAATTAACGTTAACAGCCATCAAGGTAAGAGTACAACTTTTACTTTACAAATACCAGTTAAATTACCATTAGTTAAGGATATTATTGAAGACATGATTAACAACATAGCTAATAGGAGGTTTTAAATCAATAATTGATTATCAATACTAACTGAAGTTTTGACAAAAATATAACAGAGAAGCAAGGCTACTCTAGTATTACCTTCTATAATTAGTATTAATTAGGCTTTTAGTATATTAATATATATTGTTCAAAACCTCGTTAAATTACTATCAAAGTTTTATACTAATTCTATAGTATATTAGATATATTGTATGTCAATAATTGTATTTATGGAAGGCTTGTAATCCTGTGCTATCAGCTTACATAGGTTTATTTTGACTGAAAGAAAAAATCTTTTTCTCACTAAAATTTTCATTAAAGAATAAATATTTAGTTCTGAATTTGATCCATTTTTGTCAAAACTTCAGTACTAACCACCGTTGCAATAAATAATTATTAGAATACTGAAACATTTTCAATACAAACATATTTCTAAAAAATATAGTTTTTATTGAGTGTTTTAACGTTACAAATTAACCTCAAACGTTCATAAAACCTAGCTCTGCTCTTATAAATTAATTGGCAACTCGGGTTAACATATATCTTCATGAGAATAATATTGGAGATGATGGAGCAAAGATAATATAGTTAAACCTATTGAATTAGGTGGAAAGATATGGTATGAATTAAAATTGGACTTTGGACAAAATCATCAAAAATATTCACTAATATCCTACTCAACAGTAAGATTAAAAGTGATTATTTATCGACTAATAAATACCTAAATATCTAGTAACAACACTCAATAAACTGTATCAATCCCTTATAATCAAAGCTTTTATAATAAATCTTATTGACATAAGTGACTATTACAATAACATTGAACACACAATTAATATACAAATTGCATTCTTTGAGGGTTTGAAAAAACATACTAAAATCTCACACCCCCAAAGAATACAATTTGAACAAACTCCAGGTTACAGCAAAGTAAATTATTAAAACTAAATTTCCTATTTTTGTAGATAAGATTTTGTCCAAAGTCCAGTTAAAAATAAGGTAACAGAAACTAGCAAATTATTGCTATGTTTTTTTCCACCTAGTTCAACAGGTTTGACTATAGCGGAGTTTTTGAACAATAATAACACGTGGGGATATATGGCAATAAGCTCAGGAAATATAACTAATGAAATGATACAGCAGTATATTGATGAGCAAGAAGGTGATTCGAAGATTTCTCATCGATTCCACTTTAGTCAATTCAGGATGATTTGGTGCTAGGAGCAATGTCTTGTAAGGTGAATGACGAGTAATGATGTCACCAACTTCTCCTGAATTGACTATATAATAATCTCAGATAAAGAAGTATCACCTACTAACTCTGATGAATATGCATCAATATTTTCTTGTTGTAAAGTCAGCTTATTGTTATAGTAATGGGTACTTTGATCTTGTTCTTCTTGTAAAGAACCATTTATTTCTGTTACAATATCTATTTTTGAATCAAGAGATTTTACCTGTGCTTCTAATTCTGTATTGTTATACTCTGTTCTTATACTGTCAATAATTTCTACTATATCTTCTTTAGTTGATCTAATATTTGGTAACCTATTTGCTATGTTTTTAATTAGAATTAGCGATATATCTGCACATGTTCTAGAATCAATTTGTTGCAAATCAGAACAAATAATATTTACAGATTTAACTCCTGAAGCTATAAGATCCTTCCTTATTTCTTCTAAACTACTACTAAATTCTGATTTTATACTAAGTGGATCAATTATTGATACAATGTCATTCTTTTTAAAGAGAACTACGGCATGATCACTAGTAATTCCTTTAATTAGTAAAATACTTAAATATTGATTATTATGATATATCGCTTTCTTAACACTTACTGTATCAAGAACTGAATCAATTTGTATCTCTGATTTTAGCATCAATTGTATATTATACTCAATAGATTCTAGATCCATTCCTTCATCTTCTTGCCAAATCATTCCACAAATATTTTGATTTTGAGAATTTAAAAAAGCAGTAGGAGCTTTTCTAAATTTTTTACATTCTTTATTTAATGACTTGAATACCTGATCGAAATCTACTATTACTGTCCCATCATTTACATTTATATATTCTTCGATAAGAGAATTTAAATATTTTGTTCTTGCACCTATTTCATCAAAACAAAGATTATGCAATTGTTTAAAAGTAGAACAAGTTTTGGTTCCTGCTCCATTTAATAATTTGTTAGATAATTTATTTAGATC
The DNA here is from genome assembly GCA_963978545.1 of Linyphia triangularis. Lineage (NCBI taxonomy): Eukaryota > Metazoa > Arthropoda > Arachnida > Araneae > Linyphiidae > Linyphia > Linyphia triangularis. Next base: position 17,518,542 of record OZ021730.1, read on the forward strand.
AAAAAGTTCTTTTTCAGCTAAGAAATGACTTAAATATTCTTTTTTTGCATGGAAACAGAGTGCATGAAAATCTTTTAGAATAGAAGCGGCGTTAGCTCCTGTTAGAGATAATATATTGGACAAATTACGCAGAGTAAAACCTGAATCAGTGAAATCACTTAAACGTTCTTTTATGCTGCCATCCTCATTAAAGCAAACTGTGTGAAAATCTTTTAAAGCAGAACAAATATTAGCTCTTGCTCCATGTAACACATGAGATAAAAGATCTGGTGTAAACTTTGCCTTAATGAAATCACTTAAATATTTTGTTGGCTTTCCTTCATTATCAAAACAAAATTCATAGAATTTTTCTAAACTATTTACTGCTTGACTCAGAATACTACATAAATCACTAGGCCTAAAATTTACCTTTGGTTTAGTAAAATCACTTAAATATTTCGTTGGCTTTCCTTCTCTATCAAAACAAATATTATGGAATTTTATTAAAATAAATGCAGCCTTAGTTCCTGCTGCACAAAGTGCACAAGATAAATTACTCATTTTAAAACCTGCTTTAGTAAAATCCTCAAAATATTTTGTTTTGCGTCCATTCTCGTCAAAGCAAATTTTATGAAAATCTTTTAAAGCAGAACAAGCATTAACTCCTGCTCCACTTAAAGTACCGGATAAATTGCTCATCTTAAAACCTACTTTAGTGAAATCCTCTAAATATCTTGTTTTGTGTCCGTTCTCGTCAAAGCAAATTTTATGAAAATCTTTTAAAACAGAATAAGCAGTAACTCCTGCTCCACCTAAAATACTGGATAAACTACTCATCTTAAAATCTGCTTTAGTGAAATCCTCTAAATATCTTGTTTTGTATCCGTTCTCGTCAAAGCAAATTTTATGAAAATTTTTTAAAACAGAACAAGCATTAACTCCCGCTCCACTTAAACTATTGGATAAACTACTCATCTTAAAATCTGCTTTAGTGAAATCCTCTAAATATTGTGTTGGATTCCCTTCATTATCAAACCAAAGATCATACAGATCCTCAAAAGCTTGCTTAGCATTAGCTCCTGCCCCACTTAAAATACTAGATATATTAGATAAATTTACTCCATTGTCTTCTAGAGTTTGTAAATACTTTGTTGGATTTCCTTCATTATCAAACCAAAGCTTATAAAGCTTCTCAAACGTTTTTTTCACTTTAGCTCCTGTTCCACGTAAAATACTAGATACATTAGATAGATTTATTTCATTGTCTTCTAAAGTTTGTAAATACTTTGTTGGATTTCCTTTATTATCAAACCAAAGATCATACAGATCCTCAAAAGCTTGTTTAGCTTTAACTCCTGTTCCATGTAAAATACTAGATACATTAGATAGATTTACTCCATTGTTTTCTAGATTTTGTAAATATTTTGTTTTCTCTCCTTTCTCGTCAAACCAAAGATCATACAGATCCTTAAAAATTTGCTTAGCTTTAACTCCTGTTCCATGTAAAATACTAGATACATTAGATAGATTTACTCCGTTGTCTTCTAAAGTTTGTAAATATTTTGTTTTCTCTCCTTTCTCGTCAAACCAAAGATCATACAGATCCTCAAAAGCTTGCTTAGCTTTAATTCCTGTTCCATGTAAAATGCTAGATACATTAGATAGATGTATCCCGTTATCTTTTAGATTTTGTAAATATTTTGTGTTTTCTCCTTTCTCGTCAAACCAAAGATCATACAGATCCTTAGAAACTTGCTTAGCTTTAGCTCCTGCTTTACCTAAAATACTCGATATATTAGATAGATTTATTTCGTTGTTTTCTAAAGTTTGTAAAAATTTTGTTTTTTCTCCTTTCTCGTCAAACCACAGATTATACAGATCCTCAAAAGCTTGCTTAGCTTTAGCTCCTGCTCCACTTAAAATACTAGATATATTAGGTAGATATACTTCGTTGTCTTCTAAAGTTTGTAAATATTTTGTTTTCTTTCCGTATTTATCAAACCAAAGATTATACAGATCCTTAAAGGCTTGCTTAGCTTTAGCTCCTGTTCCACTTAAAATACTAGATATATTAGATAGATTTACTCCGTTATCTTCTAGATTTTGTAAATATTTTGTTTTTTCTCCTTTCTCATCAAACCAAAGATCATACAAATCCTTAAAAATGTGCTTAGCTTTAGCTCCTGCTTTACTTAAAATACTAGATATAATAGATATATTTACTCCGTTATCTTCTAGATTTTGTAAATATTTTGTTTTTTCTCCTTTCTCATCAAACCAAAAATCATACAGATCCTTAAAAGTTTGTTTAGCTTTAACACCTGTTCCACTTAAAATACTAGATATATTAGATAGATTTACTCCGTTGTCTTCTAGAGTTTGTAAGTATTTTGTTTTTTCTCCTTTCTCATCAAACCAAAGATTATACAGATCCTTAAAGGCTTGCTTAGCTTTAGCTCCTGTTCCACTTAAAATACTAGATATATTAGATAGATTTACTCCGTTGTCTTCTAGAGTTTGTAAGTATTTTGTTTTTTCTCCTTTCTCATCAAACCAAAGATCATACATATCCTTAAAAGTTTGTTTAGCTTTAGCTCCTGTTCCACTTAAAATACTAGATATATTAGATAAATTTACTCCGTTGTCTTCTAGAGTTTGTAAATATTTTGTTTTTTCTCCTTTCTCGTCAAACCAAAGATCATACAGATCCTTAAACGCTTGCTTAGCTTGAACTCTTGCTTTACTTAAAATACTAGATATATTAGATAGATTTACTCCGTTGTCTTCTAGAGTTTGTAAATATTTTGTTTTTTCTCCTTTCTCATCAAACCAAAGATTATACAGATCCTCAAACGCTTGTTTCACTTTAGCTCCTGTTCCACCTAAAATACTAGATATAGTGGGTAAGTTTATTCCATTGTCTTCTAGATTTTGTAAATATTTTGTTTTTTCTCCTTTCTCATCAAACCAAAGATCATACAGATCTTTAAAAGCTTGCTTAGCTTTAGCTCTTGTTTTACCTAAAATACTAGATATAGTGGATAGATTTATTCCATTGTCTTCTAGAGTTTGTAAATATTTTGTTTTTTCTCCTTTCTCATCAAACCAAAGATCATACAGATCTTTAAAAGCTTGCTTAGCTTTAGCTCCTATTCCAGTTAAAATGCTAGATATATTAGATAGATTTACTCCATTGTTTTCTAAAGTTTGTAAATATTTTGTTTTTTCTCCTTTCTCATCAAACCAAAGATCATACAGATCCTCAAACGCTTGCTTAGCTTGAGTTCTTGCTCCACCTAAAATACTGGACATGTTATAATGAACTTGATTTTTATACAGAACATTGAACATGTCGCTGCCTTTTTTTGTATCTAAAAAATCTCTAAATTTTGAATAATTAGAACCAGTTGTTATGCTTTTAACAAATTTACTTTTTGATTTATTTGCTTCATCAATGTTTATACTTTGAATCATTTGATCATTAACTCCAGAAAATTTGGTCATTTTATCCACTCCATCTAAATCACTACATGATAAATCTGATTCATTTAGTCGTAACCTTTTTACTTTTACATTTTCTTCATCTTCAGTATTTATTTTTCTCTTTCGTACTTTTCGATTTTCATTCTGATGTAATAACTTGGAATTTGATCTGAAATTAATATTTTGACCATTAGATATATTTTTAGGTCTTGAGTTATATGGCATATGATCTCCTTAAATATTGTACGCTATCAGAGGCAATATTAGCTTTTTGAGTTACTTAGAATACTGGGATGTTAAATTCATGGTGTTCTAAAGCCTTTATTAAACTACAGTGTTCATTGTTTGCTTGCATCAAGTGTAGTTTTCCAAAACATATTCATTACTCAATTTTACCACGGACTACAACTGGGATAACAATGGTAAAATATTTAAAATGTTTTGTCTACCTTTATAATTTGGCATTGCCTAAAAGCAGTTGATAAGGTAACCAAATGTTTTAAAAAAGAGTAGCAGGTAGATAGCTCTAACATAATGATAGATTTTTTCAGTAATCTCTTACTATCTTTTTTGCAATAACACACAAATCAGGCCTTGCAACAGATTTTAATTTGGTCCCTAGGAAAAAAAGGGACCATTCTCTTCTAAAAAAGGGACTTTTAGGGACCTTAATTTTTAAGAGCACCGATGTTATGAATAGTTCCCATTACTTTCAAAACTAAATATTATACACATTATTGTAAGTTTACAAGAAAACAAACATACACAATCTACATTTTAAAACTATTCTAAATTAGCTAGTTCTTTAGAAAACACTGTAACAGCTCAATCTGTTTAAAAAAATTTTACAAATAAACAACTAATGTATATTTATGGCATAATGATTATATTTTCTTTTGAAATTAGCATCATTTTGTATAATGAAATAGGATATCCAAACCAGATACTTCTACATCTATAATAGGATTAAAAATACACAAGGATCCAAAAAATTACTAGAAAAAGATTTAATTATTAATTAATATTTCTATAAAACATATTTCTAAAAAATATAGTTTTTATTGAGTGTTTTAATGTTACAAATTAACCTCAAACGTTCATAAAACCTAGCTCTGCTCTTATAAATTAATTGGCAACTCGGGTTAACATATATCTTCATGAGAATAATATTGGAGATGATGGAGCAAAGATATTAGATAAACCTATTGAATTAGGTGGAAAGATATGGTATGAATTAAAAATAAGGTAACAGAAACTAGCAAATTATTGCTATGTTTTTTTCCACCTAGTTCAACAGGTTTGACTATAGCAGAGTTTTTAAACAATAATAACATGTGGGGATATATGGCAATAAGCTCAGGAAATATAACTGATGAAATGATGCAGCAGTATATAGATGAGCAAGAAGGTGACGATGATCGATTTCTCATCGATTCCACTTTAGTCAATTCAGGATGATTTGGTGCTAGGTGCAATGTCTTGTAAGGTGAGTTACGAGTAATGATGTCACCAACTTCTCCTGAATTGACTATATAATAATCTCAGATAAAGAAGTATTACCTATTAACTCTGATGAATATGCATCAATATTATCTTGTTGTAAAGTCAGCTTATTGTTATAGTAATGGGTACTTTGATCTTGCTCTTCTTGCAAAGAACCATTTATTTCTGTTACAATATCTATTTTTGACGCTATTCTTGAATCAAGAGATTTGACCTGTGCTTCTAATTCTGTATTGTTATACTCTGTTCTTATACTGTCAATAATCTGTACTATATCTTTAACTGATCTAATATCTGGTAACCTATTTGCTATGTTCTTAATTAGAATTAGCGATATATCTGCACATGTTCTAGAATCAATTTGTTGCAAATCAGAACAAATAATATTTACAGATTTAACTCCTGAAGCTATAAGATCCTTCCTTATTTCTTCTAAACTACTACTAAATTCTGATTCTATACTAAGTGGATCAATTATTGATATAGTATCATTCTTTTTAAAAAGCACTACGGCATGATCACTACTAGTTCCTTTAATTAGTAAAATACTTAAATATTGATTGTTATGACACATCACCTTTTTAACGCTTATTGTATCAAGAACTGAATCAATTTGTAGTCCTAATTCTAGCATCAATTGTATATTATACTCAATAGATTCTATATCCATTCCTTCACCTTCTTGACAAATCATTCCACAAACATCTTGCTGTTGAAAATTTAAAGAAGCAGCAGGAGCTTTTCTAAATTTTGTACATTCTTCATTTAATAAATTGAATATCGTATTAAAATCTACTATCCTATCATTTGTACATTTTGTGATAAGGGAATTTAAATATTGTGTTTTTTTACCTATTTCATCAAAACAAAGATCATGCATTTTTTTAAAAATGGAACAAACATTGGTTCCTGCTCCATTCAATAATTTATTAGATAATTTATTTGGATTAAAAAGTTCTTTTTCAGCTAAGAAATGATGTAAATATTCTTTTTTTTCATGAAAACAGAAACTATGAAAATTACTTAAAATAGACGCAGCGTTAACTCCTGACATAGACAATATTCTAGTTAAATTATACAGCGTAAAACCTGTATCAATGAAATTATTTAAATATTCTGTTTTGCTTCCATCCTCATTAAAGCAAATTTTATGCAAATCTTTTAAAGCAGAACAAACTTTAGCTCCTGCTCCATGCAACACTTGAGATAAACGCTTTGGAGTAAACTCTGCCTTGATGAAATCACTTAAATATTTCGTTGGATTTCCTACACTGTCAAAACAAAAATCATGGATTTTTTCTAAATTACATACTCCTTGACTCAGGATATTGCATAAATCACTCGGTCTAAAATTTATCTCTTCCTTAGTAAAATCACTTAAATATTTCATTGAATTTCCTGCATTATCAAAACAAATATTATGGAATTTTTTTAAAACAGACGCAGCGTTAACTCCTGATAAACAGAGTGCACAAGATAAATGACGCATTTTAAAACCTGCATTAGTGAAATCTTCTAAATATTTTGTTTTGTTTCCGTCTTCATTAAAGCAAACTTTATGAAAATCTTTTAAAGCAGAATAAGCATTAGGTCCTGCTCCACCTAAACTACCTGATAGATTAATCATTTTAAAACCTGCGTTAGTGAAATCCTCTAAATATTTTATTGGATTTCCTTCATCATCAAACCAGAGATTATAAAGATTCTCAAAAGCTTTCTTAACTTGAGCTCCTGCTTTATGTAATATATTAGATATACTGGATAGATTTACTCCATTTTTTTCCAGAGTTTGTAAATATTGTGTTTTTTCTCCTTTCTCATCAAACCAGAGATTATAAAGATCCTCAAAAGCTTGTTTAACTTGAACTCTTGCTCCACTTAAAATACTAGATATATTAAATAGATTTACTCCATTTTTTTCTAGAGTTTGAAAACACTCTGTTTTCTTTCCTTTCTTATCAAATAAAAGACAATAAAGATCCTCAAAAGCTTGTTTAGCTTTTACTCCTGTACCACTTAAAATATTAGATATATTAGATAGATATACTCCATTTTTTTCTAAAGTTTGTAAATATTGTGTTTTTTCTCCTTTCTCATCAAACCAGAGATTATAAAGATCCTCAAAAGCTTGTTTAGCTTTTGCTCCTGTCCCACTTAAAATATTAGATAGATATACTCCATCTTTTTCTAAAGCTTGTAAATATTTTGTTGGATTTCCTTCATTGTCAAACCAAAGATTATAAAGATCCTCAAAAGCTTGTTGAGCTTGAGCTCCTGCCCCGCCTAAAATACCAGATACACTAGATAGATTTACGTTGTGTTTTTCTAGAGTTTGTAAATATTGTGTTTTTTCTCCTTTCTCATCAAACCAAAGATTATAAAGATCCTCAAAAGCTTGTTGAGCTTGAGCTCCTGCCCCGCCTAAAATACCAGATACACTAGATAGATTTACGTTGTGTTTTTCCAGAGTTTGTAAATATTGTGTTTTTTCTCCTTTCTCATCAAACCAAAGATTATAAAGATCTTCAAAAGCTCGTTTAGCTTGTACTCTTGCTCCGCCTAAAATACCAGATACACTAGATAGATTTAAGTTGTGTTTTTCTAGAGTTTGTAAATATTGTGTTTTTTCTCCTTTCTTATCAAACCAAAGATCATACAAATCTTTAAAAGCTTTCTTAGCTTGAGTTCCTGTTCCATGTAAAATACTAGAAATATTAGGTAGTTTTACCCCATTTTTTTCTAGAGTTTGTAAATATTGTGTTTTTTCTCCTTTCTCATTAAACCAAAGATCATATATATCCTTAAAAGTTTGTTTAGCTTTAGTTTTTGTCCCACTTAAAATGCAAGAAATATTAGATAGATTTACGTTGTGGTTTTCTAGAGTTTGTAAATATTGTGTTTTTTCTCCTTTCTCATCAAACCAAAGATCATATATATCCTTAAAAGCTTTCTTAGCTTGAGTTCCTACTCCATTTAAAATACTAGAAATATTAGATAGATTTACGTTGTGTTTTTCTAGAGTTTGTAAATACTGTGTTTTTTCTCCTTTCTCATTAAACCAAAGATCATACAAATCCTTAAAAGCTTTCTTAGCTTGAGTTCCTGTTCCATGTAAAATACTAGAAATATTAGGTAGTTTTACCTCATTTTTTTCTAGAGTTTGTAAATATTGTGTTTTTTTTCCTTTCTCATCAAACCAAAGATCATACAAATCCTTAAAAGCTTTCTTAGCTTGAGCTCCTGTTCCATGTAAAATACTAGAAATATTAGGTAGTTTTACCCCATTTTTTTCTAGAGTTTGTAAATATTGTGTTTTTTCTCCTTTCTCATCAAACCAAAGATTATAAAGGTCCTTAAAAGCTTTCTTAGCTTGAGCTCCTGCTCCACTTAAAATGCTAGAAGTATTAGATAGATTCATGTTGTGTTTTTCTAGAGTTTGTAAATATTGTGTTTTTTCTCCCTTCTCATCAAACCAAAGATCATACAAATCCTTAAAAGCTTTCTTAGCTTGAGCTCCTGTTCCATGTAAAATACTAGAAATATTAGGTAATTTTACCCCATTTTTTTCTAGAGTTTGTAAATATTGTGTTTTTTCTCCTTTCTCATTAAACCAAAGAACATACAAATCCTTAAAAGCTTGTTTAGCTAGAGCTCCTACTCCATTTAAAATGCTAGAAATATTAGGTAGTTTTACCCCATTTTTTTCTAGAGTTTGTAAATATTGTGTTTTTTCTCCTTTCTCATTAAACCAAAGTTCATACAAATCCTTAAAAGCTTGTTTAGCTTGAGCTCCTACTCCATTTAAAATGCTAGAAATATTAGGTAGTTTTACCCCATTTTTTTCTAGAGTTTGTAAATATTGTGTTTTTTCTCCTTTCTCATCAAACCAAAGATTATAAAGGTCCTTAAAAGCTTTCTTAGCTTGAGCTCCTGCTCCACTTAAAATACTAGACATATTAGATAGTTTTACCCCATTTTTTTCTATAATTTGTAAATATTGTGTTTTTTCTCCTTTCTCATCAAACCAAAGATTATAAAGGTCTTTAAAAGCTTGTTTGGCACTAGCTCTTGCTCCACCTAAAGTACTAGACATATTACGATGAACTTGATTTTTATATAGAACATTAAACATATTACTGCTTTTGGGTGTATTTAAAAAATCCTCAAATTCTTGAAGATAAGACTTAGTTGCTATAGCTTTAGCAAATTTACTTTTTGCTTCATCAATGTTGATACTTTGAATCGCTTGATCATTAACTCCAGAAAATTTGGTCATTTTATCCACTCCATCTAAATCACTACATGATAAATCTGATTCATTTAGTCGTAACCTTTTTACTTTTACATTTTCTTCATCTTCAGTATTTATTTTTCTCTTTCGTACTTTTCGATTTTCATTCTGATGTAATAACTTGGAATTTGATCTGAAATTAATATTTTGACCATTAGATATATTTTTAGGTCTTGAGTTATATGGCATATGATCTCCTTAAATATTGTACGCTATCAGAGGTAATATTAGCTTTTTGAGTTACTTAGAATACTGGGATGTTAAATTCATGGTGTTCTAAAGCCTTTATTAAACTACAGTGTTCATTGTTTGCTTGCATCAAGTGTAGTTTTCCAAAACATATTCATTACTCAATTTTACCACGGACTACAACTGGGATAACAATGGTAAAATATTTAAAATGTTTTGTCTACCTTTATAATTTGGCATTGCCTAAAAGCAGTTGATAAGGTAACCAAATGTTTTGAAAAAGAGTAGCAGGTAGATAGCTCTAACATAATGATAGATTTTTTCAGTAATCTCTTACTATCTTTTTTGCAATAACACACAAATCAGGCCTTGCAACAGATTTTAATTTGGTCCCTAGGAAAAAAAGGGACCATTCTCTTCTAAAAAAGGGACTTTTAGGGACCTTAATTTTTAAGAGCACCGATGTTATGAATAGTTCCCATTACTTTCAAAACTAAATATTATACACATTATTGTAAGTTTACAAGAAAACAAACATACACAATCTACATTTTAAAACTATTCTAAATTAGCTAGTTCTTTAGAAAACACTGTAACAGCTCAATCTGTTTAAAAAAATTTTACAAATAAACAACTAATGTATATTTATGGCATAATGATTATATTTTCTTTTGAAATTAGCATCATTTTGTATAATGAAATAGGATATCCAAACCAGATACTTCTACATCTATAATAGGATTAAAAATACACAAGGATCCAAAAAATTACTAGAAAAAGATTTAATACATTATAATAGACAGTTAAATTACATGGCACACATTACATAGTATTGCAATAAACTGATTTAAATTGGTTTGGGACTTTTTACAAAGAAATTTGTTATCATGCTTCTTTTTTTTTCTATTTTGCGTTTTAAACCAACAACAGATTTCCTCTTTTCTTTACGCTTTCCACTGTTCTGCACAGCCCCTTCTAGCATAGCTTGAGCCACTTGTGCAGCTCCAAAATCATTTTTTGCAATTGCTTTTTTAAGTTTATTATTAGCTTCCTGCAAAAGTTCATCGACAGCTACAGTTTGCACGTCCTCTGAGCCCCTGGCTGCTTGCAAGTTGTTGATGTCCTTTTTGCTTTGCTCGAGAATCCGGAGCTTTTCCTTCTCAAGAGCTTTAGATTGCTCAGCAGCCACCCTCTCTTTTTCTGCCATTTCCGCTTTTACCTTCTCCTTCTCAAGGATCTCTGTAGCTTTTGTACGCTACCCTTGCAGAATCAACCAATTCTTTGGTGATGGGTACAAGGTGAGGTTTGTTATTGTACATCTTTAAACCATTGGCTACATTTAAAATAGCATTCAGAGAACGTACTGACATAGAAGATCTATCTTCCGTCAGCACACACGCTGATTTAGAAAAACCTCTTTCTACGACCGCACTACCATGGGAAAGAGCCAAAACAGCCTTCACAACCATTGTAAGGTTTGGAAACTTTAAAAGTCCTTCTGTTGTTTTAAAGGTTTGTAGTTGAGCCCAATATCTCTCAACTTGTTTTTCATTTGCAAGTGTTTCCAAATTGAAAAGCACAACTTCATCCATTAATTTTTCTTCATCATAAGGTACAGGCAAGCAAGAGGCCATAAGTTTGAAAGCTTTCGGCTTGTGATCTTGGTTGTCTGGGTTTAAACAACCAAATCTTCTTAACACTCTTGAAAACATTACATTTTTCTCCAGAATGTATTTCCCTGCTGCAGTATAATGGCGACGAGTAAGTAAAATAAACTCTTTTTCAGAGCTTGACAAGTGAGCAAGGAGGCTTGATAACTCGTCTCCAATGACCATAAACTTGACAGGCAAAAGATTTTCTACATAGAATATATTTTCTGTCATCCCCTTTTTGAACGACTGAATGGCCTCTTTTTTACATGACCGACCCATTATGCTTACAACAAGGTTTTTAATATGCTCATGCAAAACATGAATTAAAGATTCATTTCTCTGATATAAACCTGTAAATAGTAAAGGCACTTAAGCATATAAATTTCAGTTCAGCCTTGTGTTTTTCCTTAAAAGTGGGAGGATCCTCTTATAGGCATTTGTTTTTAATAAATTCCCCTGCTTTGTAGGTATGAACTTTAAGAAGTACTCAATCACAGCATCCCAATGATCGAGCAATCACTGGGATGCTGATTCAATTGTTAGCCATCTAGAGTTAACATGCTTAATGAAGTGCAAATTAGGCAGGGTTTTTTTTTGTCCAAAATGGTAGAGAAGTCCTCTCACCTGGATGGCCAGTCTTTAAAAAACTTATGAATCATTATAATCAACTCAGAAGCATCTGAGCCCAGTTCTTCTAAACCTTTTTGATAAGCATTGAGGATCATGTGAATGTTGCAGAAGCCCAAATTAATGAGCCCCTTTCCTCTCGCTGATTTCACATCTTCATTTAAAAAAATGTCTCCAGATGGCAGGTCGACACAATGTTTCGGTCTTCGGACCAAAATCTAACAGCTGTTTGCAATTCTTTTGCCCCAGCGTTGTTTGTGGTTTCGTCAAATAACAAAGTATAGTATGATGACCCGATATCTTTTAGAAGTTTTTTCCTGAAGTGCGAACCTAGCGCATCACTTATCAAATATTGCGCCTTTGTTGGATTTAACGAAAATTCATCAAGAACAGCCCCAGGAGTGGGAAACATAGCTCGAAAAACATGAGCTATATCCCGAGAAAAATTTGTTTGAATATCGCCCGAAACCATTTTCAAACACCAAATCAGTTCTGCCGTATGGGCCGAGTCTTTCACACTATAGAGACGAATCCCAACAGCTGAGGCTTTATCATTAGTTGATAATTGCAGCTGGTTTGCATGGAGTTTTTGTTGACACATTTTCTTATGCCTTTCCGTTTCAAAATGCTGATGTATGTAATAAAAACCTTTAAATGTTGAAATAAGGTTCTCGTAAAAACGGTTTGACCCCAAACAGAAATCTTGTATCCACTAGAATCTTTGAATCTTTTCTTTCAAGCCACTCACTTTGAAATTTGCACTTTCCCATTATTTTGAATCGTAACCTGAAAAAAAAGTGTACCTATTAGATGACTCGAAGCTACATTGCAACAAATTTGGCCGATATTCTTAGCGAGAAAATGTTTACCAAGTAGAATATTTGTTAAGTTTTATTTATAAACCAAATAAAGAACAATCTCAGTAAGAAAAATAATTATGTTTAAAAGCAAAACTCTAAACCATTTTGTTTTGTTTTGAAACCATCGACTGTCTATTTCTGACACTTATAAATAAACCATTTTAAATGAGTTATTTACAACAAATGTAAACAATACACTGTTGCCAATCAGATTCAAATGTTATCATCCCCATATAAAAATATTCGAAATAAATTAATTTATAGTTTGTTTTTTTTGGCAAATCTACAGTTTAATCTCATTCAATGGCACTTTGGTCATAGAAATTGGTTGAATAGTTTAAGAGGAGTGATTGACCCCCAAAAAATCTTGCCAATCAATATATAGATTAGAAAATATTAAGGGTATATTTTCACTTTTAGTGAAAATTATTTTCCATAATTTTCTCTATAATAAGAAAGGTCGGTAATTAATAAAAAGTCCCATTCATTTAAAACTACGATTCTTAACACATAAAATTCAATAGATGAGAATAAATTTTGGCAATCAATTATTTATTCATCTATTTATCAAAGAAAATTCAACGTTTTAAATTAAATAAAAATATCATCTAGAGCAAAGATAAATAATTAAAAATCGAACTCAGTTCAGTTACCAAATCACGTGGTTAGTATCGGAACTGAAAAAAATGTCAGCTGGGGAGATTTAAAAAAAAAAATACGAACACAATAATCCATTATTTGTACTTAGGACGAAAGTCGCTTTTTTCTTGTGTATCGGAATACAGAAACGATCTTTGTCTTTCAAAAATTGCGTCCCCAACAGTCCAAAATTATTTCTGCAAAAATTATTCCAAATCCAATTAAAAAAAAAAAAAAAAAAAAAAAAGCAACCGAAAATAATGCAAACCATATTTCAATCATTATTCTTTGTTGGAGTGTTCAAGAATCGCGTATATTATGCTTTCAACAATTCAAATCACGTGGTTGGAATCAGAACAAATTTAAGTTGGGAAAAATAAAAATAAAAATATGAACACAGTAATAATGAAATCTTTTAAATAAACTCAAGTTTTTAAGGCTTTGGGAATCGCGCTTTTTTTTTTAATCGAACAATCCGCAATCAAGAAAACAAACTTTCTTTTTCAGTGAAACTAGTCGGCATTTTAAAATTTCACAGAGCGCGCACACCCTATATCATATACAAAATATAATAAATAGAACAAGATAAAATATAAATTAAAATGTCTTACCTAAAAAATCCTCGCTAAAAATAAACTTTTACATCTAGAAAATCTTCTCTTGCTATTAAGTAAACTTCATAAGTCACAGAGCTTCAAGCAAAACGCAAGATGTATCAATTAGAATCGGTATTCGGTGTTTTCCTCTTCTATTCCACTGGCGCCAGATGGACGATACGATGGGCTTGTGTCTCCGTGACGTCACCGTAATCCCATTAGACAATGAGTTTCCTCCCTCTAGCGGAAACTATTTCAACCGGAAATTTGAGAATTCGATACAATAAAACAACTTTTAAGCATTTTGGACGAAATAGGAAAAAAAGGGACATTTTTCGTAAAAAGGGTACTTTTAGGGACTTTTTTTAAAAAGGGGACTTTTAGGAAAAAAAGGGACCAGTTGCGAGGCCTGGTATAGTCAAATATTATCTGAAATAATAGTTAAAATCTGATCATTCTATACTAGAATTTGTGCAACTGGTCCCTTTTTTTCCTAAAAGTCCCTTTTTTAAAAAAAGTCCCTAAAAGTACCTTTTTAAGAAAAATGTCCCTTTTTCTTTTCTATTTCGTCCAAAATGCTTAAAAGTTGTTTTATTGTGTCGAATTCTCAAATTTCCGGTTGAAATAGTTTCCGCTAGAGGGAGGAAACTCATTGTCTAATGGGATTACGGTGACGTCACGGAGACACAAGCCCATCGTATCGTCCATCTGGCGCCAGTGGAATAGAAGAGGAAAACACCGAATACCGATTCTAATTGATACATCTTGCGTTTTGCTTGAAGCTCTGTGACTTATGAAGTTTACTTAATAGCAAGAGAAGATTTTCTAGCTGTAAAAGTTTATTTTTAGCGAGGATTTTTTAGGTAAGACATTTTAATTTATATTTTATCTTGTTCTATTTATTATATTTTGTATATGATATAGGGTGTGCGCGCTCTGTGAAATTTTAAAATGCCGACTAGTTTCACTGAAAAAGAAAGTTTGTTTTCTTGATTGCGGATTGTTCGATTAAAAAAAAAAGCGCGATTCCCAAAGCCTTAAAAACTTGAGTTTATTTAAAAGATTTCATTATTACTGTGTTCATATTTATATTTTTATTTTTCCCAACTTAAATTTGTTCTGATTCCAACCACGTGATTTGAATTGTTGAAAGCATAATATACGCGATTCTTGAACACTCCAACAAAGAATAATGATTGAAATATGGTTTGCATTATTTTCGGTTGCTTTTTTTTTTTTTTTTTTTTTTAATTGGATTTGGAATAATTTTTGCAGAAATAATTTTGGACTGTTGGGGACGCAATTTTTGAAAGACAAAGATCGTTTCTGTATTCCGATACACAAGAAAAAAGCGACTTTCGTCCTAAGTACAAATAATGGATTATTGTGTTCGTATTTTTTTTTTTAAATCTCCCCAGCTGACATTTTTTTCAGTTCCGATACTAACCACGTGATTTGGTAACTGAACTGAGTTCGATTTTTAATTATTTATCTTTGCTCTAGATGATATTTTTATTTAATTTAAAACGTTGAATTTTCTTTGATAAATAGATGAATAAATAATTGATTGCCAAAATTTATTCTCATCTATTGAATTTTATGTGTTAAGAATCGTAGTTTTAAATGAATGGGACTTTTTATTAATTACCGACCTTTCTTATTATAGAGAAAATTATGGAAAATAATTTTCACTAAAAGTGAAAATATACCCTTAATATTTTCTAATCTATATATTGATTGGCAAGATTTTTTGGGGGTCAATCACTCCTCTTAAACTATTCAACCAATTTCTATGACCAAAGTGCCATTGAATGAGATTAAACTGTAGATTTGCCAAAAAAAACAAACTATAAATTAATTTATTTCGAATATTTTTATATGGGGATGATAACATTTGAATCTGATTGGCAACAGTGTATTGTTTACATTTGTTGTAAATAACTCATTTAAAATGGTTTATTTATAAGTGTCAGAAATAGACAGTCGATGGTTTCAAAACAAAACAAAATGGTTTAGAGTTTTGCTTTTAAACATAATTATTTTTCTTACTGAGATTGTTCTTTATTTGGTTTATAAATAAAACTTAACAAATATTCTACTTGGTAAACATTTTCTCGCTAAGAATATCGGCCAAATTTGTTGCAATGTAGCTTCGAGTCATCTAATAGGTACACTTTTTTTTCAGGTTACGATTCAAAATAATGGGAAAGTGCAAATTTCAAAGTGAGTGGCTTGAAAGAAAAGATTCAAAGATTCTAGTGGATACAAGATTTCTGTTTGGGGTCAAACCGTTTTTACGAGAACCTTATTTCAACATTTAAAGGTTTTTATTACATACATCAGCATTTTGAAACGGAAAGGCATAAGAAAATGTGTCAACAAAAACTCCATGCAAACCAGCTGCAATTATCAACTAATGATAAAGCCTCAGCTGTTGGGATTCGTCTCTATAGTGTGAAAGACTCGGCCCATACGGCAGAACTGATTTGGTGTTTGAAAATGGTTTCGGGCGATATTCAAACAAATTTTTCTCGGGATATAGCTCATGTTTTTCGAGCTATGTTTCCCACTCCTGGGGCTGTTCTTGATGAATTTTCTTTAAATCCAACAAAGGCGCAATATTTGATAAGTGATGCGCTAGGTTCGCACTTCAGGAAAAAACTTCTAAAAGATATCGGGTCATCATACTATACTTTGTTATTTGACGAAACCACAAACAACGCTGGGGCAAAAGAATTGCAAACAGCTGTTAGATTTTGGTCCGAAGACCGAAACATTGTGTCGACCTGCCATCTGGAGACATTTTTTTAAATGAAGATGTGAAATCAGCGAGAGGAAAGGGGCTCATTAATTTGGGCTTCTGCAACATTCACATGATCCTCAATGCTTATCAAAAAGGTTTAGAAGAACTGGGCTCAGATGCTTCTGAGTTGATTATAATGATTCATAAGTTTTTTAAAGACTGGCCATCCAGGTGAGAGGACTTCTCTACCATTTTGGACAAAAAAAAAACCTGCCTAATTTGCACTTCATTAAGCATGTTAACTCTAGATGGCTAACAATTGAATCAGCATCCCAGTGATTGCTCGATCATTGGGATGCTGTGATTGAGTACTTCTTAAAGTTCATACCTACAAAGCAGGGGAATTTATTAAAAACAAATGCCTATAAGAGGATCCTCCCACTTTTAAGGAAAAACACAAGGCTGAACTGAAATTTATATGCTTAAGTGCCTTTACTATTTACAGGTTTATATCAGAGAAATGAATCTTTAATTCATGTTTTGCATGAGCATATTAAAAACCTTGTTGTAAGCATAATGGGTCGGTCATGTAAAAAAGAGGCCATTCAGTCGTTCAAAAAGGGGATGACAGAAAATATATTCTATGTAGAAAATCTTTTGCCTGTCAAGTTTATGGTCATTGGAGACGAGTTATCAAGCCTCCTTGCTCACTTGTCAAGCTCTGAAAAAGAGTTTATTTTACTTACTCGTCGCCATTATACTGCAGCAGGGAAATACATTCTGGAGAAAAATGTAATGTTTTCAAGAGTGTTAAGAAGATTTGGTTGTTTAAACCCAGACAACCAAGATCACAAGCCGAAAGCTTTCAAACTTATGGCCTCTTGCTTGCCTGTACCTTATGATGAAGAAAAATTAATGGATGAAGTTGTGCTTTTCAATTTGGAAACACTTGCAAATGAAAAACAAGTTGAGAGATATTGAGCTCAACTACAAACCTTTAAAACAACAGAAGGACTTTTAAAGTTTCCAAACCTTACAATGGTTGTGAAGGCTGTTTTGGCTCTTTCCCATGGTAGTGCGGTCGTAGAAAGAGGTTTTTCTAAATCAGCGTGTGTGCTGACGGAAGATAGATCTTCTATGTCAGTACGTTCTCTGAATGCTATTTTAAATGTAGCCAATGGTTTAAAGATGTACAATAACAAACCTCACCTTGTACCCATCACCAAAGAATTGGTTGATTCTGCAAGGGTAGCGTACAAAAGCTACAGAGATTACCTTGAGAAGGAGAAGGTAAAAGCGGAAATGGCAGAAAAAGAGAGGGTGGCTGCTGAGCAATCTAAAGCTCTTGAGAAGGAAAAGCTCCGGATTCTCGAGCAAAGCAAAAAGGACATCAACAACTTGCAAGCAGCCAGGGGCTCAGAGGACGTGCAAACTGTAGCTGTCGATGAACTTTTGCAGGAAGCTAATAATAAACTTAAAAAAGCAATTGCAAAAAATGATTTTGGAGCTGCACAAGTGGCTCAAGCTATGCTAGAAGGGGCTGTGCAGAACAGTGGAAAGCGTAAAGAAAAGAGGAAATCTGTTGTTGGTTTAAAACGCAAAATAGAAAAAAAAAGAAGCATGATAACAAATTTCTTTGTAAAAAGTCCCAAACCAATTTAAATCAGTTTATTGCAATACTATGTAATGTGTGCCATGTAATTTAACTGTCTATTATAACGTATTAAATCTTTTTCTAGTAATTTTTTGGATCCTTGTGTATTTTTAATCCTATTATAGATGTAGAAGTATCTGGTTTGGATATCCTATTTCATTATACAAAATGATGCTAATTTCAAAAGAAAATATAATCATTATGCCATAAATATACATTAGTTGTTTATTTGTAAAATTTTTTTAAACAGATTGAGCTGTTACAGTGTTTTCTAAAGAACTAGCTAATTTAGAATAGTTTTAAAATGTAGATTGTGTATGTTTGTTTTCTTGTAAACTTACAATAATGTGTATAATATTTAGTTTTGAAAGTAATGGGAACTATTCATAACATCGGTGCTCTTAAAAATTAAGGTCCCTAAAAGTCCCTTTTTTAGAAGAGAATGGTCCCTTTTTTTCCTAGGGACCAAATTAAAATCTGTTGCAAGGCCTGCTATACTCAGTTAGTGATTTTTGCATTACAATATTCATTTAGTTTGTATTTATTAATTTAATACGAGTTGCCAATTAATTATATTGATAAAAGCTGTAAAGCCAAATATTTTGTGATAAAGTACATCAAATTGAATTAGGTCACAAATAGCATAGAAATAACCTCAGATAATTTACCAATTTCTGCTATTTTGTTTTGAATCCATTGCTTCATATAAGCCCAAAACTTTTCTATTGGATTTAAGGTTGGTGAATATGGTGGCAAAAAAATAACTTCACAACATACTGATTCTATTAGCTTTTTTGTTTTGTTTGTAGAAAAACAGATTCCTTTCCAAAAAAATTCCTTTTATATCTCAAAATCATTTAACCAGTTCTGCCAAACTCCAAAACAGTATTTGTCTTTGATTAATTATTTTTCTTTTGAAATTCATGGAAACAAACTAGAACTTTTATTTTTGGTAACAATGGTTCATTTAACATTGTAGATGTCAAAAAATTACTCAATTAAGTAAAAAATCATTACATTTTTTTTCTGAATAAATTATACCAATTATTGTCTCTAAACAGAATTAAAAACTCAATAAGAAAAACAATTTAAATTACTGGAGCTGCTACCATTTTGGTTTAAAAAAATTAATAAAATAAAGTTTGTCTTTATTTGGTAAGAATAATAAGACTCAGTTTCTTTTTTATTTTCAGGGATGAGAGTGATCAGAGAGCAAAAAGGAAGAAATCCAAAAATTCGTTAAAAAAGCTCGCGGTTGGAATACACAAAAATTCAACAAAATAAGTATGACGGAAGGATGATTCAAGAATTTTAAAGATACATTTAAATTTCTCATACTATATAATAATTACATTTCAAATATTAGGAGGTAGTAAAGTAATCTGTGAGGAAAGGGGAGCTAAGAGGGAAAATATTTTGTCTAGAAATGAGGAAAAGTATACTTTTTGCAGGAAAAACTGATTCAGATCAGAAAAATGCAGATCCTCAAAACAGGGACAAAAAGAAGGAAATGTTACATAAAAAACCAAAAAGGAGGAAAACTGTCATCCAAGTATTTTGCTAATCTTATATATTTTAAATATACAGTCACACATATGTACAATAAATGAATAAAATTAAAATTTTCAATTAGTAGTCTACATTAACACAATAACAAAATTTAGAAACATTAATTTTTATGGAAGCAGTATTTAAATTAAAAAAATAAACTAAGTGAGAGTACATTCTTATGCGAGTCACAACCGAGAGCTGTAATCAGAGGTCAGCCTTTTTTTATATCACTGAATTTGTAGCAGAAATTTTTTATCATGTTTATGATTTTTTTATTGTAAAAAAAGTTTTTTTGTGTTTTTGAGGTTGCGGGTTTACTACTTTTTAAAAGTTTTTTTTTTGTGGGTAGATACTTACTCCGATTCCTCAGGAGGTACAATTGGTTTTTTAGGTAAGACGACGTCTTTGATGTTCCTCAGACGAGACTGTGCCTGTTTCCAATGAGGAGGGGTCTCGCTGCCAGAGCGGCTGGTGGAACGAGAGGGGGTTCGATATCGCTAAAAAGACAAACATATTGAAATGAATACCCAACAGCATTAATACTAGAAAAATGCTTTAAGGTTCATTAAAGAAGATAAGGTCAGTCAATTTTAAAGAAAAAAGTATAAAATGGTGTGGTTATAGAAAAAAAAATCAAATAAAAAATTTTTTTTTAGTAAATGACGTATAATTCAAGGAGGGATAAAAAAAATTATTTCCAGACAATTTTTCTTGACTTTCTGAACAAAACAAATTTCCTTGACTTTCTGAACAAAACAAATTTCCTTGATTGAATGGTTAAGATATACATATACATTAGGAATTGCAATATTTGACTAAAGTATGCGCTTAAAAAAAAATATAATAATAATCCCAAATTCATTATCTTTAAAATGAAACCATTTACTTTCTGATAATTATTTTGTAAATTACAGTGGGTTTTGTGAACCTGTTATAACTTTGTAACCTGCCAACTGTCATAACTTCATTACAAATGGTCTGATTTACAAAATTCTAATCATGTTTTGTAGACAATAGTTGTGAATGTTTCCATAAAAAATCTAATATATATTGTTACAAACACATTTTTTATTTATATTCTAATCTTAATTTTTTGGTAAAAAATATGTATTTTTTCAAATTTTTTATTTAAAACCTTATAATTAAATAAATATTGAAGCCATAATCACAATTCTTTATGGAAACATGTATCAATATAATATTTTTTATTTGCAATAATGAATAATGTCCTAATTAGTCATTTTAATTACAATTAGCTAATTAAAAAATTAACAAAAAAAAGTTTATATATAAAAATGGATAATTTTTAATTCTGATATACAGTTAAAAAGTTGAAATTCCAACATAAAAATTAAAGAAAATCATCTCAATTGTATATGTATACCCTAAGTAAATTAATATTTAAAAATCTGAAACATATTGGCATGTATAAAGATTTGAAAATGACAAATTTAGGTTCAATAACAAAAAAATTGAAATTTCCTATGATTTTTGTGAAATTTTTACTCTGATGGGAATTTTATTTTATTATACACAGGGGCGTTTGAATAGTTTTTGAAGCAGTATAAAGTTGTTTTTAGGAGATGAAAGGACCAAATTGGAACAAGTACATCATAGATTTGGAACAAGTACATCATAGATTTGGAACAAGTACATCATAGATTTGGAACAAGTACATCATAGATTTGGAACAAGTACATCATAGATTTGGAACAAGTACATCATAGATTTGGAACAAGTACATCATAGATTTGGAACAAGTACATCATAGATTTGGAACAAGTACATCATAGATTTGGAACAGTCAAACAATGGTTAACCGACAATTAAAAACTTAGAACAAAATATCAATTTATAGAATAGCTCATTTTTTTAAAACTATTTATTATATTCATAATTTCTTATTTAGAAAGTAATAAATAACTATTAATACTATTAATAAATCACTTAATCTTATATTAATACAATTAAGTAATGTTAAAATATAAACTTATTACAAAATTACCTACATTTTTGTATAACAATATTTTTTCTAAATTTGTTTACTTCCAAGGTAAAATGATGGAGCTATTTGGATGAAAGCGGGTGCTTTTGAGCAATTTTTCACAGATACAACACCCCTTTGTATATAAATTGTATATTTCAAAAACCTACTTTCATTAAGTTAGTTGCAAATTGGTAATTTATGTAACTTCAAAGTATTTTTAAGGAGCTGTTGTCCAATCTAAATTGAAAATCTTAAATGCTCTTGAGCTTTACATTAGTAAATAATAATCCAATGAAAAAAAAAATCTGATATCTCAAAGTGTCACCTAAAATTCTTTTAACTGGCTAGATCATTCGTTTTCATTTCATCTAGAAAACAGTATCATAATTGGCAAGTAGCTCATCAGCTAAAACTTTCAATCATTATTTTTAGTTATTGTGGATGGGAGTATCTCCAGTTTCATATCACCTTAAAAAGTTTTAGTGCTAAACATGACCATTGATTTTTTATTGTGTAAAAATTCTGATAGTTGGAAAGGATGAAAAATGATATCCATGGACCAATACATTTTAATTTACATTAAAAAAAAATTTCATATCTATTTAACAGAGATGTGAGTGGCTGAAGATCCAAAAGACTGAAATCATATGCGAGCAAAAAAATTGCACCATACCTTATACGTGAAACATGTTTTAAGAAGTAAATTATTAAAAAATACATGATGGAAAAATTGGGCAATAATAATTAATAACTTAACTATTTTTTATTCAGTAAGTAATAAAAAAGAAAAAGAATAGTAAATTATTCAATCATTTACATTAAAAATTTAATTAAGAATTAAGTTTAACACATTATCAAGGCCATCAGAAATCTAAAATTAGGCATTAAAACATATTTACGACCTGTTTATTACCGAGATGCAATATTCACTCAAAAAAGTACGAGAAGAATTATATTTAATAACCTTTTGATAACAATTAGTAGCTAAAAAAGCATACTTCATGGATTTCAAGACTCATCCCAAAATAAATTCAAGGGCCCATCCCCAATCGTCACCCACACTAATCACAGACAGAGCTGCTATCACATTAGCAGAAACAGCGCTGCAAATCTCTGCAATAGCTGCTTTAAAACGGCTTAAACCTAGATGAAAACTACCACTACTTAAACTTAATTATCGGCCACCATACCAGTGCAAATCTCTGTAATCATATTAAAGCAACAATCGGCAAACTGACCATCACACCAACGTAAACCTCAGGGTTAGCACCCAATATATCGGTGGAAATCTCTGCAATAGAGGCGATTATATCGACGTAACATTCTACGAAATTTGCTATCACAATCAGGTAAATTTCAGCGATAGTGACAATTGACGCAAACTTTCGGAATAGTGGCTAGTATCAGGGGTGGGAAGTGTTAGAGCCCAGTTTGGAGCAATTTTGGAGCAGCAAAATTTAACATTTGGAGCAGATTCGTAAAAAATTGGAGCAGCAAAATTTAACTTTTGGAGCAGATTCGCAAAAAATTGGAGCAGCAAAATTTAACTTTTGGAGCAGAATAAGAGAAAATGTAGCAGCAAAATTTGAAGATTAATAGCAGAAATATAAAAATTGTAGCTGATTTAACAACAATTACCATAATTAAAATTTGAACTTGTATAATTTTATTTTTATACATAAAACACATATTAAAATACAAAATTATAAGATATACATAAAATTGCAACATAAAATATAATTTGTAAATTCAAAATATATAATTTGTGAATAAGAAAACATTTATACTTATTAGCTTTTGACACTTCGCGAATGGGTTTGCT
This sequence comes from Linyphia triangularis, assembly GCA_963978545.1. Classification (NCBI taxonomy): domain Eukaryota; kingdom Metazoa; phylum Arthropoda; class Arachnida; order Araneae; family Linyphiidae; genus Linyphia; species Linyphia triangularis. Next base: position 17,542,118 of record OZ021730.1, read on the forward strand.
ATGCAAAACCAAGCTCTCTTTGCTCGCTAAAAGTTTCATTGTAACACAAACACAGCTCGCTTAACTCCCTGAAAAGTTTAATTGCTACACAAGTACAAGCTCGCGGAAAATGTATTGCTATGCAAGGGCAGGCTCGATTCACTCTCTAGAAGGTTCATTGCAGTGCAAATTCAAGTTCACTTGACTCGTTAAAAATTAATTGCAACGTAAACCCTTAATATTAGAAACCCCTCCCTATCGAGAACCAAAAAATGTTCCCTTTAATACAATAACACAACCCTCCTCACCCCTCTGAATTATTTTAACATGTGTTTATGAAAAGCAAAATTAGAAGGCAAAAACTACTTATGTTGAAAATTTCAGAACTCTAGATCTATTAGAAGTCGCTTTGTAAAACTATTAATTAAAAAACAAATTAAAATTTTAAAATTCTATGTTTCAGAGATGTAGCCTTATTAGAAATCGTTTTGTATTTTTTTTCTTTAATTAAAAAAATTAGTTTAAAAAAATTAATTAAAATGTAACATTCTGTCTTTAAAAAGTCTAATAAAAAAAAAGGCCAAAACCACTTATGCTGAAAATTTCAAAGCTATACTTCTCTTTAAAGTCGGTTTGTAAAAAAAAAAAAAAAAAAAAAAAAAAAAAAAAAGTAATTTAAATTTTAACATTCCGTTTGTCAAAGGTACAATCAGGAGGCCAAACTACTTATATAAAAAATTGTATATAAGGTTCTACACCTTTTTTATAGCAAAAATAGCAATGCAGTAAAATTAAAATAAGAATGTTTCTAAATTTTTGTGAATGTTCTAAAATATTGTGAATTTTTTTTTTATTTTCCAAATCGGGTCGAATTCTGCGTCAAAACGGCGGTTTTACCCTACTTGCCGTTCTATAAACTTATAAAAAAGTATTACTTTTATTCTTTTAAATCGGAAACATTCCGGGATTTTGATTACATTTCTGTGATACTTATTTTCAAATGTAAAACGGATGTTTAAAAGTTATTTACCAACAACCAACAAGTAAATTACAAACCCTAAATTTAATAGAAGGCATCGTCATTACGCGTGTCCGAGCCGAAATATTCTTTTTGAACTCTTAGTAAAAACATTTGTTGGTTATAATCCTTTAACTTTTTACCAATTCCTTTCTTCTTTATTTAGAACAAGAGGGCGTGGTAAAAATCCGACGAAACACACTAAATCAAGGTACGTACGTACGAAATGGCCATCCGTGCTTACTAGAAATCAGAAATTTTGAGGCTGCCCCTTAAATTCTATCTAGCAATGACACACGTGATATCAGTTATCAGCACTCGGCGATTTGAATTTGTCCCGGTGCAAGGCGCGTTTGAACATGAATGCGCATGCGTGAATGTCGATTTCAAAGGGATAATCCACACATTGCATTCTGTTGGGGGGAAAATCGAATGCTTTGCAAATTCGTGCGAAAACGGCGCTCGAGGTTGCCATAATTTCGTCTTCACATAGATTTGGCGTGCGCGAACTGGTTTGGCGCTTTAGCGTGCGCGTTTAAAAGAAGATTTAAAACAAAATTGGCGCAGAATTGTACTTAAATGTGTTTTTCTAGCAAGGTGGCGCAGGATACCGCTTTTGGCGCGCGCTGGCGCAATTGGCGCAGAATTCCCACCCCTGTAGTATATAGGCGTGATACTTGCTGAAAATGAACAACACAACAACGTAAATCTTGGCGATTGCATTCGATGCAATAATGCAAATCTCCGCAATAGCAGTCCTTAGGTCATCGTAATCCTCAGCGAAAATAATCACTACGCACCAACGTAAATGATGCTGATAGAAGTTGACAATTTGTAGTAAAAGTGGTCATGAAAGAAATTTAGGGAAGTCTGAAACGTACGTAGGTTTCGCCATTGTGAGACTTGCAAGCAAGTCCAATAAAATTGTAATGCAAATTTGTATTAATCCTAAGAATTAGACCTGAAAATATCTAGTCACCACAGGTCGATTAAACGGTGTGATGAGGCGACTAAATATACTAATCAACTGGCCACCTTTCGTTTCTCCCCTCGCTTGCAATTCTTTTTAATTGTTATCAAATGTACCAAAATTTCCAAACCAATGAAAATCTCCCTTTCTTTTCTTGTAATCATGTGCATATACGCTGTTAAAATCCATTCATCCACGATATAAATTCATGAGTTTACAGGGTGGTGACAGAACCAGGAATTCAGAAAAATCAGAAAAGTGTCATGGAATCTTGAAATTTCTGAGTTTCCCTTCTTGCATTCCCTGTGCAAATGCGGTAGCCGCTTTATTGTTAAAAAAATCTTCAAACTTCAATCTGACAGCATCCTTTACAGGCATGATTATATTTCTTCTTGCCTGGCATTTTTGTCAACAAAATATATCAGAACCCTTATTTTATTTGCATATTACTTCTGTCATATTTTTAGTTATCCGATAACTTAACAGCGCGGCCTCCGGTAGTCTTAGCGTTAAAATTTTTTCTCAAACTTCAATCTGACTGCATCTTTTACAGGCATGATTATTTTTCTTCTTGCCTGGCATTTTTGTCAACAAAATATATTAGAACCTTAATTATTTGCATTTTATTTCTGTTATATTTTTAGTTATCCTATAACTTAAAAGCTCGGTCACCGGTAGCCTTACTGTTAAAAAAAATTCACTAACTTCAATCTGACTGCATCCTTTACAGGCATGATTATTTTCTTCTTGTTTTGCGTTTTTTGTCAACAGAATATATTAAAACCGTAAATTCCTTAATATTTCAAATTGATTCAGACAGATTTTTTCGTTTTTATTAACCCTTTACAACGCTATGTTACAGATGTGCAACAAATCTATAGACATCCATAAGTTATAAAGCTTAGATCTTGTACTTGATTTTTTTATATATACTTTCATTGACCTTTTATTAAACACAATTAACTTAGATATGTTTTTTTTTATTTATATATTTAATACAGATCAAATGAAGAATTGAAACATCCTTCTGAAACCACTACTGCATACATTCAGGTAAAAGGTAAAACCCCAACCTCCCCTTCCCTTGCTGGGCCATTGGTGAAAGAAAAAGAAAAGAAAAAAAACGCGATGAAGTGGCTACTAAACTAAAAGTGTTTACCGGCTACTACTTGAAAATTTCATTTTCTGGTCTATTAAGAATGATCGAAATTTCAATCAGAAAAGAGCGGAAATAAACGTTTCAGCTGAACTGCACCATGTCTGACAGGTGCGAATATCTGCAGCAGCATTAGTGGCCATTATATCGGCGTAACACATAATGAAAATGATCATCACGCTACAACATAATTCTCTGTGACAGTGCCTCCATAATCGCAGACATTTCATTACTATACTTGAGCAAAATGGTCATTACATACCAATGTAAATAAGGCCGATAGAGGCAGGCAATCTGCACAGAGTTCATCCTAGGCATTTTTCAAGGGGCGGTGCGCCCTGCCTGCCCTTTTTCTATAAAAATAGCCCCCTTCCTGCCCTTTTTCAGAAAAAAATTCATCCTGAACGAATTCGAAAATTTTTCGTTATCCCCTCCCCCTAAAAGTACGCAATATGTGGATCACCCCTACTGAAACCGCCCGTCGCGCATGCGTATTCATGTTCAAAAGCGCAACGTATATATCAGGGACTGAAACCATTAAGTAGATGTCCATATAACGTGCGTCATTAGAAGGTGGATTGTAGGGAGCAGTCTTACAATTTCCAAGTTCTCATTAATTAACTCTGATGGTCATTTCGTAAGTGTTTTGATTAAGTGTATTTCGCTGGATTTTTATCATGCCTCCTTCAAAATAGAGAAGAAAGGAATTTGAAAGGCTTGATTAACTTAGTTAAAGGTGTATAACAATCAAATGTTTACACTAAGAATTTAAAAGAATATTTCCATTTGGGCATGCATAATCGCGATGTCCTCCAGTTAAATTTAGGGGGTGTTTTTGGTAATTTACCTAATACCAATTAATTTCTAAACATCCGTTTCATATTTAAAATTAAATATAACAGGAATGCAATCAAAATCCCAGATTATTTCCGATTTTTAAAAAAATAAAACTTTTATTACAGCTTACATAATAGCAGCATGCACGGCAAAAAAAATCGCCGTTTTGACGCTAAATTTGATCCGATTTGGAAAATAAAAAAATGCACAAATTTCAGGACATAGTCCAAGTTCTTTAGTTGGAATACTCCTTGTGATATCCCACAATGAATAATGTTAAATTTGGAGAAACTCTATTCTCTAACTGACAATAGCAAACCTAAGAAATGAAGTTTAAGGTAGATTCATTCAAACTTTAGAAAATTTTGAAAGCGTGAAAAGTTTTTATCTTAACACATTTTCATTATACTAAAACATTCTTATCTTAATTTTACTGTATTATAAATTGATATTTTTATAAAAATTACTATTTGACGAAAATTTTACAGTGTATATTGCTCTTTAATTTTAATAATTTTCTCAGTCTCATTCCAGCAGAATTAGGACTGAAGCATTTTATCAGTATTTTGATATCTTTTAAGTTTCTGAGCGAGTTTTTGCCTCACGGACTTTTGCATTATTTTTTTTCTTTTTTCTTCAGAATATTGAAAATTATTAATCGTGGTAGAAAAGTATAACAATATTGAAATTGTGACAGAAAACATGTATGCAAATTTCTGCAATTTGCCATAAAAGTGCCCGCAAAAACGGGAATAGCCCTTTTTTGGAAAATAGTACATTGCCCTCTTTCATTTCTAGGATGAACTCTGTCGGCAGGAAAAATTATCGGAGGTTCAGAGTTCTGAACATATGCAAGTTCCGTGGTTGTCAAACTTTCAAGAAGCCCAATAAAATTGTAATGCAAATCTGTATCGATTTCAGGAAGAAAAAAAAAGCTGAAATCCGCGTTTCAGTTTAACTGTACCATGTCTGACACGTGCAAATCTTTGCACTAACATCAGCGACTAATATATCAGCATAACACTCGAAGAAAATGATCATCAAGTAATAGTGTCCGTAATAGAAAAATATTCTCCTTTCTGAAGTGGATTTCAACATTACAGGCGATTTGATAATTCCATGCGTTTTCCGGCGATGATTTGAGAATCCTATGTGTTTTCTGGCAATGAAGATGAATCAACTGGTTTCCTCGCCAGTAAGAGTTATGCTGTGGGGTCGTGCATACTTTACGTGAATGGAAGATTTCTTTTCTTTGGAGGAATTTTCGGAAAGAAAATCAAAAATCTGCAATGGAGGAAAAAATGAAAAATTGCCAAAAAAAGAAAAAAGCGGAAGTTCAAGAGAAAGAAAAAAAAATGTTGGAGAATTCCGATACAGTGCAGAAAAGTGGCGGTCATGCGGGGATAGTAAGTACAAGTTGAATTTTTATAAATTTTACAGTTGGCCACACAGCATCTGCAAAAATTTAGAACTTTTAAGGACCTATAAGCATTTTCAAGGATTTTTGAGCACCTCTAAGCATTTTCAAGGCCTTATAAAAACAAGTACCAAAATACTAAACACTTTTAATGAACTTGGGAACAGTGATTTCTTCCCAAAGTTATTTTAAAACTGAATTTTCAACAGAAATGATTAAAAATTAACTAAAACAGGATCCAGTAAGAATTCTTAGATAAACACCTAAATATATATGTATGAAGGGCTTAGAAAATAGTGGGCTAAGTAGTCTTGGGAAATTTGCTTCCCATTTTCCTGAATCCCTGGAGTGCTCTAACACAAAATTCGTGATTTTGTTAGTTACAGGGATGAGAGTGATCAGAAAGCAAAAAGAAGGAAATCCAAAAATTTGTTTAAAAAGCTTGCAGAAGGAATACACGCAAATTCAACAAAAAAAGTATGTAGGAAAGATGATTCAATAATTTTAAAGATACAATGAAATTTCTCATACTGTATAATAATTACATTTCGAATATTAGGAGTTAGTGAAGTAATCTGTGAGGAAAGGGGAGCTAAGAAGGAAAATCTTTTGTTTAGACATGAGGAAAAGAATACTTTTTGCAGGAAAACTGGTTCAGATCAGAAAAATGCGGATCCTCAATACAGGGATAAAGAAAAGGAAAATGTTACATAAAAAACCAAAAAGGAGGAAAACTCTCTTCCCTGTAATTAGACCATTCTGTTTCTAAACCCTTCATATATAGATATAAAAAAATAGAAGAAAAAAATTATGATATAAATTTTTAGAAGGAAGATCTTAGGAATGAAATTAGGAATGAAGTAAATTCCAGTACACACACAGATACAACACACCTTTGTATATAAATTGCATTGTATTGAAGAACACATTTAAATTTATATATTATTTAGGCAAGTTAAGAGTGAAAACAGAAAAATACAAATTCAATATTTCCAATACTTAGGTAAGAATGAATGTTTTACACAGCTTTCACAGAACAAGCTAATTAATAAAAAAGCGTCACTTACCATGAAACCTTGTCCTTTGATCTTCCTTCCGGATCTTGAGAGTACTGGGCGACCATAACTGTAGGATTCTCTTTGAGGATACCTGAAAAGGGTCCAAGTATAAATCATGACAATAACATGTTTGGTGGTATTGATAGTTTAAGTAATTTTGCAATCAGTTACAATAAAAAGAAAAGATATTTTGTTTTTACATTTTCTATTTTGGATGATATAAAATTAGTTTTTTGAGCTAGAGGATTAACATCAAAAATAGGAAAATAAGTTAAAATTTTTCAATAATACTCATATTGCACTAAAGTGGCTTAAGAAAAACATGCGAAAAAATTACTGAGCATTTAATTTCAGTTGCTTTATATGCAACATTAATTTCAGTAATTTTGTTTCTGAAAATGACCAATTCTTTTATACAAATACTATTAGACGACAATATGTAAAAACCAAACCACATGTTACCAATCCTTGTGAAAATTTAAAAGCCAATTTTCATCTAATTGGCTAACAAGAAATATCAGTTGCGCTTTTAGCAGTTAGTTCCTTCACTTTTAAATAATGTGCTACAAGGTAAATATTTTTATAGAGCTTGAAAAGACAAATCCAGATAACCAAATCTAGATAACCAGGTATGAAAGAAGTCAAATTTTTTTCAGCCTCCCATCCCCTAAAAAAATTGCTTGAATTTTGAAAATGGTAAAAACCAATGCAAATAGGATAGTTTTGAACTCATTTGAAAATACAATTAACCTTGTAACATGCAGGTTGATGTTAAGAATTAATTTTAAAGTCAATAATAAAACATATCAGTTACAGAAAAGGTAAACAAAAAACTACAAACTAAGAACTAAACATACACATATTTATTTTGCTAATAACAACAATAATTTAATCTTCCAAATACTCTTTTAAACCTGATTAGACTCCAATGAAATAATATGTATTAATTCTGTAACGAACGTGGAATATTAAAAATAATAAAAAAATAAACAAATAAACTGAACAAAACTACTAATATTTTTGTAAAAACTGGCAGCACTGTTTCTTCTTTGATTCGTTGTTTAAACTGATTAAAAAATCCAATACTTAATTAAACTAAAAAAATAACATGAGCCCTTCACCTTTTCTTTAGATAAGTGCCTAAATTTTTAAACCACTTTAAAAATATTTTTTCAAAAAGACAGAACTCTTCATTGCCTGCTAACTCAATTTTAAAATCCTGACTTTTTTTGCAAATTAGTGTCCAATAATATTGAAACTAAAGGTACCAAAATTTTACTTGAACTAAAAACATAATTTTAAAGATACACGAATAATCATGGAAACAGTCTTGTTATTGAAAAAATTTACGAGCTCACACCTTCTGTTCCGATCTCCTAACGGTGATGTTCTTCTCATCAGAAAGTTATTAATAGGAATAGTGGGGATTTCTTCTGGATCCGAACAATTTCTTCCAAACAAAAGAGTACAGTATTAAAAACTTGAATGAGAAAAATATTTAAATAGTATCCAAAACATTGTTGGACATCTGACATACACATTGGGTAGTCAAAAGATTGTTATGATTCAAATCAGGCAAAGATAAGTGGGGTGATGTACATATAGAAATGAATATTAAAAGAATTTTCATTTTTACTTAATTCTTATAAAACACCTACAGGGATGAGAGTGATCAGAGAGCAAAGAGTAGGAAATCCAAAAATTCGTTAAAAAAGTTCGCAAAAGGAATACACAAAAATTCAACAAAAAAGTATGCAGGAAAGATGATTCAATAATTTTAAAGATACAATGAAATTTCTCATACTATATAATAATTACATTTCGAATATTAGGAGTTTGTGAAGTAATCTGTGAGAAAAGGGGAGCTAAGAGGGAAAATCTTTGGTTTAGACAAGAGGAAAAGTGTACTTTTTGCAGGAAAAACTGGTTTGGATCAGAAAAATGTAGGTTCTCGAAACAGGGACAAATAAAAGGAAAATGTTACATAAAAAACAAAAAAATGAAGAAATCCTTCAAAAGGAAGAAAACTCTCACTCCTGGTTACTAAACAGCAAAGATACAATCATATATACACAGTGCAGCACAAAAGTGTATTCACAAGCTAAATGTTTTAATAAAATGAAAAATATTCACAAATAATTAGATTACAAATTTATGCTTAGAATTCAGAATCAATTCATTGAAATGAAAATGATAAATTATAAAAAAATAAAAATTGTGACGACGCAAAAGTTTATGAACAAAACCAAAATATTTACATTTCACAAAGCACTAAAGTCTTTTAGTAGTCTATGGTGTTTCTACTGCACCTGACAAGATCAAATATGCAATTTTAAATTGATAACACAAGATTATGGCATGTTTCAGGAGCAAGTCAGCACCAGGTTCCCCTGTTTGCTGATTTGAGCAATTGCACCGAGTAATACCGCCACCGTTCGGCACACAATTGTAATGGGAGAAAATGATTCAACGGTGAGCGACAGCGCCAGGGAAAGTGAACAGGATAGAGATTGTGACATAAAGCGTGCAGTCGGAATTCTGATAAGATGGGTTGGTTGTATTCAGATTATCTGGCGCCGTCAGCAACACGAGGGCTATAATGCGCCGAAACTTTCGTCATTAGACAAGCCAACATACATTTACAAACACCCATTCCTACGCGGGAATCGAACCCGCAACCTCGCGGTCTAGAAGCCGATAAGATGGGAATTTTGTGGTTTTAGAACTGGAAATGAGAAATTCAAGGACTTATAGGAAAGAATCTATTTTTTCCAGGCTATTCAAGACCTTGAAAAAAAATAAAGAAATTCAAGGACTTCCCAGACCTAGTACGCACCCTGATATAAATAATTGTGAGCAGCGTGTTTTAATATGAGGGTAAGAAACTGGATACTGATAATTAAAATAGAATTAAAAAGTTAGAAATTATAAGTGGGAAGTTGATATTACAGATAGACATCTCTTAGTTGAATTACCAAATACACAAAATGGCTAGCCAACACAGGTACAATTAGAATGTAATAATTAAAGCCCCAACATATACAAGCTTTCGCAACCGAAAACCTTCATATAACCATAGTATTTTCTTTGACTTCTATATTAACCATTATAAAACTTAGATTGAATTCTCCATTTAAGAAAAATTTGAATGTCTGATTATAATATCCAAAATTTAATTGAATATCTTATATTTATGATGGTTAACAAACATATAGGGATGGGGTATTTGAGATTTGTACACATAATAGAAAATTAAAGGGAAAGTAAATTAAGTTGGTTTAGTGAATGTATTATGAAAATTATTTTTAACTACTTTTTATTAGAAAAGCTTTATTTAAAATACAATTTTTTATTTAAAATAGATTAGTTGAGGCATTGTTAAAAAGAATAGAAACTCAGCAAATAATATTGAGAAGAAAATGGTTTTCAATATATGTTAAAGATCATTTGTATGCCAAAGGTCAAAGAATTTTTATGGTGTCCGATTTATATGCATTTGAATTCACCTTGTTAAAGTTTTATTTCAAAGAATAGTGTGAAAAATTGATTATCATAAAGTATCGAGCTCTGATAGAGGAAAATAGCAATTCGATAAAATATAGAACATCATATATTATAGCTCTAAAGAGGAATTTTACAGTCAAAGAATTTTGTGAAAGCTCAGCAAAAGGACACAAACGTCATCTAAAGCAATTCTTGCATATTAATAATAAGTTATACACAAACAATAATAAATTATTTAGCAGAAGTGTACAAAATTAATATTTTTAGTTAAGCTATACTAGAACAGATAATACTTTTACAACTATAAATATAACTTCCATGACGTCTTTTAACTCAAAATCGTTAAAAAGAAAACTGATAATCAATGCAATTCTACATTAACCATCCATGCAGGTATATAAAACGGGTAAACAAACACCAAAATAAATAAATGAGGTAAACTCACTTAGATTCCCTCGTTTCTTTCTTTTCCTTTTTGTGCTTTTTCGAATGCTTGTGTTTCCTCTTTCTTTTCAGTTTTTCTTCTTCACACTTGGAATCCGATGATTCAGTAGAAACATGACGTTTTCGTTCTGTATTGAGTAATAAAAATAATAATTTATTTAAGAGATGATTTATTTTATTGTTTAAAATTTGTGCGTTAGTTGTAATTAAAACTTTACATCACAATAATATAGTAAATTTTTTAGTATAGAATAAATTGTCCATATAAAGAAAAGGTGTTACTTTCAGTTTCCATAGAACACCAATGCAGAAAGTCTCTTATACAAAGGCTTTGTGCACCTTCAACATTCCCAGAGTAAACAACAAATACTACACACATGGAATATCACAAATGAAAGGTTTCATTTAGGGAACAGGGTACCCCTATTTTCACAAAAAATAATACAAATATCAACTTTCTATTTTTTTTTTGTGTTTATAATCTTTAAAACGTTAATAATCTTTCAACGTTCTCCTTATTCTGACAATTTTTTGAGTTGATCCTATGACTGCAATTGCAGAAAATCTATATTTTAATGGAGAATTTAGCATTGCTGCAATAGCTCCTTCGATGTTTCGAACGCATTTTGCTCAGTTCCTGATTTTTGAAATTCCCACCTTACACAAAATGCTAAAACTTCAGCAAATATGAATAAAATTACTTAAAACTTTTTTTTGTGTCATTCTTAATATCTATTTGACAAAAATAGACATGAATTTTAGAATAAAATATAAACTTTCTTTTTATAAATTAAATTGTTGAAAAGCACATGTTTTTTACCTATAGTTAAAGTAATTATCGGTTTTCTCGAAAACTATTTTACTTATTCTAAATCTGATGCCTAAAAAGTTAAGAGTATATTACTAGAAACATTTCTTTAGAAAAAATCAGAAATTTTTTTCTGAAAAATTAAAAATGTAGAGTTTGAAATTTTATGAATTTTTTTTAAATGTTACAATTTAGAGCACTATGTGAGCTTTAATAAAATTTAGTTTTCACTAAGTAATACTTTTAAATATATTAAAATTATAATTTTAAAGGCTTAAATAAAAAAAGGTTTGAAGGGTACCAAGTCTCCTTAAGATAATTTCCTATAATAAAATTCAACAGTATTAGAAATGCTACATACATATCCTATTTATATCAATAAGGCTAGTAGGTTTACATAAAATTCAACCAGAAGTACATTAAAGTTTGATGGAAGGATAGTAACTATGAGAAATTCTGATTCTGGCTGCAAATGGAGATATAGAATTACAACTAGGATATTTAATGTTAACTTGAAAACACTTCTGTTCATTTAAAAAAAAAAATCCTGAGCATTTGAGGGAAGAGAAACTTTCATGTTCTACTTTAAATGAGTTTCTACAGAAAATGCCCTGGTTTTGTAAAGTATAGAATGTGAATGTTTTCGAAGGCGGCTTCATATTCAAGCATTTACTTTTTATTGTTTATTATTATATGATAAATAATAATTTAGTTGGAAGTATTACCTTTTTGGTGGATTTTTAAAACCAATTCACCACAATTGCTAATTTTCACGTCTTTTGTTGGTCTACAGCTCTGATCTGTTTTAATGTTTTCAATTTTAGTCACAACCTCCTGCCCGTGAATGACTTGTCCAAACACTGTGTGTTTTCTACAAGAAAATTTAAAATAATCAAGTAAGCCGAAATGAAAAAATGAATTATATACAAATTCCATTAAGGTCTCAGTATAAATTGGAAATAGCGACAAAATCGACAAATTAATTTTTTTTAAAGGGAATTTTAAGTGTATAATGTAGAACAAGGAACTTACTGAGTGTTCTTGATGTTTTTATAAAAATTAAGTTAAAAAAAATCAACGAAAAAAATAAAGTTATTGGGTCATAAATTAAACAAATTTTTACATTTATACAGAATATGTATGTAATTTTTAAGCTAAGCAATTCAAGTTAAGTTTTTTGCATTAATAAGAACTTTGCAGCTTAATCTTATCACATATTTTTTAACATTATCTGGAAATACTTCTGTTAAGCAAGATATATTTTAAGACTCTTGAGACATTTATAAGTAGAAGTATGAAAATTAAGTTGTAATAAATATGTTAAAAAATAAAATGTATGTGTAATTGGGAAAATAACTTTAAACGAGGAATACAGCAATAATATTCAATGCAAACATTGGAGTCAGATTGTTGGCAGTTTTTTTTTTTAAGGATGATTAATTTTCATACAATAAAAATTTAGTTTTCTAAATGAAAAGACTTATCTCAAAAAATTATAACAACACAATTCTCAAACACAATTTTCTGTAAGAAAACATTAGTATTTTGCAATGCAACAACTACTGTTATAAAAAAAAAATCCTTTTTATTAGAAAAAATATATTTTTTAATTTAACCAGCAGTTAAAAAGAAACTAAGTTTTTATTTTCTGGAAGTTTCAAAAATACAAAATGAACAGTTTTCAAAATTTGTAACTCATTAATGTTGAACGTAAAACTAACTTACCCATTGAGATGAGGTAGTGCCTGTGTAGTTCTGGAAGAAACACAAATTCAGAAATAGAAGTAAATAAAACAGAAAATACATATAAAAACATTTATAGGTATATGAACAATTATTAATTAATTAGAATATGTAGGACAGAGGAAGAGATCTTCATAAGTTCAATACAAAGTTTCAAATACATTTAAAATTCAAAGCCTGCAATTACTGTGTAATGATGTATTAGATTGGATCAGATTGAAATCTAAGTACCAATTTTTTATTCAGGTATGCAACAACTTCCTCTCAAAAGAAGCTAAACTTCATAGGATAAAGAAATAAAGGTTTAATCAATCATAGTAAGGATAAAAAAAAATCCATGCGATCCAACAAATGCATTGGAAGATATAGGTAAGGATATATATATAGAGTGGCCACAATATTCAGGAAAAAAAAGTTTCCCCGATAGATTTCTAAAAACTTCCCGGATTTTACAGCAAACTATTTTCAAATTTCCCCAGTTTTTCCAGATGTGTAGATCAAATAGAACATGTATACCAAAGAGGTATCTAAATTTTTTTTTAAATAATTTTGGTGGTTGTGAAAAGTTTGAATTATATCAGAACATGAAACTTCTAATAATTATCACAATTCTCTGGAAAAATGGCATCAAAATACAGATGAAAAGGAAAACACACCTTCAAGACAATAGAAAAATTCCTTGATTTTCCCGAAATTTCTGAAGCTCCGACATTTCCCTGATTTCTAGGTTCTGTGGCCACTCTGTAATAATTCAATAATTTCAATAATAATTCTCCATAATTACCATCATACCAATGAAAAGATCAGCAATAGCGTCGAATTAACTGGAGCAATTCTCAATACTACAGAGCTATTATATCGATGAACGAATCAACGAAAATGACTGTCATAACAACGTAAAACTTGACAATAATGTCAGCATTAGCATCGCAAATCATTGTATCACTCTCAGAAAATGAATACCACACCAACGTAAATATCAGGGTTAGCGCCGAATATACCAGAATATTTCACAACAGTAGTGATATTACAGCGGCGAACAATATCAAATTTCAACACGCAAAAAAAAAAAATCGCCTTCTGGCGCAAATATGGCTAAAATAAAGCATCGGGAGCAGATTTTTGTATTTGGCACAGTTGGGGGCAGGTCTGGGACCCCTATGTTTTTAAAATTAAAATGTAATTGCATATTATTAACTGAATACTGAGAAATGTAATTTGTATTAATCTTTAAATTATACATTACTTTTAATATCCAAACCCCTCTTCAAGGTAATTGATGATGCTGGTTATATTTTTAAATCTTTGAATATTTTATATTATCATATCAGAACGCAATACAGTAACAATGGTAAACATGCATACTTCTTCTTCTTATCAAGGACTATGGGGACTAAGGCACCTCTGCTTAAGCATTTTGTACCAACCCCATATCCCGCACAGATCGGTAGTGGGCAGTACTGCGCAGGATGCAAGAGCATACTCGCGAGTGGGAGTGCGCAAGTCTACCTATAGCCACCGAAGAGTTCATTTCTACCTCTTTCGGTAGCTATCCGATAGATGGCAGCACTACGGACCGTATGTGGAACTTCTTAATTTAGAGGCAATACCAAGCAGAAGATTCCACCAGAAGACTTGGCTTTGCCACCCCCAGAGGTATTGATTTGTATGGGAACTTGGAGGACTTTGCGACCATGACTGATTTAACGTGCTCCAGTCACCATTAGCGAACATGGCGGTCTTTAGTCGGTCCCAAGCCCGAACTCGCAACCTCAGGGCTCGCAACCTTCTAGTTGCGAGAACGATACTCTCCCGACTGAGCTACGCGGCCCTTAACATGCATACTTAATAAATTGTACTAATATAATCAATAAAATATTTATATTGTTCTAAAGAACATAAAAAGAATGTAAAGTTTAAAGTTGATTTAAAATGGAAAATAAAAATGAATAACAATTTTGCAGGATCAAAAAGCTTAGTAAGAGTAGATTTGAGAAGTATATGCAAATACCAATGCTTACATAAAAAATTGAGAGCCATTTGAGTCTTTACCACGATTGAACATCGAGAGAAGAAATGGTTTGTCATGAGGAATGTCAAAATTTTCATCTAGAAATAAATAAAAAAAAATTTCAAGCAAATATAAAACTATAGTAATACAAAACTATAGTAATACTGAAAAACTTTGAAAATTCATCTACAGCGCAATGCTGTATAAAAATAGAATGCTCAAATCTGAAAAATCTTAAATTTAAAAATAGAAAATTGTAAAAGATTGATAAGTTAAGAAATTCCGACTGGATCTCGTTATCAAGGGGTTCGAACCCAGCCAGGATTTCAGGGAAGCATTTCTGATGGATAGATCAGTAATAAATTACGAATCCATCCTCGAGCCCCAACGCATCCCACTGCAAGACAGAAAGTTAAATAGATATATAAAAATTTACATACATTCATAAAATCAAAAACAACAACAAACCTCTCATCAGAAATAGTAACCGCACTAAAATCCCGAAAAGAAAACAATCCTGCACTTTTGAAAAACCAAATAGCTTCGCACTCAAGGAAAAACAATAATGCCATCTATAATCAAGACCAGGTACCAGTTAGGGCTATTTAACTGGGAATTTCAATATCGCCCAAAATAGGGACATAAAGACCTAAAAAACACTAAAATTACAAAAATACCTTAGAAATCCATTTATTCTTAAATTGTTTCTCAACATTTTCAATGCCCTATCCAAATCATCTGGAAAAAAAATCAGATGCCAAACACCTTCAAAGAATTATACAGTAACGGACCCTTTATACAGTAACCTCTTTACCATTATCATTCTGGTTTCAGAATTGGGATCTGTTCCGGAAAAACATTCCGCAACCGTTTTAGTGCAACGATAGGGCAAGCTCCCCTTTTCACACAGCCACTTTCCCATCATGAAAGATGAATAATTGTAAACACTCCCTATTCATGATCATATTGAAAGGAAATGTAAACATTGCTTGTTTCTTCCGAGGTTGTCAAAAGAATAACTTTGCTGAAAATAAAAAATGTGTTGAGAAAGCGATAAAAATTTTACTGCTTTAAGTTTTTTAATTATTCTTTAAAAAAATCTTGAAATTTGTAAAATGACATCTTGCCCCCCCCCCCCCCCTCCCAAAGTGATTAGTTGGTATTTTATGAATTAGTGACTTGCATCACAGAATTAATGCAATATGACGTCACAAAATGGCGCAATCGCTCACTTTGACACAAAATTCCAAACAAAATCTACGCACCTGCCAGTTTTTGGGTCATTCCGGATTTTGGGCGGCTGGAAAAAGCTCTGTTACTGTATTATATTGACAAATAGGTGACTCTAATTAAATAAGGTTTTCTAATTTTCTAAGTGTCATTCATTGTACAAACAACATTTCATTCATTGTACGTGTACAAACATTTTGGCAAAAAAAAATAAAAAATGCATACACATGCAAAATAGATCATGGTACAGTTACTTTAATTTTGTCAGTTTTGAGAGAATGGAAAAAATTGAATGAAAACCTTTTAATCTCGCGTTTTGTAATATAAAGTTAAATTACAATTTTGAAAGGTTTAGCCCTCAGTCTTGTCATTAAAATGTCTTCAATATACGAGTTGTTCTAGGGGAAAAAGTAATTTTTAAATATACAAATTTTTGGGTGAGAGGGGTGATAAATGTTATTATAAACGATTCAACAGACAAGTTTATAAAACATGTATTTACTTTTATAATGATCTAATGAAAGAAAAACAGTATTTTTCTTTTGCCTTAAGTCTTTTATTTTTAACTGACAGCAATAAATAGAATAAACTCAGCCAACTCCCCATATTCCAGTATGCTAAACTGAGAATGTTCAAATGATGTTTATTTACTTATCCAGTCAAACCACTTTGTTATATAATTAATGTAAACAGAAACATGTTAACAAGAAATCAAGTACACCTTTCATAGGAAACATGTACAATAATACAATAATTATTAATTGAAGTTTATAACATATAAACTTAATTCTCTCCCATTTACATGATTTTTTTAAACTTCAAAAAAAAAAAAAAAAAAAAAAAAACTACTTTTTTAAGTTGATCCTAGCATTTTATAGTGCAAAAAAGTAATGATTCTAGTTATTTGAAATGGAAAGTTTAACTTCAAATGAGTGAAATTCATTTTAAAACTAGGGGTGAGCAACATTGCACAACTTTCAATTATACTACAATACTTTAACATGGATTTGTGTAATTTACCATGGTTAATTTCAAATTTCCACTAATTAAAAAAATTTGCAGTTTGGCAATAATTATTACATTGGCAACCCCCACCCCTGCCAAAATGTTTTTCATTAGTTATTACATTATCCTTTTAGAAAGTAAAAATTACTTAAAAACTAAAATTATCAAAATTTTTATACACACACCTAATCTGGAAACATTGCCTGAAACTAGGAATCTATTCCATAGTTTGTTGTTGTTTTATGGCGCAAAGGCAACACAAGGGCCATGCTGCGCCAAGAATCTATTCCATAACTAGATTGTACAGTACAAAAAAAAAAAAAAAAAAAAAAAAATCAGAACGATAGTTATATTTTGTGATCTAATTGTTGAAATAACAAACAAAAGGTACCATTATAAATCGTGGAAGGTTTTTAATAATTGCATGTAGTTTTTTTGTCATGAGGGGTCATCTACATATTAAAACAGAACCAAACTTTAAAAAGTTCAATAGCAACCTTATAATATTATCCCATATTTGGATTCAGCATCCAAAAAAATGTCGAAATACGAAAATTCGTAATTTTCTAATGAATGGTTTGTAATTTAAATGATAAAAAGAAAATGATAAATTAATGTTAAATAAAAAAGTTGGTTTTTTGGCCATAAATACTTAAATAATTAATATATTTCAGTGATTTTTTTTTTCAAAAGATAGTTTGTAAATTGCCAAACATAAATAGCAATCAACTTTTGCATCTATATCTTTTTTAATAATTAATTATTAATTAATAAAACAATTTTAAAAAAAATTCGAATAGAAACATATATTTTTTTTGCTTTCATTAGATTTACCATGGTCTAAAACCCCCACATAATTTTTTTCTTTCCCTTTTGACTTTTAGTTCTCGATTTTTTAGCGAAAATGTAAAAAACGCTCACTTTAAGGGACCGTATAGTAGATGACTTTTGAAAACTATCAAAGATTAATTCAAAATAAACTAGAGGTGTGGAAAATTGCACAACGTTCCATTATCTTAAAATGAGATGAATAGGAACAGCGGGGTGAATCGGAATAAAATTTCTTGAAATTACAAAAAGAAATATTATTTTATACAAACAAAGCAGTTTTATTTTTTATATATATATTTTTAATCTGTCTAACGTGTTTGGAATCGTGGAACATATGTTTTGTGTGGTTTTCAAAAGTGTTCTTTTTTTTTTAAAAAATTACTTTCTTAAATTACATTTATTTAAAACAACATTTTGTAAGCAATTTCAATAAGTTATCCTTTAAAAATTTTAATGAATCATGTGATTCTTTTCATTTTATAAATGATTTCAACAATCAAGTTACATTTGTGTTTACAGTGAAATGTTTCTGTAAAATAATCACGCTTTGCTGAATACTGTTTACTAATGCCTACATTTTATATTTATTAATTTTCTAATTATCAGTAGTATACGTTATACTTCTGCAATTACAGTTTTCGATATTTTATTTATTTTGTGTGAAGAATGCACATCTTTAATGTTGTAAATAAATTGTGTTACTTTTGCATTTACTTGCTATTTTTGTATTAATCTTAAACATGACACTATAAATCCAAGTAGTTTCTGTGCAGTTTTAGACTAATATTTGATATATAACGTCATGAAACGCCGCACTGACAGTTCGATTTCTCCCACTGTGAAGTAAATCCTTAAAAATACCTTTCGTTTTATGGAAATTCTCCCTGAAGATCGGTAAAAAAATTGTCGAAACATTTTCGCTCATAAGTGACGTGTTTTTCAACATATTGCATTGCAATTTGGTTTATAGAGTAAATGATGAAAATCATTTCTATCAATCTAAATCGATTGAAATGATAAAAAATTGGGGTCCGTATTGAAATTTTCTAAGATAGCGTTACTTTTACTTAGTAAACGGTCACTTTAGAAAAAACAATGGCATCAGTTATATAGAAAATCGTAAGCAAAACATTTTAGTGCAAACCGTAAGATTCTACGATAATTAGAACCGAAGATATAGCCATCGTTCTGATTTTTTTTTTGGGTACTATACATGCATTAGGAATATACACAGGTGCATCAAAATACTGCTTATTTTACCAACTTTTTATACAATTAATCTGATCCATTTGAAAGCAAGCTCCTCATAAAAATAAGCATACAATTTATTGTTTTAGGTTCAAAGGGAAAAAGTTGTATGACTTTTAATTTTTTCCCCCCCCCCCCCAAATAATATCAACAAACCAATGCAAATTTAAACTTAATTGACGTAATAAGAAAGCACATTATTTTTACTTAAGATTTTTTTAATTAGTTTTCACTTCTGTAGTATAATAATGTAATATATAATAATAAGTAAAATTTCTTGAGTTTCGAGCCTATATTTTTGCAGAGGATTTCTCTTAAACCAGAAAAGAATTTGAAGTCTCAACTAGAATATATTTTACCTTTAAATTGTCCACCATAAATGGATTCACCTCCAGTACCATTTCCTGTAAAACAAATTTTTAAATATTTTAAAACAATATTTAAAAAGGTTTATCAGTTCTGTAATTGACTTAGTTATAAACTTTCATCATAATAATTAACATTTTAAAAGAAAACACCACGAAATAAATGTTAAGTGAACCAGAAAAAAAATCACTACGTACTTCGTTACTTTTAATAACATTCTAATTTTACATAGTTCAATAAACTTAACATTACATTAGTTGATATTTGAAGATTCAAGTCGAATAATTAAAAGTTAGATAAAAATGTGCAAACACACAGAAGTACTAGCAGGTACATATTTCTTCATGGTTTTGAATAAATAAATGCATGCTTCTTAAAGGGACTGACTATAAAGGTTTGAGGATTTAAAAAAAAAAAAAAAAAAAAAAAAAAACATTGAAATTTTTATTTATAAATTCTTTGCAAAACAGACATTCTATAACTTTATAAAAAAAAAAGCCGAACTCAGCAGATTGAAGCAATTTTGAGAATTGGCTCAATCCCAGTTATGATTAATATTCATAATAAAAAAAAAAAAATATGGAAATCCGCAGCATTGTAGCATGTAAACCAATTAGGCGGGATATCATTGTTTGTGAGGACCAGTAAAATAATCAAAACCTAGCCACATTCGGCAGTGTTGGAGCAAAATATCTATCTTACAGTTTACATGTTTAAATGATTAAATTCACTAAATGTTGCCAATGTTTTAATTTTGAATAATTTCTGCATTAGCAAAATTTAAAAAAAAAAAAAAAAAGCTAATTTCCATGCCAAATTGTGATAACGTGGCAGCTTTGAGCAACTTTAAAAATGCTTGCTTTGGTGCTAGTGCTAAATCTTTGACATATTCAACAAAAACACTTAATACATGCAAGGACTCTTTTAAAAGCAATCATACCAAATTTATGATAAAATATTTTTGTTGTGTAGGAAAAATCTTGCTTATGTAAATGGAGAAGTGTCCTCAATAAACAGATATTTTGTAAGTACTTTTAAGTTTTGTAAATAAATTGAATTAGTAAGTAGAAGTTAACAAAACTTTTGATATATAAATAAAAATTATTATTTAAAAATAAATCCCACACATGAGTTAAAATTTTGTACTTATAATTATAGTTGCTGAATTTTTGGGAGATAACCATAGGATTGGCTGATAATTTTAATTGAATTCTTTAACCAATATTATATTTTAGTAATGCTAAACAAATAAATCACAGTAACATGCAATTGAAAACTTCATTTCAGTACAGTAGTTTACTTCTTACTTAAAATATAGGACATTTCAATTTTAAAAAAATTATTTATTTCCTATTTCTGCAACTTTTAGAAAATCATTCTTAAAATGGATAAAAAAAAGTTTTACAACTTTAGAAATTCAGCAATTAATTAAATATACCTCAATTTTGAATATAATGATTAAAAAGATTTTTTTTGCGCAAAAATTAAAACAGATTGTTGCAGTGTAGAGGAGAAATGTAAAAGCTGTTATTTTAAAAACTTAAAATAAGTGATAATTCTTACCAGCAACAAAATTACCACCCTGAATGACAAAGTTCTTTACAACTCTATGAAAAGGCACACCCTTGTAATGAAGTGGTTTGTCAGTAGTTTTGCTTATGCCTTTTTCACCTGCAATTAAAAGTTTAACATAAAAGTAAACCTTTAAAAATAAAAATTAATAAAATTTTACAAAAATGGGATTTCTCGCTCCTTTGTGGAATTTCTTTCAATCGTATCTCAAGTAATAAATGAAGCAAAAATTAAAGTCCAAAAAGTAATTGCAATGTGTCAAGGATTCTGTGATAAATCCCGATATTTTCATGTCACCCATACCTTTTTTTTTTTACAAGATAATGTTTGATTTGCCTAAAAAAAAATTTTTTTAAGAGTACGACTTATAAAAACAAATCGTTAATTAAATACACAAAAGGACGAGAATAACATTTTCAATGTTGTATGAATTGGGCTTCACATTCTTAATAAATGAATGCAAATAAATGCAATTAGTAGCTTTATTTTACAGTTAAATGGGTCACAGTTTCAAAGAATAGGAAGCAAAGAAATTCTAAAATGCATATTTGAGAATGCAACAAATAATAAAAGTTAATCTGTTAAAGTTTTTTTTAAAGATATATTACCTCAAGTAATATGGTACCACAATTCAGAATTACAAAACATTTAATTTGAATACATAGCTATGAAACTAGCTAATATACATTTTTTTTTTCTTCCAATAATCATGACATAAGTTTTGTTTTAACTTTTAATTATATAAAAGATAACTTGCAATTCTGAAGTTGAAATATTCATTAGTTCTGCCTTGGGTATAATTTTCAAAGAGATTTTCCGCCATTTTTTGCTGCACTTTTCTATAGTATTTTGACTAAAGCTGCATACACTACTGTTCCGATTTTTATTTAAATTCAGATGAAATTACTTTTAAATGACTCTTAAAATAGATAAATAACAAACTAAATGCAAAAAGGAACATTTCAAGCTAATTTTAACATTGAAATAGTTTTCAACAAGTCTGTTGGCTTCCCTTAAAATGGGAAATGTATTTATTTGTTCAGCATATTCCACAAGATTTTTACAAATAAAAGTAACTTTTTAAATACAACGTAGTGCCAATTTAAACTGAGGAATTGTTTTCCGAAATTAAAATAAAAATTATCAACAAAATCCCTGCTAACCTGATTATTCGATTAGTGATATTTCAACTAAAAAATTAAAGGACAATACTAATTTTAAATTGTAAAACAGAAAACTTTTCTACAAAAAAATTTAAGACTTTGTTCTCACAAATGTGGCTGTAGTGTTTGGTTTCAGAACATTAAACAGTGACCCACAACTCTTCATATAACCTTATTATTTTCTTTGCATTAGATATCATTTTATAAAAAAAAAATCTTACTTTTAATTTATTTGCTACATATGAACAAAGTCCAACTAGAGTCATTTTGGGAAAGGCAGAAGGAAAAAAAACCATATTCTTTCAATTTAGCGTAAACCAACGTAAACAGCTACTAATGAAACACATTATTTAAAGTGACCCTGATTAATCTTTACATGAATGAATATACTATTCCAAATAACTCTCAAAATGTCAACAGATGGCACTGTGCATATGAATTTAACAAAAGGCAGACTTCAATGATTCTTCCCCTGGAATCTTTGTAAAAAAAAAAGTAAATTATATAAAAAATTATGTATACAATACCAGTGCAAAGAGCCCTAAAATTTTCACATGTTATTGGGCAAACATCTGTAAATAATTCCATGATAATGCGGCCAGCTGCAATGGAGAAGAACACAAAATTAAAATAATTTCAGTTCCTAAACAATAAAAAGTGAATGAATATTCACATTTAATTTTACATTATACACAGCCAACTTCTACGAAAAACCATCCATTATTTTAATGTAAATTATAGAATACATTTTGATCCAAATGAATGTTATTTCTCATGAATACTTTAAGGTACTAACGTTACTTTTGCAATATATAAAGCACTACATAACAAACCAATATTTAATTGTGCTCAACAGACATATTCCCTCTTAAAATTATTAATCAAATTTATGTACTACTTTCCTTAAGACTAATTTTGAAACTATTTTGTGGTAAATTGATATGTTTACAATAGAAAAAAAAAACATTAATTTTAAGAAATTTTTCCAAGTCGCGTAGTTAACAAATCAAGATTTAATTCATATTTTTTTCTTCTTTTATGTTCAGTTTGTGGGAGAGAAAATTTCTAACTAAGTAACAACCATAATTCAGACTTTAATTTTTCAAATAACTTAAATTTGTTTTTAAATTTTTACTTTTGATAAATCCATAATTTTTTAGAGATGTTTTATAAAGGATTGCCGTTCAAATTGGCAAAGACAATCGTCCTCAAGTTTTACTTCAAGGAAAATATTTAGGCAAAATATATATATATATATATATATATATATATATATATATATATATATATATATATATACATTTTAAATTAAAAGACAAATAAGCTCTGTATTACCCATTTTTAAACACTAACCTTTCAAAGCAAGAAGTGTTATTTATTTAAAACTTTCACTTCCAATAAAAACAAAAACGTAAGTACAACTGTAAGTAAAGTAGTGATATACAACAAACTTAGAAAAGGAATCATTTTTCAAGATTTTCAAAAAATTTGACATTTTCAATTCCTTGTTTTTGTACTATACATTTATATATAAGGTTCATCAAAACTCCATTGCTATAGTTTTTAAAAAGTTCACAAAACATTCCTGCTGTTTGGGCTATAAACAGAATTAAGGGTCTTTTTTTTGACAGTTTTGATAAAAAGTTACGTTAAAATTTGAAAGCATTTCGGCCAATTCCAAGCTAATTTGAGCCAATTTCGAATAAATTAACTTACCATTTTCTCCATCGATTTCTATATCGATGAAACATCTCGGCGAATGCTTTTTGTCCACCGTCATTCTGGGACTGAAAAAAATAATATTTAAGTAAAAAAATCCAAACCAGGAACACTGACACTTTTCATACAAAGATAATTTTAAAATAAGTACATTGCTAACCCTAAACAAACTTGGTAACTTTAGCTTGGAAAGCTGTCTTTGCAAATCAAACTTCAATACATATTCAGAGAACACAGGGGTAAAAAAAAATTTAATTTCCGTGAAAATTTCCAGTCATCAGGAATGTATCTGGAAATGGATCCTTTGTACTTTTGAGGCTGAAAACTTTTGTTGCAGTATAGAGGTATTATGTCAATGGAAAAAATCACTCTCAATAAATAGTACAGGTAGGTAAAAAAATTCAGGAAAATTTTTTCCCTATTCGATCTCTACAAAACTCCCTGATTTTACGGCAAACTTAAATATTTTTTTTCCAGATGTGTAGACACCCAGATCAAATAGAACAAAAGGTAATATCCCTATTATTTTGAATCTATTGCTAAAGAGGTAAGTAAGTAAGGTTTTAAAAATAGTTTTGGCAGTAGTGAAAAGTTTAAATTATTCCATTACATTAAACTTCTATTGATTACCGCCACAATTCTCAGGGTAAAGCACCAAAATACGGATCAACTGGGAAACGTACTTTCAAAAAATTAATGGAAAATTTCTCTGATTTTGCTAGAATCAAAAAGCTCCCCATGTTTTTCTGATTTTCAGGTTCGGTGGTTACTCTGTAGCAGTCATTTTGGGTTAATTTTCTTCCACTTGACATTTATGTATCACAGTATTCTTTTTTCCAACAAGTTAAGCAAGGACGCTCTCAATATCTTGCCAAATCCTTCTTTAGGCCAATGCTTTTCATTCGACACGCAACAGTAGTATTTTCAGGAACTATTAAAACTGGATGATTGAACGTTTGAGTTTCGTATCCTTCTCATTTTAAACACTTCCCACAACCACAGGCATAAGAGGGGACATTTCAAACTTTCTCAAGCTCTCAGTCGCACCTTAACTGATAGAACTTTTTATGGTTTATGTCTGTTGCTGCACTCAATTGTTAAAAATGTATAGACAAACCTAGTGTTACAAATTTTTTTTCTCAGATAATGATGACACTAGATTACAAAAAAAAAAAAATCCTTTTAATCTTCACAAAAAAATTTACACTTATTTAAACAGCAGCGGTAAAACACATTCAAGCTCAAACCAGAGCTTCCAGCAGCTCCGATTCAACAGCAAAAACACAAGCTTCCTGCAGTTTGGGGAAAATGAAAAAAAAACTGAGAACTGCATCCATAGGAGCTTAATCTTAAAACCAGGGTTGACATGGTTTAAAGCAAATGTTTTTTCTCTCTAAAAAAAAGCTTTTTTTTAATTAAAATTGTAATTTTATTTATTTATAATTAGATTTTTCAAATTATTCAATGCAGTAACTGACTTTTTTTAAACTGAACACAACTCAACTTTTTTTTTCTATTATTTTTTAAGAAAATAATTCACTAAATGAAAAATTATATGAATATTATAGATTTAATAAGTTCTAATGTATTTTAAAATAAATCTTGTAATTATAGAGTGTTGAAGTTTTTATCAGTATCAACAATAAGTTTTTATATTAAACTAATAGATATATTAATATTTTATAATAATTCAAAATTATTAATTAAACTTAAATTATAGGCTGCATTTTAAAATTGTTTCCAAAATAGAGGTTTTGTGTTTTAACAACTTATATCTAAACATAAAAATATCATTTGGAACAACTTATCACAATTACTAATGAATTTAAATTAAATATTAAAATTTAATGATTTGGATGCTCACATAAGTAGCAACAATTATTTATTTACATAGTTTAAATTATTTTCAAAATATAAATTGTTATGTGAACATAAATTATTCTAGTTTATGTCAAATTTTATTTATAAATATGTATACATGTAATTAGAAAACAATTTAATTTTTTTTTGTTTTTTAGAAGAAAAAAAAAATGTTTTTTCCCCAATTCTGCTCAAAACATTAATAGGTGGAACTGGCCTGACTGACTCTGACTGTTTCCAATGCTCTTTATAGGCTGGCGACATTCCCCAAAATTTGAAAAATAATCAAGATAAATTTAACCTTTGCCACTAACTTAGGGCTTATAATTCCGATTTCCATTTACAATTTTTACATTAATAAAAATCGATAGTTAAAAGTGATTACAGTTAAAATAGAATGAAAATGTATCAATTAAAAATTCAATAATTATTTACAAATTCTCGAATGTAACACTAGTAAAGTAAGCCATTGAATGGCAATGGGTTAAGCAAAGTACAGGAACAATAACTCATTTGGAGCATTTATGAAAAGTTTTTTTTTTACTCTTTCATTAGAAGAGTACCAGATAAAAACCATCAAATTGCAGCGATAATTCACCATAACTAACAGCCTTGAAATCTTTTATAGTTCTTATGTTAAAATATTAGAGTTTCTATAGCAACAATTTAACAAACTGTAAACATTTAGGGTTGGCGCTACATTTACATGTCATTTAACCATATAGACTTGGCGACAAATGCAGCAAATGGTACCTGTCACACGGAAACGTACTGTTTTTTTTATTGGGTATGGAGAATCTAAAAAAATCATAAAAAAAGATTTGTTCTTGTTGGGCAAGGTGTCCTACAGTCACTATCAGTCTGATCACTTTTCCTGGATAGATCATAGTACTAAAGTTGTTCAACTTTAACAACTTGTTGGTAAACTACGCAATCACCATTGCAGGATTTTACAGGGTTCCCACTCTTATTGAAAAATTAATTCAAGGACTTTCAAGGAACTTTTTAAGAAAATTCAATGATCTTTTTAAGAAAATTTAAGGACCTTTTTAGGAAAATTCAAGGGCCATAAAATTGCATACTTTAGACATAAAAATAATAAACAGAGATGATCGATGGTCAATTAAAAATTCAGGACCTTATCTTTTTATCAAGGACCATATTTCATCAACAACAACAAAATTTCCAGGACTGTGTGAACCCTGTTTTAATACCAGCCTTTTAAATCCTTAACTTCATAGTAATACATAACTGAGCCTAATACCAAGATGATCAAAAAACATAAAATTTATTACTTATAGACGAGACAAAACATGCTAACCGGATCAAGCTTTTCAAGGCAACTGATGAGATTGAATGAAACCAGTTCATATATAATCCAAGCTTTAACAATACCTCATGGACCTCAAAAACCCTCTAGCAACTACATCTGACTCTTAACTACAGTCAAACCCCGTTAACATGAAGTCGATGGGGTAGCTGAAATAGTTTGCGTAAAACATATAAATTAATATTTAATTTTAAGTACAGAAAACTGCTTTTGCTTTTTGTTAAATAGGATTTCATGTTAAGCGATTTTGCATTGACAGTGTTTGACTGTACAAGAAATTCTAACATTCAGAATCGGCGCTGTGTAAACGAATATAAAAATTGACAATGCCAATAAAGGATTTTTTAAAAACTCTGTTTTAATGGGTTATATTATTTCTGGTTGATTTGACGAGGACTGACCCTAAAGAGCACAGTGTTGGTGTCCCTCTAGAAGATCTTTCAGCAGCACTCTTCAACTAATCAGTTGGCTCCAAAATGTATCGTCAAACCTAAATATTTACTGTTTGTTATAGTGATTAAATGAATTGAAGATTATTGATTTGAACAAGTTATTGCTACAATTTGATAATATTTATTGATCTATTTTATTTAAATACCCGTCTAACAGAAGAGTACCAGGTTAAGATTTACAGAACGAGACCCCTTAGCGACTTTTCAAAAAATTGCCAAATTGAAATGCATCGCTAGATACAAAATCACCTTCAGATCCTTTCCTATAATAGGGTTGCCATTTCAGAACTGTTATCACCAAATGTGAAAAACCGTTCCAAGGCGTCTTGTAAGGTAAATCTGAGCCAAGTACCCTTCGAGACCCTTAGACGAGATTCGGCTAACGTGATAATAAATTATTTTTTAAGCATATTCAATGGACTTAATGCTTTCATTCATATAATATGTTATACTAGTTTAATCGTATTTTCAACACTTTTCGCACAGTGTGATTTTGACATGGGGTCCCATGTTCTATAGTCATACACAAAAATCTATAATTCACTAAAATTTTAAAGTATTACACATTTGTAAAAAGTTAGGCGCCAAATCTAAGCTATTAGAATCAAAACAAAGCAAATGAACAGGGTGGCCACGAAATCCAGGAAAAAGTTCCCTGATAATTCCCCGACAGATTTCTAAATAAATCCCTGATTTTAGGGCAAACTTTTTTCAAATTTCACCAATTTTCTTAAGTATTCCAGATGTCTCGACACCCTGATCATATAGAACATGTATGCTAAAAGGATAAGCAATTTTTTTAAAAATAGTTTTGCTGGTAATGAAACGTTTATATTATTCCGTAACATTAAACATCTAATGGCTTACAACTACAAATCTCCATGTAAATAGCGCCAAAATATGGATGAACGTTCCTTAAACAATACAAAATTTCCCTGACTTTCAAGAAATTTTAAAAAGTTCCCTGACATTTCCATGATTTCCCCGTTCTGTAGCCACTCTGATGAACT
This sequence comes from Linyphia triangularis, assembly GCA_963978545.1. Lineage (NCBI taxonomy): Eukaryota > Metazoa > Arthropoda > Arachnida > Araneae > Linyphiidae > Linyphia > Linyphia triangularis. Next base: position 17,570,849 of record OZ021730.1, read on the forward strand.
ACTTTAGAAGGAAACTTCCTACTTTTTCTTAAAGCATAAACAAAACCAAATTATCATCGTCACGTCGCACTGAATATATGTATTGCTATTGTAATTAAAGTATAACAATAAAATAGTGCCAGTGGCAATGTTGGATATACGAAGAAATATTGAAATAAGAGCATAAGAACTAAAGTTGTTATTTTATTCCAACACAAACTTTCCAATGAAAAATAAAAATTGTATAACCTTTAAGAAATATGAAGATTTTTCATTAATTTCAAAAATAATTTCACCGACTTTCTGTGAAAGTTAAAGTTAATTTGGAAATTTATCATAGTTTTATCAAAGAATATGAAGTCATAGAAATTTTACGTCATTGGTTATGAAAGGTTATCATGATTGAATAACGAAATGCGAAAATACACTTTTTTTTTATGATTTGTTCATAGTGATTGCAATCAGATACTGGTAAATTAAAGATAATAGGGGTTTTTTTTTTCCCAGAAAGAATATACTCCAGTATATTTATATCACAATACCCAAGGTGAAAACTGAAAAAAACATTTTCTTTGAAATCTAATCGTCATAAATCTATCGTTTTTCTGAACTTCTTTTTCATTTTGTATCAAAAATAGTTACATTTTTACGTCTGTGCGAGATATCCGTTATAGAATAGATTCGAACTTGAAACAAAATTAATTGAATTTTTCTTTTCTTGAATTAAAGCTGTACAAATAAAAGAAATGCAACCAATTTGGTTGGTTTATACGCTCAACGACATATTTTTATGCACAATGACCTATTTTTATGCAATCAGGCCGGAAACTACAGTTAACGTGGATTCCGAACCACAATGAATCATGCTTAAACCGGAATTCGAGCCCCGCACCTTTTGGCATGCATGACCAGAGCGCTAACCACACAGCCATCAGATAGGCACCAACTAATCTGGAAATGATGTTGAAAATGGTAGACAAATACAAAAATAATACAATTTTAACCGCAAGATTATTATTTTTAAAAAGAGACAAAGACAATACATATTGACGTTTAAAATGCTTTAATAACTTGATTCGGAAGTGAACATTATTTCCCTTTATTATTTCAGTAACGACATAAGAAGCATAATGCAATCGAATAATTTCTTTACTATATTTGTAATTTTTTTCTAACTTCTGTCATTATCGCATCACATATATTTAGCGAATTCTGTTTCATATTTAATAGTTTAAATAAAAACCGAAAACTATGTAAGTTTGTAATTGTATAAATTTACAGAGCTGACAGAAGACAAATTAAAAGTAACAAATATTTTAATAAAATAACATATTTTTAAGATTTGCTAAATTTTATTTTGCTACAATTCGACTTATAATACATGAATCGTGTATGTTAAAGAAATTGCTAATGGCGCATTTGATTTAAAGTAAGCTTTAGTTTCTTTTTGTTTTTTATTCAAACAAATTCCAATAATATTTTATTAATGGCAATTAATTTTACGTTTAAAGTAATAATTAGTTAATTAATAATTAACGTAAAAATAATTCATAAATTATTACATTAATAATTAACCTTAAAAAACAATGAAAAATTATTAAATTAATAATTAATATTATTACTTTAATAAGAAATATATTATATACTTGAAATATTTAATGCTAATTAATCTCACTAGGTGGCGCCACTACAAAATATGGGTTTGCGGGTATTTGAGAGTATTTTTGTAACCTTTGGCTGGCAACACTGGTGGGGACGTAGTCACCCCTCACCCCTCTAGAAGGGTCCTCCAGACGGCTCGTGTGTGTGAACGCAGTTACCCCTCCTCCTCCATACAGCTGGCGAGTCCAACTTTAGAAGTGAGTTACGGATCACAAAGTTCCAAGATAGTTTAACTCTTTAATCCCCGCAACGGCCCAGTCGGCAGAGTCCCATTCCGGCCGTGTCTTTTCACTTACACCTCCTACCCCCCTTCTTGGGTGGACCTTGGAGGTCCGATACCATTAACGGCTCACTACAATGGGTCAGAGATTTCCCTTCACAGCGGGAGGGAGAAGAGGGGCCAAGGTATTCTTGCGACTGTCGTCACACTAGGGTGGGTATAACAGGTGGTTTTCATTCTTATCTTTGGAAGCCTTTCTTTTCACAGCTTCATTTCCAAAACACAAATACTTTGTACTACTAAAGAAAACAAACAAAACGCCTTGAGGATTTACTAGTTGTCAATCTCTATCTGGAAACCAGGGTTCTGTATCCGAGGGAAGAAGTTCTGGGTTGAGACGATCGTTAATCATGTAGTTGGGGAGGATTTTTCGATACGCTCCATTTAACCTCATTAGAACCCTGGTCACGTTGAAATGCACTTTGTGTACGGTCCCTTTTCTGCGATCGCTCCAGGACTGTGCTTACTTTTCAATACAAAAAGAAAGAAGCTACTCGATTCTCTGCTTGACCGCACATAACATAGGACAAAGAGTAGCAATCTTAAAAGTTCGTCTTAGCTTTCTGTACTTATTTGTTCAGGGTTCGGACAAAGTTTTAGATTTTAAAAATAAGTTTCTTTACAAGGACCTTCCAATTAAAAAAGTTCAGCGGTCGGCAGTTCAACTCATTTGCCTCTTTGTAGGACTTCTTTACCTTTTTCAGAAAGACGAAGAATTGAAACATAACATATTTTACATGCTCTATCTCAATCCGTAAATTTCTGTGACTTTATATCTAATTAGCGAATGGAGGGGGTTTTTTTATTGTCTTATAGTGCTATAAGAGTTTGTGTCTCAATTTGGTTCTTGTAAGGATAGCGTCAAAATAAGTGGAAAATTGAAGAAGACGTAAGTTTTCAAAGTGATTGTAATAGTATCAGTTGTATGCATATCAAATAGCTATTCTTATCATATTTCAGATTTTGCAATTAAATCGTAACAAAATGGCCTAGAAAGTGTAACAGAAAAATTTGTAATAAGGGACTACGGCATATATGTGGTCCTTATTTTTTTAACTTTCAGATTTCTTTTTTCCTCACCCTCCAATTCTTTTCCCTTTGGCGATAAAAATATTATTGTAAGCAATTTTTTGAAAATTAAAAGAGATTAAGCTGTGCCGTAAGGAAAATGGAAGTTCGCATCACATAGCTGCATTTTACTGTACAGCGCAGGGTGTTCCTTATTTTCCAACTTACAAATTTTGTATTCTTACCCCCATTTTTTACCTTTGACTATAAAAAATATTATTGTGGTCATTTTTGTAAATGAAAAGTGATTAACGTGTGCAGCAACGATCAACGTGTGGACGATCACTGCAAGCAGTACTACACATATTGTAAAATATGAGGCATTACTAAAAAAAAAAAAAAAAATACCGCTAAAAATCTTACATTTTTGTTGTTTAAATGTTAGATTTTGTTAGTTAAATTGTATCAATATTTTGCAACTTTTTTAAATTTAGGAAATAAAACTTTTAGAATATGTTCGTTCATTTTTGTCAATTCTGTTTTTATTTTTACAAACTTCAATATCAATTTAGCAGGGTTAATACTAATTTATCATAATAAAACTTGGTTCTCTACAAAAATAGGTCAAAAGAAAAAATATTCGGGGGTATGAAATTGAAGCCGAAGAAATTTAATATTTTTTTTTTTCAAACAATTTCAATTTTAGTAATCTTTTAAGAACTTCAGGCTATTTGCGACACGGGTTAATATATTATTGAAATGAAATTTGGCACACTGTCAAGATAGAAAAAAACGAAAGGAATGAAGGGGTGAGAGTTAAAATCAGATGAAATTTCGTTTTTGACGCCTTACATAGACCATCCTAATATATAATTATAATTAGTCAATTAAAAGACACAATACTCAGTTATACTACATATCATTACGTACCTACTTTGATTCATCGTAAGATCTCAACGAGGGATTTCAAACTCGAACAGAAATTTATATTTTAAACAATTAATAATTTGCTTTAAAAATTGAAGTTATATATTTTCGATTAATTTGTTTTAAATGATAATTAAGACGGTAAAGGAAGTTTAATTTCACCAACAATAGAAGGTCACTTTTTCTTTAATAGCACAATTTAATAAGTTAAATTCTTAACTGATAAGTTGTCTTTGTAAAAAAAAAAAGGCTTTTCCTTTAAGTATGTACAATGTACATATTAAACAGTATTTTTAAACTTCAAATATTGTGTTTATTGATGGACAACCCAACTACGGATACGGACGATGACGCTTCGTGTTTTTAAGACAACTGTATTTTAATGTTTCATAATGTGCAGTTTTGTTGAGTTTTAAAATTCGATTTATTTGACAGACAATTGAAAGAATTTCTTACAATATCTGTTCAGAACAAGTATCATTTTATAAAAAGTGTATGCTTTCTCTCAAATGATTTTTACCAAAATTGTCTTACAAAAATTAATTAGTAGACAGATAGTATTGCGTTGATTGTCAGAGAGTTTTTCGGATTTTCTCCTTCTTGATGCGTAAATGCGCGACATTTTCCTCTTCAAAGACCATGGGTGAAAACAGTCAAAATGTCAAAAAGAGGAAAACATTCATAGCTTTGTTTTCAACTACAAAAATAGTGGAATAAAAATATAATGGTGTACTAATGTGTGCACAGAACAATGGTGGAGTTAGATTTTTTTTTAGGGGCTACAGTTAAGTTTAGTTTGATAAAGGCCTATAAAGTCTAATTAAAAAAAAAAAAAATGTAAAACAAGCAGAACTTTTCAGAGTAAAAAAAAAGTGGAAACCCCTGAAAGACACACCATTTCCAGACTGTGTACGGTTCACGTTGTTTTGGCGCATCAATGTCCTAGTGTAGTTTTTGCGTTTGATAACGTCTAAATTTATTATTGGATTCTACATAGATGCCTTAAAAGGGATTAAATATTCTTAGCCGACACAACTTTGAATTTGTATTTTTTCCGATTTTAATTTTGTTAACGCTTTAATTCTATCAGTAAACACTTACATAAACATTATATGGTAAAGAATACTCTAAAATAATATTAAAAGAAATCAACTCATGAGGCCCTCTAAAAGGGAGGGTTTTTTTCCGCAACGATTACCAAAATATTTATCAAAATCAATAAATTTATTTTGCTTTTCTCTGGAAAAAGCAATTTGATCTTATAAATATAATATATAAGAAGGGTGAAAAATAAAAATAACGAAAGTTTATATTTTCCATAAGTTCAGCTACACAATTCAATATTTGATTTTTCATTTTTAGTAATCCATAATTGATAAGGATGTTAATAATCGCAGGAATGATTCTTTTGAAGCTCTTAACTGCTGACTACGAAAGTTAGAATCTTTTTTTAATGTAACCTTCCATTTTAACGTAATCAGGGTTTCCACGGTCATTGAAAGTTATTAAAAGTGCTTAATATTTTTGAACTCGTTTTCAAGGCCTTGAAAGTACTTGAAAATGCTTAGAGGTGCTTAAAAGTCCTTGAAAATTCTTAAAGTTCCTTATAAGTCCTTAATTTTTACGGCTGTTGTGCCAACCGCAAATTTTATAATAGTACTACTCAGACTTGCTATCCCCGCGTGACCACCACTTGTCCGCACTGTTATCAGAATTCTGTGACATATTTTATTACGCATGCGCAGACTTGTAAATTTTCTGGTATAATATATTCTATTAAAAATTTATATATAGACATGATGCACGAAAACAAATTTTCAAAGGTCATTAAAAACATTATTTAGGTCCATAAAAGTCATTGAAAAGCCATTGATTTTCATTCTGTGATTTGAGTGTGAACCCAGGTAATATCAAATCCAGTAACATTTTCTGCCTAAAGTTCTTTAATTTACGCAAACAGCTTGCTCTCTCTTTAACCCTTTCTTCTCTCTATCGGATTCAAAAGAAAAAGTAAACCAAAGAAAATTCCATTGTCCTATATGGTGTTTACCCTTTAACACTATTCGGGACCAGAGGGTAAGGATATTTATTTTAAGATTAATGATTCCGTTTTCTCACCAGCGGTTATTTGAAGCGTGAATTTCCTCAACAAAAGGATTTTAGATTTTTAGGTGTGTTGACTGGACTTGCGCTTGACATTGAATTATGAAAGGTAAATACTATTGTAAGTTGTCCACTTTGGATCATTTATAAAATTGTCTCTCGAGAGAACCTGTGGAACAGACCATTTCCAATTTTGACACATCACCTCGAGTAGAAGGTTTACCGAGCTGCGTAAGAACGTTGTGATAACGTTCTGTATTTTTAGTTGGTGGTCAAATTATATGGCAAAATAATTGTTTTAACTAGATCAAATATGAATTTATAGACAACCAGCTACAATTAGTGACATTAGGGTGAATCATCTTGTAAATGCATATCCATCAAAAAAACAATTTCTTTGCTGGTATAAGCAAGAAGGGAGATTTGGAAATTACCAGTTAAAGAACATAAACCTTCCTATTCCGCAAAAGCTATTATTAAAAAATAAAATTTTCTAGGAAAAAAGCCTTTTGCGCTCTTTAAGTAAAAAGCGATTTTGCAACTAACACTTCACAAAAAATCGTTTTTGACTGTAAAAATAATATAACCCATAAAAACAAAGTTTTAAATATAAATCCTTTGTATACATAAGTCAATTTTTATATTCATTAACATAGCACCGTTTCTGTTGCCAGCGTGTGCTTGTTTTAAAAATTTTAATTTCGATACTAACACTATCTCTATCAGCAAAATATGTTGCAAACTACTTCTCAAAATTTATTCATTCAAAATGAATGTGAATTTATGCACTCAGATCCAAGTATCTTTTATTTCTTCTGATCAAAACAATTTTATTATTTATACTAAAATTATTTTGTCAACAGGAAAGAATTTCTTCAATTATTGGTTTAATGCTATTTCAATGCGATTGGATGACGGCAAGTTGGTTTATTAGCATTCCATAAAAATGATCTTTTAGTGACAGTGACAGCCTTCAAAATGTGACAGAATGCATTGTCACCGACATCGAATCTATCTGCTAAGTTTCAGCCCGATTTGATGATGTCAAAGAGTCTCACATAATTAGGCCTCCGTATATTTGCCTGCCATCGACAAACAAAACACACAAATATACACACAAAGTCGGAAGTTAATACAAGAAATTTAATAAATTAAAACTGCAAACTAAAAGAATGTACATGTAATGAGAGGTTTGGAATGCAATTTTAACAAATACATGTTTAGAAATGTATGGATGTAATTGTTTCAAAGGTGCGTTGTATGTTAAACTCAAAATTCAAAAGTAACTGCAGCCCTTTAATAGAATTAACCGTTTTTTAAAAAAACTTGTCCTTATTAGAAATAACATTTTTGTTATATTTAAAGTTAACTAGTAAATTACTTTTAAGATTGATTTTTCAAAGGCATTTAAATTATGTGTTGATAAATTGTGCTCACTTCCAAAAAAATCGGAATCCTTCACCATCAGCATCATTTGAAAGCAGCCATCTGAACTTACTTGGCTATTATTAACTCACCTTATATCTAAACTGTATTCATAGAATTTAAGTTTGAAACGATCAGAACTACTCAATCTCGTGAAATTATTCGAAATACGGCAAAATATGTTTCTGGCTTAGACATTAAGTTAAAATAGATCCATTTTTAAATCCCTTATAATAACTTCGAATTTGTTTGTGGATGGTTGGCTGTGTATGTCGATGGCGGGCAAATCTGCGTATCATATCTTTACATAGGGTAATGAAAGTACAGCATTCGATTAATTTTTTTTTTTTCTTCTTTTTTTTTTTGGATCACCCAGATTTTAAAAAAAAAAGTGGTATAGAAAAAAAAATGCCTGTCTGTGTGCACGTGGTCAGAATAACTCCCGAACAAATTGACCTACACTCTTCAAATTTGGTACATGGTTTGGCGGTGGCCATGGGTCCTGCCATTTAGGTTTTCGTCAAAATCGCGCATGCGCATAAGATTGAAATAATGAAAAATCATGAAAAAATCTCGTTCTTCAATAATTTCTAAAAAACAGCCCTAACTATTTTGATTAAAATCTCTCTGCTAATGCCTCTTACGTGTTCTAAACTTCCCCACCACCAAATTCCCGTACAAATGCGATAAAAAGTTTTTTTTTAAAAGGGGGAAAAAAATAAAAATAATCACGAATTACTTTAACACAGAGTTTTCTGCCCTTGAGCATCACCCACCAACGATTGATTTGTATCTGTTTCCCGCACAAGAAAGGACAATGTAATGTCTATCGAATATCTTCGCCAATTAGGTGGGTTTTTAAATAAGTGAAAATATGAAAATGGTAAATAACATCCCGTATCATATTTTAACGCAATGATCAGTATTATTTAGTGTAATTGAAAAATTGTGCGATGTTCCATACCCCTAGTTAAGGATTCAATTTTGAAAAGTAGTTTGCCGCATATTTTGCTTATAGAAATGTTCTGCGGAGGCCAATTTAACTCACTTGCAATAATCCAATCGATCTGAAACTTGGCAAATATGATTTGACTCCGATGACATTTGTCACTAACAAATTTTGGGACTGTTATTCTCACTAAAAGATCGCTTTTACAATTACACATGCTTCTATAATCGCTTCTGAATACTAATAAAATCCCATTTTAACCGATCATTTGTTGAAACTATTTGCTGGTGCCAAAATGCTTTAATCAAAATATATATAATATATGGGTTTTCATTAATATACAACTGGTACCATTACAACCATTTTGAAAACTTACGTCTTCTTCAATTTTCCACTTATTATGACGCTATTCTTACAAGAACCAAATTGAGACAAAAACTCTTATAGCACTATAAGACAATACAACAAAAATCTCCATTCGCTGATTAGATATGAAGTAGAAGAATATATAATCTAAAACTTTGTCCGAGTCCTGAACGAATAATTTCAGAAAGCAAAGACTAACTTTAAACTTTTAACATTGCTATCATTGTTCCTTTGTTCTGTGCGTCAAGCAGAGAATCGCCCCGCGCCTTTTCTTTGGTATTGGAACACATTTCTGGAGCGATCGGAGGAAGAGGGGATGTATACAAAACTCGTCTCTACATGACCAGGGTTCTAATGAGGTTAAATGGAGCGTATCGAAGGTTCCTCCCCAACTACCTGATAAACGATCGTCTCATCCCAGAACTTCTTCGCTCGGATCGGACACCGGAAACCAGAAAGCGAAGAGAAATAAATTACCCTTAGCTTAGCAGGGGGTCTATTGCCCTTTTCTCTAAATGCGGCACTTGGAGGGGTGAAAATGGTTTTTCTTTTCGGGCGGGAACCTGGTCCCTAAAGGATATTCCAGAAAACTGCATTGGGAACTAAAGAGTTAAAGGTGTGCTTTGATTGGTAAAAATTCCTTCCAATGATATAAAGTCCTTCATTTTCAGAATTTTTTTTGGGTGCAGTAGTAGCTTTCAAAAATGTAGTATATTTGTGCTATTTTTTAATTTAAAATTTTTTTTAAATATATTTTATTTAATATATGAACTAATTATTTGTTTGATAATAGTGAAAAATGTCTGAAAATATGGCAGCCTTGGTTTTGAGAGTTGGTTTTTAATTAGATTCGATGCTGATTTCAAAGCTATTGTTTGCTAAGACACGTATTCGATACTTTAAGAATCGTAATTCATGATTTATTAAATATTGATTTTCAGGATCATGTAACAAAGTTTTCATTGCCGTACGTTATACAGTAATTATGTATATTTAGGAGCAATACGCTCTTTACGGAGTAAATAAAACTAATCCTCCTAAGCATGGTTAGGATTTTTTTTTTTTTAATCTAATCAACATTTCTGTAAAAGCATATGTCTGTTTGAGTAAAAATACAATATATACGAGGAAAAAAAAATTCAAAGCAAAATATCGAGTAAATCCTGAGAAAAAGGTACATCGGTATATGAAAAAACAGCATTTTGAGAAAACAGCGTTTAAAGTCAAGGAGGTACAAAGCAGATGGGCTTTTTTTTTCAGTGATGTTATTGTTTCAAAAAAATATTTGAAAATACTTCGGATGTGCGCATTGCCCACCAAGTTAAACTATTTTGTAGATAACATTTCAAATATTGTGATGTGCTAAAAACTTCAAAATGTGTTCCGAGAAAAAAAATTGCCTTCCGACCCCTCTTAATTTATAATGTACGCTACATGGTGATCAATTCGCATATTCTTTTTAATAAAACCTATATTGACCGATCCCAACTGCTTCTTATCAGCCCTCATGATCCACAGAGTTTTACAAGGGGGAATACACTACAGATAGCGGATAGTGTTGTTTTGAGAGAGGCAAGTGTAAGAAGCATAAACAGTGCATTTCTCAATCTCAAATTAAAAAAAAAAAAGACTGATTTTAGGGGTCGTCTGCATAATCATTTTCAGCATTTTTTGTCATTTTGTTTCGTCATATAGATCCTATAAATTTTAAAAATTGTTAGTAAATTTTTTTTATTCAAGATTATGTTAACAAGAAATCGTGGGCCTTTCTTGGCAAGGCGGGCTTTTATAATGTGTACTGTTTTGCCCCCTCTTGTCGGCGACCCTGATTTCCACTATCATATTTCAAAGTGCACAATGTCGCAGCTCCAAACATACAAACGGTGCTTTAGTTCTAGCCACGCAATCGCTAGCATTGATTACAGACTATACTGGATTGCAAACGTGATATTCACGGCATCAGCACTTTAATGTCATCTTCAAAGGAAGAATAATCTCTGTTCTCTAAAAAGCTTGACAAAAAAAAGCCCAGAGGGATTGAAAGAATGGAATTCTTAATTAAGAATGGAAGTTCAATTGCATTAGACCATCTCTCCGATCCATCGGACTAGACACTTTTCATTCAAACAGTCTAACAACATAACAACTAAACCCCAGTTGGAAAAAGGTTGAAGGTGTTTCAAGAGTGATCGGCAGTCATTCCTTGGCCTATGCTCCTAATGTTAAATTTAAAAATCACTCTATCGAATTTGCTATTGCTCGGATCTTTTCCATATTTTTTTCTATAATAGATATGACTTGTTTCTTTTACGCTACGTAATTTTTTTTGTGATATTTGTTTTCCATTTTTTTTTTAATTTAATTTTAAACTTTCGCATTTTTTATTCATTTTGTTTATTAACACTCCACCAAAATCATTCCACAGAATTTTCTATCGCACAGATCTTTACCCTATTTTTTTCTATAATATATATAACTTCGTTCTTTTATGCTACATAATTTATTTATTGATATTCATTTTCAATTTTTTTAAATTTAATTTTAAACTTTGATATTTTTTGCTCATTTAGTTCCCTAGCTATAACCAGATGGCGTCACTAGCACCATTATCTCCTGGATCACTTCAGAAGTGGTTTATTTTCGACTAATTCCTTAATTTTGGGCTAATTATTCCCAATTCTTTAGTGTTAATAAATTCATCTATTACTATTTAAACATATCTTAACAATATTTCTTTGATCAAACCTATATTTAGTTAGATTCTTGGGTTTTTCCATGGCAAAACGAAGATCGTTGTTCAGAATATAGCAACCCTATAGGAGGATAAGTCAAGAAACACAAGTCCCAAGACGCCCTTACCCACCCTGTGGCAATTGTCTGAAGCGTGAAGCTCTTGACAATTGGCTTTTGTGGACAGCAGTGGTTGATTTACATGGTCAGCAAAAGGGGTACATAGTGAAGAGATGGTCCCCATTTGACCCCAAAGGTCACACTGACAAGAAGTTAATTGCATTTTATTGCCCGGGGAGGGGCAGAAACCTAGTCGAGAGCGCATTTCACGTTTCTAACGTTTTTTACCGGGCCCGATCAACACCTCCCCGATCCTACCTTCTGGAAATGTCACGAACGGGGTCTGTATGAACGGGATCTGACAACAGGCAGCAATCGCCATTAGTACTTGTTATAGTAGCACATTGTTTTTTAATGTGATGTTTTGAAGATATAATGCTGCTTGATTTTAAAAAGATAGCCGCATCTTTTATCTGGCCGGCTACCAAAACATAATTAAGTAGTAAACATAACTAAAAATAGAAACAGCAAATAATTTCGCAACGGAACAATATTATTGTTTACATTTTCTGTTATCAGAACGTATTGGTGTTCTTTTACATTAAACATACGGCAATATTTCCTGTCAGAAGAAAAGTGATCTTTCAAATTCCTACACTCTACAAGCACATATTAGGACATTATCCTCTATAAAATCATTAAAAAAAATATCTTAAAAATACAATCATGTTTATTACTTCATTCTATTCATATTGAAACAAAATTTCAATTGAATAAAGATTTTGTATATGTTATTACTTTGCTTCGCACAATTTTGATAAATAACTTTTCCTACAGAAAGTATAACAATTTAAAGATGTATGATTTTTTAATTGGTCATTAAGAGTATGTTATGTTAAAAATTTGAGATTGTTATAAAATGAGTCCTTTTTAACTATTTAACAAATATTTATTTTTAACCAGAGTGAATTTGTAACCTTTGTGTAAAAACTTTCTACCTTGATAATTACGAATATATACCTTTATAATTGCTAATTTATATTTTATACTTTAATTTTATTTATTCTGATATAGATGAAACTTAAGCACAATTTACTTACTGTTCTGTTATAAATAAACACTAATATTAATTGCAATTTTTAGCACTAATAATTAACTACTCATTTAAAATTTAAATTAATTTAGTAGTTCAAATGTAAATAGTAACAATATTATTTAAAATATTTTAAAAGATCGAACGATTTTTATAGTATATTTTCAATATTGAAGACAGAAAAATAAGTTCTATATTTTATTTACATCTTAACCCTCGAGATCACGCGCTGGTGTGTTTCTATGGGAATATATATTACAATGGGGTCTATTGGACCCCCCCGCGGGACAAAAATCTAATTGATCCTGAAATCAAATTCTTTATGAATTGCTTTGCCAAAAAAGATAATTTAAGATTTCCCATATACGAATATTAGATTCCGTAAAACGAATATTAGACAAAATTTTAATTATAAATTTTTAAAAGTAAAAAAAATATATAATTAAATGCTTCTTTCAATCAAGTTTACTTCATGCAGTAGAAGTCTATGTTATAAATGTGATATCTTTTTCATAAAGATGTGACTTCCAAGTATTGTAAAGTCCACAACTTCATGTTTATTAGCTTGAGAGGGGCGCTGAACAATATCTCTCCTGACATAGAGTCAGGGTCGGCCTGGGTCACCTCTGAGGGCGGTGTACCAACATTCGAGAGGGCGCTTTACCAATGCGCGTTGCCTTCTCTCACCAAGCTAGCAGTCAGGTTTTCTTTTCGGGGGGAGGTTATGGTCGAAGATTTGATTACATACTCATAACTAGTTACACAAATAAAAAAGAAGGGGAAGTGGTAAAATAAGATTTCCCACAATTTCGCGGGGGGGGGGGGGGGAACCCTCCTGTCTGCGGCCTTGTCCCTCACCAATGAATAAATTCACACATTTTGCATGAGCCACTGCGGCATTACTGTTAATTAGGACTACCCGTGATGCCGCAATGTGGCACATTCCCAGACGTATAGAAATGAACAGAATTGAGTGAAAGCTTTTGTTTTTATGTATAAAATTTCAAGTTACAATACAAAACACAAATTGCTCATATGATGACTAAGAAAGATACAAGATCTCTCTCTCTCTAGAGAGGAGAGAGAGCAGAATATTATAATGAATATTTTTTTCCAAATTAACCCTTGGTTAGACGCGCAATCTTTTGTCTTGCGGTTAGTCGCGTGGGGGACAAATTTCCCCCAAATTCAAATTTTCGTGCATACCATTCAATTCGTGACCAAATATCAAAGTAAGTGGTATTTTAATTAAAAACACAACATTAATGAGCAGAATAAAGTAAGAATTAAAAAATATTTTTGAAATAACTTGAAAAAAAATTGTACGAATGCTTTGATTGTGTGCTGCCCTACAATCAATTTATCAATAGATTTATAAATTGATTGTAGGGGACATTTGTCAACCGCGCAAACTAACAGAGAGTTAAAACGCGATATATTTATAATTTACTGTTGATGCAGATTTTTAATGATCATTTAACTTTTTTTACGTTTATCGTTACGAACTGAAAGAGCTTTATGAACACTTGATATTGTCTTAAAATAGTGTGTACCACAGACTTTTATTAATAACTCAAAAAAGAAAAAAATATAGCAAAAGATTATAACTGATTTTGATACTGATGAAGAAATTAATGTATTAGTAAAAAAAATTCAGAGTGAGGTGAGCGGTTGTCATTTTTAGTGACTTGGACCTCCCCGAAATGAAATAACTACAAGATTAAATATGAATCTTATTATTTTTGATAACTGAAATTGATTGAAGAAATTTCTTTTATCGTTGTCTTATGAAACTGAGAAAATTAAAAGTTCTTAACTGTCTCAAGAATTGGACGAAACATATATGGAACACGGGGGGGGGGGGGGGGGGGGGTTACGGTTAAGAATTTAAATGTCCTTAAATGTTTTCCCCTGTATGCAAATGTATTTTTTTAGTAATTTCAATAGTAACGTAAAAAATTCGTTTAATTGTTTTTATGAATAGTTTATAATATTCATCTTACAACTTATGTTGAAAATTTTAGATCTGTAGCCCTATTAGAAATCGTTTTGTGCAATATTTATTAATTAATTAAAAAACTGATCAAAATTTTAAAATTCTGTTTGTTAAAAGTCCAATTAGAAGGCATAAACTACTTTTGTTGAAAATTTCATAGCTGTACATATGCTCATATGCTTCACAGCTGTGCTTTATTTGAAATCATTTTCTAAAAAAAAAAAGTAGTAATAATAATAATAATGATAATAATTAAAAAAAATTAATTAAAAAAGAACTAACTAAAATTTTAACATTCTGCATGTCATAGGTACAAATAGAAGGACAAAACTACTTATGTTGAAAATTTCAGAGCTCTACTCCAATTTTAAGTAGCTTTCTATAGATCCATAGACACACTGACAATTTGTTTTATTATTATTTATAAAAAGCAAAAATTTTATTATAAATCCTTTGTATGCATTGTATGCTAACAGATTTTTCTGTTTGTAACATTTATTATTTCATTAAATATATTCGTTACATGTGTTCAAATGTAAAATAAATTCTTTATACGCATTGCCAATTTTTATGTGAAATCGCAACTTATTACGCTCAATCGAGTTTTCGTAGTGTTAAAAACTACTTCACCACTACGAAGAAAACATGTATTCCAAACTGTTTACTAACTTTTTTTACCCTCAAAACTTGATTGAATACATTGTCATCCACAACGAATTTATCTGCTAAGTTTCGGCTCGATTATAGATGATAGCAAGTCAAAGTTTCCTTTCAATATTCATGAGCTAAGGACATATCACAATATTTAGAGCCGTCTAGGAGTTGTGTTTTTGTTTAATATAATTCTAGCTGTAAGGCGGAACCGTGCTGCGGAGACTACTTATGTTATAAAAACATTAAGTAAATTTTTAACATTCTACTTGTCAAAGGTACAATTTGAAGTCTAAACTATTAATGTTGGAAATTTCTGAGATCTTAACCTATTTTAAGTAGATTTCTATAGATCAACAGCAGGGTAGGGAGGCCACAAAATACCAGGAAAAAAAGTTCCTTGATAATTCCCTGACAGATTTCTAAAAAATTCCCTGATTTTAGGGCAAACTTTTTTTCAAATTTCCCCAATTTTCTTCGGTTTTCCAGATGTCTAGACACCCTGATAAAATAGAACATGTATACTAAAGAGATACGATGCAAATTTTTTAAAAATAGTTTTGCTGGTAATGAAAAGTTTAAATTATTCCGTAACATTAAACTTCTTATGGCTTATCACCACAAATCTCCGGGTAAATAGTGCCAAAATATGGATGAACGTACCTTAAACGATATAAAATTTCTCTGATTTTCATGAAATTTAAAAAAGTTCCCTGACATTTCCCTGATTTTTTACAGAATCAGAAAACTCCCTGACATTTCCCTGATTTCCAGGTTTTCCCGGTTCTGTGGCCACTCTGAACAGACAGACACATAAACTATGTTTTACTATTATAGATTAAGTTGGTTACAAAATTACAAGGAATTATAATTATTCTTACTTTTTCAAATATATATTTATAACCCACTAATGAACGAAAATGTCGTGTGCGTCAGTGGTTATAAAGAAATATTTCACACAATCAAAATAATTATTTTTCCATATAATTTTCATCGCGCCCCCTTTTACAACAAAATGTATTCAACAATAATGTATATTGAGTATTTTGGATTCTGTTTTTAAATTATTTTTAACTAACTGCCAAAACAAGAGTAAAAGCGAGCCAACTTTGGCGAGAAACCACATCTGGCATTTTGCTAAGCGGGCAAGCGGGCGGTGAACACGACCGATGCCGTCTCGAGCATGCGCCAAGCAAATGTTTTCTCATAGGAAGAAGGAAAATGTTCGATAACACAAGTTTCAATTCCAGCCAGTCTCATTCGAGTCGATCCTACAATCGCTATTTAATCCTATCGTGAATGTGTATGTTATATATGTTTTCGTGTTAATTGCAATTTGCCATATTAAATATTCACGGCAGCATATTTATGTAGACTCATGGATAAATTTTTAAGCGGAAGTAAGCGAGCATTAGGCGATAGTCAAACATACAAACCAAAGAATACAGGCAAACGGGGTTCCGAAAATGAAGCCAAGAAAATATTTTTTAAGAATACTTACATTTTGGATTTACACGTACTGAAGTAAGTGAAGAAGAAATAAGGCCCCTGTGTATCATTTGCTCAAAAGTATTGGCCGCAGACAGCATGAAACCTAATAATCTTAAACGACATTTGGAAACGCTTTATAGTGAGTACGTCAACAAACCCAGAGAATTCTTCGAATTAAAATTAAAATCATATAAAAAGCAAAAATCATTTTTTAAAGAAACTTTGTCTCTGAATAAAAAAGCTTTAATTTCATCTAACAAAGTTTCATACAAAATAGCCAGATGGAAAAAAAAAAAACTCACAATATTGGTGAAGAGCTTATTTTGCCAGCAGCAATGAGAATGTAGAAACTATGTTTGGAGATAATTTTCAAAACACTTGCAGTCCATACCTATTTCAAATGATACTGCTGCTCGTCGAATTGGTAATATAACTAAAGATGTACAGTGCAAGCTTTTCACGAAGTTGCATACAAATTGTGTTCAATACAGCTTGATGAAGCAACAGATAGTAATAAAGATGCTCATTTAATTGCTTATGTTCGATGTTATGATAATATGTCAGTAGTAGAAGAACTACTTTACTGCAAACCAATAGAACTCCAAACAACAGCGCTCGCATTATTTGCAATTTTAAATGATTTTATGAACGAGGCAAACATTGAATAGAAAAATTGCGTCGAAATATGCATCGATGGTGCTCGTTCAATGTCCGGAAGATCCCAAGGTATACAAGCACTTGTAAAACAGAAATCGCCTCAGTGCGTCTGGACATATTACATGATCCACAGAGAAGCTTTGGCTTCGAAAGAAATGAGTCCTGGTCTGAATATTGTGTTAACTGCGATTGTAACCGTAGTAAATTATATAAAAATGAGACCCCTGAAATCGAGAATCTATTCCGCACTTTGTAAGGACATGAGTTCAGTACATTCAGCGTTACTATTTTATTGCGAGGCACGATGGTTATCATGAGCGAAATTTTTGCAACGTGTTAATGAATTAAGAGAAGAAATAGCCATTTTCCTAGAAGAAGAAAACAGTCCGGAAGCCGAAAATTTTCGAGATGGTTTATTTGTGATGAAATTGAGCTACTTGGTCGACATATTTGAGAAATTAAATAACTTGAATCTTCAACTCCAAGGAGCAATTACACATATGTTGGATACGAGTGATAAAGTTAATGCTATTTGTAGAAAATTGGAATTGTGGATCAGAAATTTAAAGCAAAAATCCTAACAATGTTTACAAATGTGGATGATTGTACTAAAACTTACAAGGCTGAAGAAGAACATGTAAAAGTTGCTTTTGTAACCATTGAAAATCATTTAGCCGCGCTTTCAAAGAATTTTAAAAAGTATTTTCTTGCTGATGACAAACTGATAGCAAAAGTTACTAGTGAGTTAGGGATCCATTTCATAAGACTCCCGAAGGACTCTCAGTTGATGAGGAAGAAAAATTTATAGACTTCACGACAAGTGGCAAAACCAAAAGACAATTTAGAAAAATAAATCACTATTTGAATTTTGGCCGGGAGTAGAGGATAATTTTTCTGCACTAAAAACAAGGGCATTTCGCATTCTACTACATTTTCAACATCCTACCTTTGTGAAACTGGATTTTCTGCTGTGGCTTCTTTGAAGACAAAATAAAGATCTCGACTAAACATAGAAACAGAACAGAGAGTGGGTATTTTTAATATTAAGCCTTCCTTCGAAAAACCGTGCTCTGCAAGACAGGCCCAAGGAAGTCACTAATAATTATTAAATTTGTGTTTAATTTAGTATGTTTTGATTCAGTAAGTTTTGATTTAGTAAGTTGTTTTACTTTATTTGTTAAATATTTCGAAATGTATTTTGCTTTCCTTTCAGTTATTTAATCAATTTTTTCAAATAATATTTTATCTTGGATATTCTCCCTCCTCCCCTCTAGTGTGCTCGCGCCCCAGGGGGGCGCGCCCCACAGGTTGAGAATCGCTGGATTAACTACAAATTTCAGTATACCGTAGGACAATAGGTACTTTATGACTAAAAAAATATCTGTGCAATAACTTTATTAATATCACATCTGGAACGCTACAGATATGGCTCGATATGTCCTCCGTCACTTTCCTCTAGAAATTTCTTTCGATATACAACACACTCCACGACAAAACGTAACTCATTCGCTTGGAGGTGGGATACAAGCTGCGAAATTCTGTCTTTTAAGTCAATTAAGTTCGGAACATTGCCTTTTTAAACACAGCTCTTTAAATATCCCCACATCCAAAAGTCACAAGTGTTTAGATCGCAGTGACCGAGATGTTGAAAATTATCTGCTAATCACTCTGTCATCAGAAAAGTTTTTTTCGTAGTAACGCTTGAAAAGCAACGCGATGTGCGGGGATGCATAATCTTGCATGAAGGTTGTGGTGTCAAAAGACAATTTCTCTGTTGAAGCGAAGGACTGCCAAAGTTTCGGAGCATAAATGCATACCAAGAGCCTGTAACAGAATATGTCATTGGCCCCGAGCGCGTGTTTTCTTTAAAGAAGTAAGGACCAATGATGAAAAATAAGGTGAAGCCACACCACACTATCACTTTTGGAGCATGCAACGGTATTTGTTGATGAACGTAGGGATTTGTATCAGACCAAACACGGCAGTTACGTGTGTTTACAGCGCTATTTAAGTGGAAATGGGCCTTATCACTCTACAGTATCCGCCAAGGCCATTCATCATCCACAGTCAACCGAGCAATGAACGTCAAAGCAAATGTTTTCCGAGGGTCATTATCACCAGAAAGCAATTGCAGAGTGTGCGCTATCTTATACAGATAAAACTTCAGGACATTTTTCATAACTCTCCAAACTGTCGTACATGGCATGCCCAATTCTCGTGATATCACACGTTTACTACTGCTACCAAGAGCACTTTCTGCTCCCTGCGCTACTCAGTTGCAACTTCTTCAAGTTCCTGAACACGAGTTGGTTTGCGACCTCGTCCGGGTTTAACGGTGAACGTTCCGGTCTTTTCAAAATGCAAGATTGTTTTTAGAAGATTAGTTATTTTTATGTGTTATTGCCTGCTCCGCAGCACCATTTTTTCCCTAGCGGCTGAAATACAAACTAAAATTTTCTTCTAGAAATCAAAACCGCATACTCAGGCAAGGCTAAACTCGATTCAAGGTGGAATAAGGCTTTGACAATGGCTGATTTCGCGACGACCAATCTACGAGATAAATTTTCTACTAGGACAGCGCCAATCCGCGGTAGTGGCAAAAATAATGCTAATGTGCTCAAAAAACGAAGTGTATTCTTAATTGTTTTAGCCACTGTATATACTTCTATAATATTTTTCTTATGAAAGAATTATAAATACCTTTGATTGCGAAGTCGCAAAAGACAACAAAACAATCGTGAATACAAATTCAATGTCTTTGATACCAAACATTAAAAGATTATTTACACTCACAAGGTAATAGCTGTCATCCACCTTCTTCCCTCTTGTCAACTATTCATTGCTGTTTTTATTTTACAACTGTTGTCACCCGCCCCCTAAAAATACAGTGATCATCTCCCAAGAAGGAGGACATAAAACACAGCACAGTGGAACAAAAGTTGACCGCAAACAGCCGAAATGAAGATTTATTGACAAAGGGGAAAAGGGGTTTTTGCGCTCGACTGTTGAAGTGGATGAGACTAGATATCCCAAGGTTTCGGCTTGTAGAGGTAACTGATCAGCTGACACTGGACACTGAATTCAGATACCATTCCCTATCCACCACCTATTGCAAGGTCAGGGGGAAAAAAGATAACATCCGGTGTGCTTTCTTTAAAATCTTTCTAGTCAGTAATGTTTTAAGCTTGGACAGGATCGGCTTGTCCTGGCATGGAGTTTAGATTTTAACATCTCTCAGCTTTGATTTTAGGCATATCCTCCTGTGACCCACAACTGTTTGAAACATGATTTCAAGCTAATTTTTATGTAATAATATTCGTATATTATTCTTTTGGGTTCATATAATGTACTTTTAAATTTATTGGGTTTCAACTATAAAGATGGGACAAAAAAATGACTATCTCTTTAAGCTTGCAAAAAATTTAAATTTAATTGTTCAGATGGGAAATTTAATCATGAAAGGCAGTAAAACAATTTCGTTCGAGGACGTGATACATAAAAATACTTTACAGTTAGTGCAAAAAAAAAATTGTTCGCGCAGAGGAAAAAGTCTTAGTGTTCATTGCTGGCATGTGCTTCGCGCCAACTTTTCGTGACGCCTCTACTGGCAGTTCTAAGCTTGGAAAGTAACACCTTTCGAAAAGGATATGTAAAGGGTCGAATTCCAGGGCATCAGCAACCCCCCCTTTTCGAAAGGGTAGGTAAAGGGTCGAATTCCAAAGGCTGCAGTCTTTCCCCTCTAATAAAAGGGTTTGAAAAGGGCAGCCGTAATAAGCTTGGAAAGTAACACCTTTCGAAAAGGATATGTAAAGGGTCGAATTCCAGGGCATCAGCAACCCCCCCTTTTCGAAAGGGTAGGTAAAGGGTCGAATTCCAAAGGCTGCAGTCTTTCCTCTCCCCTTGCCGCAGATCAGATAAGATCTCCCCCGTAAAACGTGTGTGACTAAACGTATCTTGCAACCGGTTTTGAGTTTGGCATTCGAATGTTGGTTAAAGAGGTTGACCAAGAGCTTGACGGACACGGAAGATGAAATACTTTCATCTTTAATTCCCGCTGTAAAAACCGGTACGTACGTTGTTTTATAATTATAATTAATTAATTTTTTATCAATCTGCAATAATATTATTAAAACGGAAGCGTTGGAACGTTTTATCAAATTCTTAAAGAAATAGGCTTAATTAGTTGTTGACACATAGTAACGCAGCCTAGAAAACATTAATAATTTTTTTATAGACAAGTAACTTTTTTGTTTCTTCGAAAAGTTTTATGGGCCGAAAAAAAATCAGCTATTTTTGTGGCGAAAAGTTATTGAATTGCGTTGGGGTAGAATTTTTTAAATAGTACATGCTTTGTTATAAACAATAGCTTAATTCCATAATTCACTCTGAGCGTAATTTTTACCTCGTAACACGTTTTTACGATACTACAATTTTATAAATCTGTACTTAAGATAAACTACCAGGAGTGCAATGTTAAACACTAAATTGAATTTATGGGATCCCGCATTTTATGATAGTTTACTTCTGAGGTACAGAAATGTTCCTTATGTGCTGTAAGTTTAACATAATGAAATGAAATTTAGCCGTGTTTCACCAACATTCCCTTAAATACAGACAGGGCAGCCGACAGGATTTTCGGCCCCTATGCAAATGTAACTCGGGCCCAATTACCCTCCCTCGCCCATATACACATATTAGCATCGATACTAAAAAGATAATATCTCCACAGTTATTATAACCACAT
This sequence comes from Linyphia triangularis, assembly GCA_963978545.1. Taxonomy (NCBI): domain Eukaryota; kingdom Metazoa; phylum Arthropoda; class Arachnida; order Araneae; family Linyphiidae; genus Linyphia; species Linyphia triangularis. The sequence goes on from OZ021730.1 coordinate 17,592,970, forward strand.
GCATTCAGGACATTTAACCTAAGAATAAGATGAAGCAATAAATTATTATACATTTTTTCATTGTTTGGGTAAACAAATACTAAACTTGCTGCGTATTCTCAAACCAGAAATATAGAGAAAACGAGAAAAAACAAAGATAAATTAGAGGAGTAAGATGAACTGATAGCACTGTTCTCAAATACCAACTTAAAGTTAGCGGCCCCCTGGTACCTTCCCAGTCAAAATACAGAGCAATCAGAATGCGCTATATGAGTGCGCCCATGATGCGTCACAATTCCAATTGCATCGAGCTTTTGTTGACGTTCGTTGTTCTCTTGTCTCCGACTGAGGTAGACGGCAAATTTTGCTGTAAAATTTTACACATGCGCGTGTTGCTAAAACGACCTTTGCTTTTTATACACTTGATTGGAAAAACCCCGAGTTCGATTTCATCCAAAACGAAGAAAAAAATTGATGTGAAAAATCGAGAATTTAAAAAAGAATGAACTAAATCGTATGCGTTAATTAACACCAAATTTGGACAGCTGACTTGTCTCATTCAGGCCCGTAGCCAGCCAAAGCTTGTAGGACGGGCAAAAATTTTCCCAGGAGGGGCAGAAATATAAATTATTTAATTGGTTTTCAATTAATTTTTACAATTGAAATTTTTACAATTATTACAAATTTACACAATTATTACAAATTTACACAATTTTTACAATTCGTAAAAGAGTATTTATCAGAGCACTTTGTGAAGTACATATACAAAAAAATATTTAAAAAAAGAAACATTGTTAATGTATTTTTTTTGTAATTTTATTTTTATTAATTCTTTTAAAGATTCTACACCAGAAATTTTTTTGATAAAAGCAAAACTTTCAATTAAAAAATTTTTAAAGTATATTTAATACAATTCTATTCCTTTAAAATATTCTATGCTTGTCCATCTCTTAATTTTTCACACATTTCAACTTAAGAATATCTACTTTAAAAATAATTACAAATATAAAAATTAGTAAAAGTTACTTTTACATAAAAAGTTTTTTTTAACATAAAAAGTTTTTTTAACATAAAAAGTTTTTTCGAAGTTCTGTTCTTACATTTCTATTTAAAAATATATATTGTTAAGCAAATTACATTTTTCTATCATTGGTCTTGTGGAACAGCTACATAACTCTTTAACAAACTTTTCATTTAAGAAATTCTTTCAGCAATAAAAAGTTATTTACATTTTTATATAAAAACTATTATACTATATATATATATATATATATATATATATATATATATATATATATATATATATATATATATATATATATATATATATATATACACATTACTAATAGAAATGCATTTTCCTTTATTTTCTCCTATCCTTTTCAATACTCTGAAAAATTTATCAGATACTATTATAATATAAAAACCCTTTTTCTATTTATTTGCATATTTTATTAATTATAATATAAAATAATAGAAATTCATTTTTCTATTCTTGGTCTTATATTAAACATTTTGAAACTTTTTAAAATACATAGCGTAACAAAAAAATCTAAAATAAAATGATAAATGTTAGTATAATAGCAATTTCCTATCTTTACACCATATTAAACAATTTCAAAACTCTTATCTCTACTTCAAATGCCCAAAACACTAGATTTGCCATCCTTTCGTGGCCCATTGACATTCTTTAGTCTTTAGGGACAATTTATGGCCGTCAAAGTGGAAAAGGTAGATTCGCAAGTTGCTGTGCTACAACCAAAGGTATCAACAACAGCAAAATGTTCGTTTCTATTCAATCATAGATATAAAGGTTTACAAATGATTGGGATAAAATTTTCCAGGACAGGCGAAGATTTTTCCAGGTCTTGCCCCACTCTGGCTACAGGCCTGGTCTCATCTGCCATGATTTTTATACTATAAAAATGTTCGTTGTTAAAAACTCGTATTTCCGCTCTTTAAATGTACTTTCTTATGTACTGCGATTCTGATGATTATTGAATGTTTGGCTCTTTGCACAGAAACGTCTGCCGAACCCTGGTAAATGTAAAAAAGGTTTTGGTAATAGAAATAGTACACCAGCGTTAATTGGGTGCTCTCATGATATGTTTTGGCTTTATAAAATACTGTAATACAGCCTCTAAAAAAAAATTATCTCAATAATATTCATTTCTAAACATTAAAATACAAGAATTAAAATAAATTATTAATTAATTTTTTCGTTTCAATAAAAGTTAAAATGTCCTTATGTGTACTGATTTTTAAGAAAATAGTTTGTTAAAACATCTTGTGAAATGCATATCGGCTTCCATTTATTTATTCCTAGTAAGAGGTTACATTTTTCGAAAGCTATTTTATTGGCTTATTTAGGTAGAAAAATGAAGAGGCAAACTCCCATACGCTAGAAAATATTTCCAACTGATAGTTTTTGTAAGAAAGAAAAGCAACGAACAGACATTTTGGAAACTTTCGAAAACAGCATTTTAGATTATGTGACCTTTATTTAAACAGTTTAAGGTCTCAATTAAATTCATTTCATGGTATTCGAGGTTATTGCATATTCAACATAATAGGCCAAGAAATACATATAAACTTATAAATCAGCATACTAAAATATCGTATTTTCTAGACAAACTAGAAAGGATAGGACAAAAACAATATAAAGATTTTTTTTTTTAAAGTTTTAAATTTTAAAATAAAATTTCAATTATAAAAGTTTGCTGTCGATTAATCGAGTACTACAATTTTACAGAATTTTCTGATATTTTAGAAAAACTTATTAATTAACTAATGATTATTAGATAATTTTTATCTCAAGGCAAAATTTTCAAACAAATCAATGTATTGGATTTCAAAACAATTACGTATTTACCATTTTAACAATTTTACGGACATTTTTAAAAAAAGCAGTATAAAAAAAAAAAGATTTTTTTTCTTTCTTTCCCCCCCCCCCCCCAATAGTATTACTTAAGGGTAAAATAATCAAAAGGGTAAAATAATATCATAAGAGCCTAACATTTTACAAAACGTTGCCTGCAAATTGAACCAGGTAGTTCTCAAATATTAAAAAATTTCTACATAAATTACAAACACAATGAATTAATAATCATTTTAGATATGCATTAATTTCTGGTGATACGTTCTTACATAAGTAATGAATTTATCATTTCCTTATTGCTTGGTTGTTTTCAGATTATCTGGCGCCTTCAGCAACACGAGGGCTATAATGCGCCGAAACATTCGTCATTAGACAAGCCAACATAGATTTACCAACACCCATGCCTAACACAGGACTCAAACAAGCAGCCTCGCGGTCTATAAGCTTGCACTCTAAACACTATACCGTTTGGTCGGCCATTTCCTTTTTAAATCAATGAATAATATAAATACCATTTACCCAAATAACAAATGCTTTTGAGAATGTAAACTTGGTATTTTGAAAAATAATTATTTAAACTTTAAATAAATAAATCTTTAAACAAATTACTTTTATTGGTATCGATAGCTAGCTTTTGAAATTAGTTTTAAAAAAATTCAATTTTAAATGTATAAATTCTAAATCTTGACACACATACTAAAATTAAATGTTACTCTGAACTCATACATTCTTATCAATCGTATATTGCAAGCCCACTTTAAGGACACTCCGGTGCATCCCCAAGGCATGTCTGGTCTTTTGTCAAAGAGCAGACATGCAGCATGTGTGGCCAATTAACCAATTTCCAAAGGCTATAACGCTGTTGAATGGTATTGACAGATACACCGAGCCCAAGTGCTTCTTGGTAAGCGGGGCGGGGGTTAGAAATAGAGGAGGTGCTTTTCTCCATCTGAAGTTAAAAAAAAAATTCGGTACCTTTTGTCTTTTTGTTTTGTTGTATGGATCCAATAAATTTTAAAATGTTTTAGTAAAACAAGATATCGCGGGTTCTTCTTGACAAGCCCTTCTTTGTTTTTATTTAAATTTTATTTTAGTTACTGTGTTTTTAATTTTGGCGAATTTTCTAATCGCCAAATGCCCAATGTCCCTTTCAAACTCTGTTTAAAATACATTTTCCAATATTTCTCAGAAAATTTGCGTTCCACAACTCAAAAGATCTGACTACAAAATGCTGAAACCCAACTCAAAGCTATCTCCTGAAGTTTGAGGTAAGCTTTTTTTTTTTTTACTTTTGTAATTTTTAATCAAATGTGCGTAGTGTTAAAAACAATGAATTCTTCTGCTAGTCGCTTTCCTGGTAACCTTGTTGACCAGCTCTTCAAGAACTACTTCATTATTTTCTGTTGTTTATTTTATTACTTTTTCATGTTTTTTTAGTATTATGGGTGAAATTATAATTTTTCTAATGTTTATTTTTATTTAGTCACCATTTTTTTTAGTGTGTTTATAGGCTATTTTCTTGTAGAGCAGTCTCAATCTTTAAAATTTTATTTTATTATTTCATTTGATTATTAATTTTTTGCAGTCACATTTTAGAATTGGAGGATCAGTACTTCTACTACACTTTTTTAGTAGTATTATAGTTACTCACTATTTAGTTTTTTTCTTTGGTTTTCTGAAAGAAAAAAAAGACTTTTGTCTGCTCTTGCCATATTCATGTAACGCCTTAAAAAACTGAACATTTGATCATAATAGGAAAGAGGGTTGGGCAGCTAATATTAAAAAATAATAAAACTAGTCATAAATTAAAATTACTCACTTTTTAACATTATGAAAGGAAATTTAAAACTGCAGTGTTTCACAACTATTCTGTTAAGGTATTGAAAAACAAATAATCTTACAATTCTATATTATAACGAAAAGAACATTTAATAAGCATTAGTGCCGTTTCTAAAACACAACTTAAGCATGTGTTATTAAAAAAACGTAAGCATGAATGTTATAAATAAAATCAATGTAAACACATAATACAAACAACGCAAGAAGTAACATGTTAAAAAATCAACGCTGGTGTATACAGTGAAATTTATTAAATGTTAAATATTGTTATGTTATAATGTAAACACTGTTTATTGGTGTATTCTAAATCCCCTAAACAAGGCAATTTCATTGGCTACTGAAACCAAATTTTTATGTTGTTGTGAATTGACAAAAAGTGCCAGTCTGTTCAACCTTGTTTTGCTCATAGAATTTCTTAATATGATGTTAATGATCACAAAGTTGAAAGCTCAGAAGTTTCAATTGAAACTGGTAAAATACATTTTTTTTTTTAATAAGTGACGTATATTCGGAAATATGTCTACAGAACATTCTGCGAAAGCATCAAGAAAACCTTTCTACAGGGTTACTACAAAAGAATCATTCATTTTCAAAACAAGATTTATTCAAAAGTATTATACTTTTGAATAAATCGGGTAAACTTGAGCACCACCTGGAGCATAAAACTTAAATATTTTGCGGTTGTTTTCTTGTACCAATCATATTTGTAAGTATAATACTTTTGAATAAGTCGGGTTTTGAAAATGAATGATTCTTTTCTAGTAACCCTGTATTTTGTTTTCCATATTTCCTAATCTGCTTCGATGATGTTTTGAAAACCAAGAAAACCTCTTTCATAAAATTTTACCAGATTTTCTATGGCAGATTTGTATTATTGGTATCAGGAAGGAGAAGTCTTTGTGTCTACGCATGCTCTTTCAGGGAACCAGTAAGTTTTCTCTGCTCTGACCATCTGAAGGACGTCATGACCCCAGCATATAGAAATGAGAAAGAAATGTAAAATCGGAAGAGTTTGAAATGAAATAGATGTGCTTGTATTTTTGTGTTCATTTCTCGTTGTTATAGTTATTTTGAAAAAATGACTGACTCGAAAAGTTAGTTAAATGAGGATATTAAGTATTAACTATTTACAAAAATTGTTACATTACACTTGGAAATATAATTTTTCTCAATTTTCAGGGAGCTGTAGCCCTGTCAGCCTCCTCCCTGTATACGCCACGGACTTCATATGGCTAAGCAATCCTACGTAAGTAGAATCCTTTATTTGTTCTGATCTTCAATACCAAATTATTAATCGTGGTGAAACAGGGAATGTTAAATTTTTAGCGAGCGAGGGGAGTACTTTCATTTCACCTAAAATTATAAAATAGCATCTAAGAAAAATCGAATATTTCAATAACGTACGTATTAGAGGCATTAAAGTTTCAATAAAGGATGTATTTTGAATTCTTTAAATTAACTTCGATTTTGTGTGAGTGTCGATAGAGTGCAAGTCTGCGGATGCTTAATTAACCCACCTTGCCGTCATCCAAGCGGGCTGAAAGTTGGTAGATAGATTCGATGTCGATGGCAATACATTCTTTCACATTTTGGGTCTGTTATTGTCACTAAAAAGTTGCTTATACGGAATACTAATAAACTAACTTGCCTTCATCCAATCGCGCTAAAATAGCAGTAAGCCGATCATTGTTGAAACTCTTTGATATTGCCAAATTTTTTTTTAAATAAATAAATAATAAAATTGTTTTAATCAAAATAAAAAAAAAAGATGTTTGGATGTGAATGCATAAATGCACGTTCATTTCTAATAAATACATTTTGAAACGTAGTTTGCAACACATTTTGCTGATATAAATGTGTTTGATATTTAAAATTAGATACAAGCACCAAGCACACGCTGTTAACAGAATCGGCGCTGTGTTAATGAATATAAAAATTGGCGATGTATATAAAGGATTAATATTTAAAACTTTGTTTTCATGGGTTATATAATTATGTCTCGCGAAAAAAAAAAAGAATAACGTCATTTGAAAATGAGTCAAAAATTCACAAATATTTGAGTTCGCAGCTGTATGCGACTAAAACAATTTATAGAGGGATCTGTCTTGACGAAATAATTAATTTCTTCAAGAAGTTTAGCTAAATATTATAATTTTATTTAACAATATCAATAGCATGGTTTATTTCATATGTATTTAAAGTTTTGCGAACCAAAACGCAAATTATTTTGTAAAACTTGGCAATTCTCTAGTAAAAGTTCCCGCGCGGAAAGAGTTTCTACTAAATGTCCCATGCAAAAGAAAGAAAAAAAAAAATTCGCCACAAGACTCTGCTTCTCGGAGTTGACAGGAGTGAACTGCCCCCTATAAATCAACACCACAGGAGGTGAGGAAGCTGACCAGACCCCCCAAAACCTCGAAGATCCCAAAACGCCCGAAACCGCCCGAGAAACCTCTGCAGAACAAATAGTTCTCGGGCGCTGTATGTTTCAGGGGGTTAAGATTATTTTAACACGTATTTGTGGAAAGCAAAATTAGAAAGCCAAAACTATTTATGTTGAAACTTTCAAAGCTCTAGGCCTATTAGAAGTCGCTTTTTGTTAAAAAAAAAAAAAAAAAAAAAAATTCAAAGAATCAATCGAAAATCAAATTAAAATTTTAACATTCTGTTTGTCAATAGTCCAATTAGAATGCCAAAACTACTTGTATTGAAAATTTCAGAACTGTAGCCCAAATAGAAATCGTTTTGTAAAATATTTTTTAATTAATTAAAAAAGAACTAAATAAAAATGTAAAATTATGTTTTTCAAACGTCCAATTAGGAGGGCACAACTACCTATGTTGAAAATTTCAGAGCTGCAGCTCTATTAGATATCGTTTTGTTAAATATATATTAATAAATTAAAAAAAAAAAAAATAATAATTAAAAAGGAACTAAATAAAAATTTGAAACTCTGTTTTTCAAAAAAAGGCCAAATAAAAGACAAAACTACTTATGTTGAAAATTTCAGAGCTGTAGCAATATTGGATATCATTTTGTAGAATAGTTATTAATTAATTAAAAAGAACTAAATAAAAATTTAAAATTCCGTTTTTTAAAAGTCCAATTAGAAGGCTAAATCTACTTATGTTGAAAATTTCAGAGCTGTAGCTCTATTAGAAACCGTTTTGTAAAATATTTATTAATTAATTAAAGAAAAAACTAACAACAAATTTAAAATTCTTTTTTTCAATAGTTCAATAAGAAGGCCAAAATTACTTATGTTGAAAATTTCAGAGCTGTATCTCTATTTGAAGTCACTTTGTAAAATAAAAGTTAGTTAAAATATTAATTAAAAAAGAACTAATTAAAATTTTACATTCTGTTTGACATTCATAAATTAGAAGGTCAAAACTTCTTGTGTTGAAAATTTCAGAGCTCTACTCCAATTTTAAGTAGGTTTCTATAACAGATCCACAAACAGACAGACACACAGCTTGTTTTATTATTATAGATTTTAAATTTGTTTATTTTTTTCAGATAGAAATGAATGGGATTCCCTTTAGTTTTCCTCAAGAATCTTCCAGAAACTTCTTGTCAGATGCAGCAAATAAATGAAGAAATATTTGTAGTATATATTTAAAATCATGTTTAAATTATATTCTTTGTATAAAATGAAAAAGCAACTCATTTGTGTTTGTTTACTTCAAAATAAAGAATTATCTAAAAAAGAATTATCAGGTAAAATGCATTTTTAGTTGTATATGTTTCTAATAATAAAACTATAAGTAGCTTGGATTAACCCTTTAAAACAAATTTTAATGCAATTTAAATTGTCTAACGCAACCTACTAAGATCTCAATGCATTTTTTTAATAATATATACATAATTTTTTATTGAATTTTGAATTTTATTTTTTTTTAAATTCTTTACAAAAAAAAGTAAATTATGTTTATTATTCTAGTAAGTTCTACCTAGCAAATAAAATAAAATTTATCAATAAATTGGGTTATGATTGATACCATTAAAGGCAAATTGTAATTAAATTCCTATAGAATAAATATTAATTTTTCATTAGCCACTAAATTTAAAGCATTTTCCGACAATATTGGAACTCTCCCAATTAAGTGTTTCTTTTTGAACACAAAAGATAAATGATACTTTATAAAGGAAAGTTTTTGCAACTTTTCCTATATCTACAGGGTGGGAACCTCAGAGTGAAAAGGTTTACACACCCTTTACAGTGAAAACCTTTTGGCAAGCCTATTATGAAAAGGCTTATACAACCCTTACGGCAAAAACCGTGTGGCAGGCTTATCACGAAAAGGTTTACACACCCTTTACGGCGAAAACCTTGTGGCAAGCTCATCCCGAAAAGGTTTACATACCCTTTACGGCGAAAGCCTTGTGGCAAGGGGGGTCATGAAATGGTTACCAAAAGCTTGACGTCTGGAGACTAGGACCCTTTCTTCAAGGTTTTATGATGGTTACTCCCTTGTCATCTGAACCTTACTCCCTTTTCGCTTGAGAGGTTTAGACAAGGGTTTTAAAAGGATAAAATGCTATCTGGGAGAGGAACTGGTTTTTGACGTTTCTTTACAGACTCCACTTCACAATCGGTGGAACTATTATCAGCTGTAGGACTGAATTCGTCTATTTCAGGCAAAGAAAAATTATGTGCCCAAAATCCGATGTGCATTTAAATGTACGCGGTGTCTCAGGAGAAAATGCCTTGTTATTTGTCTTCCTAAAATATGATTTCAATGTAAAATATTTGAAAGTAGTACCACAACCACTATTGTTACAAAATAAGAATGGGCAATTAGTACTTTCAATTATCCATATGTATACATAGGGAAATGAAAGCATAGTATTCGGTTAAAAAAAATAATCCATTTTGTATCGATTTGAAAAAAAATCGAAAAGTGATCTAGAAAAAATATGTGTCTGTGGTCAGCATAACTCCCGAACAAACTGACCAACTATGTTCAAATTTGGTGTGCGGGTTGGTGATGGTACAGGTTGGTTCTTTTCAGATTATCTGGTGCCGTCAGCAACACGAGGGCTATAATGCGCCGAAACATTCGTCATTAGACAAGCAAACATACATTTACAAACACCCATGCTTAACATGGGACTCGAACCCGCAACCTCACGGTCTAGAAGCTAGCACGCTAACCACTATACCGTTTGATCGGCGGTGATGGTACAGGGGTAGTGGCGAAAATCGAAACATAGCATATTTACATAGCATTATGCAAATAGAAAAATGATTTAATTCATTAGTTTGTTAATACTAGGGTGAACCTACCAATAATTGACCATTTAGTGCAAGTTTCTACACATTTAATTTTTTTTCTTGAAAAATTATTAACGGAATACTATGAAAACTTCCCAAAATATCAATTGATGAATAAAGCTTAATAATAAATTAACATGATGTTTCAGTCCTTTTTACAATTTAATATATCATCAGAATATCTTACCAAAAGCAATTAATTGACCACAGCCATGCTAGTAATTGACCATTTCTTTTCCAGAATAAAACCAAAAGTTAATTGTTAAATTCTGTTATAAAATGCTCTAATATTCATAAATTAACTATTAAATAAATTAACAAACGGAAGTAAAAATAAATATAATCAATTTTAATTAATGAAAATATTGGAATATCATAAAATATAGTATGATGATATAGATATCTTACTCAAAAAATTAAAACAAGAAAATCGAAATAATATAGAAAAGACTATCTAATCCTATATTTTCAATTCTGAATAAATTTAAATGAAAAGAATTGATTTTAGAGGATATTATTTCTTGAACAGTTTCAAAAAGCATCCGTTTATCTAATGGAACACGTTTTAGTTCTAAATCAGCTGGGAATTCATGAAAAGATATTTCATCGACCGTGCTATTTGACTTATATAAAGGTACACAGCAATGGACCGGCATTTTGTAATGTTTTGGGAATTAAAAGAGTAAATAATTACAAAAATCGCTTACAAAACGGTAGCAACATCCTATTATAGTGATCCTATTAAAGCATGGAAATTCAAAGCGAAATGATTCCAAACTATTCTACTAGACCAGTGCCATCTAGTGGTAAACGGTCAAACCAAAGATACTATAATAACCCTTCGGGTTAAAGATGGCAAGCTTCCATAGAAATAATGTAAAATAGTTGAGAGCACATGACGTCATTGCAGGGTTTCAACATTGGCAAGCTTATCGCTCTTTTTGGTTTCACTTGGCGATTACATTTTATGGTTTCCCAGAAATCTTTTATCCAAAAAAAAAAAAAAAAACCAACCAAATTTTTGTTAATTTATATTTTTAACTAAAATAATTGAATACTTTTTTAAACAATATTAATATTATATTGAACCACTACAGCAAAAGTTCCATCCTGTAATGCAATACGAATCCTAATATTAGATTTGGGGTTTTTACAGCATATTCCAATATTGGTAAACTTTTAGTAAGTTTTCGTAAGAAATATGAACATCAAGAATTAACAAAATTACTAATTATACAAAATTATTGAAACACATTCTAGAAGAAAATGATTTTGATAAAGTTTCCATGCATTCTTCGAAGCAGTACATTAGGAAACTAAAAAATATCTAGTTATTGAGTGCAAGAATTTAAAAATGACTTGCAAGTACAAAAACCAATATCATTTAGCATGTACTAGTTTAGAAGAATTTACTAACAGTCGACAATAATCATTTAGCTTTATTAATTCATAAAATAAAAAACCGCAATGGTAATTGAGATTGGCGTCAAATTTCAAAAAATCATAATAAACACATAATAATTGCGTGCATTTATGCAACTAACAAATGATAAACATTCTTTCAAGTGATGTCAAAGTAATAAAAAAAGAAAAGTTCATTGAAAAAAACCAACTATATTTAACATAAAAACTAGCCTGCTGAATGAGACGAAAAAATAAAAACAAACGATTAAGAAAACTAACCATCAAGTTTCATCACAACCATCAACACTGCAAAAAATGTCCTGTTAAAATTCTCTTGCGAAAATTCTATAATCTTCAGAACATTACCGAAATTTATTGTGCACAAAAGCGAACAATTTGAACAAACTTGAATAAATAATATGTTACTTTGCAAAGTAGTATCCTCCATTTTTGTTCTGCTATTTAAATCTCCCACGAATTCGACGAAATAAATCTGATGTTCTTATTTGTTTGTTTAAAAAGCACGATCGCCAAAGTAAGTACAAAGCTCTGCGCATGTCTGGAAATCGGAGCAATTTGGCGAAAGTTTTGTGCTCTCAACTATGAAAATCCGCGAGATGGCAGCACTTACGTATCGGCGAAGCTTGCCTTCTTATAGTTTTAAGTTCTTTGGTCAAACTAAGGTGGTATTGGAAATCCTTTGATCTTTACCGCACTGTCATAGCCTCGATGAATCAAGTTTAGCCGTGACTCAGAAGAGCATATGTGTTTGAAATTTGGATGAAATTGACCAAGTAGTTTTCCCTACAGAGAGGTCTAAACACCTCCATTTTAATTTTGATCAGCCTGTATATACATACTATAAATAGTGTGTGTGTTTTTTTTTTTTTTTTTTTTTTTTTTTTTTTTTTTTTTTTTACATTACAATTTTCTAAAATCCAAATTCAATTTCTACGGTAAGTTGAAAAAAAAAAAAAAAATCAGTTAAACTGCAATAATCGAAAAACACCACGACAGATTTAATGTGCACCAGCCCCCATTAGGTACACACCGACCCAGATAGCATGCAAGCTTACGAAAACCTTGTCATATGCTTGCCATTAGACTTGCAGTTCTAAGCTTGCCGAGTAACCCTCTAATAAAAGGGTTTGAAAAGGGCAGCCGCGAAAAGCTTGGAAAGTAACACCTTTCGAAAAGGATATGTAAAGGGTCGAATTCCAGGGCATCAGCAACCCCCCCTTTTCGAAAGGGTAGGTAAAGGGTCGAATTCCAAAGGCTGCAGTCTTTCCCTTCTAATAAAAGGGTTTGAAAACGGCAGCCGTGAAAAGCTTGGAAAGTAACACCTTTCGAAAAGGATATGTAAAGGGTCGAATTCCAGGGCATCAGCAACCCCCCCTTTTCGAAAGGGTAGGTAAAGGGTCGAATTCCAAAGGCTGCAGTCTTTCACCTCCCCTTGCCGCAGATCAGATAAGATCTCCCCCGTAAAACGTGTGTGACTAGACTTATCTTGCAACCGGTTTTGAGTTTGGCATTCGAATGTTGGTTAAAGAGCTTGACCAAGAGCTTGACGGACACGGAAGATGAAATACTTTCATCTTTAATTCCCGCTGTAAAAACCGGTACGTACGTTGTTTTATAATTATAATTAATTAATTTTTTATCAATCTGCAATAATATTATTAAAACGGAAGCGTTGGAACGTTTTATCAAATTCTTAAAGAAATAGGCTTAATTAGTTGTTGACACATAGTAACGCAGCCTAGAAAACATTAAAAAAATTTTCATAGACAAGTAACTTTTTTGTTTCTTCGAAAAGTTTTATGGGCCGAAAAAAAATCAGCTATTTTTGTGGCGAAAAGTTATTGAATTGCGTTGGGGTAGAATTTTTTAAATAGTACATGCTTTGTTATAAACAATAGCTTAATTTCATAATTCACTCTGAGCGTAATTTTTACCTCGTAACACGTTTTTACGATACTACAATTTATAAATCTGTACTTAAGATAAACTACCAGGAGTGCAATGTTAAACACTAAATTGCATTTATGGATCCCGCATTTTATGATAGTTTACTTCTGAGGTACAGAAATGTTCCTTATGTGCTGTAAGTTTAACATAATGAAATAAAATTTAGCCGTGTTTCACCAACATTCCCTTAAATACAGACAGGGCAGCCGACAGGATTTTCGGCCACTATGCAAATGTAACTCGGGCCCAATTACCCTCCCTCGCCCATATACACATATTAGCGTCGATACTAAAAAGATATCTCCACAGTTATTATAGCCACATGCATTCAGGACATTTAACCTAAGAATAAGATGAAGCAATAAATGATTATACATTTTTTCATTGTTTGGGTAAACAAATACTAAACTTGCTGCGTATTCTCAAACCAGAAATATAGAGAAAACGAGAAAAAACAAAGATAAATTAGAAGAGTAAGATGAACTGATAGCACTGTTCTCAAATACCAACTTAAAGTTAGCGGCCCCCTGGTACCTTCCCAGTCAAAATACAGAGCAATCAGAATGCGCTATATGAGTGCGCCCATGATGCGTCACAATTCCAATTGCATCGAGCTTTTGTTGACGTTCGTTGTTCTCTTGTCTCCGACTGAGGTAGACGGCAAATTTTGCTGTAAAATTTTACACATGCGCGTGTTGCTAAAACGACCTTTGCTTTTTATACACTTGATTGGAAAAACCCGAGTTCGATTTCATCCAAAACGAAGAAAAAAATTGATGTGAAAAATCGAGAATTTAAAAAAGAATGAATTAAATCGTATGCGTTAATTAACACCAAATTTGGACAGCTGACTTGTCTCATTCAGGCCCGTAGCCAGCCAAAGTTTGTAGGACAGGCAAAAATTTTCCCAGGAGGGGCAGAAATATAAATTATTTAATTGGTTTTCAATTAATTTTTACAATTGAAATTTTTACAATTATTACAAATTTATACAATTTTTACAATTCGTAAAAGAGTATTTATCAGAGCACTTTGTGAAGTACATATACAAAAAAATATTTAAAAAAGAAACATTGTTAATGTATTTTTGATGTAATTTTATTTTTATTAATTCTTTTAAAGATTCTACACCAGAAATTTTTTTGATAAAAACAAAACTTTCAATTAAAAAATTTTAAAAGTATATTTAATACAATTCTATTCCTTTAAAATATTCTATGCTTGTCCATCTCTTAATTTTTCACACATTTCAACTTAAGAATATCTACTTTAAAAATAATTACAAATATAAAAATTAGTAAAAGTTACTTTTACATAAAAAGTTTTTTTTAACATAAAAAGTGTTTTTAACATAAAAAGTTTTTTCGAAGTTCTGTTCTTACATTTCTATTTAAAAATATATATTGTTAAACAAATTACATTTTTCTATCATTGGTCTTGTGGAACAGCTACATAACTCTTTAACAAACTTTTCATTTAAGAAATTCTTTCAGCAATAAAAAGTTATTTACATTTTTATATAAAAACTATATATACACATTACTAATAGAATTGTATTTTCCTTTATTTTCTCCTATCATTTTCAATACTCTGAAAAATTTATCAGATACTATTATAATATAAAAACCCTTTTTCTATTTATTTGCATATTTTATTAATTATAATATAAAATAATAGAAATTCATTTTTCTATTCTTGGTCTTATATTAAACATTTTGAAACTTTTTAAAATACATAGCGTAACAAAATAATCTAAAATAAAATGATAAATGTTATTATAATAGCAATTTCCTATCTTTACACCATATTAAACAATTTCAAAACTCTTATCTCTACTTCAAATGCCCAAAACACTAGATTTGCCATCCTTTCGTGGCCCATTGACATTCTTTAGGGACAATTTATGGCCGTCAAAGTGGAAAAGGTAGATTCGCAAGTTGCTGTGCTACAACCGAAGGTATCAACAGCAGCAAAATGTTCGTTTCTATTCAATCATAGATATAAAGGTTTACAAATGATTGGGATAAAATTTTCCAGGACAGGCGAAGATTTTTCCAGGTCTTGCCCCACTCTGGCTACAGGCCTGGTCTCATCTGCCATGATTTTTATACTATAAAAATGTTCGTTGTTAAAAACTCGTATTTCCGCTCTTTAAATGTACTGCGATTCTGATGATTATTGAATGTTTGGCTCTTTGCACAGAAACGTCTGCCGAACCCTGGTAAATGTAAAAAAGGTTTTGGTAATAGAAATAGTACACCAGCGTTAATTGGGTGCTCTCATGATATGTTTTGGCTTTATAAAATACTGTAATACAGCCTCTAAAAAAAAATTATCTCAATAATATTCATTTCTAAACATTAAAATACAAGAATTAAAATAAATTATTGTTTTAATTTTTTCGTTTCAATAAAAGTTAAAATGTCCTTATGTGTACTGATTTTTAAGAAAATAGTTTGTTAAAACATCTTGTGAAATGCATATCGGCTTCCATTTATTTATTCCTAGTAAGAGGTTACATTTTTCGAAAGCTATTTTATTGGCTTATTTAGGTAGAAAAATGAAGAGGCAAACTCCCATACGCTAGAAAATATTTCCAACTGGTAGTTTTTGTAAGAAAGAAAAGCAACGAACAGACATTTTGGAAACTTTCGAAAACAGCATTTTAGATTATGTGACCTTTATTTAAACAGTTTAAGGTCTCAATTAAATTCATTTCATGGTATTCGAGGTTATTGCATATTCAACATAATAGGCCAAGAAATACATATAAACTTATAAATCAGCATACTAAAATATCGTATTTTCTAGACAAACTAGAAAGGATAGGACAAAAACAATATAAAGATTTTTTTTTTTTCAAGTTTTAAATTTTAAAATAAAATTTCAATTATAAAAGTTTGCTGTCGATTAATCGAGTACTACAATTTTACAGAATTTTCTGATATTTTAGAAAAATTTATTAAATAACTAATGATTATTAGATAATTTTTATTTCAAGGCAAAATTTTCAAACAAATCAATGTATTGGATTTCAAAACAATTACGTATTTACCATTTTAACAATTTTACAGACATTTTTAAAAAAAGCAGTATAAAAAAAAAAAGATTTTTTTTTCTTTCTCTCTCCCCCCCCCCCCCCCCAATAGTATTACTTAAGGGTAAAATAATCAAAAGGGTAAAATAATATCATAAGGGCCTAACATTTTACAAAACGTTGCCTGCAAATTGAACCAGGTAGTTCTCAAATATTAAAAAATTTCTACATAAATTACAAACACAATGAATTAATAATCATTTTAGATATGCATTAATTTCTGGTGATACGTTCTTACATAAGTAATGAATTTATCATTTCCTTATTGCTTGGTTGTTTTAAGATTATCTGGCGCCTTCAGCAACACGAGGGCTATAATGCGCCGAAACATTCATCATTAGACAAGCCAACATACATTTACCAACACCCATGTCTAACACGGGACTCAAACAAGCAGCCTCGCGGTCTATAAGCTTGCACTCTAAACACTATACCGTTTGGTCGGCCATTTCCTTTTTAAATCAATGAATAATATAAATACCATTTACCCAAATAACAAATGCTTTTGAGAATGTAAACTTGGTATTTTGAAAAATAATTATTTAAACTTTAAATAAATAAATCTTTAAACAAATTACTTTTATTGGTATCGATAGCTAGCTTTTGAAATTAGTTTTAAAAAAATTCAATTTTAAATGTATAAATTCTAAATCTTGACACACATACTAAAATTAAATGTTACTCTGAACTCATACATTCTTATCAATCGTATATTGCAAGTCCACTTTAAGGACACTCCGGTGCATCCCCAAGGCATGTCTGGTCTTTTGTCAAAGAGCAGACATGCAGTATGTGTGGCCAATTAACCAATTTCCCAAGGCTATAACGCTGTTGTATGGTATTGACAGATACACCGAACCCAACTGCTTCTTGGTTTGCGGGGCGGGGGTTAGAAATAGAGGAGGTGCTTTTCTCCATCTGAAGTTAAAAAAAAAAAATTCGGTACCTTTTGTCTTTTTGTTTTGTTGTATGGATCCAATAAATTTTAAATTTTTTTAGTAAAACAAGATATTGCGGGTTCTTCTTGACAAGCCCTTCTTTGTTTTTATTTAAATTTTATTTTAGTTACTGTGTTTTTAATTTTGTCGAATTTTCTATTCGCCAAATGTCAAAATACATTTTCCAATATTTCTCAGAAAATTTGCGTTCCACAACTCAAAAGATCTGACTGCAAAATGCTGAAACCCAACTCAAAGCTATCTCCTGAAGTTTGAGGTAAGCTTTTTTTTTTTTTACTTTTGTAATTTTTAATCAAATGTGCGTAGTGTTAAAAACAATGAATTCTTCTGCTAGTCGCTTTCCTGGTAACCTTGTTGACCAGCTCTTCAAGAACTACTTCATTATTTTCTGTTGTTTATTTTATTACTTTTTCATGTTTTTTTAGTATTATGGAGTGAAATTATAATTTTTCTAATGTTTATTTTTATTTAGTCACCATTTTTTTTAGTGTGTTTATAGGCTATTTTCTTGTAGAGCAGTCTCAATCTTTAAAATTTTATTTTATTATTTCATTTGATTATTAATTTTTTGCAGTCACATTTTAGAATTGGAGGATCAGTACTTCTACTACACTTTTTTAGTAGTATTATAGTTACTCACTACTTAGTTTTTTTCTTTGGTTTTCTGAAAGAAAAAAAAAGACTTTTGTCTGCTCTTGCCATATTCATGTAACGCCTTAAAAAACTGAACATTTGATCATAATAGGAAAGAGGGTTGGGCAGCTAATATTAAAAAATAATAAAACTAGTTATAAATTAAAATTACTCACTTTTTAACATAATGAAAGGAAATTTAAAACTGCAGTGTTTCACAACTATTCTGTTAAGGTATTGAAAAACAAATAATCTTACAATTCTACATTATAACGAAAAGAACATTTAATAAACATTAGTGTCGTTTCTAAAACACAACTTAAGCATGTGTTATTAAAAAAACGTAAGCATGAATGTTATAAATAAAATCAATGTAAACACATAATACAAACAACGCAAGAAGTAACATGTTAAAAAATCAACGCTGGTGTATACAGTGAAATTTATTAAATGTTAAATATTGTTATGATATAATGTAAACACTGTTTATTGGTGTATTCTAAATCCCCTAAACAAGGCAATTTCATTGGCTACCGAAACCAAATTTTTATGTTGTTGTGAATTGACAAAAAGTGCCAGTCTGTTCAACCTTGTTTTGCTCATAGAATTTCTTAATATGATGTTAATGATCACAAAGTTGAAAGCTCAGAAGTTTCAATTGAAACTGGTAAAATACATTTTTTTTTTTTTTTTTAATAAGTGACGTATATTCGGAAATATGTCTACAGAACATTCTGCGAAAGCATCAAGAAAACCTTTCTACAGGGTTACTACAAAAGAATCATTCATTTTCAAAACAAGATTTATTCAAAAGTATTATACTTTTGAATAAATCGGGTAAACTTGAGCACCACCTGGAGCACAAAACTTAAATATTTTGCGGTTGTTTTCTTGTACCAATCATATGTGTAAGTATAATACTTTTGAATAAGTCGGGTTTTGAAAATGAATGATTCTTTTCTAGTAACCCTGTATTTTGTTTTCCATATTTCCTAATCTGCTTCGATGATGTTTTGAAAACCAAGAAAACCTCTTTCATAAAATTTTACCAGATTTTCTATGGCAGATTTGTATTATTGGTATCAGGAAGGAGAAGTCTTTGTGTCTACGCATGCTCTTTCAGGGAACCAGTAAGTTTTCTCTGCTCTGACCATCTGAAGGACGTCATGACCCCAGCATATAGAAATGAGAAAGAAATGTAAAATCGGAAGAGTTTGAAATGAAATAGATGTGCTTGTATTTTTGTGTTCATTTCTCGTTGTTATAGTTATTTTGAAAAAATGACTGACTCGAAAAGTTAGTTAAATGAGGATATTAAGTATTAACTATTTACAAAAATTGTTACATTACACTTGGAAATATAATTTTTCTCAATTTTCAGGGAGCTGTAGCCCTATCAGCCTCCTCCCTGTATACGCCACGGACTTCATATGGCTAAGCAATCCTACGTAAGTAGAATCCTTTATTTGTTCTGATCTTCAATACCAAATTATTAATCGTGGTGAAACAGGGAGTGTTAAATTTTTATCGAGCGAGGGGAGTACTTTCATTTCACCTAAAATTATAAAATAGCATCTAAGAAAAATCGAATATTTCAATAACGTACGTATTAGAGGCATTAAAGTTTCAATAAAGGATGTATTTTGAATTCTTTAAATTAACTTCGATTTTGTGTGAGTGTCGATAGAGTGCAAGTCTGCGGATGCTTAATTAACCCACCTTGCCGTCATCCAAGCGGGCTGAAAGTTGGTAGATAGATTCGATGTCGATGGCAATACATTCTTTCACATTTTGGGGCTGTTATTGTAACTAAAAAGTTGCTTATACGGAATACTAATAAACTAACTTGCCTTCATCCAATCGCGCTAAAATAGCAGTAAGCCGATCATTGTTGAAACTCTTTGATATTGCCAAATTTTTTTTTAATAAATAAATAATAAAATTGTTTTAATCAAAATAATAAAAAAAAAGATGTTTGGATGTGAATGCATAAATGCACGTTCATTTCTAATAAATACATTTTGAAACGTAGTTTGCAACACATTTTGCTGATATAAATGTGTTTGATATTTAAAATTAGATACAAGCACCAAGCACACGCTGTTAACAGAATCGGCGCTGTGTTAATGAATATAAAAATTGGCGATGTATATAAAGGATTAATATTTAAAACTTTGTTTTCATGGGTTATATAATTATGTCTCGCGAAAAAAAAAAGAATAACGTCATTTGAAAATGAGTCAAAAATTCACAAATATTTGAGTTCGCAGCTGTATTGCGACTAAAACAATTTATAGAGGGATCTGTCTTGACGAAATAATTAATTTCTTCAAGAAGTTTAGCTAAATATTATAATTTTATTTAACAATATCAATAGCATGGTTTATTTCATATGTATTTAAAGTTTTGCGAACCAAAACGCAAATTATTTTGTAAAACTTGGCAATTCTCTAGTAAAAGTTCCCGCGCGGAAAGAGTTTCTACTAAATGTCCCATCCAAAAGAAAGAAAAAAAAAATTCGCCACAAGACTCTGCTTCTCGGAGTTGACAGGAGTGAACTGCCCCCTATAAATCAACACCACAGGAGGTGAGGCAGCTGACCAGACCCCCCAAACCTCGAAGATCCCAAAACGCCCGAAACCGCCCGAGAATCCTCTGCAGAACAAATAGTTCTCGAGCGCTGTAGGTTTCAGGGGGTTAAGATTATTTTAACACGTATTTGTGGAAAGCAAAATTAGAAAGCCAAAACTATTTATGTTGAAACTTTCAAAGCTCTAGGCCTATTAGAAGTCGCTTTTTGTTAAAAAAAAACAATAATAATTCAAAGAATCAATCGAAAATCAAATTAAAATTTTAACATTCTGTTTGTCAATAGTCCAATTAGAATGCCAAAACTACTTGTATTGAAAATTTCAGAACTGTAGCCCAAATAGAAATCGTTTTGTAAAATATTTTTTAATTAATTAAAAAAGAACTAAATAAAAATGTAAAATTATGTTTTTCAAACGTTTAATTAGGAGGGCACAACTACTTATGTTGAAAATTTCAGAGCTGCAGCTCTATTAGATATCGTTTTGTTAAATATATATTAATAAATTAAAAAAAAAAAAAATAATAATTAAAAAGGAACTAAATAAAAATTTGAAACTCTGTTTTTCAAAAAAAGGCCAAATAAAAGACAAAACTACTTATGTTGAAAATTTCAGAGCTGTAGCAATATTGGATATCATTTTGTAGAATAGTTATTAATTAATTAAAAAGAACTAAATAAAAATTTAAAATTCCGTTTTTTAAAAGTCCAATTAGAAGGCTAAATCTACTTATGTTGAAAATTTCAGAGCTGTAGCTCTATTAGAAACCGTTTTGTAAAATATTTATTAATTAATTAAAGAAAAAACTAACAACAAATTTAAAATTCTTTTTTTCAATAGTTCAATAAGAAGGCCAAAATTACTTATGTTGAAAATTTCAGAGCTGTATCTCTATTTGAAGTCACTTTGTAAAATAAAAGTTAGTTAAAATATTAATTAAAAAAGAACTAATTAAAATTTTACATTCTGTTTGACATTCATAAATTAGAAGGTCAAAACTTCTTGTGTTGAAAATTTCAGAGCTCTACTCCAATTTTAAGTAGGTTTCTATAACAGATCCACAAACAGACAGACACACAGCTTGTTTTATTATTATAGATTTTAAATTTGTTTATTTTTTTCAGATAGAAATGAATGGGATTCCCTTTAGTTTTCCTCAAGAATCTTCCAGAAACTTCTTGTCAGATGCAGCAAATAAATGAAGAAATATTTGTAGTATATATTTAAAATCATGTTTAAATTATATTCTTTGTATAAAATGAAAAAGCAACTCATTTGTGTTTGTTTACTTCAAAATAAAGAATTATCTAAAAAAGAATTATCAGGTAAAATGCATTTTTAGTTGTATATGTTTCTAATAATAAAACTATAAGTAGCTTGGATTAACCCTTTAAAACAAATTTTAATGCAATTTAAATTGTCTAACGCAACCTACTAAGATCTCAATGCATTTTTTTAATAATATATACATAATTTTTTATTGAATTTTGAATCTTTATTTTTTTTTAAATTCTTTACAAAAAAAAGTAAATTATGTTTATTATTCTAGTAAGTTCTACCTAGCAAATAAATTAAAATTTATCAATAAATTGGGTTATGATTGATACCATTAAAGGCAAATTGTAATTAAATTCCTATAGAATAAATATTAATTTTTCATTAGCCACTAAATTTAAAGCATTTTCCGACAATATTGGAACTCTCCCAATTAAGTGTTTCTTTTTGAACACAAAAGATAAATGCTACTTTATAAAGGAAAGTTTTTGCAACCTTTCCTATATCTACAGGGTGGGAACCTCAGAGTGAAAAGGTTTACACACCCTTTACCGTGAAAACCTTTTGGCAAGCCTATTATGAAAAGGCTTATACAACCCTTACGGCAAAAACCGTGTGGCAGGCTTATCACGAAAAGGTTTACACACCCTTTACGGCGAAAACCTTGTGACAAGCTCATCCCGAAAAGGTTTACATACCCTTTACGGCGAAAGCCTTGTGGCAAAGGGGGTCATGAAATGGTTACCAAAAGCTTGACGTCTGGAGACTAGGACCCTTTCTTCAAGGTTTTATGATGGTTACTCCCTTGTCATCTGAACCTTACTCCCTTTTCGCTTGAGAGGTTTAGACAAGGGTTTTAAAAGGATAAAATGCTATCTGGGGACATTCCTCCTGTATATGCCTCCATTCCTCGACACAACCCTCCTGTTATGAGAAATTCTATCGTAAGAGTACCGGAGGCCTGTAAAATGATTTGAGAATTCAAATCTGCATTAACTATTAGATGTTTTGAACTTCCGTCAAATTGATTGGAAAAGAAAATGCTAGATTTTTAAAAGCAAAATTTTTTAGAAAAATTGCAATTTTTTTCTATTTCAATGTTAAAAAAATTCTATTAAAAAAAAAAACTATATATTCTAGTAACTAGATGGAGGTTCATAACATTAAGAATGATATTACGAACAATTTCCAATCATAATTTCTTTTTTTGGCCCCATAAAACTCGATGAGGTATTCGCTGTTCAAAAATATGCTAAGTATAAGTATACGAGTAAAATGTTAATTAATTAATTAATTAATTAATTAATTAATTTGTGAATAAAACTGAATTTTTTTCATTTAAACGTCGTTTAATTATATGTTTAAATATAAATTATGTACTTTAATTATATACTGATTTCTAAAATGATTAAAAAACAATAAGTTGATTGTACATGATTGTGGAAAGTGTGTGTGTGTGGTTAGAGGAGAAGGGGGGGGGGTGGGGGCTGTGGGAAGTCGCATGTTTTTGGCTGTACAAACATTTTCGACCACGGGCCACCACTGCTTTTATTCTATCTCCAATAATACTAGACAACGGCGGCCTGAAAAACCATCTTGGAACGCCTGAAACGAACTTGGAAATGGTTGGTTGGTTGGTTGGTTGAACTCCCGGCTGGGAGTGGAAAGGAAGGACTTTGTGAACTAACACCTGTCTCCGCGTATACGTATGTAAGAGAACCACCTCTCTGGAACAGGTTGAAGTAAAAAAAAAGAAAGAATAAAAAAAAGGGGGGATATCAAATCATTTCGGTGCAGAAGGAATTTTGTGAAGTTGCCATTTCAATATACTTTCTCTGGGTGAGGACGTGGACACCAACAATTTTTGTTGTTGAACCGACTATGTTGTAAAAACTTGGAAATAAACAGAAGTCTTAAAATAATAATAAAAAATGCACATTGTAACATTTAACAGTAGTTTTAAACTGGCATATTTGCCTTTTTCCCTTGGAATTTACAAGTTCTTTCCAATTTTATTTTAATTTTCAAAAGCCAGTTGAGTGCACCTCCTTGCACTCGCCGTCAGCAACACGAGGGCTATAATGCGTCGAAACATTCGTCATTAGACAAGCCAACATACATTTACAAACACCCATGCCTAACACGGGACTCGAACTCGCTACCTCGCGGTCTAGAAGCCAGGACGCTAACCACTATACCGTCTGATCGGCCTTCATATTTGGGCATTTAATCCTAGAGTAAAGTTCCACCGAAAGCTTTGAAGAAGAGAGGGCAGGATGGTTGCAAACTTATTTTTGGTTTACTCAGGTTTAGTATAATGTGTCTTTACAAAGATAATATGGATGTTTCAAATGTTGTTATAGCATTTTAGTGCTAGTTCAATTAATGGGCATTGGACTCCAATGGAATAATCCAGCATCTTGATAGCTCACATTCCCAGAATGCACTACGCTAAGACTTCAACAATTATAGTGCGTGGTAGTGTGGCATGTTTTTGCTTTTTTCTTCACTAAGAAGTGCCATGTACGTCATAAATATAAATTCATAAAACTGTAAATTATTATATTCCATTGTGTGGTTTGGAATTGAAAATGTTGATGTTGAAGTGAAAATAATAGTTTGTTTTTATATTATTGAAAGGTAACATTTCTTGAAGACGGAAGTATGTCTCTTCTCTTTATATTGAAGAATTAGTGAAACTTGGAGAAACGAATTAGCTTGTTAGTGTTCTTCCAATGCTTTAATATTTTTATAGAACGAAGGAATTTTATTAATTGTGGTATTCGAAGTGCATTTTTATATAGTTCGTGCGAAAAAAAAAAAGGCTTTTGATGCTTTTCTTTGAGAATTTGAGGTATCTGTTGGGAAAGTTTAAGTTATTTGGGGATTTTTCGATTGCAATAGCTACACGGAAACGGTCCCGTATTTGCTTCTCGATTTGGAGAAACTCAGTGAGGTGCAGGCACTTTTAGGACCTGACGATTTTGGGTTCCTCTGTTTGAAACTAAAGTAAATCCGTTGAACATAGTTATGGTTCTTTTAAAATTATTTGGCGATTTATATTACAAGGTGTTATCATTTGGAAATGTTTGTTATTTAAAGAAAAAAATATCCAAAATCATCAAGTCCCTGTCATCTGTTTTCTTCTGACTCGCCATCTACTGATACAAGACTTTTCGTTATTATCTCCACTGTAACTACTGATAGGAGACTATTAATCGTGATCGTCACTGTTGTCTGTTAACTTTAAGAGGAAGTTCTAGTAAGGCTCATTCCCTATACTCGCTAAGTTACAATCTTCTAGCCCAGTGCATTTAGAAACTACTTTCTATAAAACCTTGAAATTTGTTGTGTTGATATGAAAAAGATCACTTAATGATATGACATAAATTGTTTTCATGGTAAAATCCTAGATAAGCCCACCTCTTGGCGACTTATTTGAAATCTCGCCAAGTTTACTACTAATTGAACATTTGTTGTTATTATTATTATTTTTCAATTAAAAAACGATACTTGAAGGCCAGAAATAAAAATAATATTTTTTTAAAAAAATTGACACTTACCATAAATGTGTTTGCTAATCCTTTGCTGGCGGAGGGTACGTGTTAATGATTTGCCGAATAAAATCCATGTAGTCAAATTAGAAGGTCAAAACTATTCATGTTGAAAATTTCAGAGTTTACACCTATTTTAAGTAGGTTTCTATAAAGGGACAGACTGACTCATTGTTTTATTATTATAGATGAATAAATAGGATGGATAAAAATAAATAGGATGGATTGCTTCAAGTAAAAATATAGGCGCTCCGTAAGATTCTAGACAGTTCTCCATAATCCGTCTAGGTTGCCACATTGGCGACGTTATCGACACTCGTTTGGCGAGAATTCAAAAAGACGCCAAGAGGTGGGCTGTGCTAGGATACACCCGTTTTCATTTAATGTTAAAACTAAAACGGCACTTTGCAAAACCAGGTGGAGTCACTGCAAAGGCATTGACGTAAGGATTTCAAAAATAAAATATATTAGACACTAATTTCGAGTTTATTATTTATGCCATTTTATTAAGTGATCATTTTTGTACCTACTCCACAAATGTCAAGGCTTTCTAGAAAGTAGTTTCCAAATGCACTGGGCTAGAAGATTGTAACATAGCGAGTATCGGGAATGAGACCTACTATGACATCCTCTTAAAAAGAGAGACGGCAGAGTGGTTGTGCCAAGAGTACAGCGAAAGTTTGAAATTCCAAATTGGCAAAGGAATTGAAGAATTTAGCTTGTTTGCATATATGTAAAACAGTGATTCTCAACCACTGTGCCTCGGCACTTTTGTGTGCCGCCAAATTCTTAAAGTATGCCTCCAAATTTTAGAAGCATATATTTGTAATTAATCCCTTAATAAACGTACTGTTGTTTTTGTAGTACATATTATATCAGTGATTCTCAACCACTGTGCCTTGGCACTTTTGTGTGCCGCCAAATTTTAGAAATGTATATTTGTAATTAATCCCTTAATAAACGTAAGGGTGATTTTGTAGTACATATTATATTATTTTATTTTACATTCCCAATTTTTATCATAAACTATTTTACACAGTGTATAATAGGTGTATTACAGTGTATTATAGGTAGTATTATAGGTAGGTAAAGTAAACAACTTTTAAACTTATCTTTTCCTTTGTGTGCCGCCAAATTTTGAAATCGTTAAAAGTGTGCCGCGACATAAAAAAGGTTGAGAATCACTGATGTAAAATATATTCCTTACATATGAAAACAAGCAAATTTGTCGAATTCCAGTATGTGCACTATAGTGCTTAAGAATCCATTCTTTTGAATTTCAAAACAACATATTTTAAACGCAAAATCTAATATTGCTTTTTTGGTTGTTCAACTCAACTGCACATAAAAGCTGCCAAAGCATATAAAGGATTTACAATAATTTTTTATTATTAAGTTTTTAACTTCATCCTTACAAAAGTATAAAGCTTATATGGGAGCCTTTTGCCATTGTCTGCGATCAATATTTCTTGCCATAACTACTAATGCTACAGATGTGTTATTGTATTAAATGGAATGCAGTCAAATCCCATTAAATCGAAGTTGATGGGGCCTCCGAAATTATTCATGTGAACCAAATTTCATGTTTAACGATTAAATTAACGTTAAGTACGATGAACTGCTTTTACTTCGCGTTAAACAGGATTTCATGTTAAATGATTTCACATTAACAGGGTTTAACTGCATGAGTTTCTATACCACAGTTCAATGTAAAATTATGAACTAATTGTACGAAAATTGAAATGTGTAAAAGTTCCTGATAAGTGACAACTTTTACAAAGCAACTGGAAGACTTAGAACAATATCTAAATGACTTGATTCATATTCCAAAAGACTTGAAAAATGAAATTATTCCTTCTTTTATGAAATATATATATTTTTAGGATTGTATTCTGTGACAACTCGTAAAAACATAATAATTAGTCTTTTAAAATATTTATATATTATCTTTTTTTTGCAGTGTCAAAAATGATTACTTCATTGGGACACCCTTGGAAACCTGAAGACTTTTCTACTACCATTTAATTGTTTTCCTGTTTTTTCACACCTAGTGTTTGATGGGTAAGTTTGGTGTTTAAAATATTGTTTTAATGTAAAACTTACGAAAAAGTGTCAGTCAGTCTCCTTGCCCTATATACTTAACACTTTAAATCACAACCCGCCCTATACCGCCTTGTAGAGAATTTCCCAGCTAACCGCCTTTCGGGCGGTTGCAGGGGTAAACGTATATTTTCAAGTGAGGAGAACTGCCCTGCCTTAGTTGTTTAAAGCGTGACGGTCCTCAACAATAGGCTATTGTGGGGCATGTAGAGGGGAGACATGGATTTAAAGTACTCAATGTCAAACTGCCCCACCCTTTGGACATGGAGTAAGATAGTCAGGGACTTTTCTTTTATGCGAATCTTGTCATGTACTTAGCGGTGGCGTTTGTTTCATTGATAAGACGCTAACTAAATTCTCTGACATATCAAGCAGATGACCCAACGCACACCCCTATTGCAGGCTGTATACATATAGTAATGATCTTTTAATGGTCGACAGTGACCCCCCACAGCAATCCCAGGAGTGGCAGACAGGAGAACGAGTCGGGCGAGTTCATTTCCAGTTTTTATGAATGGAAAGTCATCGGGGTTTTGTGAAACCCACAACGCTGACTCCATGGGATTTAAAGGGTTAATGCTTCGTTTTTTAAATCATAATATCTGGCAGAGTTTAGTTTTAAAATATGTAATATATTTTACCAGATATAGTATCAGTAGTGATAGCTTATTAATGCAATTTTAACAAAAACTCAAGAGTAGTATTCACCCTGAAATTTTTAATATTCCTTAAATATTTGTTTCTCCCAAAAATTCCTAAAATTGTACGTTTTGATAATTCCTAAAAAATTTGAAACTTCGAAAATTCTTTGATTTTACTCCAACATTCGTGAAAAAAAACAGATAATGCTCCAGAGGAGAAAATCTTTGAAATTTTAATTATTATTCAATATTTTGAAAATCGGCAGTTTTTTGCCGGTATTAGAACATGCTTTGAAAGAATGTATGTGTTTAGGAGCCTATGTCAGCTTTAAAAGAAATATCCTTACATTTTTTAAAATTATCCCTTTAATTTTGGAATTACTCTTAATTTTTTTGGAATTACCCTTAAAATTTTTGAAATTAACTTTAAACTTTCAAAATTAACTGTAAAATTTTAAGGTATCATCCCTAAAATGTTCCTGAAATTTTTTTTAGTTATCCCTAAAATTCCAATCTAATTTTTTTAGTAAATTAAACTTGCTGAGTGTCTTTTTATTCCATTTTCTGTAAGTTTCTATAGATAAGTTATACAATCTTTAAAATAAACGTTTATAATTAAAAAAAAAAATGCCAAATATTTTTTTCCTTCAAATTTTGTTAATGAGCTTTTTTTAATTTGTGCCACACTTTTAAGGGAATTCACCCCCCTATATCCAAAATCTTTATTGCCTACTTTTGATGTACCTTTTCTTGGAAAGTTCCTAACATATTGAGTTTGAAATTTTGTATATAGGTTAAGTAGATCTTTTAGAAGGAACTAAGGTTATAGTTTGGTAAAAAATATCGGAATGTTTTTCAATGAATTTTAATCATTTTTTTTTTTTTTTTTTAAATCTTTTTTTTTACAGAGATTTAGGGTTTCAAAAAATAATTATGAAATTAAATTTTTTTTTAACTTTAGTTTCATCTTTAGGTTTTGTACTACAACTTAATATAAAAGGTAATGGTATGTCTTTACTACAGGAATGCGATTCTATCTGCCAATTGGAGGTTTCTGCTTTATTTAAAAAAATTTCCTTTATTATCATTATTATTTTAATTTTTCTTATTTTTTCTACAATTTTCCCATTGATCTTGCTGGTGGAGAGTAGTTTTCAGGGTGTCCACAGATCGGGAAAACCGGGAATATCGGGAAAAGTCAGGGAATTCGGCATTTCGGGAAAAATCAGGGAATTATCAGTGATTTTGTCAAACAGTTTAAAGGAATTTTCCGAAATTAAAATGAAACTTTTAATTTTGACATTTAAAGATACACTACTACAAAAATACCAAAATCAATTTGAAAAAATAAATAAAAAAAAGTTTAAAAAAAAAAAAAAAACGTAAAAAATTCGGACCGCAAGACACACCACGTAACTTCTCACATTAAAATTTTCTGACAATCTTGGAACCTGCTTGCTTTCAGATTTGCCTCAAATCGCCGATGGAATGACTACATTTCTTCCTCATTTTTCTCTTAGTAGTCTATCGGCATTATTTACGTTGATATTTGATGGTCATTTTTCTGAATGTTAGGGTGGTAAAATGGCCGATATTGTCGTGATTATGGAGGGCAAGAAACGTGTTCTTGCGTGCTGCTCATTTTCGTGATGTGTCTCTGACGCTATTTCAGAGATTGCCCTTGTCAGCCATGGTACAGTTCTGCTGAAACACGGATTTCAGCACTTTTTTTGTTGAAATTTCCATCATTCCTGAGACAGATACAAAACTGCATTACACTTTTATTGGGTTTACTTGCTTGTCTGATTAACCAAGGAACCTACATTTGTTCAGACTTTCCCAAACTTTTGATCTAATGACCACTTTTCTTGCTGATTGCCAGCATCTATCGCTTTTGTTTATGCTGGTGTGTGGTGGTTAGTTTTGCCAAACGTTACGCTGATGTTAAACTTGTTATTGCCGAGATTTGGGCTGCTAAGATGGGAGCTATCACCGAAATTTACATTCTTGTGATATTCATTTTAGACCCTATTAATCACTATTCCAAGGTTTGCGCCTCAATAGTTGTCTTATCATCGAGATTTACGCTTGTGATTGTCAATTTAGTAGATTGTGACGTTGGTTGAATCGCCTCAATTTCAGCGATTTCCATCGATATATTGGATGCTAACGTTGATATTTACGTTGATGTGATGGTCATTTTTATCGATTATTGCCTTAATGCAGGGATGTGATTGCTTCCGCCGATCGGCAGAAAGAATCAAAGAAGGAGGTAACTTTTTAAAAAAATTTCTCATCTTTCTGCTTTCGTGAATTTTTCTTATTTTTTCACCTATCAAAGTTTTCCTACAATTTTCTCATTGATCTCGCGGAGATTAAAATTTCCTGACAATGATGGAACCTGCATGCGTTCAAACTTCCCAAAACCACCGTTTGAATTATTATCCTCCCTCCCTCTTCTTATTTTTCTGTAATGTTAGACTCTATCGGAATTATTTACATTGGTATGTTATAGCCATTTTGCAGAACGTCACTCTGATGAAATGGCAGTTATTTCTGTGATATGGCGAACATTATCGCCGATCCCCATTTTCGTCGAGTATTACTCCGAAATAATAGTTACTGACGTTATTGCAGAGGTTTGCATCTGTCGGACATAGTACAGTTCAGCTAAAACACGAATTTCGACTTTTTCTTTTAATTGAAATTTCGGTCATTCCTGAGATCGATACAAATCTGCAATACAATTTTGTTGGACTTGCAAGTCTGACAATCACGGAACCTTCTTATCGGACATTTTGCCTGCACCGGTACGGGCATTTTTGCCGATTGTTGGTTTAATATAATTGCTTAGACTTGCGCCGGTACGGCGGCCGCTATCACCGATATTTACGTTGAAGTAGCTGAAATTTTCACTTAGATTTAAGTCGTTTTCTCTGAAGCTATTGGCGAGATTCGTTTTGGTGTCATTCGCCTAGACTTCCGCTGATGTGAAAGCCGCTATGTACATGTAATCACGTGTGAGGTGTGTGTGAGGATCGTTTTCACCGTTTGGTTTGAATTAATGGTGAATGATTAGAATTTTAATTTAATTTTGCACAAGAAATTAATCCAAATCTTCCCAGTTTTTATTATGTATCCATATTTAAAATTGTCATTTTAACTGCTATTGAATGTAAA
This sequence comes from Linyphia triangularis, assembly GCA_963978545.1. Classification (NCBI taxonomy): domain Eukaryota; kingdom Metazoa; phylum Arthropoda; class Arachnida; order Araneae; family Linyphiidae; genus Linyphia; species Linyphia triangularis. The sequence continues at coordinate 17,624,346 of OZ021730.1, forward strand.
ATTGTTTATTTTAACTTGAAAAACAATTTTACATGTTAACTATAGATGTAAGTAATAGTTTAAAGTTAAAGCGATTTTTTTTTTTATGTATTATTGTTTAAAATTAATTGTTTGGGGAAAATGTGTTTATTTTGTAAAAATTTTGCTTGGGTATTGTACCTAAACAGTGGCTACAGCTGATCTTAAACAAAAAAAGAAAATTTCAAAGAATGCAAATAGTGATATTGAACAATTTGGACTAAAAAGACAGTGAAAATGGTGTAACTCCCCCAATCCAACTACATTTAATAACAGGAGGTTTTTTTTTTGTTTTTTTTAATACACAAATTGATATTAATTCATAAAACATAATGTTACATTACGAAAATATTTTAAAGTAATTATTGATTTTTAAAATTTGATTGAAATTTCAAGTATTCAGAAAACAAAAGTAGTTAATATATTATATAGAGTATTTGTTAAATGTGTGTGTTTGATCCATTTGGACATGATTTATGGTTTGTCTTTTTTTCTTAAGAAAACAGCTTATTAAATCTGAAATTTAATACTAGAGTCCTCTTTTCTTGAGATTAGATTGTAATAAAAAAAAAAAAGTGTGATTTTAAAGTGTAATTGCACATGCACAGTACAGGTACACTATACATACACTACACTAAAAGCAATTTGGTATTTGTGTCATGAATGTGTGAAGATAAACAGTACATGCATCGGTAATTTTCTTTATGATGGTGAATTTGAATGTTCTTTACTTTAAAGTTTATTATTTATATATATTTCATCGATAACTTAAAATCAGGGGAAAATTGGGTGTTACAGGGAATAATCAGGGAAATATCAGGGAATTTTAAAATAACTTTTCTGTGGACACCCTGAGTTTTGCTTCCCTCTAATATTTTCTCTCTTAAACAAGGTTCAATTCCAAGAGTTTCATGTTTTTTACTGAAATTTTGATTTTGCCCGAGATTCATGGATGTTGATTGGTAGGAGTTAAACGGCGCAAGGGCAACACATGGGCCATATTGCGCCAGCCCGAGATTCATGTAAATTTGCATCGAAATTTCCTAACAACCATGCAACCTGCATACGTTTGAACTTCCTTAAACCACCTAATTTTTCCCTATATGCTGTTTTTGGTAGCGTCAACAGTATTGTGTGGGAATGGTGACTGATACTCTTAATCCTCTGATGGTCATGCACGTATATATACGTTATTTGATCCCCAGTTTTTCCAGCCATACACAACATTTTTAAATTTATAAATAAAATTTAAAATAAAATATTTTTATTTGTTTGATTATAACCTATCTAAAACAAAATAAATAACAAATAGCTTAAAAAAATTATGTATTTGAATTAGAAATATAATTTAAAAATTATTGCAGGGAAAACAACTGTAGAATTTTGCCCATTCCCATGACCGTCAGTGGGTTAAAAAGGAGGTTGGTATTACTCAATGATTTATGTCATAAGGTAATTATTTATCTGTTTGTACCTAGCCTAAAATGTTATTTTCTTGTCATATAGGTGTACAAGGTTCTTCAATGTCTTATACTGAGTTAGAGCAAGGTTATCAAGGATTGAAACAATCAAGACCATTTTTCTATATAGGGGAAGATGAGTATGGATTACCCCAAAGGGTTGTGAAGGTGAGAAAGAATTTTGATTTTACTATTTAAATGATTAGCATGCTGGACTGTTATTTTATTTCAGGTCCGATCCAGTTTTAGGACAAACTAGTTTGACTTTAAATGAAGGCTTGAGTTCAAGGTATCCAGCAAAAGGGAAAATATGTAATAGGGAAATATTTTGGTGAATTTTTGAATGACATAAGTATTTAATGTTTTATTTTAATTCAAAAGCTAAAAATGCAAATGATAAAATGATATACAAATAAATTAATTTTTATGCCATACATTTGCAGTGATGTGCGCTAGTGGGGAGTCAAACCAGGGACCTCTAGATCAGTAAACAGGAGCGTTAACCTCTAGGCAAAAGCAACCACTAGTGCCTAGGTGTTGTGTTTATCATTTGTACATGACACCACCTCATAGCCCCTTCCCAGTGAGTCCCAAACAATTGAGTTGCTTGCGTGTGAGTAGAATGCGTTGCGTGAAAGTTGAGTGCATTGCGTGAGAGTTGAGTGCATTGTGTGAGAGTTGAGTGAATTGTGTGTGGCATAAAGTCACCAGGAGATTGCAGTGTTCTCCTGGCGACATTTGCAGTGATGTGCGCTAGTGGGGAGTCAAACCAGGGACCTCTAGATCAGTAAACAGGAGCGTTAACCTCTAGGCAAAAGCAACCACTAGTGCCTAGGTGTTGTGTTTATCATTTGTACATGACACCACCTCATAGCCCCTTCCCAGTGAGTCCCAAACAATTGAGTTGCTTGCGTGTGAGTAGAGTGCGTTGCGTGAAAGTTGAGTGCATTGTGTGAGAGTTGAGTGAATTGTGTGTGGCATAAAGTCGCCAGGAGATTGCTTGCTAAGTTGGTAGTGTGGAAGTTGTGCAGTATTTTCAGAAGGCGCTGATAGATGACAGCATGATTCTGTTGTCTGGCAGTCACCAATGTAGCGATATGCGCTAGCAGGGAGTTGAACCGGAGACTCCTAGATCAGTAGACAGGCGTGTTAACCACTATACAAAAGCAACCACTAGTGCCTAGGTGTGTATTTGTCATATGTACATGACACCACCACACATTTCTTTACTAGAAAATTGCAGTTTACGTTGGCATTATTCAGATGACTGGGAATTGTCATAGAAATTGAAATTTTTTTTTTTTCTGATTATCCTGAAGGCCTAGCTTGTTTTTCCTAAGTGTATGTATTGTTCGGCTCTGCTCATTTGGCTTGTTTGAGATAGAACAATATGGACCTAGTCCACATTCCACAGATGATAAGTTATTCCCATTTTTTTCTATTTTCTTGCTTACAAACCATTATTTAGCTATCTTACAAGGCATTGCAATGATGCTATTTTGTATTTGTTGTATAACAATGCTTAGATTTTCCTAAAAATTTTAGTGATATGGTGATATGCTGTTTGGACATCAATTTAATTTGTTGAGTTTTAAGCATGGTAATCAACTAATTCTCCTATTGCTCAAAAGGGTTCTTTCAAATTGAAGAAAATCCTGGTGTTACCATCTCCTAAGAAAATTTTAAAAATTAATTTCAATCGCAAGAAAGCACATGAAGAGTATTCTTTTCTTCCTAGTAATGTTGTTTTTAATTATGTTATATTATCATGGTATTTTATTGTCTTGTGTTTCTCCTTTTATATTTCTTCCTTTAATATTTATCTAAACACTTATGGTAATTATAAAATAAATTAGAAGTATCTGCAAGCAAATAATATGCATGTTTGCATAATACAATTCAAACTTTAATTTTCCTTTTTTTTAGTAGTACAGAGTGGCCACAGAACCAGGAAAACCTGGAAATCAGGGAAATGTAAGGGAGCTTTCTGATTCTTGAAAAAATCAAGGAAATGTCAGGGAACTTTTTAAAATTTCATGAAAATCAGGGAAATTTTTTATTGTTTAAGGCATGTTCATCCATATTTTGGCGCTATTTACAAAGAGATTTGTATTGGTAATCCATTAGAAGTTTAATGTTACGGAATAATTTAAACTTTTCATTACCAGCAAAACTAATTTTAAAAAAGTTGCATATTTTCTCTTTTGAATACAAGTTCTATTTGATCAGGGTGTCTAGACATCTGGAAAACCTAAAAAAATTTGGGAAATTTGGAAAAAAGTTTGCCCTTAAATCAGGGAATTTTTTAAAAATCTGTCAGGGAAATCAGGGAACTTCTTTTCCTGAATTTTGTGGCCACCCTGTAGTATATTTATGGCAAAAAGTAGTTTTTTATGGAAAAGTAGTTTTTTATGGAAAAGTAGTGATTTTTATAAGTTAGTATACTTATCAGTGTAACCACAGAACTTGGAAAGGTCAGGGAGCTTTCTGATTCTGGAAATGTCAGGGAATTTTAAAAATTTCATGAAAATCAGGTAAATTTTCTATCATTGTTTTGAAAGTACGATTCCATTTTCATCCGTATTTTGGCGCTATTTACTTGGAGAATTGTAGTGGTATTCATTAGAAGTTATGTTATGGAGTATTTTAAACTTTTCATTAATGCCAAAACTATTTAAAAATCGGCATATTATCTCTTTAGCATACATGTTCTTCTTGATCAAGGTGTCTACACATCTGGAAAAATTGGGGAAATTTGAAAAAAAGTTTGCCATAAAATCAGGAAATTTTTAGAAATCTTATCAGGGAATTTTTTTTCCTGAATTTTGTGACCATCCTGATTTATGATCACTTAACCCTCGGAGCGTCAAGGGAATGGGCGAAATTATACAGGTGTTTTCCCTGCAATAATTTTTAAATTTTATTTCTGATCCAAAAATATAATTTTTTTTAATTATTTTTTATTTATTTTGTTTTAAGTAGGTTTTAAACTATCATCCTAATAAAAAGATTTAAAAAATATTGTATTTTACATTTTATTTATAAATTCAAAAAGGTTGTGTATTGCTGGAAAAACTGAGGATCAAATGACGGATATATACGCCCGTGACCCTCAGAAGGTTAAACACAATTTTCGACATATTTTTGGTTCTAAATTATCTATTTAAATTTGTTTAGTGTAATGACCCCTTCATTTATTAATAATTAGTGTTTTATTGCACGTTACAGGATATCTCCATGAAACTTAGTTTTCCATTGTTTCTATTATTTAAAAATCATTAGAGTTAAAACACTTTTTAGATCGTAATTGTACTTTGTATCAATTTAATTTTAATTATTATCAATTTAATTATTAACATTTTCATTTTCAGTTCTTAGTAGATCAAAGTTGAAAAATTTTATCTTTGCATTTTAAAATAGATTATTTTAAATGCTTTATATTATTGATAAAAGACCATTATACAATGGACAATTTCCGCTTTTAATTTTTTTTTTATTCAATTCTAAATGTTTGGAAAAGGCTATAAACACAAATATTTCTGCTTGCTGCACTTTTTCTTTTTTTTATTTGCAACCTAAGTTCGCTTGTTAGATTGAAGGAAAATAGTTGGAGAAAAATGACACATTCGACTAGAATCCAATGTGACGTTACTTTATCTGAAACAACTTGGCTTGAAACGCAGCAGCGGAAACCAGTTTTGCAAGTTTCTCGTAAATTGTGCTAACCGGTATGGGATATTGTGATTGTCTACCAAACACCCATCAACTATTTGGCAGAAACCTCATAATAACCATGGCGAACGAAAGGATGTTGCGACGTCACAGCTATAACGTACCATTTTGATCGGTACGAGGTTTTTGATTTGTACGAGGTTTTCAGAGATTTACTTTTCTTAATATTTAAATAACTAATTTTTTAAATAACTTTTGCTTGAATATTTGGAATTGGAAAGAAATTCCTCATAAATATAAACTAAATTCACTCGTTTTTTTAAAAAAAATACTTGAATTGTCCATTCCTCTGAAAAGCGGATTTCCAGGTTTTTCTTTTGTAGAATTTGGTAATTGTTCTATTGAGATCAATGAAAGTATTAATGTGTAGTATGTCTTTAATAATGAGCTATTTTAAAAATTGTTTATGGAGTTAGAAAATATATCTAATAATATGCATATTTAAAATATTTCTAGCAGAAACTGTGAGTAGATCTGCCTTAAGCAAAGTGTATATGTACTGTGAACAAACAGTTTTTAAAAGTTAGCATTTGCTACTGTAACTATCACATTTTTAATCATTGCCTGTAATAGGTTTTGATTAAATTTTTCACAAAATTAATTTATTTAGAACTGTAATCAAGAAGGTGTATTCTGTATGACATGCATTATATTATTGAATGTTATGAGTGAATTTAATATGTATAATGTTAAAAAAGCTCTGTAATGATATTCTTCAAAAGTAAAATACTTTTTACTGATTTTTACATAAACCATGTTATTTCTTATGTATTATACAAGGTGAGACCGAAAAGTAAGGTGACTGATATCATAATAATCACTGTATTATATATTTGTAGATAAATACATCACTGTCCTTCAAAGTAGTTCCCGCCGTCTACAAAACACTTCTGACAACGTTCATACAAGTTCTTGAAACTTCTGAAAATATCCTCCTTTGAGACTGTCTTAAGTTCCTTGGTAACAGGAGCTTGAATGTCTGAGATGCTTGAAAATCGGTTTCTCTTCAGTGCCAATTTCAGTTGTGGAAAAAGGAAAAAATCTGCTGGCGATAGAAATACTAGTATTACACCCTCCTTATTCCCTTGATCTAGCGCCAGTAAATTTTTTCCTCTTTCCACGACTGAAATTGGCACTGAAGAGAAACCAATTTTCAAGCATCTCAGACATTCAAGCTGCTGTTACCAAGGAACTTAAGACAGTCTCAAAAGAGGACTTTTTCAGAAGTTTCAAGAACTTGTATGAACGTTGTCAGAAGTGTTTTGTAGACGGCGGGAACTACTTTGAAGGACAGTGATGTATTTATCTGCAAATATATAATACAGTAATTATTATGACATCAGTCACCTTACTTTTCGGTCTCACCTTGTAAAATAACTGACTTATTAGCTTCGATTGAAGCTTCAGATGTATGTTGTATAATATTTAAGTTAAGTGAAGAAAAGAATGTGCATCTAGTTTACATGCCATGGTTACTGAATGATTTTGCATATAATGCTTGTTTTCGGTGATTCAAATAAGGTGCAGCTGTTTTTATTTAATAAATGCTTTTTATTGCAAAAGCACCCTTGCATTTTTTCACTAATATGCATTACTAATTTTATATTTCTACCCTTTTAATATATTAATATTGCTAAATAGGTAATTGGTTAAAAACTATTTCCATAAAATGTCATAACAAAATAATTTTTTGAAAGTAGCTCACAAATCTTTCCCTAAAAGTAAAACTTTTAAAAACCATTGTTGAGTTTCTAGTTGTGTTTTTTATTTTTATTAAACTAATTGTTTTTGTTACTTAACATGAAAAATTGTTTTCTCAGGATCTAGTTGAAATCCAAAACAGTATTAATTTCCACTAAGAAACCTTAGACACTGTTTTTGTATATCTATGGTCAATTTTTTTCCCTGAAGGTCAGGCATTTTTTACTTTGGCTGTGCTGGCTGAACAAATCTAGTTAAACTTCACTGCACCTAACCGTTGAACAGGCCAATTTTGTAAGTTTTTTTGAAGCTGGCTTAAGATAGGTCATTGGAACTTCAGGGAAAATTTTTCAAAATACCAGGATTTCTTCAGGAAATATCCTGGAACATTAATTCAAAGGTTAAAGGAGAATACTGATTGTATGAATGTTCATTAGTGTTTTTTTATGTGTGTTTTGTTTTTAGTGAAAATGGTGCTAATATAAGGAACAAGGCCTGATTTCCACACCGGCCAATAAAACCCAAGCTCGGAGCAACAAAATTTTCAAAGTTGTTGTAGTTAAATTGAACTCTGTGTCCTGGCAATAAACATTAGGGTGCTTTCTCCTCAATTTTATTATAGGGTCCTGAAAACATGATGTGCTTTGGGCCCCAAGTGATGCAAGTCAGGCCTTGATAGGAACCTTGTTTTGCATTTATTAATACATGGAACTTTTTAAATTGCTGAAAGTTGAAATTGCACAAATTTCATTCCAAATTAAAAAAAAAAAAAATATTATTATTATAGAATAGATTATAGTAAATACTTTTTCACTGGTGGAATTGGATATTTTCATTTGTGTTTTCTGAAAGAGTATATTTAATATTCAAAAGTTAAGAGAAGTAACTGATTGTGTGAATGTTCCTTGGTAATTTTTATGGTTATTTATATTTCGGGGAAGAGTGCTAGCCCAAGGATCCACGTTTTGCATTTTTGGCATTTTAAAACTGATGATTGAAACTGAAAAATAACAAACATTGTGAATTAAAAAAACTAACCAATGATTATAGATTGGAATAAATACTTAACACGTTGAGCGCCCTGTCAGCCATCGGTGGCTGACACTGAACTTTCCTTTTTGGTCGCGTCAGCCATCGGTGGCTGACAGTGTAAAATATGATATAAAACTAAAAAAATTACATTGTTTTAAGTAATTATAGAAAATTTAATGTTTATTTATTATAGGATTATATCATTAACACGTTCAGTGCCACGTCAGCCATTGGTGGCTGACACTGAACTTTCCGTTTAGGCCGCGTCAACCACCGATGGCTGGCAGTACGCTATTGTTTTTCCCACACCTATAATTTGACATAGTGCCTTTCTTACTACATTTTTGAGTGCAGGAAGTCTTAGTTTTTGAAGTACTATTGATATTTCAATAGATAAAAATATTATTAAATATACTATGTCCAAAATGCGTTTGTGAAAAATTGCCTACCTAAGAATTTTAATCCGAGGTCAAGCAATGCTGCGTAAACGTGTGGAATAAATGTCTGTAAGCATTTAATTCTAAACGTGAATGAATGTCTTCTACTGTGATAAGAAACAAAAGTCCTAATATATTTACACAGTTGTATTGAGTAAATTTCAATCTGTTTGTAGAGCGCTTCACATTGCTATACCCCAGTACCAATGCTTCCAAGAAGCTCTCATGGCCTGATGGGGAATTCCTTAAGAATTCGCGTGGCGCTTAACGTGTTAATCACTAATGAAGTTGGATTTTTCTAAATATTTATTTAAAAATATTTTTAAGCAAAGCTTAAGGAGATAAAGGATTTTGTGTGAATGTTGCTTGGTGATTTTTATGGGTGCTTTATTTTTAAATAAAAGGTGTTAACATTCGGTAATTGCATTTATTGGCATTTGGAACTTGATATAATATTTTTTTCTGCTTTATGCTCTCCCCTAATAACGATTGAAACTATTTTTCTTTTCCAGAATTTTTAATCTACCTCACCCTTGTATCTGTCGCATTCCAGCCCCCATTACCCAGACTGCAGCTTTGTTGCGTATCCATGGTACCAATGCGTGTATTGAACGTTAGTCAGCCACAGTTTTGTACATCTTTTTGTTCACGTTACCATCTAATTGCTGTCTCTTTTTGTTTGCTTTGCATAATTTTACCCTTTTTTGTTTTTCTTTTGCAAGAAAGATTTGTGGTCGTGTGGTTTCTGCGTTGTGCTTTTGTAAATGGGCTTGTATCTATAAAACTAACATTCTGAATTGACACACTTGAATTAAGGTTTTTTCATTACCTGTATCATATTGCATATTTGGCTTTTATATTTCTTATTATTAAAGGTCTTAAAAACAGTAACAACGAACCCTTCAACCATCAAGTTCAGGATCAAAATCATCCCGGATTTCAGAATTTGCCAGATTTCATGTCCATTCCAGAAAAATCGCCAGTAATGACTCAGCTATTTTATCATAATGAAAATAAGTGCTCCCCCCCCCCACCAACACTTCCTGTTCATGAAAGATGAATACAGTATAACCCTGATTATCCGAGTTCCCGCTTTAACTGAGCCAGATAATATTTCTTTAATTTTTTTTTTTATCCCTGATATTTTCCGTTTTCAAAACTAGTACCGAAAAAAATTGGTACTTGATCTCTCAAACATTCAAGAAAATAACATGTTTACATTCCTTTTCATTGTATGACACTGCTCCTCCTATCGCGTCGCTCAAGGTCTTAAGGCTTAAGTAAGAGAACTCTTTAAGCATTATTGCATGTGGTTTACCTATAGTATAACATTTGTACTTGTCAAAACATACATTTAAACCAATACGATTTATTTTATTTTTAATTTTCGCTTTAACCGAGTTTTTCGGTTATCCGAGTTGGTCTTGATCCACATTAACTCGGATAATCAGGACTCTACTGTAATTATAAACATTCCTTATTCTGGATCATATGAAGCGAAATGTAAACATTGCCTGCTTCCTCCACGATAGTCAAAACATTCAGTGTGCTGAAAATGATTTGGATTTGGAACCAAAGATTATGCCATCCTCAATATGAGTGTTCTAGGACACCAAACTCCAGAAATTAGAACTTTAAAGAAGGCATCTTTGGGTATGCTTTGTCCTTTGTAAACTGCTTGATGTCGGTGCTAGAATTACAAGAACTTTGCATCCTCCTTAGGAATTCCGATTTGTGCAGGCTTTTTAATTTGGCAGTAAAAATACTACATTAATGTTGTCGGCGGATGGGGGGGGGAGGGGGTGAAATTTAGTATCATGACAAAAAACATCTTCCAAAAACCGGTTTGTTATGTCAGAGGAGGACCTGAATGCTCTCTTTAGTTGAAGAGGTCAACTGATCTTGGAATGAGGGGTGGGAGAATTTCTTGTCTTGACTTGCATACAGAACTGACTGTGATGTCATAGAGTGACTCAATCACTCACTTTGCATACCGAATTTCAAAATAAAAAAATCCATAAATGTGCCGGGTTTTGGATCATTCCAGGTTGCCAGATAAAGGGTATGTTACTTTAATAGTGAATCAAAGCTGAAATGATTATTTCTTTCTTGATAACAGATTCATTTTACAATTTTTAAGTACCAGATTTTGAAATTGGTTTTTGAAATTATAATTTAAAGCTGTCTTTTCTTTTTTTTTTTAATGTGGGGCTTTCCAACTTTTAATTAAGGCTATATATTTTTAATGATAATCTAGGCTTCAGAAACACTTGAAACTTTTTAGTATAATTTAAGTGAGAATGGTCTTAACTTGTGGTTATAAATATTGATTAGGTATCAAACTGTTGGTATCAAAATAGCAACACTTTTGCTGCATAACTGAGGACTTCCAAGTATTTTAATTTGTAGCTGTTTATCAATTTAAGTTACAATAATAAAATACAAATATTAGAAAGTAATTTACATCACCATTGAAAAATAACGTATTTGTGAAAAGAATATTCCATGCTATAGAGTTTTGTAGTGTCTTTCTGAATGGTTAGTTTTGATAGTTTTATAAATTTTACTTTTAGAAAATTTATAAATATTGCAAAACAGTTTTGGATTGTAAATTTCTTAAACAATTGTCTTATAAACAGATATGCTTATGATAAGTGGTAATGAAAAACATTATTCAATTTTAGAAATAAATATTTGCTGTCTAAAATTGTATAGGCCCCTTTCTGCCTGTTATTTATGTTCTAAAAAAAAATATTCCCTTTACTAAATGTAATTGCAATGTATCCATGAATATCTTTAACTCTTAGAAAATATTATATAAATATTTGTTATTTATTGATCCTTTATTTTTTTCTACATGTAATTGCCCAATTTTATTTGTATAACATATTGAGTAGAATTGATTAATAGTTTATTATAACTTTAAAATTTTAAATGATATTTAAATTACTGTTTGAATCAAGTAATATTAAAACTTTTTTTTTTTATAAAGCATGTAAAATCTTAGTGTGTTTATTTCTATTTCAATCAATGTTCCCTACATTTTGTAAGTATTTTTGTATTCGATTCAGAAAGATAAAAAAGTACATCTACTCTAATATTTTCTGTTAGATTCAGTGGGGGTCATTTGCAAAGGGGAGCACACTTTTTTTTAAAGAGTTTTACCATAATTTTGTTTCAGTGCAATTAGCTTTCAATTTTCGGTAAGTAATTTTTTACACATAATTGCTGATGCAGGCTAGATAATTATTTTTTAAGTTAATTTCAAAGATAAACTTTTCAAAAACTTATAGTAACAGGAGGGAAATGTATATGTCATTATATAGGTAGCCTTAAATATGATTGAATGAATGAAAACTCAGTATCTTTTTTGACCAACAACTATCTATGTTTCTCTAATTATATGTACTTTGTAAGCTGCAATCTAAGCATTTTTTTTCTTTTTCTTTTCATATAACTAATATTATTTGAATTTTCTTTCTTAATATAAAAAATTCAACTTTTTGGAGCTATTTTCTTCTAGATATTTAAATTTAGTACAGCTAATTCCTTTTCTTTTTTTTTAAATTTAAAACTGTTTTAGAAGAGTCTATTGTGTGTGGGCTGTGGGTTTAGTGCTCTGGCCTCGCATGCCAAAGGTGCTAGGTTCGAATCCCGGGTAAGGCATGGATGTTCGTTGTGGTTCAGAATCCTTGTTGAGCTGTAGGTCTCGGCCTGATTAGCCGTTATTGTGCACAAATATAGATTGTTGAGCGCACAAAACAACCAACCATCTATTGTGTGAACTAACAAAAATTTACTTTGTAAGTAGTTACAATTAAACAACTTGGCTTATATCTGGTATTTCTAAGTCTAAATCAGTTTATTTACAGAAATATTAAAGATACATTCCATACAAAATCTTGGCCGACCAAACGGTATAGTGGTTAGCATGCTAGCTTCTAGACCACGAGGTTGCGGGTTCGAGTCCCGTGTTGGCATGGGTGTTTGTAAATGTATGTTGGCTTGTCTAATGACGAATGTTTCGGCGCATTATAGCCCTCGTGTTGCTGACGGCTCCAGATAATCTGAATACAACCAACCATACAAAATCTTGTATATGTCTTACAAAAATACAAAATGCAAGTAATTAAAGTCCTGTGGTTCAAATGGTATTGGCATTTTCCACTTTCCATTAATTTTTCTCTCAATCTTGTTAGTTTTTGGCAATTACTGAGACAAGTTTTGTTTAATTTTAAATATTATATTGACATATTAAATTTATTAGTAATGATTTTTTGATTTTTTTTTTTTACCAATATTCTTCAACACAAAACTTGAAATCTTCAAAAAACTTTTTATGTTGCATTTACTGTTTTTTAATAGTATATTCATAAATGTAAAATTTGACTGTATAATGCTAAGAGCATTTTTTTATTATTATCACATAATAAGTTATTCCTAGCTTCAATACACTAAGTTTAAGAAAGAAGTTCAAGCTTAAAATGAAAAGTAGATTTATGAAAATACGGACCAATTCAGCGCCAAAACTTAAGCAAATAAACTAAATTGCCCTTTCTTAATTTTTAAATGTGTAAAATAGCGATAATGCCTCAAATTTAATCATGTAGAAAATCATGTGTCTTTTTATTTGTTAAACATAGACATTACAAATTTTTATGGTATTTTAATGCATGTGTAATATTTTATTTCATGTTTAAAATAATTAGATATTTTTTATGATATTAAAGTTTTGTCTATAAGGATCTTATTCTTTAATCCTACATTTATAATTACTATGTATTTGTTAAGTGTCTTATCTTAAAAAAAAACAAAAAAACATTAATATAGTTATCACAAGTAATAACATGCACAAAACTTGAATACAGTATTTAACTTGAAAATTTTTCATAATTAAATAATTTTATTGTATTTTTATAATTTATTAAACAATTTATAAAAAGGAAGGGAATTATTGGTAAAAAGTACATGTTTTTGGAATTTTTTTTTTTTATGTATGTGTTGATGTAAGGTCTATTTTTTATTGCCCTTTAAAGCTCCTTTCCAAATTAAAGAGCCGCTTGCCATTCTGACTACTCTGGAAATCAAATCTCTTAAGTTTTTAATTTCTTAACAATTAATATAATGGAGGAAATAATGATTCATACATTTTTAATAAGTGTGACGATTTTCATCATGCATTGTATGATTTTCCCATCACATATTAAGATTTTTTTCTATGTGCCACTGGTGCCACTTTTTAAAGCACATCTAATTTTTTTGACATTCTTAATAATGCAATACTAGATAAAATTCATTATATTGAATCAACAGTAGATGAAAAAAAGCTTATTACTATATCTAAAAGAAATAAAATTAGTGGATTGTCTTCTTTTTTGGGGTGAATCTTTCTTTGTACTCTTTCTCAATCTGTAAAAAATCAATTATTTTCGAAAGTTTACTTTGTTGGCATTAAACTTTCTATGTGTCTCATTAATTTCCTACTTTTCTGTATTTGTTGCTTAAGTGGAAAATCAGTTTTCGGATTATCTTATATACTTTACTTTCTAAGACTTCTTTTTATATCTTCTTCCTTTATACATGTACTTTCTAAGTTTGCAAGATACTATATTCTGCTCTTTGTTTTGTTTTATGTTCTTTTTCTCTTTTCCTGGCACTATTGCCACTTTGTGTATAAATTCTTTTGTGTTTCTGCCATGTCATTCGTAAATTTGTTTTTGCATCCTTAACTTAATAAGCAATAGCTTTCTAACAAACAAATATAAGTAAATACCTAGAAAGCTATAATTTAGTATTTAATAATAATGCATTACTTTGAGGGATGTCAACTTGCCATCGCCTCATAGATCCAATGCTTCCTCTTTTTAATGCTCGTATTATTTAATTTGTTAAAGTGTTTTAAAACGTAAATTGTGCTTTAGGTATACAGGGTTCCCATAGTTATTAACAGTACTTAATATTTTTGAACTTGTTTTCAAAGCCTTGAAAGTACAGTCAACTCGCAATAACTCGATGTCTCATAAGTCGAATATTCGTTTATCTCAAAATTTTCATTAAGTCCCAAGACAATTTAATGTTTTTCAACACAAAGTTATATCCATATCTCGAAATGTACATCTTTTAAGTCGGAAGTTTTTGAGAAAATGTTATCATTACAAACACACAAAAAGCCCCCTCAAAATTCTAAAAACAGAAAACGATTTTTATTTTTGTTTCCTCTTTACATCATGTTTTACAATTTTACTTGTTACTCTGGAAAAACAATGTTTACATTGACACGTAAAAAATGTAAACGGCCTTTTGCCTTTACATTCCATTCCAGATTTGAAGTGGGAATCAATGGTGTTGGTTTACAATGGTTTTGAATAATGTTAAAACGCAAGTTGAATACGCTTAGTTTAAATCAAATGGTTGAATAGATTAATGAAACTAAATAAAATCTGCTCGAAACTCGATCCATCGTGTAAATGAGGGAGGGTATGTGCCTTTCCTGGTGTCGAAGCTGCTCTTTTAAAATGGTTTGAGACATATCAAAACCATTATTCCAAAATCCTTCTTAATGGGGTGATGTTAAAAGAAAAGGTGAGAGATTTTACCCGTTTACAAAAAGTTGCAGGATGGCTAGAAAAGTTCGAAGCAAGATACAATATTGTTTTTCGGACTCCACACGAACACACAAAAGATGTCTACCTTGAATAGAAAATAACTTCAGAGCGACTTCTGATAACTCGAAGAATTTGGCTAGTCCCTTGAACTTCGATTTATCGCGAGTTGACTGTACTTGAAAATGCTTAGAGTTGCTTAAATGCTTAGAGGTCATTAAAATAGGCAGGTTGCGTGCCCAACTGCAAAATTTATATAAGTATAACTCAGACTTGCTATGTGACCACCACTTATCCTTATAGTAATGGAATTCTCTGACATATTTGTGTTATGCATGCACAAACTTGTAACTTTCTATGGACATGATGCCTGAAAACAAATTTTCAAAGGTTCTTAAAAACATTATTTAGGTCCTTAAAAGTCATTGATTTTTATTCTGTGATATGAGTGGGAACCTTGGTATAACAACTCTAATAAAAGCATGTTTATAAAATTTGAAGAGAAATAGTGGGTGTTTTTTATTATACTTAAAAATTTTCTTATAAAATAGCTTATAAAAACTTTAAAAAATAATAACAATAAAAAATGTTTGTTATTTTACTTTCAAATTTTGTTTATGATCTTTTATTACTGTTGTTGTACCTGATATAAAAAGCCAAATGTTTAAGTAAATACTTTGCCAGATACTTTGGCAAAAAACATGAATTATTATATCTATGGGGTGGGGACAAGCTGACGATACCTTTCATTCTATTACATTTCCGTTTCTCATTATATGGTAATTCAACTCAATTTTTTCACCATGCATTTTTTATGGTGAGTGTTTGTATTAGTATTCTTTGAAAAATTGCTGCATACAATTTAATGAGTAGTTTAAAAAGAGCACATCTCAGATATTTCAGCCGACCAAACAGTATAGTGGTTAGGGTGCTAGCTTCTAGACCGCGAGGTTGCGGGTTCGAGTCCCGTGTTAGGCATGGGTGTTTGTAAATGTATGTTGGCTTGTCTAATGACGAATGTTTCAACGCATTATAGCCCTCGTGTTGCTGACGGCGCCAGATAATCTGAAAAATACCCAACCAATCAGATATTTCATTCATACATTTTTAACTTAAATTAGTTTTGCTTCTTTTTGCTCATTATTTTGTACTTTAGTAACAGAATTATGTCTTCATACCTTGATGATGACATAATTCTGCTTAACTTTTGTTTGTTATTGTTTTTGTGCTGAACTGTTTTGAGCAAATTTAGTGTTTATTTGAAAAGTCTCATTTTTCAGAAATGGGACCTTTTAAAAAGTTTTAAATTCAAGTGCTATCTATTTTTCTTGGATTTAAAAAACCATTTCATAAACGTTTCAGAAAATTTGTGTTCTGTGTTGCCACTTGAAATTGTCAGTATTTTCTTTGCAATACTAGTAAAGCGATATTTTTCTGTATTAGTCTCAAAACACAGTATTTGTGAAATTTTTGTATTAGTCGCAGTATGAGTCAAAATTTTACTTTAAAACATGAAAAGTTTGCCATTGTAACTCTGTTAAATGCATTTAATTTTAATTAAAAAGCTATGTAATTTAAATGCTATCTTTAAAGGTCTGATATCTTTGAAAATTTGGTAATCGATTGTATGCAGCAATGTTCTAATAATTTAATATAATTATTTTACAAACATATTAACTTAATACAGACATTGAGTTGAACTATTTTGTATGTGATCCTTTCAATCTAAATACTTCAGTTGTTCGTAATTCATCCAAAATCAAAATTTATGTTCTCCTTGCTTATTTGTGCAATATTATCTATTGTGATTTTGTAGGATGACAGGAATGCAGACGATAATGAATCCAACGGCAAGCAAGTTCTTGTGGGAATTTGCGCCATGTCCAAGAAATCTCAGTCTAAACCCATGAAGGAAATTCTGACTCGCCTAGAAGAATTTGAATACTTAAAAACTGTTGTATTTCCAGAAGATGTTATATTGAATGTAAGAAATTGTTTTCCATCTACATTAACACTATATGATTATAGAATTCTTACTGGCATTTAAAACTCTGTATAGATATCCTTTTTCATTTAAAGGGATTTGGTACCTTTAAAACTATTTCTTTAATTTAAGCCTTTAGAATAATAATTTTTACATATCCAGAAGTATTATTAGGCAACAACTATATTTTGTTTAAAAAAAAAATTTGGAAAAATTCATGAAATTTCAAATTCTATCTTCTTTTCCATTTTTCATTATTTTTTCCTTATTTTTTTTTCTTTGCAACTTTTAGGCATCAGATTTTGAATAAATAAAATAGTTTTTGAGAAAAATGATAAATACTATATCTATAGGTAAAAAAACAGTAAAAAGGAGATATTTTTCAACATTTAAATTTGTAAAGAAAAAAGTTTATATTTTACTCAAAAATCCATGCCTATTTTTGTTAAATAGATCTTTAGAAGGACACACACGCAAAAAAAAAATTCAAGCCATTTTATTTATATAAGAGTAATATTTATTTTAGTAAGGTGGGAAATAAGTTGAGTAATTAATTTGAGTAAGGTGGGAATTCCAAAAAATATAAACTGAGAAAAATGTGTTCGAAACATCGAAGAAGCTATTGCAGCTATGCTAAATTCTTCATAAAAGTATAATTTTCCTGCAATTACAGTTATCGGACTAACTCAAAAAGTTGCCAGTATAAGGAGAAAGTTTCAAAGATTATGAACACAAAAATAGAAAATGGATAATTTTATAATTTTTTTTTTTGGAAACAAGGGGTACCAAGTCCCATTAAAAAAGTTTATAAAAGTACAATCTTTCCTGAGGGGATAGGTTTTCCAGATTCATTTGCATCTGGCTTCTCTTTAGAATGCATCTTTTAATGGTAGGATGGGGATACTTTACCTGGGGTCCTTATGGAACCTGTTTGTTTTTACAAAGTTGATATGGGCATAGAAAAGGTCTAGATCAGAAGGTTACCAAATTTTCAAAGATCTAGGTGCACTTTTTAGAAGGTTGATCTAGGTAACCCCTTTTTCTATTGCTACATAACCTAATACTTTCACCCATCTGATGACTGTGTTGTTAGCTAGCTCTCTTGCCCAACTTCATCCTGGATTAGGCATGTATGTTTGTTGAGGTTCGGATTCCATGTTAAGATGTAGATCCCTGTCTGATTAGCCATCATTGTGCATAAAAATAGGTAGTTGAGTGTACAAACCAACCTAATACTTCAAATTATTTGAAGGACACAATTCAAAAACTTTATTGCATTTCTATACGAAGCTTAATGAAAATAAACGAAAAAAAGGTACTTAATAAGGCTTAGATTCTTTTAATGTAATTTATGTTTACATTTTAATTCTAATATAGATGTTTACACCACACACAAGCATATTGATAAAATTTAAATTGCTTTTTTTAAACCATCAAACTTTGTAAAATTATTTTCGTTTACTCAGAAAACTTATTTAGTGTACAGGTACCATTTTTATATTCTATTTCTATAGTTATATTTATTTCTTTGACTTTTTATAAGAAACACTCCATGTGTTTAACTTTTCTCATTCCTCCAAATATTGGCTCTACAAGCTTAAGAAATACAGACCTGGAGGATTTTGTGACTGGGTATACCTGATAATAAAGCATTTCTTTCGTACATCATTGAAAGTTTTTTTTAATTGGAATTTAAGTTTGGGTAACAGTTTTATATGTAATCGAAAATAGTTTGGTTGGGTGTTTTTCTTGAGTATTTTTTCATTATTACTTATGTATTTGATGGAAGATGCTATGACACTTACATATGATCCATTCTTGATATGAAATTTTTCTGCCTCCACAATGAAAAGTGTTGAGCCAATCAAACAATAAATGTAATTTGAAATGTTCTCTGCCTTGTGTTTCATGATCTAGTCTTTTTTTTTTTTTTTTTTTTTTTTTTCCTTTTTTCTTTCTTTTTTTTGTCAAACATGTTATTTAAATATTTAATGTATCCTTTTTCTTTTGACATCTTTCAATAGCAGTATCTAAGATGTTTTAAGTAAAATTTTATGAAGAACTTTTTTAGATAAATTTGAAATTAATAAGTCTATTACAAATTTTGCAGGAACCTGTTGAAAAATGGCCAATTTGTGATTGTCTTATATCTTTTCATTCAAAAGGTTTTCCATTAGCAAAGGCTGTGGAGTATGCAAACTTAAGAAAGCCATTTATTATTAATGATTTGTTTATGCAATATGATATCCAGGATAGGTAAGTACTAGAGTTTCTAATATATATTTGTATTTATTAAATATTTCATATTTTATACCTTAAAATAAATAGTTAAGACTTGATAGAGTAGAGTGGGAACATACAAGTTGTCTGAATCAAATGTCTCTAATTTGAAGAAGCCACTATACTTAACAGGATTAAAAAGCATAAGAAAAATTCAAAATTAGATAATGCGAGTCTCAAAGGTTTTAGAAAAAAATCGGTGCACTTTCACGTGGGCTCCTTTAGTAGCCCTGATTCCAGTCATGTTTGTTGTTGAATTTCTGTAGTCACAGTAGCGGTTATTGAGGCAAAAAGGAGCTCAATATCTTGGATGTTCCTAGAGTCAGTGCTAGAAGTGTGGGTAGACACATCTCCCAACTTTTCAGGAAAATACCCATGCATTCCCCGGCCGACCAAACAGTATAGTGGTTAGCGTGCTAGCTTCTAGACCGCTAGGTTGCGGGTTCAAGTCCCGTGTTAGACATGGGTATTTGTAAATGTATGTTGGCTTGTCTAATGACGAATGTTTCGGCGCATTATAGCCCTCGTGTTGCTGACTGCACCAGATAATCTGAAAACAACCAAACCCATGCATTCCCCCACTTCTTCTAAATCTACTGAAATCCATCCCCTCACTTTTGAAAACACTCAATCTGTCTAAAAATTATTAAAAAATAACATTAATCTTTAAATATAGTGACACTGAGAAAAATTGTTTTAAAGCTTTCAAAGGTAAAAAAAATATTTATGGTATATATATCATACTATTATAAAAATGCATTCTACTACTTTGTATAAAGATATAAGTATTTTTATTAACAGTTACTGTTACACTTGGTCAACTTTTAATTTTTGATCAATTCTTTTTCAGTTAAATTTCAATTCTTGTTACACATTAAGACAAGCTTTTTTTTTTTTTTTTTTAGAGTTTTTTGTTAATTTAATTTCATGAAAGTATGCACATTTAGAAGCACTATTTAAGTAACAGTTATGTAATGCTGAATTATTACTTCACTTTATCTCTTACTTCCATGTAAAAAAAACTAAGTCATAGAATATTTATTGAAATAATATTAAATTTCAGTTCCTTATTAAATGTTAGTGTTAGGAAGTATAAATTATTTCCTTACTATTTAATATTTATATTATAAAATACGAAATTATAAAATTTATCGTTGGGGGAGAGGGGGGGGGGGGGTACTTATCACTTAATTTGGGCATCTTCCTGCTAATTTTTTCCCACTTCTACCACTACCTAGAGTAGACTTTGTCTGTGACGTAGTCCCAAAAGAAAAATATCCAGTAGAGTGATGTCTGGAGATTTGGCTTTCGTATCCTATGCATCAGTAAAGAAAAGTTGTATCCAGTTGTATTTTCAGTGCTTCATACTAACAACTTGAGGAGTCCTATTGTCTAATTTTACACACTTTTATGCCTTTTAATTTTCTGGTATTTATAGAGGCCTCTTTAAATTAGGGACATTTGATTCGGACACTCTGTATTTCCACTATTTGTTAAATTTTTAGTTTCGTTTAGTTTGTATTAATTTTCATTGTCATTGCCAATGTGTTCGTCAATTTAAATCTGATGGTATTTGAAAGATGTAATTTTTATATATAGTGCCTAATTTCAGCATATTTTGACTTGACATCTGCCTAGGGCTAATTATCTTTAGAAACCCATTTTTAATTAATAACTGGACATTTCTTTAATATTTGTGCCTCATTCATCTCTGAAAAAGATAGCTTTGTTTTTGTTTACACGAGTTGTTCCAGACGCTGATTCAAATCTAAATTAATGTTTTAATTTGTTACTTGTTATGCATTGTATAGCAACCATTTATACTGTGATACGTATTCGATGAGCAAAATTGCTATGACTTGTTATCACTCATGTTAGAAGGAAAATATTAGTTTTCTTTATTGTGGCCAATTTTATTGCCATTTGCCCTTGGATAATACAAATTTGACAGAGACCTCGTTGTATACTTTTTTATTAATTGAATGTTTCAAACAACCATATAAGATTAAAGAATATATTTCAGCTTCTGTAAGATACAAACTGAGGTCTTTAGATAAAAAAAAATCTGTGAACTTATTCGGAAATTTATAATTCAGTACCGTACTATTAGCTGTAATCTAGGAAACTAAAAATCACTTTTAAAAATTACAATGGTAAAGATTTCATAAAATAAAAATGTGGCTTATTCTTCACAACTCTTGAATGTCTTGAACCTTTAAATGTCCAAAGATTAACAATAATATGTTGCCAATTTGTCAATAATTGAGTCAGCAAAGTATCTCAGAAAAACTTAGTCATTAATGAATTGAATCAAACATTTCTTTTTAATTCGGTACAAAACCGGTTTGGCTGTTCAGTTGCTATTGTATTGGTAAGTAATGTTTAATATTGTATACATTTTTCACTTTTCAGACGAAAAGTTTACAGTATTTTAGAAAATGAAGGAATAGAACTTCCTAGGTATGCCGTCTTAGATCGAGAGTCAGAACATCCTTCAGGTAAACATAATTACAAATGAGTATTTTTAAATTTTGTTTTATTATTTTTATGGCATTTAATTTAAAATCGCATTTTAAACTTTTTTATATGTGTAAAAAATATTAAAACTATACATATATCTCATAAGGTAGTGCAAGGTGTTCAAAAATATTTCTGTATAAGCTCCTACATTATTGAATCGTAAAAGAAACCCTTTTTATACTATTGTTACATTATAACATTTACAACTGCTACAGACACAATATGTAAATGAAATGAAAAGTAATAGTGAATTGAGTTTTGTACCGTAATTCAGCTACAAGCATTGAAGTTTTTCCCCAGTTTTTAACTTGTACATTCTAAACTAAAAATATCATTAATAAAAACTATATATAGTGTTTTGAAAGTCTTGGTGAAATTAGTAACAAAAAAATCTGATGGGGGAAATTTCAGTCTGAAGAGGGCTTTCATGCTATCTCATTCTTCAGGGAATTTTTACTATAACTTGGCTCTTATCTGTGCTATTGAGTGTGTGTGTAGGGGGGGGGGGTAGTAGAACAGTGCTTACAATAGCAGGGAGTATTTTGAAATATTTGAAAAACATCCTGATTTTGCTTAAACAAAATTTAAAATTGGCAAATCTATAAGAGCGTTCTCAAAATGTGTGGCCAAATTGTTAAGGATGTTAGATGGAACAACATATTGTTTACTTTAAATGTAGAAAACACTTATAAAATCACTTTGTTGTCCAAACATCGGGAAGTAATCTTTATTTTGGAAGTGGAAATCCTATGCAGTTACAGTGTAACAACTGTGCAAGATTTGCAAGAACTGACCATTCTCCTTTCTCCTAATAAACTTAAAATAAAATTATTTCACAGCTAATATTCAAGCCGCCATGTTTATTTTCAAAGGTCTGTCAAACTCTGATTTACAATAAGTGTTGCCACTTTTGCAATGTTAAACTATGAATAAAATAAGGCTTGATTCTAACAGCATAGAATTAGCTTTCACTATATCTAGTTATTAGGTAGATAAGCGTTTTATTTAAATCTTAGAAAATGATTCTTAAAAGCAGTGAATTTTTGTTATGACTTTTCCCTCCCAGAACTAGTGGAGAGTGAGGATCATGTAGAAGTGGATGGTGTCATATTCAACAAGCCTTTCGTGGAGAAGCCCATATCAGCGGAAGATCACAATATTTACATCTACTATCCTACTTCTGCGGGGGGTGGAAGCCAACGACTGTTTAGAAAGGTAATTAGGCTTTGGATATTCATCAAATATACTAACTCTGTCTTTTTTAATTGTGGAAGCTTTTTATTATTAATTGAAAGCAACAATGAAACCCTGGAATCAGGGATTTCTCTTACAGTTTTTTAATCTTGAATATAACCCGCAAAATGTGGGTTCAACTTTAAAAAAAAAATCTGTAAAAATTAGAGCAAAATTACGTTTTACAAGGAAAATGTATATGAAATTTAGAGGAATTTGTTAATTTTTACAGTGAAAATTTATATTTTGCAGAGAAAATGTCTGGAAAAATCTGGTTGTATTAATGATTTTTACAGAGAAATTTATACTTTACAATGCAAATTTATGCAAAACAGGCAAATGTTAGATTTTAATTGAACAAAACAAGTTTAACCAAAAATTTTAATGCTACATTTTTGGATTTATAAAACGTTTTTCATTACGATTTAAAATTTGTACTGTAAATGTCATTAAATAATTTTTGTTTTCAGATTGGCAGCAGAAGCAGTGTATATTCACCAGAAAGTAGAGTAAGGAAGTCTGGATCATTTATTTATGAAGAGTTTATGCCAACAGATGGAACCGATGTCAAGGTTTGAAGTTTTTTTTTATTTACTAATGTATGTTACATTTTCTACAACTTAATATTCTGATATCTTACACATCTTGATAGCCCTTGTATTGCCTTTGTGCCAAGATTTCTTGTGCACCAATCGATTACTTTTAAAGTATAATTATTCATTTTTATAATATAGCTTTTTAAATCAAATCTGAACTTTTTGATGTAGAATTAACCTGCAATATGCCATAATCAAACAACAGACTTTAAAAATTTAAATATATTATGCAATTTCTCTGTATATAGTTGTAAAAAATGTACATATTTCTTTTTAAAGTTATTTTTTTAAATATAATTGCTAACAGCAATAATTCAGGCTGATAGTTGGCAACACCTTTGTGTGAATCTATACATTTCGAAATATTTACTAGCATGTTCTGATCGCCAGACCATTTGCTTTGAATTTTTTGAGAAAGTTTGCTAATTAACATATAAATACTTGGTTTCCGCACATATGGAAAATCATGAATTAGGACATTGAGTAAATTTTGTCATGGAAAGTTATTATATTTTGAGCAAAAAAATGGCCATAAATCCTGGAAATACAGTGAATTTCATGGATTTCTAAACATTTTAAGTAAAATCACGTAACTGTGACGTCAGAACTGCCATGATCGCTATTCAGCTCATCGAAAATTCATCTATGTTTTTATTTACGTTATGACGGAAACAACAGTCACTGTTAAAAACCGCTGCTGTTAAGTTGTTATTTTACAATCGTTAAAGCTAATTAATTATAAAATCTTCAATTCCTTGATTACTAAAATTACGTTGTGTCATTACCTTACCTTAAACTGCCTGTCGCATAGTGATACCTATTAAAGTTTACCTGAAAACACAGCATGGTACAGTATATTGAAAGGAGAGAATTAAGACCAGCAAGAGACCTGAGAAAAATTTATTGCAGGGGAAAGCAATTAAGTATACGAATTACAGACAAAATCAAGAGTTATTGGGTAAACACTGGTCCAATGAATTACTAGCTTAAGCGGTAGCATGAAGTGAGATATCAAAAAATATAAACGACTTAATATTTTATTAAAGAAAATATATATATAAAAGAAACCAAAAACTACCCTAAGGGTTTTTAATTAACCAAGAAAGCAGAACACCAGGACTTAGAATAGCATATCGATTGATAAGGGAATGAAATATTTACCCTTCTACTTTTAACCAAGAGGGGGGGAAAAGAACTTGTAAAAAAAATCCGAAAACTATTCCCAAAATACCTGCGACGCACATGGGGTATACTAGATGACAGCTGGCAGCACAATGGACGTATCTGGTTGACATGGCGAAGGGACAGAGTTTTTTTTTTTCTTTTTTTTCTTTGTAGATCAATCACATGTGTAGAGGAATAACCAAGTCCTTGTGAAGGGGAAGGAATTATGTTCTATTTGAAATGGTGGACGGAGGAGGATTGGCTCCTGGAGGTGGTGAGATGTGGACTAAACCGGATCTTTCACTGGCCGGAAGTATCTTTGAGACAGGCATAATCTGGTTGATGAGGAGTGGAGCTTGAGTCGGTGGTAATCCGTTGAGGACTCCGAACTGTGACGACGATGAAGAATTGAGGTAAATTATGTATTGTGGTCTCACTGATGACAGATGTCAATGAAAAATATATATCTTGTCGGCCATCCGGGGATCAGCAACGAGGAGGAAGAATTTATGTATTATGGTCTCACTGACGACTGATATCAATGAAGAATATGTATCTTGTAGGTCACCGGCCATCTGGGGATCAGCAACGAGGAGGAAGAATTTATGTATTGAGGTCTCACTGACGACTGATGTCAATGAAGGATATATATCTTGCAGGCCACCGGCCATCCAAGGATCAGCAACGAGGAGGAAGAATTTATGTATTATTGTCTCACTGACGACTGTGATGTCAATGAAGAATATATATCTTGCAGGCCACCGGCCATCCGGGGATCAGCAACGAGGAGGACGAATTTATGTATATATGGATGGGTTTAAACCCTAACGGCCGAACTGGCCACGAGTCATCCTGAACTAGCAAGACTCAGCAACGACAAGGAGAACTTTTGAGACGACAGCAGAATGGGCACCTAAACGTCCTGCAACCACCTATAAGCTGGGACAACTAGGCCACCGGTCATCCGGAGCAGCAGCGTCGATGAAAAATTACGTTATTTGATTAATGCCACCTGCCATCCATGAGCAGCAGCGTCGATGAAGAATTTAGTTATATTTTATATGCCACCGGGCATCCACGAGAAGCAGCGTCGATGAAGAATTACTTTAGGTGATGTCGGCCATCCTCGCTCAGCAGCGTCGATGAAGAATTACGTTTATTTTCTGTAGGCCACGGGCCTCATCCATGTCTCCGCCCGAAATATCACCAAAACGACATTAAGGAGCGCCATTTCTTCCATGGGGATGCTACATCAGAGCAACCAAAAACACAACTTCTCCGCTCTAAGTCTCGCCTCCTAATAATCACGGAAAGCAGCCCCGTACTCCAGTCCTAAACTTGCCTCCACCAATCACAGGCTCTC
Organism: Linyphia triangularis; assembly: GCA_963978545.1. Classification (NCBI taxonomy): domain Eukaryota; kingdom Metazoa; phylum Arthropoda; class Arachnida; order Araneae; family Linyphiidae; genus Linyphia; species Linyphia triangularis. The sequence goes on from OZ021730.1 coordinate 17,650,468, forward strand.
TACAATGACGCATTTCTCCGGCGAATTGAAAGGAGGGATCCCATTGGACAAAAGTTAAGCGTCCCTTTTCGAAATCTGAAACGACGCCGGGGAGAAATTCCTAATCCCGCAGCCGAAAACAGGGGCCATATACGAAAATCCACATGCTATTCCGCGTCCCGAACTCCGGCTTTCTTAATAAAAAGGATTTATAAAATAAAAAGGTGAATTAAACATCACCCACTTTTAATAGGACATTAATTACCAATAATGATTGACTAATTTTACACTGATAATTCCTGGAAGAATATGACAAGGGAGAGAATGCTTCCATTATACAATAACAAAACCGTTGGGGAAGCTCAGCATTTTTTCAATCACAACCCTGCCAATGAAAACATTTCTGAATTCCAAATTTGTGAGATCACACAAGTAAGCTCTCATAGGTGAAAAAATTTTTCATGATATGAGAACTGAAACGAACAGTTTTTGTAAGTTTGTGTTTACATTTTTTTGAATTTTTCCCATCTTCTTGCTTCTGTTTTGCATTGTTGATATTAAAACATTTGATTTTTGATGATATAATTTATTATTATTGACTTATTTTTTCTTCAAATATTTCTTTATTATTTAAGATTGATTAGCTTTTGTAACACTGAAATATCAAAGAATAGAAAATTATTTTACGATTTTTCTTCTGATTTGGAAGTTACTGAAACAAGCATTTTTACATAATTTAAAATAAAACTTTATAAAAATCATTTTATGGTACATTGATTTACTTACTATGTTCGTGTTCTTCTTCTTCTTTGTTTTGGGTTAGTCAGATATGTGGCACCTCTGCTTTAGGGTAGCATTTTGTACCATACTCCAAACCCAATGTTTCTTAGATCCATTTGTTCGGATCGCCCACTTTAGAAATAAAGTCCGACAAACCTCTAATGGAACTAAGGTGTAATTCTTTAGTGTTGGTGGTTCCTAAAGTAGTTAATCGAGTGAGGGCAAGAGCATCACATTCATATATAACATGATGTGCCGTTTCCTCGTTTTTGTGACATTTCCTGCATATGGGGTCTTGTTGACAGAGTCCCATTGTATAGAGGTGTTTTCTGAAATGATAATGCCCTGTGATGAAGCCCACAATTGCTTGCATCTTCAGTCTTGGGTATCTAAGAATTTCAGAAGCAATCTTCGCAGATGATCTGATAATCATGCTTTTAGCGTGTTTTTGTCCAGAAGAACTTGGCCACGTTTTATTCATCTCCTGTTTTTCCCATTTATGAAGAACACCTTTTGCAGTCTTCAAATTGATCCTGCAGAAGGGCTCCGCACCTATTGGATTATAAGACGATCCCTGTTTTGCAAGTTCATCAGCCTTTTCGTTACCTTCTATACCCTTGTGTCCTGGCACCCATACAAGAGTAACCTCATTTTCTAATGCCAGTTCTTCTAGAAGGTTTCTACATTCCAATACAGCCTTTGAATTGATTTGGAATGAATTAAGTGCCTTTAAGGCTGCTTGATTGTCACTATAAATGAGAATCCGCTTACCTCGGTAGCCTTTTCTCATATTAATCCGTAGACAGTCAGTGATTGCAAGGACCTCTGCCTGGAACACAGTGGCATACCTTCCAAGACCTCTAAAGAAGTTAATTCTTGGTGATACGCCATGTACTCCCAGTCCTGAAAGGTTGTCTTTCTTTGATCCATCTGTGAACCAGATAAGATCATTGTTTGTTTGGTTAAACATGTAGTCATTCCATTCATCTCTGGTGGGTATTACTACCTTGAATGGTCTTTCAAACATGTATTTCTTCTCCAAGGTGTCTGAAGGCATCAGAAGAGTAGGTTCATGGATTTTTCTGGTGATGCTGATATGCCCTTTAGCCGTAGGCTTGTCATACCATTGTTGTTTTAACATCGTTCTGTATGCAGTCATTCTTGCAGTGCTGCAAATGAAGATGTCTAATGGGGTCAGATCTAATGTGGTCTCTAATGCTCTGGTGGGTGCCGAGGACATTGCACCTGTGATACACAAGCAGGCTAGTCTTTGCAGACTACCCAGCCTGTCCTTCACAGTTCTCTGTTGCACTTTACACCACCAGATCACAGAGGCATAAGTGATCATAGGTCTGATGACTGCTGAGTACATCCAAAACATCATTTTTGGTTGTAGACCCCAGTTTTTTCCAAGCATGCGCCTACATGTCATAATGCATTTTTTTGCTTGATTTATTTTGTAGTCAACATGTTTATTCCATGTGAGTTTTTGGTCAAGATATAAGCCTAAATACTACACCTCAGAAGCCACATTGATTTCAACGTCAAAAAGTTTAGGGATGAAAAAACCATCCCATTTTCTTTTGCGGGTGAATGGTACAAGATTGGTTTTCTGCGGACTAACTTTCAGATCCCTCTCTGTACACCATTTGCTAACATAACTTAATGCATTCTGCATAAGTGAACAAGTTATGTTGAAATCTTTACCAAGGATAAGGATGACAATGTCATCCGCATAACCTTGCGTATAATAACCTATATTATTCAGGTGCTTAATAAGGTTATTTACTACCAGGTTCCAAAGTAATGGTGATAAGACACCTCCTTGAGGGCAACCTCTGGTAGCCTTTTTTTCAAGAGATTCATCAAAGATGTTCATTTGAATAGTTCTATCTGATAGCAGGTTCTCAGTCCATGTACATAGTATATGGTTTATCCCTGTGTCCCTTAAGGAATTAAGGATAGATAGATGTGGGGTATTATCAAATGCACCCTGTATGTCAAGAAAAGTAGCAAGAGCAATTTCCTTTCTTTCCAGAGTGTTTTCTATCTTGGAAACAAGCTGATGAAGTGCTGTTTCTGTAGATTTTCCAGGTTGATAGGCAAACTGTAGATCATGCAAGGGACAATTGCTTCCCATGTATTCTCTAATATGCCTGTCAATAATTTTCTCCATGATTTTAAGAAAGAATGAAGATAGGCTGATTGGTCTGAAGGACTTTGCCTGGTCATAGCTATTTTTTCCAGGCTTAGGGATGAATACAACCCTTGTCTTCTGCCATATCTTTGGGATATATCCCAGGGCCAAACTAGCTCTATAAATTCTAGTAAGTACTGGGATAATTAGTTCTTCTGCCTTCTGTATCATGATGGGCATTATTCCATCTGGTCCAGGGCTTTTGAGTGGTTTAAAAGTGGATATAGCCCATCTAACGCTATTGTGATTAAGGATGTTCTTCGCATAGGCCCATTGACTTCTACCAACTCTATTATTTGAGCCAATGAAGTGTTGGCCATCATCGCTATGAATATCCCTAGATCCTGGAAAGTGGTTTTTTGCCATGATTTCCATGACTTCTTTCCCAGTATTAGCAAAGTTACCATCATCATCCTTTAAGGTGCCTACTATTATTGGTTCATCCCTTCTAAGGATTCTTTGGATTTTAGCTCCTTCAGAGATAGATTCAATTTCTTCACAGAACTTTCTCCAAGAGTCTTCTTTGCTTGTCCTTACATTTTTGTTATATTTGGTGAGGGATTTCCTATAGTTATCCCATTCACCATTTTTCTTAGCTCTATTGAAGAGTTTTCTGACTTCTGCTTTTTCGGTTGCTAGAGAGTTGTTCCACCATGGACATTGGTGTTTTGCTCTCTTAGTCCGAACTGGGCAGTTGTTATTATATGATTCAAAAATATTACTATGCAGATTCTCTGCTGCAATTTCTAGATCATATGTATCTCTAATTGGTTTGTTCCCTAGCTCAGTTAGCCCATTAAGCTCCTCCTGGAACTTTTTCCAGTCTGTGCTCAAAGGGCCTCTGAAGCTTCGATCAACTTTAACGTTAGAGTTAATTTCAAAATGGATGTTCTGATGGTCTACTATCTACTTTCCGTTTATTGATATTTTTACTAATAGTCTGCGTAGCAATAGTAATATCAATTACTTCAGATCTGTTAGAAGTAATAAAAGTCGGATCGTTGCCTTTATTTAGAATATCAAGGTTATAATTAAGAATGAATTCTAAAAGACACTCACCTCTTTTGTTCGTGTCTGTACTATTCCAGACTACGTGGTGTGCATTGCAGTCTAGTCCAAGGACTGCCTGCAATTTGTTGGCTGCACAGAATTGCATTAGTTTGTTCAGGGATTGGTCAGGTGGTGTCTTCTCTTCATAGGGCAAGTAGACAGAGCCTATAACAATTTCTCGGTCTCTTCCCTCTATGTTGAGTCTGACCTTCACTGCTGTTAGATCCCTATTAATGAATTCAGTAATGGGTAAAACTTCGATGTTTTTGTCTATAAGGATACAGGTTCTAGCATTACTATTATAATCATAGATTAACTTACCCTTGGTTCCTTTTAGGCCGCTGATTCTACCCCTGACGAGCCAGGGTTCTTGAATCAGGGCCAAGTGTATGTCCTCAGTAAGAAATTTCTTACTGAGGTTAGTTGTACCACTTCTACTGTGGTGGAGGTTGGCTTGAAGAAGCTTCACCATCAGTCTTTGTGGATTTTTCTAGGACTTTGGCTTGTACTTGGTGAAGTCCGATATAGAATTTATATCCTCTTCTACCAAGCGTAGCCGCGTCCAATTCAGGGACATTGAGGACGATCGTATGTCCGGATGGGTCTTTCTTCATGTTCAAGATGTTCCACTCTGTTGGAGTGAGCCCACCATTCTGCACCTCAATTTTTTTCAAAATGTCCTTTGCATCCAGTTTGTTGCAAACTTTCGGAAGCTTAGCAATAATTTTGGTGGTTCTGACAAGTTTCCTTGCCTCACCCACCAAAAGTTTTTGATCTTGCCAGGGGGTTATACCACTGACAGTCTGTTCCAGCCACTTAGAGCTCTCCAGATCTGCGCAGTTGATGATAAGAGCCCCATTCTCAAGTCTACAAGATAGAAAGGTAGAGGCGGGGTGTTCCTCATTCCTTTCTATCTTGTTTGTTATCAAGAGTTCTAGGTCAATAGCCTGCTCCTCTGAAAAACGTTTTTCAGGATGTCCATCAAGGAGCATAGCCATCTTGACCGCCGTAAGAGCCTCCCTGTAGGTTTCACCCCCAGGTCTGTCTCTCTTGGCAGTCTTTTTGGCTACATCCTGATCCATCCTGTCACTCTGTCTTTTTTCGCTTTTCCTTTGGGGTTTTTCAACCCAAGTGCTAGCAGCGATCTTTTTTTCCCGGCTGAGCTTTTTCTTTTGCGCTCCGGAAATTCTTTTTGTCAATTTTATTCTATCCAGAGAGGCAGTCATGCTAGTTATAGCTTCCTGTCCTTCTCTGGATGTTGATGGTTGACTGGAGGTCATTTCTACCTCCATTGAAGGATTCATTTCTACTCCTTCGGTTGGCTCCTTCTGGGTTTCCTTGTCTACCGACGGGTCTACCTCAGAAGTTTTATCTGTAAAAACAGAGGGTTTTGAATTATTGTTTATTTCTTCCATAAAATTCATATAAAAAAAACTCAGGATAAAAAAGGTCCACCCAGTATTGCCTGAGTTACTGGGTAAGGCAATTACTCTAGAAGTTTGCCAGGCTTACTAGAGGCTCCGTTAAGACACTATAACCGCAGTGTCATTCACCCTGGGCACGGGTCGCATAACACCAGGGTTACGGGAGTTGGTTCGCGGCCACTTATTTAATATTCGTAGCTGTCCCATTACAGGACGTTCGGCTATCCACCACCTGCCGACGCGCCTGGTAGCCACTCAAGCCTCAGGATGTTCGTGTTAGTAAAATTCATATAAGTTATTATTATTATTATTTTTTGTAATTTGATTTTTTGAGTCATGGAATGTTATTTGCTTCAGTCTTTGAAAGTCGTGGATTTGTGACATTTTATTGTGGCCAAACCCTGTATGCAATTTCTCTGTATATAGCTGTAAATAATGTACATATTTCTTTCGTTTTTTTTTTTTAAATATAATTGATAACGGCGATAATACAGACTGAAGGTTGGTAACACCTTGTTTTAATCTATAAATTTCGAGTTGTTTACATTCTGATCACCACATCATTTGCTTTGGATTTTTTTTTTTTTTTTTTTTTTTTGAGAAAGTTTGCATGTGAGCATATAAATACTGTAGGGCCGGCCGTTCTATAAGAAGTCAAATGGATTTTGAGAACTGTTGTGAAAGGATCTTGGTGCTTGTTTACTTGTGTGGTGCCTGAATTATCGCTGTATCTGAAGTCATATATACTGTAGCTTTTGTTAAAGTTTGATAGCGAGCTTACTCTTGTTTACATAAGTTTTTTTAGGCTCTAAATGAAGAATAAATAATTAGTTTTATTTTGTAAAACTGTGTCATCATTTTCTCTGAAATATTTTCCTGGAGTTGCCTCAGCCAGCTCTATCACAATTTAAGGTTTTTAACATATTTTGTATGAAAGTAAAGTTACAAATGCAAAAAGAACAAGTAATATTTATTATAAGTTGAATTTTGCTGAAAATTGTTGTTTTTTTTTCTACTTTTTAAAGATTTAAGAATGGTTATGCATATAGTTTTTGCTTAGTCATCCAATTCATTTTCAGAATGATGAGATAAAAGCACAATTTAACTAACATTTGCATTTTCAAACAAAACTATATTGATTAACGGAATTGTTGTATTTTGTTAATTATATCTTTACTATATGGTTTGTGCATAGTATTTTAAGGAGGTGTGATATTTATGTAATTTGGATTCATGAAGATGAGGATTGTTGTATTTTGTTAATTCCAACTTTATTTAAAGGTTTATACCGTTGGTCCTGACTATGCCCATGCCGAAGCTCGAAAATCACCTGCTTTGGATGGGAAAGTCGAAAGAGATAAGGAAGGGAAAGAAGTACGGTATCCTGTGATATTGAGTAATGCAGAAAAGCTCATTGCCAGGAAAGTTTGCTTGGCTTTTAAGGTTTGTTTCAATTATCTGTACTTTTGATGTATCTTTCTCGGAATACAATAGGGTATCTCAAATCTGGAATTGCTGGGACTTCAGCGATTAACAGATTTTGGAAAATTCTTGATTTTAGAACATAAAGTCAATGAAGTAAAATTTATAAATGGAATAAACTAAGAAAAAACTTAATATAATTTTATGTGGCTTTAAAAACATTTCTTTTAGGGTTAGCTGTTTTAATAGTTTTGACTTTTGACTAAACTATTCTCCTATTTTGTGAATTGCGATTATATCCAATTTTGAAGAAGTTTCTTTGCTCTAGACCTTTAATTGCAGTGCCTAATACTTCAATTAACTAGAATTTTACTGCTGGGAATTTTATCCTTCACAACTTCATTTTTACTGTCATCACTTTTGGACATGGACAGACTTCTGTAAATTTTTTTTTAGATAGAAGTGGGGGAAAATGTCCGGATTTTAGATATTCTATTGTATATGCAAATCTTATTAAGTGACTAAATGGTAGGTTTAAATATAAATTGTATTCATCAATAATCCTATTCAAATTGTTACCTAAATGTTTTTTCAATTGTTCTTTTCGAGAGTTTGGTAATCACATTCATTCTAAGACTACAGAGAAAATTAAATATATCTTTTCTTTTTAACTAAAAAAAAATTATCTTGGCTGGTTAACAACATTTTTTTTTTTTTAATAATTTATTATTTGTGCTTTTATATATAGTTTTTTTTTTTTTTTTAACTTTTGAAATTTAATACCTTTTAAATTCTCAGCAAATGTCAGCATTTTAAACTGATTTTGAGTTTTATTCAAACATGGACAGTTTTACTGCATATTATTGTTCTTATCATAAAGAGGTGTTGATGACAATTTAGCTTGGCTTCATTTACACCTCTTTGGTTGTATGCAATGGTGGTGTTCAAACTATAAAGTTTTTTTTGTATGTATGTATATATATATATTTCTAATGTTTTAAAAAAGTCATGGAATAATCTATTTTTGGTTTCAGCAAACTGTTTGCGGTTTTGACCTTCTGAGAGCAAATGGAAAGTCTTATGTATGTGACGTAAATGGATTCAGTTTCGTCAAGAATTCCATGAAATACTATGATGATTGCTCAAAAATACTTGGGTAAGTACTTTGTTAATATTGATAATTGCTCCAGAAATGTTTTATGAGTGTTGGAAAGATTTTTTTTTCCTAAATGTTGCAAACCATTTTATAGGTCTGCTTTTATCTATTGATTTCACAAATCACAAAAGCCATTTATACGCATTTATAAAATCATCATTCCTGTAGTTATCAGGGTTTCCACGGTCATTAAAAAGCATTAAAAGTGTTTAATATTTTTGAACTTGTTTTCAAGGCCTTGAAAATGTTTAGAGGTCCTTAAACGTCCTTGAAAATGCTTAGAGGTCCTTAAAAGTCCTTGAAAATGCTTAGAGGTCCTTAAAATTCCTTAAGTTTTGTGGATGTTGTGTGCCCAACTAGTTTAAGAATTTAAATTAAAATAATCATCGAGATTAGTTGAAATGTCAGCTTTTATTTTTAGCGGGCAAACTCTAGGTGTTGCAATAAATGTTTAAAATGATGTCCACTTTTGCAAGTACAAAATCGTGTTGATTTTATCAGACTCTGTAAATCTCTTTCGAAGTATGGCCGTATTGATGTTTGATATGGCTGTTGGAGTGTTTTTTTTTCCTCAACAATAGTGTGTGAACTATTTAGTAAACAAAGAAATTTTATTTCAATTTTTCACTGTCTAAAATGAAGAGCTTACCTGCTCTTTTCTTGACAGCTTCAGTTGTCCTGAAATGGTGAACTAATCATGGCCCTGTTGAATTATGAGGTACTGCTGTATCTGAATATTTCTTGTAAAAGTCTTCAATGACTGCAGAATATGACTTTTGAGCAAAATAACACTTCAACAGGAATATTTGTTGTCCCTAGCAAAATACCATACTGCTTCCCTGTACAACATAGGCTTCACTCATTCTCTAAGCACGAAATCACTATTGCCAATTGATATACATCTGAAACAATCTGCATTTAATCCAATGGGAGAAAATTGAAATTCAATACATTTTCACTAAATTATGGTCCATTAAGCTTTGATGCGCACAATTTCAAACTTGCCCTGTATATAGATTTTTCTTCCCAAATGTTGCCAACCATTCTACAGGCATGCTTTTGTCCATTGATTTCACATACCATATAAGCCGTTTGTAAGCATTTATAAAATCCCCATTCCTGTAGTAATTTTGAATCAAATACATTAATTTGCTATGTAGATATAACTGAATGTATTTTCCAATTGGCACATTATGCATCAATAAATCAAGCCTCAATTCTTAAAAGGGCTATACACAGATATTTTATTAGTAAAACGCCTATTTCAACTATTATACTGATCCAAACAGTGACTTAAGATTTAAACATCTGCTGCAAGAATCTGAATAGTTAATTTTGTGTAGTTAGTATGTGTGTTCTCTAACACAATCCAACTTGTATCATGTTAAGTAAGTGACTTAAATTTCTAAAATTAATGAAACATATCTTTTTTCTTAAAAATTATTGCTAAATATCACTACGCCACAAAGATATAATATATATAAACTTTAAAAAATTGTTTTTCACTTGCTGTGTTATGTTTCAAAACTTGATATCTTTATTGTGTTTTAGAAATATGATCCTAAGAGAGCTTACTCCTCAGCTCCATATTCCCTGGTCTATGCCTTTTCAATTAGATGATCCTCCTATAGTTCCTACAACTTTTGGAAAAATGTAAGTAGAAGGCATTTTAAGATATTAATTCTTCATTGTAGTTGTTTCACATTAATGTTTTGTACAAGATTTGAAAAGACATTAGAATTCCTTGTTTTTATCTTAAGTTCCTCGTACTTATATGCTATTTTTGTTTAAAAAGTCTTTTGAAATTACAAGATTTCAAACAATCTTAAAAAATGGAGTAAAACACTACATAGGAAAAATTTAATGCACTTTTTCTATTTAACTATATAAATTATCTTGGCTGGTTAAAAACGTTGTTTTTAATAATTTATTATTTGTGCTTTATAGGTTTTTTTTTTTTTTTTTTTTTTTTTACTATTAAAATTTTGATTAAAGGTTGATTAGATATTTTTTATATATTTTTCAAATTATCATTCAGAGTCTTAAAATATCCTTTTAAATTTCTTAGACTTTTTTTTTCTAAGGAAATATTACAAAATCTTATATATTGAATGTATATAAAGTCAAATCTATATATTTTAATCAGGCTGCTACCAGTTTTACGGGAAATAAGATTAGTTATGCAGTCTTCTAGTGCTTGTTATATGTTAACATACCTTGATTTTAGAAACGAGATGTTCACATGAGAGGCTAAGTATTTCTAAATTTTTGTGTGAACTTTGGCTTTTTATTAGGTATTGGTTCGAGATATTGCTTCTGGAAGCATTGCCTTCTATTTTCATCTATGTAGAATATCAGATAGTGGAAGTAGTCACACAAATGTAATCATTGCATAGAGATATTGAAGCATTCAAAACATTGAAGAACTTGATTCATTTGAGTGCATATTGTTTAAATGTTTAGTTGTGAATAATATATTCAAGGGATTTTTAACTAAATATTACATTAGAAATGAAACCTTAATTATAAATGAAAAATTGGCTGTTTACACTTTAAGGGCAACAATTTTAACAGCTATGAGAATTTGTCTGTAAAAGACAAGGGATTTTTTACTAAATATTCATTTATAAGTATTCAATGTTTTGTTTAAATATGTGTGATTGCATTTAGTTTCCTTTTTTCAAATATTTTACCCCTTTCTCTCATTCAGGATGGAATTACGTTGTGTCGTTGCAGTTATAAGACATGGAGATCGTACACCTAAACAGAAAATGAAAATGGAGGTGAAACATTACAAGTAAGAGTGAACTCAATTTCAAGTAATTATACATTTTACTATAGCAGTTTTTATGCAAGGGATTTTTCTTTTTAAATTTTTTTTTTTACATCTGTTTGTATAATCCTTTACTCCAAATGAACAAATATCTACGATATTGCACTCCAGATTTACTTGCTAAATATATTGAGTTTCAAACTTGGATTACCTTAGACCAGTGTTAGCCACTATGCGTCCTGCGACAGATTTTTCTACGGCTCGCCAGCACCACAGAAGATTGAAAAACTTAAATTTCACGATATGGAATTTTTTTTACATAACTTTAATTTATCCTAAATAATATGTGTTAACTATGTGAAACAGAGTTCTCCATTACTTGCCTGAAGAAACTATGAAGAAGCTTTCAGCAAGGTGGTTTTCATCAAGAATAAATACAGGAATAACTTAACTGAATCATAATTGGACAATTTATTAAAATTGGCTGCAGCAAATACTCTGAAAGATATCAACTTAATTATAAAATAAATTGAACAATTTCAACCTCCATCGTCTTGCAACTGATATCGACTAAAACAGAGTAATCTGGAAATACAGTTTAATTACTTTTATTAAAAGTTAGGTCAAGTTGCGCTGTCACGTGGAAACAATAGATTCACATAAAAACTATTATTTTTTAGTTATTTGGAAAAAAGAAAAAAAATCAAATATCAATTTTAATTTTTTTAGGATAATAGAAATTAATATTTTATCCAGTTTTCAGAAATGCTATATATTGTTAAATCGATAATAATTAAGAATACACATTTTGGTTTATCTGGCCTGCGAAAAACTCCAACATAAGTCATACTGCCCGCCTCTAAAAGTCAGTGGCGAACGCTGCCTTAGAGGTTTGTGTTTCAGATTACAAGTTAAGTTGTAGGGGCTGACCTGTTTAGTTGTTTCTTGAGAAGGATATGTTTGCTGATTGTATTATTCAATCTGAAATCTGTTTTAAAATATAATTCTAATGAAGAATTTTCATGTTTTTTTAATTTTAGTTTAAAAGAAAGAAGAGAAGAAATCATGAAAAACAATACCATTCTATCAAAAATTTGAGCTCGGATAGATAGTTAAAAAAAAAAAAAATTTAGTTTTTCACTTTGCGATTTGACGGAAAAAAGCTACTTTTACGTGTGACGCCACAGCACAGATGGCGAACCAGTCTAATGTCGTGGTGTTTATTACCACTTAAAATATTTAGAGGATGATTACTACTGAACTACCTCGTACCTAAAATGGCAAGTTTTAGACTCTTCAACACATAAACACAATAATTACCTAACTAAAAGTTCAAGAAAACACCACTGTTTTTACCAAGCAAAAATTGAATTTATTAATCACTAAAAAATATTAAAAGTGTCAGACATCACCTATTCATGAAGCAGTTACACAACTTATCAACAAGATGAACATTAAACAAGGATTCAAATGAAATGCCCAAGAGGGCAAAGGGGCTGTCCTTCGCTCAGGAGAGGTTGTTTACAATAACTCGAATTAAATAAAACAATTAAAACTAACAAATTAAAATTAAACGGATAAATAAATCCTGTCTTAAATTCCTAATGGAAGAGAGATCTGGCCGTTATTTTAACAAATTAATTTCATAAAAAGAAAATAAAGAAATTACACGAGTCTGTTTTGGTTAAACAGACTACCTGTATGAAACTAAACCAGTTCCTTAAAGGGCTGGAATCCGGGAGGATGGAAAGTGGTCAGAGAGTTGCTGGTGGCTGGGTGCCTTCAATGGCGGACATGGGGATAGATGAAGATGCGTTGTAGGCAACCATCTTGGATAGGGTGGGTTCTGGTCAGGTCAGGTTACTGGAATCATCCTTCGGAGGGTTTGGTACTTAAAGATGGGTCACCTCAGGTCTCAGGTGGACCGTCGGGATGGAATCATTTACTGGCAGGACTTTTACGATCAGGCATCCGCTGGATAGTCTTGAGGGAACATGCCCTGGTGGAATTACTCAGGAACTTAGTTCAGGCATAGGGATATGATTAAGCATTCTTTGGATAGTCTGGAGGGAATCATTTACTGGCCTGATTCCGGAGTATCCTTAGGATATTGACATTAGTTAAGATGAGGCATCAGTTTGATATCTGGAGGGAAACCACTTCCCGTGGCATGGCTGACTTCGCGGCACATTCTCATGCATAGTAATCCACACACCTTTGCGACTTATCCGATCGGCAGCAAACCCAAGAGTGACTGTCCACGGCAACGTTCTTTCCCCTTCACAGCGATTGACCGACCAATCAGACGTGGGGAATCGGGTTATTGCATCAGCTCTTTCCTCCAAAATAGAGGTAAACCGGTTCAAAGGACTGTCGTTTGTGGCTCAGTAATACACGGCGTCGTTCACAAATTACGCCAAGAAAAGATAACAAAACGGCTACCGCGAATTCTAAAAAAGAAACAACCTCTCGTTGAACTAAAACAACCCCATCGCCCTCCAATTGATGGCATTGTGAAAATTAAAAACGCTAACACTTCGGCATACCTGTAACACGTTCAGGCACCGAAAAAATAATTAAATACGATGTTTTAAATGAATACTACGAGGTAAACAAAAACTTAGAAAGATTAAATTTTGAAGCAAGTGGGAAAAGATATGATTCTAAAAATGGGAAAAAATAAAAAGATCGCCATTCAAAGGTGAATTAACTCTAGAACAGAAAGAATAGATGTCTTTTTAAAGTCTAAGATCTGAATTAAGAGATGAATTTTAAGCTGTTAGATCCAATTAAGAATTGACTTTTAAGTTTAAGCTAGAAATTAACAATTGAATTTTAAGTCATAACACTAATAACCTGTTAGATGAGGAGGGAGTGAGGTTCTGTTTATGAACTTATGAACTTTCCACGTTATATATGCGCAACTACGTCATGGTTTTTTTTTTTATCAGTGTTTGGTCACATGAGCTTTGCTTTGATTTCAGCTAATTTAAAACTCAATTTTTAAATAATTTAAAGCTTAAAGATAAAAAATAATTGCACCTCTCAAATATATTCTTTGAATAACACTAGAAAATACAAAAATTATTCATTTTCCTCACATGTGCAAGTTCCTCATTGTTTAATTTAATTGATCAAGTATCATCACCAGAAAATAAAATTTACAGAAAACGGGAGAAAATCTTCTGTGTTTATGTGGATTTTCACTTTTTCTACAATTTTACTATTTTTAGGAGACTTTATAGGGCTTTATCAGATTAAACTTGCTTAAAACCCATAGAAAAATTTCTGACCACTCCACTGCTTTGTGCACACATTTATACATACATTCTTATTTAGCTATTTTTGTACTTCAAAATAATGTTACATTTACTATCCTCTTTTTTACATTTTGAATGTTTCATCATAAAGAATTACCTGATTTTAAGTCGCTATATTTATGGAATGACAGATCTCGTAAAGGATAATTTTGTCGCTGAACAGAGCGTGACCAAGAGTTTTAGGGATTTGCAACTAAATAACTCTTCGTGGAAGAAATCGTCATGAATGCAGTCTGTTGAAGCAATTCTTTTTTATCCTATATTTATTAACAGCATTCAAATTTATTGGTTTTATTAAAAAATTTTGCCTGGTTCATAGCTACTTATAGCAAATGCATTCCAAAGGTTAAAGTTTTTCTGAACTTTTTTTTTTTTTTTTTTTTTACATTTGCTCTGTTTCATGCTCATAACAACAGGTTGAAATATCTGGCCAGAGTTGTCTTTATCATTCTCCTTTAGGTCACAATTATTTCATTCTTACTACCTTTTAAACCATTGGATTTTAATAATATAAAGTACTTGAAGTGCAAAACTTAATATTTATAATCTATAACTTTACCTAGTTAACATTTCTATGACTTATTTCATTTACAATTTTTCTAAAATATGCCCAAAAAAAAAACTTTTTTATTAAAAATATGCATGTATTAACATTTCATATTAATGTATTATTTGAATGATACTAAACAAAAATTTCAACAAGTTACTAGTTGTAATTATATTGAAACTACACAAACACATTTCTGTGTTATTTTATCCAACTTTTTTTTTAAGCAATATTAAATTTGGGAAATTACAGTAGTAATGGTAATGGGTATGAAAAACATTAGCAATCACATTTAATAGAAAGATATTCGATATCTCTCCCTACTATTTTATTGATGTTAATTCAAGTTATATTTATTTATGCCGTAGCTTATTGTGGAAGTTTTTTATTCTTCACATTTATGTTTATATAATTACCTTCTATTAATATTGTTCATCTCACTAGTAAGACTTACTGCTTCTACCATTTCTACTTGACTGCTAACATAGCAACGCTGCACACTGTTAACCTCTGCCATCTGATGAGTAATGGAGTCATTTATTGCATTTCTTCATTGTCTACCGTATAATATAAAGTGAAACAGTGATTTCTTTATTTTTATAACAAATTATTCCTATTTATAACTTAATGCTACTCCAAATATTAATGTGTATGAAATAAACATAAATGATTTTTACCATTTCAGTGTTTTATCTGTGGAAACATGTTTCGTACAACTACAAAAAAATCTTTTTGCCAAATTAAGAAAATAAAGACTAAGTCTTCAGCCCTCACCTCCCCCCCTCCCCTCCACATTTTAATAACTTTGAATTCAAATTTTGGGTCAATGGTGATTTTTTTATAATTAGATTCTAAACTATTAATAATTTTTCCAAGATATGAGTCAAGATGAAGTCCATGAATCGCAATTTGAAATCATTTGAGTAAAGTCAATTTGCACCGATAGATTCTCAAAACAAGTTGCAGTTGACTAACACCATCTATTGAACTACTGTTATATTATTTATTCATTACTTCCTTTAAAAAATCTGTATTTTACTAATTTTATTTTTAAATAATTGGACTTTATTCACTTTAGTTTTGAGCATCTCAGCTGATGAACAGTTTATTATTAATATTTATCTTTAAAGTTATACATATCAATAGTGAAGTAATATATATGAATGAAACTGGCAGATTAAACTGTTTGCTAAAACTTCCTAAATTATAACTTTTTTTAAAGGTATTTTGTTGGAGACAAAAACCCTGTATTGATCACTGAAGCAATTTTAAATTAATGTTTATATTCTAACCACACTCTTATAAAATACAATGCTTTTAATATAAAATGTTGTGCTTCATGTTTCAATAAGTCAAGCGTTTTTTAACATTCTTGCTTTGTTTTTCATTATTGGGTTTTATCTTTTTTTTTTTAGATTTTTTGAGATTTTTCAAAAATATGGTGGATATAAAGACGGCCACGTAAAATTAAAGAAACCCAAACAATTACAGGTATGATTTTTTTTTATTTCATTTAGATTTCAATGCACTCTAAAAGCTTCAATTCTCGTTGCAACATTTTTATCCAATATTGCAGGAAATTTTAGACATATCAAGATTTTTACTAACAGAAATTGAGCACAAGCCAGAACTTGAGATCGAGGAAAACAAAGCAAAGTTGGAGCAATTGAAAGCAGTTTTGGAAATGTATGTATGAAACATGTACTTTAACAGGGTTCCCCTGGTCATTAAAAGTGCTTAATATTTTTTAACTAGTTTTCAAGGCCTTGAAAATGCTTAGAAGTGCTTAAAAGTCCTTGAAAATACCTAGAGCTCCTTAAAAGTCCTTAATTTTTGTGGATGTTGTATGCCCGATTGCAAAACTTATAAAAATTCAACTCAGACTTGCTATCCCTACGTGACATAAACTTATCCACATCGAATCGAGATTATCTGACATATTTGTATTACGCATACACCAACTTGTACGTTTATTGGTTCATATTTGCTGATTGGTGGAATGTAATTCAAACGGAGGAGCCTGCACTGAGTTTTACACACTTTACTTTGTGAGAGAAACACGTGAGAGTAGTGTTTGTTTTGCAAGTCTTATATAAAGTCCAGATTATGTATTTTTTTTTTACCAGTGCAGCAAGGTGGTTTTTTTTTTTTTTTTTTTTCAGCAGAAGCAACTTTCAAAAACTATTTCCAAAAAGTGCACTTTTAATGTACTTTGACAGTGTATATAAAAAATGGATTACAACATCAACAAAATCTGTTCATACGGCAAAATGCAAATTATGCATGAAGGATTTTGATATTGGAGCTATAGAGAAGAGACTAGTGTCTCAATGTTGGAATGATTTCTGATGGGAGGCAATTTTTCTAGTATACTGTATAGAACAAAATTTTAGATTTTAATAAAGGAGAAATTGATTTAAATTTGTGTAAACGATTTCATCCAGGGGTCTATGGAGAAGGAAATTTGGGTCCTTTTAAGGACCCTTCACAAAATTCCATGTCCAAAAAACGGACCCTTCACAAAATTCCAAAATCAACAAAAGGACCCTTCACAAAATTCCATGTCCAACAAACTGACCTTTCACGAAATTCCAAGTAAAAAAAAAACGGAACCTTTATATCATTTCCAGTTAGAAAATAGACCAATTACAAAATTACAAAGTTTATTTTATGCCAAAAGGAGAAAATGGCTCGCTTGCCCACGTGTTGATTTTAAGGAAGTGACGTCATGGACGCCAAACCATATGGTCAAAATATATAAAATTGGAAATTTTTCACAAAATTAATATTTTTTCACAAAAATAGGACCCAGTAAAAAAAACCTGGATCAGGGTTCCCACGGTCATTGAAAGTCATTAAAAGTGCTTAATATTTTTGAACTTGTTTTCAAGGCCTTGAAAGTGCTTGAAAATGCTTAGAGGTGCTTAAAAGTTCTTGAAAATGCTTAGAGGTCCTTAAAAGTCCTTAATTTTTACAGATGTTGTCCAACTGCAAAATTCATAAAAATACAACTCGGACTTGCTGTTCCCTCGTGACCGCCACTTATCTGCACCTTATAGGAATTTTCCGACATATTTGTATTACGCATCCACCAACTTGTAACTTTTTTGATAGAATATACTTTATTAAAAATTTAAATACAGACATGATGCCTGAAAACAAATTTTCAAAGGTCCTTAAAAGTCATTGAAAAGTCATTGATTTTCATTCTGTGATTTGAGTGGGAACCCTGCTGGATAGACCCCTGTCATCTGAGAATATTGCACATTTTAAGTTTTCTTGAAAACATTTCATTTTTACCTTAAATGCATATATATATATATTTTTTTACTTTCGATTGGAAATTTTTTTAAAGAAGGTTTTGTTAACTAAGTTTTTTTGCAAAGTAATTTAATTAGTTTGGGAAAATCTGTTTGTGTCGTCCCTAAATATGCTGTATGCAGAGGGGAAGGGGAATAAGGTTCAATCCCCTGCCGAAATATTTTTCATTGCTTTATATATTTAGTTAAAAAGAAAATACAATAATTAAGAACAATTATATGCTATGTGGGATCTACTACTCCCATATACTTAATATGTTTAGCATATTTCAATAAAAATATTATTTCAATAATTTTATTAATTCTTCATATACATAATATTGAAAATTTCTGTAACTTTTTAGATAAATTGTACTGTATAAAAGTTTATATATCGACATGATACCTGAAAACAAATTTTCCAAGGTCCATAAAAAACATTATTGAGGACCTTGAAGATCATTGATTTTCATTCTGTGATTTGAGTGGAAACCCGGTTAACTATTTTGCTCAAGTACAATTCACTTGATAGTTAATACAATTTAAGAAAGGTAATTATATGTTCATCAAAAATATTTTTAAAGTTAAAATTTGTTCTAAAATATTTCTAAAATTAAAATTTGTTCTAAAATATTTCTAAAATTAAAATTTGTTCTAAAATATTTCTAAAATTAAAATTTGTTCTAAAATATTTCTGTTGAACATACTAAAGCTATGCTACAATTATTTTTAAATTTATATTTATCACCTTCTTAATATAATTTGATTAATTTATTTGTCAATGTTGTATAATTTATTAAAGTTGCTTTTGAAGTTTTTGGAAAAGTGAGATGTTTCTATGATTTTCGGGATTGTACCTGGTCTGAATGAATTATGTTGCGAAAACTGGTTGGAATATTAAAGTATTATATTGTTTAGAAATGTAATTATGAAAAATCATGTATGTATTTAAAATTAAGTACAAATCACTAAATCTCATGTAAAGGTATGGCCATTTCTCTGGAATTAATCGAAAGGTTCAGTTGAAGTATCAGCCAAAGGGAAGACCCCGAAGATCCAGTAGTGATGAAGGTAGTTTTATTTATTCAGGTTGTTCTGCCCTTATTAAATTTTTGTTATTCCATTACAATAAAAACTTAGGATTTTGTTTCTGAAATTTTGTATTGTTTCACCAAGTGCACCTATATTTATTTATTCGCAATAAATTGGGTATATTACTAATTTGCACTATCTACTATAAAACACTTTTACTAATATGGCAATATATTTCCTCATGTTTATTTTTTATTTTCAGCCCCTCTTGCCATAGGTAAAAATGGGCTTATTTTAGAAAATAATTATTTATAACATGCTAGAATTTTAATATAAAAATATATAAAGTCAAATGTTTTCTGTCAATTTGTCCTAATTCAAAATTGTTTTTATAATTTGAGTTTTGTAATTTTTAATTTTTTGACTGATTAGCCCTTATTGTGCAAACAAATAGGTCGTTTAATGTATATTTTTAATTTTTTCATAATACCCACAAGGAGCCACAACATCAACTCATATGTTTGTGTTATGTTGCAAAACCTTAGCAGCCTTTTTATACTAAAATATTTTAATTAACTCTAATAAAAGAAAAAATGTTAAGGTATTTTGATTTAATTGAAAACCTATTACTTTAAAAGCTAATTTAAAGAAAAGTGGTTTTTTAGGACTTTTATTTATTAATTTATTTATGCTTTTCACACTTTTTTTTTTTTTTGCTTTTTTTTTTTTTTTTTTTGCTTTTTTTTTTTTTTTTTTTGCTAGTTAGTTTGAAATTAAAATATATTATATAGTTTCCATCGTTGCTTGTAGTTATCTGTAGTGCTTAATTTGGTTATCGTACAAATGCAATTATAAAGAATTTTATTTTGAAAATGTAATAAGATTTAGACTTATTTATAAAAAAAATATGAACAATTTAAGGATTAAATTGTAAACAAGGAAGTAGTTTATACTCTAATCAAATGCAAAATAAATTTGGCAATACTCACTCAATCAAGTCAACCTGCCTAAATATTCCAAAGAAAACTAAACTTTTGAATGCAATATGACATCATTTTAAGATTTAACTTTCATTATCTCTTTATCCATAGAGCAAAAAATATTTTGATTCAATTTTAGTGGATTTTTAAAATTTGATAAGAAACATAATTATATAAAAAAAAATTTAGTCATATAAAATTAATTTAAGTTGCTTTTCTAGTGTAGGAGTTCAAGTCTTTTACTCATAACCAAACATGTCACTTATGTTTTTAAATTTAACTTATATATTTTAAAAACATCAACATCAATTTATTCTCTTTTTAAACATGTTATAGCTAAAAAATAGCATGCAAAGTTGTTGTAGTTAAATAGTATTATGATATGAAAGTTTGTCAAAAGATTTCATTTTGCTTTTATTTTCAAAATTTTAATCAATTGATTTACTTAATTATTTTGTTTATTAACATTTTGTAAACTGAATTGGTGCTCTTTTACCAGATACCCCTCGTGAGCCCTCCCTCGTCCTCATCCTGAAATGGGGTGGTGAGTTGACTCCTGCAGGCCGAGTCCAAGCAGAAGAGCTAGGCCGTGTTTTCAGATGTATGTACCCCGGTGGACAAGGTAGGCTGTAATTGCTTGGCCAGAGGCGGCAATGTTATTTTTCCTTCTTTCTTGTCACTAGTCTGCGTTTGTTGGTGAAATTCAGCCTTTTTTATTAATCTGTTAAGCATTCTTCTCTTTATTCTTTGGTGGCAGTTGAACGATTATGCTTTGGATTGTTTATTTTTGTATGGCTAGGTTTATAATTGCTTATGCAATGCAATGTTTTTAATTTTAAAAGTTGGTGTTCAGTAACAGAAAAAAAAAGGAGAAATTGTCTATTGTGGGAAGTATCAACAATTTATTTTTAGAAGTATCGATAATTTATTTAGGGTGTTCTTAAGAAATTGTGAAGATTCATTATTGTTTTTGATTAAAAAATTTTTTTAATTGATCATAAAATATCCTTATTAGTAAGAGATCACATTTTTCCCAAGTACTATATTATGCTTTTTTATTTTGTTGTATAATTTCCTTTCCTAAAATTTAATTATTATTTTGATAAATTTTTTAAGAAAGTTTATCTTGGGTTTTATTTGATAGTTAATAACTTTGATATTTGTGGAAAATTTGCAAATTAATTTTTAGTGCAAAAAAATTTCTTTAAGCTCAGTCTTGAATTGCTTACGTTTGTATCGGGAAAGTACACATGCCGTTTTCCTCTAATAATTATGAAACATCTCCCAGATAAATATTGATTTTTCTTAAAAATAACTTTTTAATAAAGTATAGTATAAAATGCTTTAACTAAAGAAATTTAATGAATTTTTACTGGAAGATTTTATTTCACTGGGTTGAGTGTGTTACAGGCACCTAACATAAGAAGCTTATATTATCAAGTAGCTTTTTAAATCCTGTGTTCATTTCTGTATTGGGGATATATTTTGAAAATTGATTTTTATTTTATTGTTCTATAGGCTTTTCCCTGTATTGCCATTGTTTACCAACTTTTAAATTTGTTTAGGACAATTTTGCATTCTGTGTTTCGACAAATTGGAAAATCCCCTATTTAAGTAAAAAAGCAGTTTACAGACAAATTTAGATAAATTTTTTTTGGAATTTAGTTCTATGGAAAAAATTGAAAATTTGGAAGTATCAGAGAAATTGACTAATCTGGAAATAGAGGTTTATCAGGCAATTTTTGAAAAAATTGCAATTTATCAGTAATTAAAAAAAAAAAAAAAAACAAAAAAAAAAACAGTAACATTCATTTAAATTGTAAACAATTAAAATATACCCCATGAGAGCAAGAAGAAACATTTTCCCCATCAACTTCATCAGTTTCTTTTTTATATATAAATTCTCTCCACTTAACCAAAATAGAAATGAAACTTTACATTTTGAAGAATATTGTATTTTGAGTTTTTATTGGAAGCTTAATCAATAACTTCGAAAGAAAATGTACCATGAAAGAATTTTTTTATAATGAATTTCTTTAAGTTTAGGTTTTAATCGTTTACATTAGTAACTGCAAAGTACAAGAAATCGGAGAATTGCCCAGGAAACAACAAAGAAATTCAAAATATATTTATTCTCGACGCCATTACTTTAGAATTTCCGTTCCACCATAATCGTTCAACATCATTAATTAACTAATTTTCTTAGCCTGACACTAGTTTTTTTAAAGTTTTGTGAATTTTTCAGCATGGATTAGCACTAACTTGGTTCTAGTTAACTTTTGTGAAGGTCTATCTTTTTATTTTTCTCAAGTTTTTGTCTACTACATTAACATTTATAATATTTGCCTCTATTAAATTTTACTTTCAGCATTTATAGCCCTTTCCCCCTAGCTTTAACTCTTTTGTAGATCAAGGGAGAAGGAAAGAATAACTAAACAAAATTTAAAATTCATCTTAAAAGCATCAAATTAGTAACATCAGTATTCTTGCAGTATAACAAATAAAAATATTTGGACTTCTATGAGTATTTCTATATTTTGCTCACTGTTTTGTTCCTTGATGTTTTCTAAATGTTTGTGATTATGACAGCATGTTGAAGTTTGAGAGTTGTTTTGTGTTGTGGAATTACAGTCCAATCGCCAAGCAACTATAGAGTCACCTTTTTATATCTTTTCTAACTCACTATTTATGTTGGCATTAGATAAATGTATTATATGGCATAGTAGTATAATGTTATTCTTTTTAATAATTTATTTTACAACTTAAGACATTTTATTTTAATGCATGCTTGATTTATATTTATAACTTCATTATATGTTTATCGTTATATATTTTTAGTTAAACTATTCAGTGAGTGTGTTTGTTTTTTAAACTGAGCCAACATTAATTTTTTTGTTAAAGGTCTGTATAATTTGATGAGTTATAAGATAGACTTGTGAAAAATCAATTTATGTAATCTTTATATATCTTAAACTTTTATGTATACAATTTTAATTACTTATATTTAACCAAATATAATTTGCCTAAAGTATAATTTTTGTGTTTTTGAATGTGTAAATGTCTGTCCCTATCCCTTTAGTTTAGAACATACCTTTTGAAAATATGTGCATATCGTACTACTCGTTGGAATAAATTTATTGGAATATATCATGTAGGAAATAAACATAACACTAGAAATAGAATTAAACACATAAATGTGTGCTTTGCATTTTTTTTTTTTTTCCCCCAAATAAAAATGCCCAAAAAAATATAATTGGTTGATCCTTTTTTTTTTTACCAAATCAAATTAGAAGCATATTTCAATTACAGTTCAAACAGCTTGATTACTAAATATAAAGATTTTATATTTTCTCTAATCCCTAATAAAAACAACCCTTAATGTTGAATTTAGCACCAGGTTAAAATACAACTACTACTATATCATATTCTTAGATACTTAGAAATTATTGAATTTGCATGAGTTTTCCCATTAAGTGTGATTATAATATTTTTGCATATGCATCTTTGTGGAAGTATAATTTTGTTTCTCTTAATTTCTTTTACTCAATTCTAAAAGTATATTTTAAGATTTCTATTCTGAAAAAAACTTTTTACTTCTATGCGAATTGATATCTACTGTGGTTTTTATGTGCAGTCTTGTGGTTTATTGTGCATTTTGTCTGTGCTAAACTTAACCATGTTTATCATTAAGTTGCCAGGTGTTCAAAATTATTTTTATTACAAAGCAGTTAGCTAATGTGAATTTTTATATTACACAATTATTATTTTTTTTTAAATATGTTGCTTGTACCCTTTCAAGGAATTTCCCCACTCACTAATTTTCAATGGTACAAATATCTTGCTTTTACAAACAAACAAAAAAAAATAAAAAATAGGGCCTCTTTCTGGTAAACATTGTTAAATTGTAGAAACATTTTTAAAAACATGCTAATGCTTTGTTGTGAGTTGCTTAACAAACTTATGGTCAGAGGTATTTTTCTTACCTAATTTTAGATGAACTATTACAAAAAAATTTAAAACGTTCATATTTCTTTTTGGTTAAAATAAAATTAAATATAAATAAGCTTATAATAAAATCAAAATTGATTAAAACTAACAAAAAAATTTTATGTATATATTTCTGTTCCTTGTTTTATGCATTTTGCACTTCAAATGCTATTAATAAAACCAAATAACTAAAGTTTTTTTTAAGAAAAATTCAACTTTGAAAATATTTTATAAATTTGTGACTATTAACTTCTATCTAATTTGGCAATTACTCGGAAGAATTTCGTACCTTTTCATATTTTCTTACATGAAATCATTTTTAGAGAACAATATTATCAGTATAAGGACGGAACATAAAAAGCAAATTAATTTATTTTTCAGGGATATTTTCAAATGCCAGAATCATTTGAGATTTTTGAAATGTTTCAAAAATTCGCAAATTTTCTTAATTGTCTAAATGGCACTCGACTTGGTCACTTTTGCAGTGTGTAATAATATGTTAACATTAAGACAACTTTAAGTCTGCTAAGTTACTAATTTTTAGCTAATTTTAAAATCCTTTATATTGACTTGGTTGGATGGGTGTGTATGTTTGTCGATGGCAGACAAATCTGCGGAGTCCCAATTGACCCCTTTATCGTCTTCCATTCGACCTAAAACTTGGCAGATAGATTCGATATAGATGACAATGTATTCTATCAAATTTTGGTAGCTGTTACTAAAAGGTCACTTTTACAGAATATTAATAAACCAATTTGCAGTCATTCAATCGCTCTGAAATAGCATTTAATTGATCATTGGAGAATTTCCCTCCTGTGAGAAGCACAATGAGCCAAAAGGCCTAAAAAGCATGACTTTGCCACTCTCTTTTCTAATCTAATCTAACTCTTTCCTGTTGCCAAAATTGTTTTAATAAATAAATAATAAAGTAAATTGTTTTAATCAGAATTAATAAAAGATATTTTGATGCGAGTGCATAAATTCACATTCATTTTTAATAAATAAATTTTGGAAAGAAGTTTACTAGATATTTTGTTGCTAGAGATGTTTTTAATATTTAAAATTAGATAACAACACCAAGCACATGCTGGTTACAGAAACGGTGCTTTGTTAATGAATATAAAAATCGGCGATGCATATAAGGGATTTATATTAAAAACTTTGTTTTTATGGGTTATATTGCCATTAATTTGCCCAAAAAAATTGTTTTAGGGTTACAGTGAGGCATTTATAACTCTTCTGTACTTAAAATAGTACTTTGTTATCAAGAAAACGTTGCAATAAAACATTAAAGTTTTGAATATTTCAAGGCAAATCAAGAAAATATCGGGGAATGCTTTTTCATGGATTTTGTACTCACTCTGCTTCTGCTTTTTCTATGTAACTAACATTGATTTTAGGTGAATATGCTGGAACGCAGGGTCTGGGTTTGCTTCGATTGCACAGCACGTATCGTCACGATTTGAAAATTTACGCATCTGATGAGGGGAGAGTTCAGATGACTGCTGCGGCTTTTGCAAAAGTACTTATCCAACATTTGTTATGTAATATTTGCTTCTGCTGATAAGTATTATGCTCTTTATAACAATCCTTATTATTTTATAACCATGCTTTTCTTTGAAAGAATGCGATTTTGGATTTCTGTTTAATTTGAATCAGAAATTTTGTGCAATTTTATTTAACATTTATTTGTGATAATCTTGAATTTTCTTTTTTTATTCTGACCTTGATTGGTAATGCTTTTACTTTGTTATGGAATAATAAGGGTTGGCATGAAACAATTAACATGGAAACTTTCATTTAGGAATTTTGTTTGCACTGTCTTGATTTTAATTTTTGTGTGTTCACCTATATCCTTTAATAAATCAAGGTGTTAGTGTAAATTAATACATATTTTGAACTTATATTTAAAAAAGAAAAATATGTTGCTTTATTACAAAGTAGTTTTCATTACAGTAGTTTATTTAAGTATTTTAATTTTCTTATAAATTTTTATTTGAATTTTTCATGCATGTATTTGCATTTTAATGTGGAATCACTTAATTAGTAGTAAAATTATAAATAAGGCATAATATCAAATCTGAAAACAAATCTGATATTTATTGACTTTTAGATTTTAAGTAATAATTTTTACAGGCTTTATAACCAGGTTATAATCAAAGAATTGTAATCAGTGGGAAAATCTTGTTATTCACAAATATAGAAAAGTATAAAACTAAAAAATATTTTGTGAATAAAATAATTATGGCAAATACAAATGGGATAAACATGTTATTTACTTTAGAAATCTATATTCATCTATATTTCATCTATTACAAAACTTCCTGTGCTTTGAAGATTTTATCATTCACTAAATATGTTATGAGAATCACAAGGTGTTATAAGTAATATCTAGATTAATACAACACATTTTTATTTTTTTAATTTCTCACTATTCAAGGTATGAAAGTAATTGCTTGATTTGTATTTCTATTGTTTAATAAAGAAAATTAAATAAGTGTAAATTCTTTTTGGTATATGCTTTTCTAAATAATCCTTAAAACCAGAATAGCACAATTCACTTTGTTTAAATTAAACCTTAAAATAGCATCCATCATCAAATCTTACATTAAAACATTAATGCAATTCTCACAACTTTTAATTACTCAATGTACAAAAGTTTTGCTTAAATGGATTCATTGTTGATGGGTGGGCTTTTATCATCATTGATTAGTTAAAAGAATTAAACTGTGTGTGCTGCACAGGATTAGATATTTATCATACCAGTGAATGCTGTACCTAATTTGCAAAAGGATGATTTTATTTATGTTACACGTGGCCTCAAACCAATTTGAGTTATTAGTTTTTTTAAAGTAAACACTGTTATTCATCCATTTTTTCAGTATTAAGTTATATCAGTCAAAGAAAGCTCAAAACAAACAGAACTTGCCTGGATAGTAATAGAACACTTTTTTGGATGATACACACTTTGTGCTCTTTTTCTACTTGTAAACAGATGTAATTGACTTTATAAATACATATTTGACCATTTTAAAATAATTATTTTTCCATGTCACAAATTGATATTATAATGAAACAAAAACAATGCTAGATTCATCATAGTTTTGCAATTCTAATCTATTTATGAGAAGTAAAAAGAGCAAAAATGTCCTGTATATCATCCAGAGAATTTTCCAATAGTATATTTCATTGTAATATATCAGCAATTTCATTTAACTTCAAAAATCAGTAAGCACAGTAGGTTGAAGGTGTAATTTAAGTTGCCTGATGGGAGTTTTTCATTGTTTTTTTCTGGTTACAATAGAATGGTCATTTCTCTAAAACAAAATCTGAACTACACATTTTTGGTAGCAAAACTATAGAATTTTGCATTAAATAAATTTTGAAATTATAATAATACTGAAATTTAAAAAAAATATTAAATGGGCAATCTTTTCTACTCTCAACAAATTAGAATTCTAAAATTATTATGAATCTAACAATTATTCTTTTGTTTTATATTGCTCTACTTGGTGACCAAGTTATATGAGAAAATAATTATTTTAACTAGGTCAAGTATGCTTTTATATCATCTGACGCATGTGATACGTCCGTGTTTAGTGTGTCAGACGATATAAATGCATATTTCAGAGTTAAAATAATTATTTTTCCATATAACTTTGTTACCAAGTAATATGATTTAAAATAAAAATATAACTATTAGATTCTTCTTAATTTTATAATTCTTAACTGTTCACGAGTAGGTTGATTGGTAGTTTTCAGATTATCTGGCGCCGTCAGCAACACGAGGGCTATAATGCGCCCAAACATTCGTCATTTGACAAGCCAACATACATTTACAAACACCCATGCCTTACACAGGACTCAAACCCGCAACCTCACGGTCTAGAAGCTAGTATGCTAACCACTATACCGTTGTTTACGAGTAGGAAAATGAGCCAAAATATCCCGTGCATCAGCCAGAGAATTACCCAAATAATTTCATAAATTTGTCAAAGTAGGAAAATTTGGATAATTTGTTTAAGTTTTTCTGAAGAATGAATTTTCTTCAATAATTGACGTTTAAACTTTTTCTATGAAATATTTTAAAATTAGTTTTCACTTAGATTATTGCTTCAGTAGTTACAAAACTTGTATTCAGCTTGGAAAGAAACTAAATGGGGAAAATAGGAATTTATATGAACTCTATTAAGATGACTGTTGTTTACATTTTTAAAGTGGTCTTTTATTTTCAAAACAGATTTTATTTGTAGCACGAATAAAAAATTTGGGGACATATTTTTTTTCTGTGGTAGATTGAAGTCTGGAGGACTTTCCTTGGACAAACCAGTTAAAAAGGGTTTCCCCTTATGCCTGGCTTACTCTTTACTTACATTATAAAATCTGGCTATGTGAAGATCACAACATCAGTAAATAGACTTAACCTTTAGACACCTCAATGCAGCCAGAGAATCTTGTATTAAATATACATGCTTAACACTTTTCATTGAGCCTTTAAATTTGTTGTAATTTTAATTTTTGTTTTCTTTAGGGTCTTCTGGCATTAGAAGGTGAATTGACACCTATATTGGTTCAAATGGTGAAAAGTGCCAACACTAATGGCCTACTTGATAATGACTGTGATTCTAGTAACTATCAAAATATGTGAGTTTTTATTGATTTGATTGCTGCTTTTGTAATTCAAATATTAATATATTTGTTTAACAATCTAGTTTCATGTTTTCTTTTTAAGGATTAAGCAACGGCTTCATGAAACACTGCAGATAGACAGAGAATTTACTGAAGAGGATTTTGACAGGGTAATAGGTTTTTTTCCTTTGTGTACAATGAAAACAATTTTCTTATACTTTATTTTATTTTTTCATTAAAATGTTTTAAATAGATATGAGCTTTCCTTTTGTTTATCATTAACTATTTTCTAAAATTTTAGTGTGAATTTTTTTTTTTTTTTTTTTTTTTTTTTGCTGCATCACAATTCAAATCTGTTTCTATCATCATTTTGCTATAATCATAATTTGTTTAAATTTTAATTTAAGACATAAAAATAAAGCTTAGTTAAATAATTGTGTAAATAAATCTATGCAAAATTCTGTATCGTTTAAATATCAATGCTTATTAAATTTAATAACTTTAACCAAATCCAATGTCATACTTTACCGTTTCTTTTCTTGCCATATATTGATTAACAAAATTTACTTTTTTTTAGTCGATAATTTATATAAACAGATATTTTAAATAGAAATCTACAATAAAATATATCTATGTAGGTGCTCAATTTCTAATTCTAAATAAGCAGTTTTACTTCGGGAGTATTGTTTATTTCAGATTTTCTTTTTCATAGTCAAACATAGTCAGTTTTCATAGTTGCATAGTACAGCAATTAACAACAATAATTACTATATATGATCATTTAGTAGTTCTTCTACTTACATTTTGTATCTTTTAAAAATAAAATTAATGTAGTAAAATTTTAAAAAAAATTTAAATTAGTAGAATATTGTTGAAAAATTAGTATTCCAATTTATACATTTGCATAACTTTTGTAACTCTGTCAAAACCTAATTAAAATAAAATATAGGGAGAAAAAAAAAATCTTATGTTTCTTCTTCTAAAAGCTTCAGTTTCTTTGCAGCTTTTGCATTAGTTTCAAAATCATTCTGATCAATTTTAAAGTTTCTAATAGTTATCATTACTGCTCTCTATTAGTTTCCAAAATTTTGCATATAAAAGTTCCTTAAATGTTAAGAATATTTTTATTTTCAGTTGAACCCTACAAAAGCACGCTCAATCCACAATGCTCTGCAATTCATCAAAAACCCAGTGAAAGCTTGTGAGCATGTTCATGATCTTTTACAACAAATAAATTTACTTATTAAAAAGAAAAAAGAAGATCCCAGGCTACAAGGTACGTCTTTTACTTCTGGCCAAATTGCAAAAACGCACGATTAGGTGACCCAATGAGCAACTTTCACGTTTTTTTTTTTGTTTTATTTTTAAATAAATGTAGAGAAAAAATCATGAAAAACAGTATCATTCTTTCAAAAATTTAAGCTCGGATAGATAGTTAAAAAAAATATTTAAGGTTCTGTCTACTTTGGATGCATGAAAAAAACGCTATTCTTATTAATTTTTTTTTAAGAATACTGTTAGTTTGTTAGGCTTAGCAAAAACATTCGTAAATTACAAAAAAAAAAAAAAAAAACGATTTTAACCAAATTTTTAGTGTGAAAATACCAAGTAAACAGGAGTCCTCAAAAAGTAGGTAGGGGTGCGCTTGTTGAAAAAATTGGATCAACAGCTCATCTGAAAAAAAACCTAATAATAATGGTTTTAGGTTTAGTATGACAATGGCTATATCTCGTACCTCTAATATTAATTTATATGCAAAAATAACAAAATAGTGGACAAAAAAAAATTAAATAACATGTTTTTTTTTGCATGATTTTTGCCAAAAAAATAGTAAAAATTAAAGTTTTGAAATAATTCTGGTACGGGATATAGCAATAAGTGTACAGAATATTTGGTTAATCTTTCATAAGGATCAGTTCAGTACTTTCTGATATTTTTTTTCTACAAGTGCGCACTTACCTACATTTTGAGGACTCCTGTTTACCTGGCATTTTCATACTAAAAAAATGGTTAAAATCAGTAATTTAATTTTTTTTTTTTTTTTTTTTTGTAATTTACGAATGTTTTTGTTAAGCCTAACAAGTTTTATATTTAATAAACCTAACAATATTGTTAAAAAAATTTAATAAAAATAGCCTTTTTTTCATGCATCCAAAGTAGACAGAGCCCTTAATGTTTACTTTAATCATTGGAATCTTAAAGAACTATAGCCAACCAAATGGTATAGTGGTTAGCGTGCTAGCTTCTAGACCGCGAGGCTGCGGGTTCGAGTCCCGTGTTAGGCATGGGTGTTTGTAAATGTATGTTGGCTTGTCTAATGACGAATGTTTCGGCGCATTATAGCCCTCGTGTTGCTGACTGCACCAGATAATCTGAAAACAACCAACCTTAAAGAACTATAACAACAATAATTCTTGATATCACTGCTTAAAGCATTTTTTTTTATCTAAAGCAGTTTGTGATATTGTTGTGGATGAAAAAATTAATTGTGGCTTCACTTACATTTTCATTCTTATATTGTTTTCATATCTTCTTTTGCAATTGGACGCCTCAATTATTTCTAGTACTTTAGGCTGTTAGAATACTCCAGTACTTCAGTCAAACTAGAAATAAACATTGGGGATGCTATTCTGTTAAATAAATTTTATAATTATTTCCTGTAAACTGTTCTGTATTTCTGAGTCTCACAATATCTCAATGGCTTGTAAGGAAGCCCTCATAATGCAAAATTTTCAATTTTGTAAGAAAAATTAATTTATTTTTTCTAATGTTAAAATAAAAATTATGGCACTCTTTTTCATATAAGTCTTTATAATTTCTAATATGAAAATGCAACTGTATAAATTTCTAATTATGACTGTCTTTTTCCTAACAATTAATGTGATCTGGTAATTTTAAAAGTTACTGGCTACATAGAAGAGAAGCAGCCAGTCACTTTCAAAGTAGCTGAATTTTAGGGTTTAGTAATAAATTTCCATTTTTTAATTATAACTATAAAACCTTTTTAACATTTAAAAATCTCACAACATTTACAAATTGTACAATTAAAAATATCTTTTGGGCCTCAATACTGCTAAAGATTTCACATTATGTAATTTCAAAAACTATTCATATGTGCTTTTATATTTTCTCTATTAGTTTTCATTAAAATTATTATTCTAGGTTGTTGTTGTTTTTTTAATATTTTTTTTTTTTTAATTTCCTGTAGAAGCTCCTTTATATCATGGTGAAACTTGGGATTTAATGCAAAGGAGATGGTCCAAATTAGAAAAAGACTTTAAACTTAAAACTGGTAAATTTGACATCAGCAAAGTGCCTGACATCTATGACTGTATTAAATATGATCTGCAGCACAATCATCACAATCTTCAGTTCCCACATGCAGAAGAGCTGTATGTGTATGCTAAAGCCTTAGCAGATATAGTTATTCCCCAGGTATGTTTCAACTTTGTAGTGATAATAATTATTAAGTTTATAAAAGTGGGTTTCGTTGTTGAAATACATAAATTTATTTTTGAGAATTTTACCTGTTTGCTTGAAAAAGTCTAATGAAATCCACTTATATATATAAGCTATAAAACTTAATCTTAATATTTTTACTTTGAGATTTTTTGAATTTTTATCAGTTGTTTAGGAGAAAAAAAAGTTTTTTATTGTAAAAAAGTCATTTATTTTATAACTCAAGTTTATTTAACTTTACTGGCATTATTTTATAGGAATATGGAATAAATCAACAGGAAAAACTGACAATTGGTTTAGGCATATGCACTCCTTTGCTAAAGAAACTTAGAGCAGATCTGCATCGCAATATTGATCCTGAAGAGGATACTGAAAATGTAAATAGACTTAACCCTATGTAAGTGTTAACACCATTTTTTAGTTTTGTGTTATTGTAAAGTTTAAGTGGTACAGTGTTTCTGGTTATTTTATTTGTTTTCACTTGAATTTTTTTAAATAAAATTTTCTTATGGTTTAAGTAAAATACAAGCTCATTAGCTTGTATTTTATTTAACTTTACTAAGCTTAACAAGCTTGAAATACAAAATACAAGCATACAATGTAAATTAATTGGTAATATCGTATTTTTAACTTTTAATGTTAGGCTATGCTACAACATATGATAGAAATTCATTCCTAATCTTTAAAAAATTAGGAACTGAAATAAGGGTTATAATATAAGGTCTGGGAATACTTATTGCTTTTAGAGATAATTTTATCAATATGAGTATAATGTGGTCTTTTACACACCTTCCTCAAACTACTGAATTTGAACCCTTACTACTTAGAAAGAATATTAACTGATATCTGGTGCCACTGTGTTTGAAATAAAAAGTTTGAATTATATGCAGTATCTTACCTTACACAAATATGGTAACTTAGCTTTAAAGTAGTTTTTTCTTTAAAAATTACGAAATTCTTTTATGCAACTGTTTGTTATATTTTTTTATAAATGCTGTAATAAAACAAAACTTTTATAAAACCAATGACCATGGATGAATAACATAAAAATTATCTGTAACAAGTGCTAAATGTTTATATTATGTATTATTTAAAATATATATATTTGTCCCACAAACAATATTAAAACTCTATAACTTAATATCTTATTGTAAGAATAAATTCTGTGTGCAAAATTATAAAGTATTAGTTTACTTTGATCCCTCATTCACTCTTCAATTACAAAATTATTTTATGCGATATGGCGAAATAGTAATATTTTTGTGACAACTAATTTCAAATAGGTCATTATTCAACACAGTAAAAGTTGCAGAACTGCTATTTTGCAATAAAACATACTGAATTTAATCCACTTTAGTTCTATATGCTCAATAAAGCTTTTAAGTACTGAATTAGTATTCAATTGCAGTTTTTTTATATATAATTTTTCATTTGTTTTGACTTTACAGTACAACCTTGATTAACCGACCTAATTCGGACCGAAAGTAGGTTGGAGAAGCGAAATTTCCGCATAATAAAAAGTAAATGATTTTCATGTATTGAATTCAGGACTTTTAATCTGTTTTATGATATAATTGTTGGAAATGAATTTTGTTGTCGTAATCTTGATAATCATTGTTTCGGGTCTTTATCCCTAAGTCTTTTTAAAAGCAATAGTTAAGTTTGATCTACATCTGATTATTGCTCTTACCATGTCAGTCCTTTTGAAAAATAGTCAAAAGCCTCGCCATTATTTAACTTTAGAGTAGGGGAAAAGATTCCAATTTTAAAAGGGACAAATGATTTATTACTCATTTGGGAGATTTTTTATGTCGTTTAAAGGATGGTCGGTTAACAGAGTTCCAGATAAAAGAAGGACGGTTAATCGAGATTCTACTGTATAGTTAAAAATAACTTTTGTTTTAGATACTCTCATGGTGTGTCAAGCCCTGAAAGGCATGTAAGGACCCGACTCTATTTCACTAGTGAAAGCCACATTCATTCTTTGTTGACAGTGCTGCGCTATGGGGGTTTGCTCGATGTAAGATAAAACTACTTTATCTTTTGATTATGCAATATTTTTTATCTATGTGTTTAAAACAGTGATTAAATTGAGTAAAAACTTTTATGTGGAATTGATGAATTTTTTTTTTCTTGTTTTTATTTTGAACACAATAGATCCTTATTTAAAAAAATTCATCAGAGTAGCCACAGAACCGGGAAAACCTGGAAATCAGTGAAATGTCAGGGAACTTTTTAAAATTTCATAAAAATCAGAGAAATTTTGTATTGTTTAAGGCACGTTCATCCATATTTTGGCGCTATTTACATGGAGATTTGTATTGGTAAGCCATTAGAAGTTTAATGTTATAGAATAATTTAAACTTTTCATTACCAGCAAAACTATTTTTTTAAAAATTGATTATTATTTCTTTAGCATACATGTTCTATTTGATCAGGGTGTTTAGACATCTGGAAAACCTTAGAAAATTGGGGAAATTTGAAAAAAAGTTTGCCCTAAAATCAGGGAATTTTTTAGAAATCTGTCAGGGAATTATCAGGGAACTTTTTTTCCTGAATTTTGTGGCCACCCTGTTCATGTTTTGTTAATTTATTGTTTTTAGAAATCATTAACTCTGACTTTTGAAATGTCTTACACCTTGAAAAAGATAAGTAATTTTATTTTTTACAAAATGCTTACTGGATATTTGAGATTGCAGGCATTTGTTGTTTGGGATGGAGAAAAGGGGGGGGGGGAGAGAGAGACAAGGAACCTTTACAATTACTTGGAAGTTACAAATGATCCATCGTCTCTCATAGGGATATAATTAAAAAAAATATTTTAGTATTTTATTCATTAAAATGTATTATCATGCTAACCCTACAAGGTCCATTACTGAAAATTTGAAAGTGGAAAATATAAAGTTATGTTTTAGATAAAATTTACTAAATTTGAAAGAATGATAAAAAACATTATTTTAACGATTTTTAAATGGTAGTACAGTCAAACTCTATTAACATGTAATTGCTTAGTATGAAATCCTGTTTAACGCGAAGTAAAAGCAGTTCTCTGTACTTAAAACTTAACTTAATTTATTCTTTTCACATGGAATTTGCTTAACACAAACAATTTCAGCCGCCGCATCGACTTCGTGTTAACAGGGTTTTGACTGTATATATGATATGGTAGTAGCATTTTTGATACCCATGAGCAATCAGATTAGGGTAAAGCTTTAAAGGCTAAGATGTGTTTTGCAAATTTATTTTGATTAAATTTAATATATATTAATTAATTAGCCATATATATTAATCAGTTTTGAATTTCGTATTAAAAATAGCACACAAAGTAGTGTTGCAGCTTTTCTTCTGCTTTTGCTTTACAGGGTTAAAATTCATATGATTTTAGAAATGCTAATTTTTTTTTCATCCTTCCTTTTAGTGGCCAGAACCCTGCTTTCTTTGCAGCTGTCTGCCTGAGGATACCCAAGACGAGCAATGGCGGAGAGCCATGGAGTACGTCAGTGCTGTATCAGAGCTTAACTATATGACACAAGTTGTGATTATGTTGTATGAAGACCCCACTAAGGTAAAGTGTTTGACTCAATGATGTTAGGAAATTGGGGTTCATACATCAAACTTAGAAAGTCTAAGCCATAAATAGTTATTAAAAGTTTTCATGAAAAGTTTTTGAAATAGAACTTGAGTAGAATTGTATTCAAATGAAGAGTAATCAAATAGTAACAGAGTGGCCACAGAACCGGGAAAACCTGGAAATCAGGGAGCTTTCTGATTCTGTAAAAAATCAGGGAAATGTCAGGGAACTTTTTTAAATTTCATGAAAATCAGGAAAATTTTGTATCGTGTAAGGCACGTTCATCCATATTTTGGCGCTATTTACATGGAGATTTGTAGTGGTAAGTCATTAGAAGTTTAATGCTAAGGAATAATTTAAACTTTTCATTACCAGCAAAACTATTTTTAAAAAAATTCCATATCTCTTTAGCATACATGTTCTATTTGATTAGGGTGTCTAGTTATCTGGAAAACCTAAGAAAAATTGGGAAATTTGGAAAAAAGTTTGCCCTAAAATCAGGGAATTTTTTAGAAATCTGTCAGGGAAATCAGGGAACTTTTTTTCCTGAATTTTGTGGCCACCCTGAGTAAGGTTTCTAGGTATTGACCTTCATATCAGAAGTCATTTCACAGAACAAACATAGACTTGAAGACTATACATATAACTACATTTTAGGCTATAGAATTGCTACAACCACTTCACACTACAAATAATATTAATGCAATATTATAATTTGTTGCTATAGAAGTTGGATTGTGTCGGTTCAATTAGCTAATATTTTTTTTTTAGTTATCACGGGTTCTCTTAATAGAGATTCGGCAAATTTATTTTCATATTGTTCATCATAAGTGTACTCTAAGTTATATAATTAGTCTGGAAAAGAAAGCTGTTTCAAATGTTATGAACCGATAGGTTTTCATAGAAAAAAAAGTATTTTTAAGGGCCCATTTTTTTTATTTACATTGACCGGAACTCATAAACTTTGATATGAAGCCCTAATCTATTTGATAACTACATTAATTATATTGTTATGTGGATGAGTTCGAAAGACTTGAAGCCAAAGCAGATCAAAACTTGCAGAAATTTATTCTAATATAACTCTTTACAGATTCTTTTACAAAACCTGAACTTCTCATTCTAGCAGACTCAATACAGCTCTTTACACAATAATAGAGCTGAAACAGCAGTTAAAAAAAAAACTTCACAACTGCTACAAATCGCCGCAAAAGACAATGCAATACAGTTCGCTTTAGAACTACTCTGAAAGCTCAATGAGAGACAGCTAACTCAGTATCTCAACTCAGTAATTTCAGTCAACTAACTAACTTAGTGACTCTTGACCGGGCTCATATAGAAAAGTCAATCCTTCGTGAATCTTCTAGAGATAGAAATTTGGAGGACTTTCCAAATCGTAGTCGAAAAGCCTTATACAAGTACATGAGGACCGAAAATGTCGCCAAGTTTGGCGACATTTGGCGATTTCTCTCCAAATTTGGCAACAAAAATTAGTTGCCAAACTGTCGCCAACTTGGCGAGATTGCCCTTACCATAATGTTAAATGGCCTTCTCTTTGTAAAACTCGCTTCCGAGCAATATCTCTGTAAAACTCGTTTTCAAGCATTAAGACACATATTGCAGGGAAGCCAAGTAAAGAACTCTTGCACTGCCTTATGCAAAGTGTACATAAATTTATCTTTTTACATAATTAATGCTTGGAAATATTTACAAATATACAGAAATTCGTAACAATATGTATTACATTAAGATCCACTTAAGTGTTTAAATGAGAGTCTTTTACTGCCTATTACCTTCTAGCTCCTTTTATAAGAGACTGTGTGTTTCAGGATATTTCTTCTGAAGAAAGGTTTCATGTGGAGCTCCATTTTAGTCCTGGTGTAGTATGCTGTGTTCAGAAGAATCTTCCTCCTGGACCTGGTTTCAGACCCCAGTCACGAAGTGGACCTGTATGTACTAGTTTCTTGGTTTTGTCTGTTACTACTGCCTTGCTTTATGAAAAAGGAGATACATAAGCTATTTTAGTGGACCACATGCTAAATCAACTATCCGTTTTAAAATCAAAATTAAGATAAATTTGCTCATACATTTCTCCCGTCAACCTTGTTAAAAAAAAACCTACTCTCAATAATGCATATTTAAAAGTCACTAATTGTTAAGAACCTGATTGGAAATTATTGTTATCATTATTTTTTCTTGTCTGAACTTTTTTGATGTTATAATTGAGCAAATAATTTATAAAGTACTGAATTCCCAAACTCTGAATTCCCTACTATTTTATAAATGACAATTCTTGCAAAAGAAATTCTTATAAAATAGTTGTAAAATGTTTATATTATCATTTATATTTTTATTAAAAGTAATAACATTATTATATTCCATCGATTGGATCACATTTTACAGATTTTCTACATTACCATTTCACTGTAGCATTTGATCAAGCATCAGAGCAGATTTCTGGGTTTTATCTAACATCTACTGTTGTATTAAAAAATTAGCACCTTGGCCTTCTTGTCAACCATGTTATTTTGAAAGATTAAGTTTGTTTGTCTGGTTTTGATTTTTTTCCTTTTTAAATTTTACATGATTCTGTTTTTAAAATTGTTTGTTTAAAATGCATGAAGTTTTTCACTTATCTATGTGCATCAATTTTTTTTATATGTATATACTATTTTATAAGTAGTGTATATACTTTTAAATTTTTAACTAAAAATCAATTTTTTTGCTGTGATGGCTTTTTATGCCTTAATAGTATTATTTGCTGTAGGTAAAATTGTACTGGAAATTTAAGTGTTTCGAAGCTTGTTTGGAAGAGTGCTTTTATATTCTTTCTATCAAGCTTAAAAACACTTAAATTTTTAGTTGAATTTTATCTAAATCCACTAATATTGTCAAGACGTAACCTTTAGTCATGCTTTTTCTAAAAAGACCTTTTTGAATTATATTAAAAAATTAAAATGGTCAAAATTAGATATTTTTAAGCTCTTTAAAAATAAATTATTTTATATAATATTGGATATTGTAAAAAAAATACACTTTTATAATAAAAAAAAAATTAGATTAATATTTTCAAAAACGATTTAAAATGTTTTTTGGTCTGTCTTCTATCTAAATTCAACTAGAGTTTTATAGTTTAAAATGTCGTATCTCAATTATTTTTTAGACTAAGGTCTGAATTTAGACTACTCATTACTTAATGAAATTTCCCTTAATCCTCCCTAATATAGAAGGAACGTCTGAACTGTCCTGTGATAATGATGAGTGGCGAGAAGCACACGCCAGTTTGCAGTTACGACTGCGAGAAGCATGCTCGCATTGACGAGGAGGAAGATGACGACCTCACTCTCGAGGAGGAGATGAACTTCCAGGATGTTGGGAGTGATCCAGTATGTGATCCGTCTTATTTCTGGCTCAGCACTAATGCTTCTACTTAAGGGGACTGAGCACTCTGATTGATCCTACTCTGATTGACATTTCAATCAGAGTAGGAACAATGTCTGGATAGGGATCAATTTGGAAATTTTTCTCAGGACGGCCTAGCAACCAAAAAAAAAAAAAACACTTTAAGTATTAGAGAAATTGACTATTCTGGTATTTTATCTTCCATTTACCAGAGATTTAAAAAAAAAAAAATAATAATTAAAGAATTTAAAATTTTCTTTGTTCTTAAATAAAAAAACTATATGGATTTTGTTGCCACTCTGTAGATTGGATTGATGTTTTAATCGGAGAAAATTTGGAAATTTTCAGGAAATTTGATTCTGAAAATATAAGGAGCCATCAGTGAATTTTTTAATGTGCCATTATCGAAGGAAATTTATGTTTTTGGTCACAAATAAAGCATTATAATTATCTTTAGCAATAATATAACCATAAAATCTGAGAGATCTAGCAAAATGCAAAGCTAATTATGATTCAAATTTTTTATCACTGTACTGAAAGCTATAAGTTTTAGTTAAAATGGTGAAAATTACTAATTTTCATTGTGACTTATCTTAGCATTGATATTTTTATTGTTGGTATAGCAATAGAAATATTAAACTTGGGAAATCTTTTAGAAGTCATATAAATCTTGAAAGAAAATATAAGCAATGTTTTATTTTCTGAATTTTGTCACTTTAATATTGTTTTTTATACTGATACAGTCGGTATATATTTTAAAAGCATTTTTATATTTTTTTAGAATTACATGAGTATGGGAGTTTTTCTATGCTAGCATTTGCTTTTACATGGCAGTTTTCTGGCTGACGCATGTTACATTTTGTCTCTTTTTATTTTATGTAATATGACTTGGTTGACAAAGTTATATGGAATAATAATTACTTTAACTAGGTCAGATATGCATTTATATCCACCAACGTATGAGACACAGACATTTCCCGTGTGTTGAGGGCTTATAAATTTATATTTGGCCTCGTTAAAATAATTATTTTTCGATATAACTTTGCTACCAACTAGAGTTATACAAAACAAAAAGATAACTGCTAGATTCATCATAACTTTAGACTTTTAATTGGGTTATGAGTAGAAAAAAGAGCCAAAATGTATCATGTGTACAGCAAAGAATTGCCCACATACAATCCACATGCATTTTCTTCGAGCTTATGTGTACTTTAGGATATAGCATGGTTGAACAAAATTCAACATATTACCTTATTAAAATTAATTTTATTGTGTCTTTTTAAAAAGAATTTTGAAAAAACTTATTTTGCATGTTGATTTATTATTATTAAATTAAACAAATATATTGAAAATTTTGTTTTAAGATGTGTCTGTTAATATGTAAAAAAATTTTATGCTAATGCCTTTTCTTTATTGGTAAAAAGTGTGAAAAGAACTGTTACTTGTTAACTTAAAAATTTTTGTAGAATATATTGTTTAAGTTAATTTAGTTATCGAATTTTTATTACTTCAAATTGCTTATTTTAAACCAATTTTGTTTGCAATTTTTGATTGTTAAACCTTGATTTGAATATGCATATTTTATTATTTAGGTGGTTATTTTGTAATATTGAATTAAAAAAGTATTATTTCTAATGATTTAGTGTTTAATATCTTATTTATATTTTAATTTTCAATATTATATTTTATCAGTGCAGAAGTAAATTGTTACTAATTTATGAATATTAATACACTAATTTAAAAAAATGCTTTTATTTATTGAAATTAATTCCTTTATGTATGGTTTTCTACATTATTGCTGCTATCTACTGCTTAAATTTTAATACAAAATTTGAGTTAACTCTGCAATTTACAAATTAAAAGTCAATCATCATTAACAGATCATTCAATCTTAAATTTATACAACAAACCGAATTAACTGTATTTGTATCTAATGAGCGTAACAAATATTTGTACAATAATGAACCTTTTTTCTACTTTGCTACTGTAAATAAAATGAGCTCGGGAAATATAATTATCACATTATTCTTAATTTTATTTCTACATTTCCATTTATTGTACTTATAATTCACAGCAGTTTCTTTCGAGAAAAGAAGAAAGAGGGGGATAAGCAAAAAATGCTCTTTACTGCTTTCTAACTTTCCAATTTGTTATTTTCATATATCCACTCAAGTATTTACCTTTATTTTAGGTTAAAGGTATTGATAAAGCTTTAATGTCAACAAAAAAAAGTAGCTCGAAATAAATTTTCTTTAGTTTTCAGTTTAAAATTTGACTTGTATTTATGCACTACTAAAGTTAATTTCTAATAAAGATAAATAGATAAGCTAAGATAAATAGATAAAAGATTTCCCATTAATTTTATTTTGTTTATGGCATTTTACTCTAGAACTTTTAGATGGGGAAACGGAAATACTGAATAGGTTTTTTTTCTGCCCTTTGAAATATTAAATACATTTTTGTATTTTGAAAAATACTATTTGGTATATTGGAATCCCAACAGCAAGTAAAGAAAGGTAATTTCAATATAAAATATTAATGTCTTTATAAATGTTAATTTCAGAAATTACTGAATAAATTGTGACAGGTTTTAACATTGATTTTCCCTTCCTTCTATAAATTGGTCGTAGGTTTCAAAATTTATAATGCAACTGGGTTCATTCTTCTTTATTCAGATTTAGATAGAAGTTTTATAATAAATATTCGAGTTTAGCTGTAGCAAGAGAAAGGTATCAGTCTTGGCTTTGTATGATTCGGAAAGAATTCATAAATATATAATGACTGCTGTGTATGGTACTGCTTGGCCAAAAGAAATAAAAAATTTGGAGAAGAAAAAAATTAAAATCTGCATTGGAAATAAACTGTTCGGTATTGTTAGAGTGTTGTATCTAAAAACCAAGATTCGATTTCTAACACTACAATTCAGAATTTTATCCAATAACAGTAACTACGATATGTACTTGAAATATATTTCTTTAATAAGAAATGGAAACTTGATTTCTTATTTTTATTAAATTGTAATTATTCTTTGATAAGCTCAGTTGTATAAATAAAATCTCTTTATTCAGTATTATCAGAAATTGCATCTTAAATTAATACATTTTTAGTTGACACATTTTAATATCAGTGAATATTTTTCTGTTATGTTCAATGTTAATTTACCTTTTGAATACAAATTTTGCTTTTACAAAAGTTATTTTTAACTTTGCTCTAAATTAAATAGTTGTTATTTAGTCTTGATGAAGATGTATTTATATTTAAGATATGAATAAATATTATGCTTTAAAATTATGATTAACTAATTATAAACACAGTACCAAAAATAGAATTTAATGAAAAATCCTACTGCAATTTCACTC
Organism: Linyphia triangularis; assembly: GCA_963978545.1. Lineage (NCBI taxonomy): Eukaryota > Metazoa > Arthropoda > Arachnida > Araneae > Linyphiidae > Linyphia > Linyphia triangularis. Next base: position 17,692,831 of record OZ021730.1, read on the forward strand.
TGTATTTTGCAATTATTGAAGCTTAAATGTGTGGTTTTCTTCTACTTATAAATCCATCACAAAGTTTTTAAAATAAAGTTTCAATAAAAAAATTCATGTATACTAATCCTTTTATATATATATATTCGGAGCTAAACATTCCAACTCCACAATGAAAGATCCATTTACTAGATCCATTTTAGTAGTCAATAAACTTGCTTTGTTCAGTATTTGATTTTTCTCTCTTTTGCTAGTATTCTCTCTTGCGTTTCTTTAATTAAAAATGTGTTGAGTGTAGTATAATGCAGCTCTCATCTTTTAAACCTAAATTACAAAATAAAAGAAAAATCTTATGCTGTTATTAGACTCTTTTAGCATGGTAATTAAATTTCAAAATGTTTTATTTTGTGCTATTAAATAGTTTTAATTATAAAGTTTAAAAAAAATTGTCTTCAAGAAAAAGTTTTTTTTTTTTTTTTTTTTTTTTTTTTTTGTGCAATAACCTACTTCAAATTTAAGTTATCAAACTGATTGTGATCAAATTAGTCACAGATGTTTTCAATGTTGACTAAGCTTGCTTATTTAAATATAAAACTGATCACAACAACGTTCCTCTTGTGCACATAGTGGCCACAGAACCTGGAAATGTCAGGGAACTTTCTGATTCTGGAAAAATTCAGGGAAATATCAGGGAGTTTTTAAAAAAATTGTAAAAATCAGAAAAAATTTCTATTGTTTTGAAGGTACCTTTCCTCGTTCATCTGTATTTTAGAGCCATTTTCCTGGAGAATTGTGGTTAGTTAGAAGTTTCATGTTACAGTATAATTTAAGGTAGTAGTCTGGTAACTTGGGTTCAAAAAATCGAAAAATTTTTTTTGCTTAATTTGAAAGTACAATGTCTTGAGAATATACTGTGAAAATTTCAGACAGAAATTCGAAATATTTCGGGAGTTATAACAAGTTTCCTAGAGCGCCTCGGAGTCCAACCTTTAAGGTCGACCGGCAGCTGCAACCGCTTGGACCCTTCTATTGTTTGCGCGCATTTTTTATACCTGGGTTGACTCTGTTATTCTATTATATATATTTATGTATATATAATATATATTTATTTTAAAGTATATTTAAGTTAAAATTCACAGTACTCTGTTAGTATTTGATCGTACGTTGACACGTAAGCATCTAAGATGGATAAGAAAGGAAAAAAACGTGGTACGAAAAGTCCTGGAGATCCAGGCATTAAGCGAAAATTTCACGGTAATAGATACACTGCTGAAAAAGATGTAACATTTGTGAGCAAGTCTGCTGAAAAATTAAAAAATGAGGAAGATATTGAAGTAGCCATTGATGAGAGCTTAACGTACGCTCTTTTAAACGTTTTTTTCTCAAAACATTGTTTTTCTGGTCGGCCCGGGTCCTAACTTTTTTTCTACTGAACCGATTGCTTTCAAATTTTAACAGGCTGTTCTACACACTTATAGTTCTCGTCGGTACTAACGAGAATTTTTTTTACCCCTAATTTTTTATTTTACAACCCTTTTCTTTGCTAAAATAAAAGGACTTTTTTTTTTCAATGTCCGCCATTTTGTTATTTACCCTTGAAATTTAACTTCAGTAGTTCCGACCAGAATGACATGTCTATAGATTAAGAATAATCAAGAATATTTGATTTCAGATAACATCAAGAGCCAAAATCACCCGGGCCACCCACGTGCATTTTTTTTAGGTTCCAACTTCGAGTGACAATAATAATAGTAATAAACTATTAAATTTTTTCAAATAAATTTTTTTTTATATTTTCAATATGTAAATAAAAACACTCTAAATATTCAAGATAATTCATTTTTATTTTCCTATAAAAAACCACCCTCCAAAGAAGTCATGAAAATAGGCATAAGTTACCAGACTACATACCTTAAACTTTTCAATACTGCCAATGCTATTTAAAATAAATGTCATATTTTCTCCTTTAGCATAGATGTTCAATTTGATCGACACATCTGAAAAAAATTGGGGAAATTTAAAAGTTTTCCGTAAAATCGGATTTTTTTTAGAAATCTGTCAGGGAGATCGGGGAACTTTTTTTCCTGAATTTTGTGGCCACCCTGTGTGCATGTTTAATTTTGACAAACTTAAACTGCAGTTTTCATTGAAAGTACTTAATTTAAAAATTTTAGTACTTAATATTTTTCAAATATTTTGTTCAAACCAATTTTCTAGTATAAAAGTCCCGAATTAACACTTCAGTAGACTTTTGGTATCAAAATTTTGACTCAAAAATCCAACTCTACCACGGAATAATTTAGATTTAATTAGGAGAATGTCCATTGTTTTTGCTGCAGAATTTCACTTAAATCTATGTTTAATTTATTACATTACTTTCAGATATGGCATTTTAAAATCACTATAGATTAGTTTTATTGTTTATATAAACTTGAGTTGACAAGATCAACCCTTTGACTTTCACCATTTAGAAAGGCTAACCTTTTTTCGATTCCTAAATCAGCTAGATATAATCAAGATAGTTTAATTTTACTAAATACCACTTTTTATCGTGTAGAAATTTTCTGGGGAATTAGAACATTGAAATATTTCCTCCTCTAATTTGTCTTTTTCAACCGTTTACAGAGTGGCCACAGAACCGGCAAAACCTGGAAATCAGGGAAATGTCGGGGAGTTTTCTGATTCTGGAAAATGTCGGAACTTTTTAAAATATAACTTTTTAAAATTTTATGAAAATCAGGGAAACTTTGTATTGTTTAAGGCACGTTCATCCATATTTTGGGGCTATTTACATGGAGATTTGTACTGGTAAGCCATTAGAAGTTTAATGTTACGGAATAATTTAAACTTTTCATTACCAGCAAAACTATTTTTTTAAAAATTGCATATTATCTCTTTAGCATACATGTTCTATTTGATCAGGGTGTCTAGACATCTGAAAAACCAAAGAAAATTGGGGAAATTTGAAAAAAAAAGTTTGTCCTAAAATGAGGGAAATTTTTAGAAATATGTCAGGGAATTATCAGGGAACTTTTTTTCCTGAATTTTGTGGCCACCCTAATTTAACAGTAGTAATGTAACTGTTTAGTTTTACCCATGTACAGTTTTTAAAATATTTGAATTGCATTTCAACATTCGAAATGTTTTGCAACATTTCAAATCTAGATTGGTGGTTAGTTGAAACAGTGAAAGCTTAGTATTTGAATATACAGCTTTGAAAAAGCATACCGATTTTTAGTGTTTTAGCTTTATGTAAATGTTTAACCTCTCTTTTACTCTTTAATGTTGGTTAATCAAGATCAGAATACTTTATTTTTTCTATATATATAAAGATGTTAATAATCTTTTAGAATACTTAGGTCTAGCCTGTGTGTTTGATTATATGTTTCATAATAGGACTCTCCTACTATTCTTGAAGACAGTGACTTAAAGGAAGAAAAGAAATTTATTCCTGGACGTAGTAAAGCTTCTGAACCTATACCAATTCAGAAAACAACAACTAAAGTGGCAACAAGTTAGTGTTCAATCGTTTGCTATGTTTAAACTACGTAACCCAAATATACAGGGTGGGCCAAAAGTTCTTGGCGTATTTCAAACATTAAGAAAGAATATCAATCTGTCTCTGCTCCATAGACCTAATTCTTTATTCTTCAGCCTCAATTTCTGCAGGAGTATTACTTTAAGGGGAGTTTAAGAACATCAAAAAATCAACTTTGAGATGATTATTGCAAAAAAACAATTTGAATCTGATGGTGCAAAAAGTTTTAATCTTTGCTAAATTAGAGGTAATTTAATACGTTGAGTGTCACGTCAGTCATCAGTGGCTTACACTGATTTTTCCGTTTAGGCCTCGTCAACCATCAGTGGCTGATAGTGTAAAATATAATATAAAACTAAAAAATTTAAATTGTTTTAAGTAATTACTGAAAATTTACTTCATGTTTATTTATTACAGGATTATATCGTAACACGTTGAGCGCCACATCAGCCATCGGTGGCTGACTCTGAACTTTCCGTTTAGGCCAGGTCAACCACCGTTGGCTGTCAGTATGCTGTTGTTTTTCCCTCTTCTATAATTTAACATAGTGCCTTTCTTAGTACTTTTTAAAGTGCAGGAAGTCTTAGTTTTTGAAGTACTATTGATATTTCATTAGATAATAGCTTCGCTCGCTGAAAAGTTCATAATAAGCACAGGCTTACTTCACTCGTTGAAAGGTTCATTGCTGTGCAAGCATGGGCTCGCTTAAAGATTCATTGCTGCGTAAACATAAACTCGCTTCATTCACTAAAAACTAATCGCTGCATAAACCCTTAATATCACAAGCCCCTCCCCTGTCAAGAAACATAACAAACCTCCCCGTTAATACAATCATACCACACTCCTTTGAGAATATTTTAACATGTGTTTGTGAAAAGTAAAATTAGAAGACCAAAACTACTTATGTCAAAATTTTCAGAGCTCTATGCCAATTAGAAGTCGCTTTTTGTGAAAATAATAATTAAAAGCAAATTAAAATTTTGACATTCTTTTTATCAAAAGTCCAATTAGAAGGCCAAAACTACTTATGTTGAAAATTTCAGCCCTATTAGAAATCGTTTTGTAAAATATTTATTAATTAATTTTAAAAAAAACTAATCAAAATTTTACGATTCTGTTTTTCAAATGTCCATTTAGAAGGCCAAGACTACTTATGTTGAAAATTTCAAAGCCTTAGCTCTATTAGAAATCGTTTTGTAAAATATGTATTAAGTAATTAAAAAAATTAAGTAATTAAAGAAAATAATTAAAACAAAAAATAATTAAAATTTTAACTTTCTATTTTTCAAAAGGTCAATTAAAAGGCTAAAACTACTTATGTTGAAAATTGCGGAACTATAGCCCTATTAGAAGTCTTTTTGTAAAAAAAATATTAATTAAGAAAATTAATTAACAAATAACTAATTAAAATTTCATTCTATTTTTCAAAAGTCCAATTAGAAGGCTAAAACTACTTATGTTGAAAATTGCAGAACTGTACATCTATTTGAAGTCGCTTTGTAAAAATTAAAAATATTAATTAAAAAAGAACTAATTAAAATTTTAACATTGTTTAACATATGTACAATTAGAAGGGCAAATCTACTTATGTTGACAATTGCAAAACTGTACCTCTATTTAAAGTCACTTTGTAAAAAAAATATTAATTAAAAATATTAGTTAAAAAAGAACTAATTAAAATTTTAACATTCTGTTTGACATATGTGCAATTAGAAGGCCAAAACTACTTATGTTGAAAATTTCAGAGCTCTATTCCTATTTTAAGTAATTTCTATAGATCCACAGACAGACAAATAGCTTGTTTTATTATTATAGATGTTATGTCTGTTATAAAATTTCATATCATTAAAGCAATATTCTTGCAGAAATTGAGGCTGAAAAAATATAGCATTTAGTCTATGGGACATGGGCAGTGTGATGTTCCGCCTTAATATAAAATCAACAAACCGGTAGATAATAAAATGGATTTTTGTACAGTTGTTTTCATTGACGAGTATTTTTTTTAAACATATAAAATAATATTTTAAATTTTATACAAAGGTAGACCTGTTGTTGATTTCTGACCATACAACATGTATTGTATCTGTTTTTATTGAATTTTTCCTCATATGTGGTATTAAGATTGATTATAATTTTTAATTCCAATTATATTGTTCTTGTTTTTGTGTTTTTAACATACAGCTTCACCTGAAACAAAGAAAATTCAAGAAAAACAGATTCAGGATATGCTAAATTGCTTGAAGTCTACATGAGTACCATCTGTGTGCGAAATATTAGCTTTTTTTTTTTATCTGTTGTAAAAAATATTTTGTGGCAAACATTTAAAAGCAGACCATACCAATTTCTTTGGCATTTTTTTTTTTTTTAAATCTTTTAAATTTACTTCCTAAGCTTTAATTTTAAATTAATAAAAAGAAAAAAAATTTCATTAAATATTTTAATTTTTGTATTACTTACATTATGATCTTTCGACTTGTCATGTATACATGATGTACCTTGCTTTAAACAGTGCCAACCTACTAACTGGTCAATATACACTGATTACTTTCAAACTGAGAATTGATCATAAGAGGCCAATGTTTTGAAATACTAACAGTATTGACATAGATTTCTTTTAACTCCTTCTGAAATCTTTTTGGAATATAAATAAATGTAAATTATTTTAGAGGTACAGAAAAATGGCAAATTAGTTAAATTATTTAACTAAAGAAATAAAGATATGTATAGCTAACAGAGAACCCATTTTTAACAAGATTTTTTATTATGTAAGAATTTTCATTCTGCATTAACACTTTACATTATACAAAAAATTAAGTATGGCTAATAAAGTATAGTTCATATAATCCATATCCAATTATTCTGCGGTAAGAGACTTTTAATTAAATCTTTGAAAAACAAAAATTGGCATAAAATCTTACTATTTACTTACTTACTTACTTAAACTTACACTTACTATTGGTAGAAAAGACTCTATAAATATACAATATAAGAATTCATCCAAATGAAATATATATTTTTTACAGCTTTTTTTCTTACAAATATTTTGAAACGCTGCATTGAAGTTTGTGGTTGTACTGAAGCATTGCCATTTTTTCAAATGTTCCACTGTTGGCAAGATATCCATTTAATAATACTCAATCTAAGTTATATCTGTATACCTAGAGTTGCAAGCATTTATTCTGCAAGGTTTTTTTTCTAGTTTTATAATTGATTAAAAATGCAAAAGAAAAAAAATATCATGTATAAAAGGTATCACTTTAGAAATCTGGTAAATGCTATGTTTATGTAGATTATGTGCACGTTTAAGAATGCCTATTTGACAAACTTGGATAATGATGTGTCCTCTTTTTCTAAACTATCAGTCTCCATGTATCTTATAAAGTATTATTTATCTAATCACATTAAATTTTTTCAAACTATTCAGATCTTTCTGAATTTAAAAAAAAGCATATTGACACAGTGTATGTTCCGATTTTATTAAAAAAATAGTAATGTCTTTCTTTAGTTTAAATAAAGATATATTTTCGTTTCTGATATAACGGAAAATGTTGGACTTCATCTATAAGTAAAAGATGCTTATCTATAAATCATTCCTTGTCATTTAGTTTTGAGCTACACTTGGTAGTCTAGATGTAGTGAATACCTTTATCTTTGTTCAGGATATTGCAAGATTCTATGTAGATAGACCCAAACTTGCAGCTCAAAGATGGAATGCTTGACTTGTTTGGAAGAGGTCTTTGGTTTAGTTCCCTGCTAGGGCAATCTGTTATATCCAGGGTTTCCACGGTCATTGAAAGTCATTAAAAGTGCTTAATATTTTTTAACTTGTTTTCAAGGCCTTGAAAGTGCTTGAAAATACTTAGAGGTGCTTAAGTCCTTGAAAATGCTTAGAGGTCCTTAAAAGTCCTTAATTTTTACAGATGTTGTCCAACTGCAAAATTCATAAAAATACAACTCGGACTTGCTATTCCCTTGTGACCGCCACTTATCTGCACCTTATAGGAATTTTCCGACATATTTGTATTACGCATCCACCAACTTGCAACTTTTTTGATAGAATATACTTCATTAAAAATTTTAATACAGACATGATGTCTGAAAACAAATTTTCATAGGTCCTTAAAAACCTTAATTAGGTCCTTAAAAGTCATTGATTTTCATTCTGTGATTTGAGTGGGAACCCTGTATATCTTATTTTAAAAATGAGTAGTCACCACGAGGATTGTAGCCCTTCGTCTCAAATTGATAGGGGAAGTTTTTCTGGTTTTTAAATTTTCAAAACACAAATGCAGGGCAGATATCTCTTGACAGACCTCCCAGAAGGCATTCTCCCTAAACACTCTAACTATTCTTAGATGTTCATGTTTTCCTTTAACAATGTTCCACAACTCTTTTGCTTGAAGGTATCAAAATCCAAACTCGTATAAAATTATGTATATGCCTAACATAACACAACAAAAACATGTATTAAAATACTTAACAAAAATTTTTAAAACTCATTATGTTTTAACTATGGCATAATGGCCATGTTGGACTTAATTGCTGGTTAAGGTAGTGAGGGTGAAAACAACATATGTACTTGGACTGATCTCCAATTTGTTGTATTGTTCTTCTTGTCTGTTGCTTTTTAAAGCTGAAATAAAAAAAATAAAAAACCTTCTCTAGGTCTGCCGCACAAACCTTGCGTTATCATGAAGAGTAATAGTGAGACTTCAAGGCCCAGGAGTCTTGATAGTGAAAGCAATAGCAAAAAGGTAGCAAAAACAGACAAAGGTAAATATTCAGTTAGTATTTACAACAGACAACTCTTAAAATGAATTTTTGAAGACTTGGTTAGATTTTCGAAGATGATTCATGATACTGAAATACTCAAATCATAGCAAGTTGCTATTTTGTTAAGATCAGTGTAACATTTCATTGGGGGTTGTTTAACAGAAACTATGGACAAAGTTTAGCTTCTTTCTAATGTTAAATTCAGTTATTCGATGGATTTATACTTAAATTTAATGGTATACTATTTTAAACTTCTATTGTAAATTAAATATTTTATCAAACAAGATATAGCATTGGTCTTTTAATTCACAATTGGTTTAGTAAAATAGGAGATTTTAAGAACGTTTTTTGCTTCCCCCCCCCCCCCCCCATATTCCATTTAAACTTTTATTATTTTAGTGTTAAGAAACTTTTTTTTGAACATAATGCTTATTTGAATAATTACATATTTGTAAAATATCTATTAAACTCTTCCCTTATTTTTAGTTAAAATAAAAAGATCAACAAGATGACCACAAGAGTTCGATTTTATGAAAAAATTCACTTGGGTTTTTTTTAACTCTGAACTGTTCATATGCATTTAAGAAAGACATATTCGGATATTTATAAAAATGATTTGAAATTCAAAAGTTAAGTTTACTATTATAACTTGTTAAGTAAAATGTTTCCAAAAGCAAAATGCATAAAATAACAATTGTTTTCTGTTTATTACTCTTTTAAACTTTATACCTACGGTGGCCTATTAGTTATAAATTTGATCTAACAAATGATATAGTTTTTTTATATATTACTGCTTGAGTAATAATATTTGTAAGTGAGATCAGCAAATTAGTAAAATAATTATGATGATTAATATTTTTTTTAGATAAAAAGATTTTGCAAAATTTTTGTTTTGTGTTTTTAAAAAAGGACATTTTAGCTGTCTATAATATGATTAAATATTGCATTATATGAAACCTAGTTCATCTTATTATACTTTTTGTCTTAATAATTTAGTCAATGTACAAATTAGTAATATGCATTCTCATCTAAGTAAACATAGCCAGTCTTTGTTAACATTTCTATTTGCTGTGCATTGCTTTTAGATTTATTTCTGTTATTTGCTTTTTATTTGTAGGTAGTCCTCATACTCAAAGTCTTGAAGATGTATCTGTTGAAAAAACAACTCAAGACCGAAGAGGTTTGTTTTAACATCTTAAGGTTGAATATTAATTTCATAAAATGTTTTCTTAACAATAAAAAAATATGAAGTTGATGTTTATCAGGCATTAACATTTGAAATTAACATCTAGGGTCCAATAAAAATTAAGTGCTGAAAAATTATATTCTTCTTATTAATCTTTTGTTTTTACTTTATTTACATTAGAAACACTTATTTTTGAAAAATATGTTATAGTTTGTTTATTACACTTCTGTTAAAGCTAATTAAACAATAAAATATTCAACTCCTCGATTTCTAAGATTGCGTTGTGCTTGTTATCCTTACCTTAAACCGCCTGTCGCATAGTGGTACCTATTAAAGTTAACCTGAAAACACAGTATGGAACAGTATATTGATGGGAGAGAAATTAAGACCAGCAAGAGACCTGAGAAATATTTATTGCAGGGGAAACAATTAAGTATTGGAATTACAGACAAAATCAAGGATTATTGGATAAACACGGGTCCAAAGTATTACCAGCTTAAGCGATAGCATGAAGATAGATGTCAAAACTACAAAAGACTTATATATATATATATAAAAGAAACTAAAATCTACCCTAAGGGTTTTTAACTTTTAATTAACCAAAAAAGCAGAACACCAGGACTTAGAATAGCATATCGATTGATAAGGGAATGAAATATTTGCCCTTCTACTTAAACCAAAAAGGGGGAAAAGAACTTGTAAAAAGAAACCGAAAACCATTCCCAAAATACCTGGGACCACATGGGGTATACTAGAGGACAGCAGGCAGCATAATAGACGTCTGGATGTATCTGATTGACATGGCGAGGGGTAGAGGATTGCAGTAGATCAGTCACATATGTTGAAGAATAACAAAGTCCTTGTGAATGGGACGAAAGATAATTCTTATGTAGATGTTGGACAGAGGAGGACTGACTCCTAGAGGTGGTAAGATGTGGACTAAACGGATCTTTCACTGGGTTCCAAGAGTCTTGTGGACTTGCAAAATCTGGCTGATGAGGTGAGGTATTTTCAGTTAGCGGAACCCTATGGTGGATCTTTTTCCAATACCTTTGGAACTGCTACTACGAAGGACGAGATGGATTAATTATAAGTATTGGCCACCGGCCATCTTTCTGGAATGGCGACGAAGGACGAGAGGTTATTATTATATGTATTGGCCACCGGCCATCTTTCTGGAACTGCGACGAAGGACGAGAGGTTATTATTATATGTATTGACCACCAACCATCTTTCTGGAACTGCGACAAAGGACGAGAGGTTATTATTATATGTTTTGGGACCGGCCATCTTTCTGGAACTGATATTATTAATGGGGAGTTCTAGAACTGAAGGGCCGAACTAGCGACAAATCAGCCTGAACTCACTGGACTCGTCAGGGACGCAGAAAACATATTCTTGAGACCGCCGCAGAAACGTCCAGGAATCACGCCGACCATGAGGAGGAATATTGAACTGTAGGCCACCGGCCGTCCTTGCTGAGCAGTATCTAGGAACGAGATGTCTTTATTTTCGGGAGGCCACCGGCCATCTTTCTAGTCTCCGCCCGAAATATCACCCAAGGTGCGCCATTTCTTCCATGGGGACACTAGATCAAAGCAACCATCAAAAACACAACTTCTCCGCTCTTGGTCTCGCCTCTCAATGATCACGGAAAGCAGCCCCGTACTCCTGTCCTAAACTTGCCTCCACCAATCAAAGGCTCTCTACCATGACGCGTTTCTCTGGCGAATTGAAAGGAGGGACCCCATTGGACAGAAGTTAAGCGTCCCTTTTCGAAATCTGAAACGACGCCGGGGAGAAATTCCTAATCCCGCAGCCGAAAACAGGGGCCCTATACGAAAATCCACATGCTATTCTGCGTTCCGATCTCCGGCTTTCTTAATAAAAAGGATTTATAAATAAAAAGGTGAATTAAATATCACCCACCTTTAATAGGGCATTAATTACCAAAAATGATTGACTAATTTTACACAAATAAATCCGGAAGAACATGACAAGGGAGAGAATGCTTCCATTATACAATAACAAAACCGTTGGGGAAGCTCAACCTTTTTTTTCAATCACAACAAATATAGAACGATTATTTTATCAAAGGAAAAAGTTCTAAAGGACTTTCTGAAATTATTGTATGAAAATGTAATTATAAAGATAACTTTAATGACTTTTGCAGGCTAATAATTTGTTCTGACAGTCAAATCCTGTTAACCCGAAATCGCTTAACATGAAATCCTGTTTAAAAGCAATTATCTGTACTTAAAACTTAACGTTAATTGATTCATTTAACACAAAATTCGGTTAATGCAAACAATTTCATTGGCCTCATTGTTTTCACGTTAACCGGGTTTGACAGTATTATACATTACTTTTGATTTAAAATGCATAAAACATCAGGATTATTTCCAATAATTGTCATGTTATTTACATAATCCACTTGAAATGTATCTTTTATTTATAAAATCCAACCTCACAAGTTTTTAAGAAGATGTAAGTTGTTGTATATGAATTTTAAGCTAAAAAAATCAAAATATTTCAAACCACATTTGCCAGATAGTTTTCTCTGTATAACCAGCATCATAAAATTCAAACCATCTTGATCACATCTATAGAAATGTGAGATCGTTGCATAATGTATAAAAAGTTTCTGCTTAAATTAAAAAAAAAAAAAAAATCTTAACATCTCGCATACAAGGGTGAAAATTTTCTGTGTTTATGACGCTTTTTTTCTGAAAAGTTCCGCTTTTTCTCAATGTTATCATATTTAGTGGAGGCTTTATCAGACTAAACTTGCCTAAGCCCTCCCATCATAAAAAATTTCTGGCTGCACACATAAGTACACAAATATATTGTTATTTAGCTTTTTTTGTTGTTCAAATGAACGCTACATATATTTTCCTTCTTTTTACATTTTCACTGATTTCACGCCTGTATATATGAGTTCTACAAATGCTTTTCTTGTATGTGTCTAAAGTGTATTTTTCAGTAATATCGGCTTTCCAATTGGCCTTATTTATTAAAAACCAGAACTTTTAAGAATATTTTATTTCCATTTGTTTTTAGAAAGCTTCCAACACAGACACTCTATACCAGGTCAATTAAGCTCCTATTTAAGAATGTGCAGTGCTGCAGATTTACCTAAAGTATTTGGTAATGTATATGTTTTTGTATTTACTGTGGTTTAATTGTAGTTTATTGTGTGGTAAATTTAAAATTAAAGCGACATACAAGAGTGTCGCATTGGCAACTCTTTGACTGCTTTATAATTGACCAACTTATTATTTCTTTTTCAAATTTACTGACTAAAACTACAAAAAAAAATATATATATATAGTTTGGGCATATTATTTTTGGAGTCGGTTCTTTTCTCCACTAATTGCTGTTTGGTAAGATGTATCTTTGCTTGCACTACCAGGATTTCTGATATGTTTGATTTGTGTGTATTCTTTGGATTGATTTTGTATTTCATTTTTGTGGGCTTAGTGGTTTTGGGAAATCGCTCTTTGCGATATTTGCTTACAATATCTTTCGGAAAAGTCCCTGTTTGAGACTCTGATATGATGAAATCCCTCTGATACATACTTCGTACGTTTATAAAAAACCTTGAAAAGTGCTTGAAAAAAAACTTTAATTTTCATTAAAAATATGGTTTTAGTGTTTTGAATTTTGTCTTATTTTCTAAAAGTTTATAGTCTCTTAAAAATGTATAGTTCATAAAATGAGCAAAATCCTTGGAATTTAGTTAAGCTAATCAACAACCTATAAAACAGAGTATTTGAACAATTATTAATAGCTTTTTCAAACAGCTCTGGATTTAATTTTTTTGGGGGTGAGGGGATTGAAGTAAAAAAAATTAAGTTTTCAGATTATGTAACTATAAAATATTTTTTGTACTTACACTTGATTTGGACATTTGCTGTTTTTCAATAATTTTTTTGGAAATTTTTCCAATGTATTTGAGTTGGTAGCACATCCTTGAAAAGTCCTTGAATTTTTGTATCCTTCAAGTGTATGAACCATATGATAATATTGGTCAGTGTCTTCTTTTTTTTAAATATTTTTTATTTTCATTTTTCAATCTGATATCTAGTTGTAAAATCTTGCATTTTGTGCAAATGTATGTTTGTACTGTTTTCATTCCATGTTTTTTCCGTGTGCTTCTTTTGTTAATAATTTAGTAATTTAGTTTTTTTTTCTCCTTACTATAGGTTAATTTGGGTGAGCTGTTTCAGTTAACTTTGATAATGCATATTTTGTGTTTCACTTAAAGCTCAAGCCTCTGAATATCTTTTAAACTTATATACAAGTCAAGTTGCTCTTGTAATCTGTAATGCTCTTATCTTTCATTAAAATAGTTTTACTAATTTGACTACTTTTGTTATTTTAAGTAATTGTAAGTTCTTTTTCTTGTAGGTTCAACTAACAGTTTATTTAGTACAGCTGTCATCAGTGGTTCATCCAGTGCACCAGAGCTTAAAAATGCTGTCCCACCTTCTTCAACAGGTTACTATTTAATTTAAGATATTTTCTTCTTTGTCATCATTGCAAAAGCAAGTGTATCTGTCTAGTAGGTTTTTATAATATTGTAAGAACCTGTTTCTTTTGTCCATAGAAAGTGTTAATTATTATCAGAATATAATCTTGTTTTATAATCAATTTATTGCATTAATTACAATCAATTTGTAGCATTCTATTTAGAAACTGTATTTCCATGTTTTTAGGTCTTGGGATTGTGGTATTGTATATTAAATGTTCTAATGTTGATCAAGTTGAAATTTGGGCTTCAATTAACTCAGAAATAACATAATATTAAACAGCAATATTTTATAATGCGATACATATGCATATTTTATAATGATCTGTTGATACGTACATTCTCCAAACAAAAGCTTTAATTATGAGAACCTCGAATAACATACCCAGGGGTGGCATTTGCCCTAAAATTCCTGATATTCATTACATTTTTGTTTCTCCCTAAAATGGTACTCCAATTTTTCGCTAATTCTTAAAAAAAAAAATTCAAAAACCCAAAATTCCCCAATTTTAATCCAGAAACCACAAAAAAATTCTGATATTCTCCCAGATGAGAAAAAAATTCTTAAATTTTAATTCTTAAATTTTAGTTATTAAAATTCTAACAATTGACAAACTATTTTAAATTGTAGCTAAACTCATGGTAGTTTAAGTGTTCAAGTTGAAGCAATATTCTTTTTAAAATGCTTTGAATGTTGCTTAAAAATTAAAGTGGATTTAAATTTTCATTTTTGTCAAAATAGTATAATTATTGAATATATTATAACTGTTGTTTTGGTAAAAAGTTGTTTGACGCTCAATTTTTTTTAATATTGGTAGTTTTTCCTGTATTGTAACAAACTTCAGAAAGAATATATGTTAAGAGTATGCCAGGTTTTAAAGAAATATTAATAAATACTTGGGGACTCCGCCCCCTGCTCGCTAACTCTTGCCAACCCCCTGGATTGCTATGCAGCCCCTTTGGTCGCAGGCTTACTTTAAAGTGAGGCATTTAAAATATACCCTAGCAAAAAGCTACTTCAGCTATATAATCAAGAAAATCCTTGAAAAGTGATATTTTGCCATGAAATTGAAATATGCCTCTTGGAGACTTTTTAAAAATTAGCTATTTGACGTCGAATGTGACAACTCGTTGACTTGGTATTCCAGCAACCCTAGTGACCGTTTGGATTTGGCAACATGACGTATTTATGCCATTTTGAATTTGAGGACACTGTCTTTTGACATCATTTTCAATTGGCAATATTTTTTAAAAGTCGCTAAGAGCCACCGTACGGTAAATCATAACCTAAATGAATATATTATTATTATTATTTTTTTTTTTTTTTTTTTAAATTCTGGTTTATCCGGAATGCCTCAGTTATTCAATGTACTGTGAATTTGTAGCATAGAAACCTTAGTATTCTTAATTTAAATTCCGTGTTCGGTTTTTATCAGCAAATATCCGGAAAACGTTCGCTTATAAACACGTTGTAGTTATTTGCAGAATCTAAACAAATATAGCTTGTTTTAATATTATAAGAAAGAAAGTTTGGTTGGTTGGTTGAAGTTTAACGTCGCAAGGGCAACACGCGGGCCATTACTGCGCTCAAAAGAAAGTTTTGTAGTCGAAATTCTATAAACCACACTCCTCAGCCACAGCATCCTGAATATGCTCACGGCGTAGTGGCCTTCAAATTGCTTTTGTGCAAGTACATCTCAAATCAACCAACCATCCGAAACATGCTCCTACAGATAATTTTTCCAAAAAGTCTGGTTTATCCAGAATTCTAATCCAAAAGAAATGTACACATCTTGCATTTATTTATTCTTGTATCATCCTAAATATTAAATCAATACGTTTTAAATAGGCAATAATTCGTATTTGTAATAATAAAAAAAAATATAGGGAATCCAAATTGTTGACTGTTGCCAGTTGTATTAGTCAAATTTCAAAAGATATATTGTGATTGGATGGATTGCTGAATTTGGAAATTCGTGCATAAAGTACATTTAAAAAATTTGTGATTGGATGTTTGAAGTCGTTGCCATTCTGCTCACAGAAATGCAGCTCACAGAGAATTATATATAGATTTTGGAATCATCCCTAAAATGTTTCTAAAGTTTTTGGAACTATCCCTAAATTTCTTACCTAAATTTTTTAGATTACGCACTGTGCCTCATATTTCTTGATGTTGAACGTATTTCGTAGTGTCCAGTTGCAATTAGACTTATTCAAGTTGACATCTTTTCTGCCCCCAATCCAGATGGCTATTGCAATGTCCCTACCATCCGTCCCTTGGAGACTCTTCACAATTCCTTATCTTTGAAGCAGCTGGACAGCTTCCTGGAGAGAGTGACCAGCTCCTCCTTCCGTATGTCACTGCAGTCCATGTGCAAGCTGCCCAACTCTTCCTCGGCCTCATCCGGAAACTCGTCCGGCTCCCAGCCTTCGGCACTGCCGATTGTGTCACCCTCTAACAGTAAGTCATTGTCTATAGAATCAAACTTCCAGGCCAGTTTTTACACTTTTGGGTTAACTTAATGTAAATCAGGGGTATATGCAGAAGGAAATTTGGGTCTGTGTAGGAAATATTCACAAAATTCCATTTCCGAAAAACGTATCCTTCACAAAATTCTATTACTAACAAATGAACCCTTCATAAAGTTCAATGTAAAAAAATCTGCATCGATAATTGAGGTAATATAATCTTCTAGGAGTAGAAGGATATCATTATAAGTGCCTATCAACATTAAAAAAAATTCAAATTGTTTTTATTATTGCATGCAAGTTTCACAAAAATATATATATTTGGAAATTTTCATATAATTAATTTTTTTCCACAAATTCATTTTTTTTCCTTCATAAAAATAGGACCATGTAAAAAAAAAACCTGGGTAAACCCCTGTAAATGAAAAGTAATGAATTTTTAATGCAAGATTTCTTCTAAATTACACTTTTTCAAATGGTGGATTGCGAAGCAAACTTCTGTGGGTACCAAAAGTTATTAACGAGTTTTTATATTGCAAAAGAAAATTACCAGAATTGCCATAAAGTGTAAAATAAATCTTAACATTCTGTTGGCCACTGCTGATCGTTTCAAGAAAAATTTAGTTTTAAAGTTTAAAACTTGATTTCATGATTTGGCTGAGTGTTGGAGTTATATTATACAGTGCAATTAATAACCCTAAAAACTTAAAATAAATGTGCAGTTTTCTTAATATTATAACTCAGATTAAGTTACATATATTTAATAGATAAGTTGAAAACAATTTAAAACTCTGTGTTGCACATGAAAAGTTAGTTGTAGGAAACAACTTTTTGAAAGTATGTGTAACAACTTTAAAAAGTTTTGGGTATATTAAGTTATGTAAATCATCATGAAACTTTTGTATTTTAAAATTATATGGAAAACAAAAGAAATATATAATTTACCTCTTAAAATCAGAAACCATATCTCTTTTAAAGTAGATACTTTTGACTTTCCTTAAGGCAATGAACTATTTGGTGAATTCTGAAGACATGCCTTATCCTACAAGAGTTATCTAAAACTTATCTGTTCTGGGTAGCTTAGTCCAATTCTTCATTGCACTCTTATCTATAAACTACTTGTATTTTATTTGTGTTTTCATTTACATGTACTTTAGTTCATATGTTAGCTTTACAATAAATGCAATCTATACATGTGCTAAATTGCATTGAGGTATGTCTGTTAAAAAAAAAAGAGATAGACATGAAGTGGCAATTCAATATTTTATCTTGTTCATGTGTCAAGGAATAGTGTCTGATTTTTTTAGATCTGATAAAGTATGCTATAATAAACTTGATAAAACTGTAAATTACTACTGAGTTTTGTTATTCAAAAAATAACTTGTTTGGAAAGGTATAAAAAAATTTTATGTACATAACATTACAACTAGTTGGCCTCGCATTTAAAAAAAATTCTCTTGAAAAAGTTAAATTTTCTTTATTATTATTGAAAAAAAAGCCCAAGCTGAGAATAAACTTTTGGCTTTAAATTTTAAAAAGTCTGTCCCTAGTAATTTTTTTATTGGTGGTACATATTTTTAAAGCAATTGGAAAATAATTGGCTGTTTAGTTCAAATATTTTCTTGTATTGTTTCTAAAATGCATACTCTAATATTAAAATATTTCTATTTGTTAAGAAATATTAAGATATATTCCATAAACAAAACAAACAAGTCACTTATACCTTGACATAACCTTAAAAAAAATCTTCTATTATTATGAAAATTGATTAAAAATTGTTTTAATATGTGGGAAAGTCACAGCAAATTAAAGACTTGAAATTTGTTTAAATTTAATTGCTCAAATTAAAATATTAATGCATTTGGATTTATTAGAATTAGTTTACAACCACTGAGTCCCAAATCAAACAGTTATAATTATCCAAATTTTTACCATAAATTCAACTTGGCTATTTATCTTGTTTAAATAATTTTGATAGAATAAGAAAAAATAGAGTTCACAAAGTCCTTAAAAACTTCTTATTTTTGGTTGGTCTTTATAAAAAGGCTCTTATAGTCCTTATTTTTCATTATGAGGCCTTAATTTTCAATTTTCTTTTCTTTGAACTCTTAAGCTATTCCAAATTTGATTTCCTTTCCATAAGTTTGAACCCCCCTTTTATTGGTGGAGCAGTTTTATCTTCCAAATTATTTGGTGTAGCCTTATTTTCAGGAAGACTTCTGTTTACTTCAAGTGTAGATGAACTTTTGTTACACACTAAAAAAAGTTGCCCGAGATATAAATAAAATTCTATTTAAATATTATTTTATTCTTGTAATGTAATGTTTTAAATTTATATATTAAAAAACTGCAAATTTTTGTTGTTATATATAAATGTATAAGGTCCTTAAAAATTAAAAAAGGTAATTAAAAAATTTTAAAAACTTCTTACTTTTCAAAAGCTGCATGAATCCTGAAGATGAAGCTAGATTAAGAAGGTTAGGAAGCTAAATATATATACATTCAAAGGAGAAGAGGGAAATTTGATTTAGTAATTTAAATTTATCAAACAAAATGAAGTTTTTTAGCATACAATACTGGTGACATGACAAGATCATGAATACGAGTTTAATAAATTGTGTTTTAATTTAGTGAAATGGAGACATGGTATAAGTCTATGGAAACACCAATTTCAGGTATTCTGACTGAAATTTCAGCACTTTGAATGTAGCTTAAAAATTAGAAAACTAGGTTTAATTAGATTCAGCTGTTTGTCAATTCAATATAATTCGTTTAACATGTTTGTCTTCTAAATTGTTTTAAAATTTGTTTTTTGCTATTTTTGTCCACTTTTGCTTGAAATTTGGCTATGTTTTGCTAGGGAGTTGTACCATATCTTCAATAGAGACAATTCTTTTAGTTTAGATTTATTAATAAATTGAACAATCAGCCATACCACATTGTAAGCGCCTACAAAAGTAAATGGTTGAAAAATCAAAAATACTGCACCTGCAATGTGGAGTTTTGGAATGGTATTAAATGTAGAGATTGAGGTAAAGACTAATCTTGATGGACCAAGGGTGTTTTTGGTTACGTTTTTGTGCTTGTATCCAAGTTTTGTTACAGAGATAATCCAGGAAAAGAACTCCCTCAATAATCTCTTCCATTTGCAGGTATTCTGTGGAGTGGCCCCCCTTCCTTTGTGTCAAGCAGTGGCCCTTCCTCTCCTAATTCCTCCACTTTGGACATCTGGGCTCGATGGCGAGCCATGACAGACGTCGACTCGGTGCTGGAATTCTCTGGAAGCCGCAGCAGTCTGAGCAACCCACCCTCACCCCACGATCCACGATATTACAACAACAGCCTTTAAACAATTACATACAATCGATCATTTGGAATGATGTTTATGTTGGACTGCTAGGCATTGAAGTTGTTCATTGAACAAACTGACTGACAAACATTTTTGACCATCCCGCAAGAGTTCTATATAGAGTAGAAACCACAGACTCTGTAGTCAATCACCATGACCAGCAATAAGTGGGAAAATAAGGGAGCAAGGCACCTTTCGCATTACTTCTGAATTCAAAACTGAACTTGCTTCCATTTCGTCTGAAGAAAAAACACCCTAGTCAAGTTCGTGTACATGTACAGTTTGCTGTTTCTACCAGCCAATAACAAAGAGTCTGTGATTTTTAAATACCTTAAGAGCGCAACACGTTATTGGTTTGGTGAAATGAATCTGTTTTCATTTTACAAAAAAAAAATTTTTTGATTCTCAGAAGGCATGTTCATAGGTTGCTTTGATTTGCCACCTTAAATTACCTTATGATGGGGAATATCACTTGTTGCCTATCATGATTCTGTTTTTTATAGAACTCTGTGGATTGCTAAATGATAGTGTATTAGTTGCTGCAAATCGTAGATATTGGAGATATATCAGTGAACTTATTTAGGTTGTACAGCAACAGAGAAAAATTAGAAAACATAACATCAGAGATTTTGTGAAAATTACCAATGCACAAATATACATTTTTAAGTACTTCTTTAAAAAGGTTCAACAATTTTAAAGGCTCTGGTGAAAGCTTGTCGGTTTTTTAATTTCAGTTTGTGCTATATGTATGAAAATCAAGTGGTATTGTGTTAAAAAATTGTAGTAATAGTGAATGGTCAGGGAAATTTTAGTCTTCTAGGTATCTTGATTTTAGATTTTTTTTTCAGGTTATCTAGAGATTTTTTAATGTTTAGATTCATAATTATCAGGAAGTTTTTTTTAAGAAAAATTCCGAACCTTTTCTCAACTATTTATGTTATAGCTCTTTCTCCTCGTATTAATTACTATGTTTTGCAACATAGGAGCCTATATCAAAACCTATAAGGGCCAATACACAAACCCAATTAGTAAGAAAGCATTACAGTAGTTATATTTTACTCTGTGAATGGTTTGGTGATTCAGCTGTGTAATAATTTTAACGGAACTTTGTTTCTACACGTTTGAACAGTCAAATTTATTAAACAAGTGGCGTAGCACTGATTTGAAACAGTTGTGAAAATTTCAGTGGAATTGTAGAATATTTTTACTGTACTATAAGAAATGGTTTAGAAAAATGTCCAGAATCCTTGAATGATAAACTGTATGAAAAATATGCAACAAAGATATTTAAAATTTGTACAGTATAATTTATTTTTTTTACATACAACTAAAGAATGTTAATTCGTTGCATTTTCCTATTTATGTTAAAAAGCTAGTGAATAAAAGTTTTTTTTTTTTTTTTTTTTTTTTAAATTTTGAAGAAAGGTTGGCTTTTGTTCAATAACAGTCCAACACTAAATCCTTACATTTAAGGTCTTTTTACTCACTGCATTTCTCTGCTTATGTTATGTAATAATGAAAAATTGAGTACATTTAGTTTTTGAATCTCACCTGATAACTATGTGTTCATTTTTTCCGCTATGAAAAATATTACTTTAATTTCTCTGTTTTAATATAGAATTTTACTTTGTAAATTGAACGTTGCTTTTTTTATTTTGTTATAGATTTTTTTACGTCTAGAGATGTTAAGTGTATAGTTTTAAATGTGTTCTTATTGTTTTCATACTATTATTTCAGTATTTTTTAATGTGACTTATAAGTTAGAATTGTGACTTAGTTATTAATTGTTTGAAAGCTTGTTAAAGTACTATAACTATATTAAATCAGAAACATGCATGAAAATTTATGAAAAATCCTTAAAAATAATTTTTTTTCTTAAAGTAGTGATATTTAAATTTGAAATTCAAGCTTGGGGAGCTTTCATTGCTAATCAAAAAAGAAAATAATAATTTTAACAAGTAAAAACATTGAAAAAAAGCTGTAGGTATTTTTGAGTCAAATTTTGACTTTTGACATAATTTTTACTCATGATTATTCAGTCTCACTAAATTGAATTTTATTACTTAAATTGGCAATGCTTTGCACAACTGAGGAAAATGAATATTTTTTGTATTTTTTAGTGTTATCCAACGAATATATTTGAGCAGTGCAATTATTTTTTTATCTTTATACTTTCAGTTAATAAAAAATTGAGTTTGTGACAAAGCAAAAGTCACGTGACGAAAAAAACGTAACATAGTTACGCATAGATTCCTTCAAAAATCCGAGGAGGAACCTGGTCTAAAACAGGTTTTAGACTGGTTCATCATCTGCGCGTTGAAGTCACACGCAAAAGTAGCTTTTTCCCGCCAAATCCCAAAGTGAAAAACTAAATATTTTTTTAACTATCTATCCGAGTTAAAATTTTTGAAAGAATGGTATTGTTTTGCATGATTTTTTCTCTACTTTTATTTAAAAATAAAACCAAAAATTTTTTAATTTCCTCATTGCTTATAAAGCCACAGCTTTTCATTATCAGTATATGTTAAATGAGGTTATATTGTAAACGTTTTATATAATGCCTACTTAAAACTACTTACAAATAATAAAGTTAATGAAATTACTGATCTCAAACGCTACAATGTTCAAATTCCCTAAATGAAACCCTGTATTTAGTAGATTTAGTTCTGTACTGAGAATATTTTTTTTTAAAGTTAGTTTAAATTGCATAACAATAGAATAGTACTAATGAATGTGACTATGAAATAGAATATTTATTTTATGATAACCAAGTATTTTGTCTGACTTAGATGTGAATATACAATGCACTATTTTTAATAAAAAATGATTAAAAAAAATTTCCTGTGTTAGTTTTAATCATCAATGAAATTTGGTTGAAACATTCACGTCACAAAACAATAACCATCATCAACTTTTAAAGCTGAGATAACATATCATGATTTCATATTTCAACTCTGGTAGTAACCTCATGCGAGAAATTTGTTTTGCTAGCAAAGAAGTATTAAAAAAGATATTTCATTTTTTTGGGGGGAGGGGGCATTATGAGAGCAATACTCATTTGCTACTTATGCCCTAAGAAGTTTAAAATAGGTGTAGTATTATAAGTATATAAATCTCCTACTTCCCATATATCCTGGATATTGAAATGTGTTGTCTTTTGAGTTGTAAATAGAAATGGTTAGCTGTAAAAATTTTATATAGTAACTACTTATATTAAAAGGAATAACATATTCCATATATGTTATAGCTAATGTGATTCTTTAGGATATTATGCATAATAATAATTTATCATGCATGGTATCCAAATTAAACATATTACCTCTAACATATATATACAGCGATGAATTTGAAATTTGTCAGATTCTTAGTTTGTTTGCAGCAGGATGAAGTTATTCATAAATACCCAATGTGAATTGTACATGGAAATTCGTAGTAGTAATTGCTAAATTAGACATTATAAAAACCTTCAGAGGTTTCAACAAAATGCAGTTTTTGCCATGGGCATCATCAGGTAAGGACACTTGTACCCCCTCCCTCCATGATTTTTGAATATTACTGAAAAGTGCATAAATTATGCTACTTTAAAAAAAAATGTAAAATAGTCTTTAAATTATTCATTTAAACAAAAAATTATTATATAACTTTTAATTATATCAGTTTAGGGAATCCAATTTGCATATTTCAAAAATCAAGGTTTGAACACAAGCTATTGCTGCATTGCACCCCAAAGCATATTCTATAGACATCCCCCCCCCCCCCTGGCCTGTAGGAAACATTGAAACCAATCACTTTTATTAGGATCATTATAAATATTAATTTATACTAAAATGGCAGCCTGTCTTTAATTTTACCGTCAAGTTTCATTAGTTCTTAAAAGGTAAGTTTGAAATTTTTGCCATCACTACTATCTACAAAATTGTAACCAATATATTCAACAGTAGTGTTTGACTTAATGAATAAGTGTGTAATGAAATTCGATTTTTTGCATTTCATTGAAAATTTACCTGCTCTTTGTACTTTCCAAGGTTTCCAGTTTGCAATTGTTTTTAACAAACTTCAAGTCTCATTATTTAATGACAAAATTTCATTATAAGTTTCGCCAAGTAATTCAATGTTAACGCAACTATCAAAACTATTTTGTTTTAATATTGCTATACTCTATAAAGTTTCATCAGTGTAGTTATAAAGAGGATTTCTTCTTGTGTGGGGGAGGAGAGACGATCATCGCCTGATATGATATTTGCATATAGCCGTCCATTTATTGTGCTCATATAGATGCAATAAACTACTAAACTGATATTTTTCTATTAAAACTGATTATTTTTTTCGTATTAAATAGATTGTCTTATACTTAGTGTATAATATTAAAAAGAATGCTCGAAATTTTTTTAACTCTTTCACTATCTCACTAGCACTCATGTTCGATAGAAATCGATTAATTTAAACACAGAACACGATTTACATGAAAAGGGTTCGGGATTAACTCCCAGACTCTGTACCACCTCGAAATCGGCTTTCAAAACGATTTCTGCTTAACACGAACGCGATTTTCAAGGATGTCAATTTACAGGTTTTTAACCCATACTTCTCCAAATGAAAATCTAGATATGTTCTCCTTGCTTGCTTAATTGACCCTATCTTTGCCCTTCAAAATCCCATTCCAAATTACCACTGGTTAATTCTCTGCTGTACACAGCGGACAAATTCGGCTCTATTTTCTACTCATAAACAAATTAGAATTCAAAAGTTATAATGAATCTAGTAGTTATGTTTTTGTTTTATATAATTCTGGCTGGTGGAAAAGTTATATGGAAAAATAATTATTTTAACTAGGTTAAATATACATTTATAAGCCACTGATGCAATTGTCAAGGACGGATGTCCCGTGCGTCGGAAGATATAAATGCATATTTGACCTAGTCAAAGTAACTATTTTTCTATATAACTTTGTAGCTAAGTAATATTATATAAAATAAAAACATAACTACTACATTCATCTTTATTTTCTAATTTTTATCTCCTTATCTGTTACGTGTAGAAAAAAAAAAAGAGCAAAGTATCCCGTGCGTCAACCAGAGAATATTGCTATGGTACGATCAAGTCTTACAAGTAAATTATTTAGCCTTATTATTATTATTAAAAAAAATAAGTGTATTTGTTCATTAATCGTTATGTGTTTTCATATAATTGGAAGAGGAGAAATATTTGACAAGAAATGGGCACAAGAAACTGTGCTTGTTGCTTTTCTTACCATAGTTTTGTAGTTTACAAGTGTAGATAGTTCATAGTTGGCGTGAAGTTGTGCAATGTGTATGAGAATTTGATCTGCAATCATGTAATGTAGTGTCATATAAATCTGACCCCTGGAATTCATCCACTTTTACTGAAGATTATTGGTGTGAGGGGGAAATCTAGTGTGTGTTGATGGATATTGCCAAGTGCGGGTTACCGGGCCTTTTCTAAGTGTGTTGCAAATAATTGAACTTGCCTGCTCAGCTATAAAGTTGTGGATTGAGAATAAAGAAGTAGATCTCAAACAAGAACTTTTTCATTTTCTTACTTGACTTTAGATGAAGTGACAAACAGGGGCGTACTGGGACATAAAATCGGTCCGGTGATTTTTGATCTATTCCGGCCCAAATTTTCAATACAATCATTAATGAAATTTTAATAATTATTTTTTATTATAATATGTTCCAATAATTATTTTTTATTATAATATATTCCAATAACTATTTTAATAATTATTTTTCTATTTAAAAATTAATTTATTTTAATAATTAAATATTTTAAATAATTAAATATTTTAAATAATTAAATATTTTAAATAATTAAATATTTTAAATAATTAATATATTTTATTTATTATTTAAGTACTTATATTTAATAATCAATTTAAATAACTAAATAGTTTTATTTATTCATTATTTGTAATAATTAAACTGTTTTAATAATTGAATTGTTTTAATAATGATTATTCAAACAATTCAATTATTAAAATTGATCGAATTTTTTCTGTCTTTACTATTTATACCTTCTTTAGGTGAAATTGATTTTCATAAACCATTAATATATTTTACCTTAAAAGTTACTAATATAAACCTTAGTGCATCTATTTTTTAAATACAACATAATCTATTAAATTAAAGTAATGTTATATATTAAATAAATTTTTAATATGAATAAAAACTAAAGTAGTAATTCCTTAATTGTAAATTGATCTGGTGGGAGTGATTAGCATTTGAATGTAAAAGCGTAAACTAGCTTTCAATGGGCGACGAACGGGATTTGATCCGAGGACCATGATGTCTCGGAACAGATATTTTACCTCTCTGCAAAAGAGTACTCCAGTGCACAGAAGTTTTATCTGTTATTTGATGTCGCCACAAATGCATTGAGCTTTTTAAAAAACGTTTAGAAAGGGAATCAATTATATTAAAAATTAAAATTAAAAAAACTTTTTTTTAAAGTTCTGTACTTACAGACACTGACTAGCCCGTTGATTGCACCAGACAGCCCTATGGCCCGTACGCCCCTGACCACTTGCTTGAGTTCATCCGATGGTTTACATTAACTCGCATACACTCTAAGTACTCTCCTTTTTGTTGTTAATCATCTGGAGTGTGAAAGGGGATTGGGTTTGCGAGCTGCCAAGTCATTGGCCTGATTTAATTGCTGCAAAAATATCAAGATATAACTTATCTGTGCTCAGTACTTTCATCTCAGCTTGAGGAATTGAACATTCAACACGTAAAAAATCGGTCGAGGGAAAGTTTTCACAGTTTTTTAATTTTTGATCTATGAAAAATTTTGATCTCACTGAAAGATGTTGGTCCTGTTGTAGTATATACTATCTACGTGTTTAAATAGGCATCTGAAAGGTAGTTCAGTGGAGTATAGGAAGCATATATCCCAATGTAGTGGTCTTCCAAAGTGCAATTACATCAGTCCGATTATTTCCAACCAGTAATAATTTCAGTCCCAATCTCCCAATCACAGCCACGTGCGCTATGATCCAATGAATAAGCAAGTAAGTTTATCAAAGGAAGAGAAGGCACCACGAGAAAGCCCACCGAGATTGAAACCCGTCAAAACACAGTTTTTATCAATGTTTCAAAGGCTATGGCAAACGATTATTATTGAATAATTACTAATTTGATTTTTTTTTTTTTTTTTTTTTTTTTCTTTCCAAGTTCCATCTACTTTATTTTTCATTCCACGCAATTCAAAGTAATGTACGTCGATAATTTAGTGATTGGTATATTCTACAAATTGGTGGATAAAAGGTATTTTTTGTATTTATTCAAAACTTTGAAGTGAATGCTTGAAGTAAATAAAACATTTTTAACAAAAATATGTATAAAATAACGTTTAGTATCTATTTGAGAGAAAAATCATTTTTTTAACAGAAAATGTAATTTTGAATATTTTTAATTATTAATATATGTTTTAAAAATGTATAGAATAGTGTTCTCCTGTGTTATATCACCCTTTCACTACTCATTGCAAACTATTGCCTTTCAAATAAATAACGTTTAGAAATTTTAAAAAATTGAAGAAAAATAGTTATTTTTTGTATATTTTCCAAACTTTGAGGTGAATGCGCGATCGGAAAATGTTATTATTTATTTATTTATTTATTTATTTATTTATTTATTTATTTATTTATTTATTTATTTATTTATTTATTTATTTATTTATTTATTTATTTATTTATTTATTTATTTATTTATTTATTTATTTATTTATTTATTTATTTATTTATTTATTTATTTATTTTACTGTTTTTCTTATCAAGATGTGTATCAACTTTTTTCACCTCATGCGTTTCAAAAATAAAGAAAAAGTTTCGAACCACCCTAATGTATATACAGGGTGATCCAAATTTAACAGAAGGTGTTTAGACCTTTTCTGTAGGGAAAACTACTTGGTCAATTTCACCCAAATTTCGTACATATGCTCTCCTGAGTATGCGGTTTTGATTTCTGAAAGAAAATTATAGCTCGTATTTCATCCGCTAGTGGAGAAAACGGCGCTACGGAGCAGTCAATAACAATTAACAAAAACTAATCTTCGAAAAAGGATCTTGCTTTTTGAAAAGACCCAAACATTCACCGTTAAACCCGGATGAGGTCGCAAACCAACTCGTGTTCAGGAACTTGAAGAAGTTGCAACTGCAGTAGTAGCGCAAGGAGCAACAAGTGCTCATGGTAGCAGTAGTAAACGTGTGATATCAGGAGAATTGGGCATGCCATGTACGACAGTTTGGAGAGTTATGAAAAATGTCCTGAAGTTTTATCCGTATAAGATAGTGCACACTCTGCAATTGCTTTCTGGTGATAATGACCCTCCGAAAACATTTGCTTTGACGTTCATTGCTCGGTTGACTGTGGATGATGAATGGCCTTGGCGGATACTGTAGATTGATGAGGCCCATTTCCACTTAAATAGCGCTGTAAACACACGTAACTGCCGTGTTTGGTCTGATACAAATCCCTACGTTCATCAACAAATACCGTTGCATGCTCCAAAAGGGACAGTGTAGTGTGGCTTCACCTTATTTTTCATCATTGGTCCTTACTTCTTTAAAGAAAACACGTTGCTCGGGGCCAATGGCATATTCTGTTACTGGCTCTTGGTATGCATTTATGCTCCGAAACTTTGGCAGTCCTTCGCTTCAACAGAGAAATTGTCTTTTGACACCACAACCTTCATGCAAGATTATGCATCCCCGCACATCGCGTTGCCTGTTCAAGCGTTACTACGTAAAAAACTTTTCGGATGACAGAGTGATTAGCAGATAATTTTCAACATCTTATTCACCGCGATCTAAACACTTGTGACTTTTGAATGTGGGGCTATTTAAAGAGCTGTGTTTAAAAAGGCAATGTTCCAAACTTAATTGACTTAAAAGACAGAATTTCGCAGCATGTGTCCCTCCTCCAAGCGAATGAGTTACGTTTTGTCGTGGAATGTGTTGCATCGAAAGCAATTTCTAGAGGAAAATGACGGAGGACATATCGAGCCATATCTGTAGCGTCCCAGATGTGATATCAATAAAGTTATTGCACAGATATTTTTTTAGTCATAAAGTACCTATTGTCCTACGGTATAATGAAATTTGTAGTTAATCTCATGTGATTGCAATGAAGGTTATTGGATGTTAACACACTTTTTGTTGTTGATATTAATAAAATTTCCTCTCCGCAGCAACATTTCCTTCCCTAATGGCTGAAATACGAACTGATATTTTACTTTCAGGAATCAAAACCGCATATTTAGGAGAGCATGTGTACGAAATTTGGGTGAAATTGACCAAATACTTCCAAGTAATTTTCCCTACAGAAACACCTTCTGTTTAATTTGGATCACCCTGTATATATATGATATACTTAACTTTGGAGGAACTTTCTTTTAAGTTCTATTTCTATTCGTGTTTCGTATAAAGATAAGCTATTTTTTAAAAAAAAGATTTAGAGATCTCTATAATTTTATTTCATAAAAATATGTATATTTAGAAATACTATTTAAATATAAAGAAATTATTTCACTTAATCTCTTTACTTCCAAGAAAGAAAAAAAAAAAAGTCAGTCTCAGAATATAAACTAAAATAGCAATGCATTTTGAACTCCTCAAATTGCAGTGTAGCCTCAGCATTGATTGGTCATCTTGGTGTGAAATTTCACTAAAATTGAAGATTTTCGTTTATGAATCCCGAGGCAAAATCATCTTAATTTTGTTCCTTCTCACTTACGGTATTGAATCGCCATCATACGTGAGTATGCAAAGGAAATCCCCACAAAAATCCAAAACCGCCCAAATAAAATTTACTTGCTTACGAGTTCCCCAAAATAGTAGAAATTTAAATGACTTCCGTAAATAAATTTTTAGCTAAATATTATATTTTCAGAATATTTATATGTGCAGGGTTTATGTTAAGACTGTCGAGTGTTTGGCTACCTTAGGCAGGTAGTGTTTTTCTATACTGAAAATATAATATTGGTATTATGCGTTATTTTTTTGTATTTATAGTATAGTATAACTGTGCAAAATAAAGAGTGGTAGTCTTAGAAGTATATTATATTGGAAAAATTAGGTATAAATAACAAGCATTCAAAGAGATTTGTTGAAGCCCTTGGCAAAATTTTACTTTATTGCCAATGTAAAACAAAACAAACACAATTTTGTCGAAAATGCAGAATAGATTCAGACCATGTGTGCAGAGTAGTGTACATATATAAGGCATTCTTCTTTGATGCTAAATCAATGGGCTCTCAATAAAAACAACATAGGGTGTCCCAAAAGTCCCAGACACAATTTCAATTTCAATAACAAAAAAACTATTTGACGTTAGTACGAAAGAGTGGTTTGCAGTAGAATACTTTTTTCTATGAAAAGATGTTTTTTTAAGCAAGTAAAACAAATATTTTCAAATGTAGCACATAGATGGCGCTGTACCTTTAAAACCACGAAAAATTCATCATAAACTCAAAACAATTCTATGCATGGTTGACATTATATTCAAATGCTGATATCTCGACATCTCATCTTTTTCATCGGATTCAGACGTCCGCTGGCTTAGAGACCAGACGTGTTGATCTTCTGCTCCCGTAGCTGATTCTCTGTTCCTGTGCATTACCCAAGCAGCCGCTAGCTTAGAGACTAGCTGCTTGGTTTTTTGCAATGATGCCTATGAAGAAGACGTTTAAAAGCCAGAATGGCTTTTTCGGCGATGTGCGGCTTGCCACAGCTCCAGCTGCGTAGCTGATGTACCTGTACCTGTTT
This sequence comes from Linyphia triangularis, assembly GCA_963978545.1. NCBI lineage: Eukaryota > Metazoa > Arthropoda > Arachnida > Araneae > Linyphiidae > Linyphia > Linyphia triangularis. The sequence continues at coordinate 17,723,442 of OZ021730.1, forward strand.
TCCTTGACCTGCCGCCTAACCACGTCCCAGACTTTGGTAAGATCAATCGCATCAACATGACTGACTGCACTGATCCTAAATTCCAAATCTTTTCATTTCCAAACACTGCAAAGGGGAAAACTTCACTCAAAGCCATGACCCGGTCACTGCTCGACCTAGGCTGTGAAGTTTTCGCCCGTTTCTCAAACGGTAAATTCACCGTCACCCCTCACAATGCTGTTGAGGAAACCCACATCATTAAATTCTTGAAGGAAAATCCCAGCCACTTCACTCAACCTGCACCCAAGGAGCCTAGAAATTCTTTCAAGGTAGACATCAGAGGCTTGCCTATTGATACTACCACTACTGAAATCATGGAATGGCTGAAATTCTCCAAACCAGATTATCCCCCACTTCAATAAACCAAATGAAGAACCGTATTGGAACCCTGATTCCACTCTTCATTACTGAGTTCTCATCCACACTTTCAAAACCCGACATTCTTTCATGGCAAAGTTTAGGGTTCCTTAAAATTAAGATGGAAGCTCTAATAGGAAAGAAACCTAGCCCAGTTAAACAATGCTTTAATTGCCCAACGGTGGAATGGCCACCTTTCCCTAACTTGTCCTTATCCCACCAGATATCGCCACTGCTCCGAAAAGCATCCCAGTCGGGATTGTCCCATTAAGGGCGGTGCGCGGCATTGCGTTAATTGCAAAGGTGATCACGTATCATCTTCGCACCTTTGTTCTTTCTATATAGATAAACTTAAATTAATCCGGCCTAGTGGTTCCGGTGTCAAGAGGGCGATCCCTGCCACAAAGCCAAATCTCATTCCCAGAGTTGTTACATTGAACTCTACTAAACGCACATATGCAAGTGTTGCTACTCAAAGCTTGTTCCACATCAGTCTCGACATCTCACAACGCATTATCTGTACATGTGAATGAACGTTTCGTGTGTATTGAACAAACAGGCACAACATGCGAATATGGGGATCATGTATAGAAATTTCCGCGATAGTTAAAAAATTAATGCGTGGAACACTTCCAACCTTAATTAAGAATTCCATTCTTAAGACTCAATCCTTCTGTTTTTTTTTTGTTTTTTTTGTCAAACTATTTAGAGGACAGAGATTATTCTTCCTTTGAAGCTGACATTAAAGTGCTGAAGCCGTGAATATCACGTTTGCAATCCAGTATACTCTGTAACCAATGCCAGCCATTGCTTGGCTAGAACTAAAGCACCGTTTGTATGTTTAGAGCTACGATATATTGTGCACTTTGAAATATGATAGTGGAAATCAGGGTCGCCGACAAGAGGGGGCCAAACAGTACACATTATAAAAGCCCGCCTTGCCAAGAAAGGCCCACGATTTCTTGTTAACATAATCTTGAATAAAAAAAATTTACTAACAATTTTTTAAATTTATAGGATCTATATGACGAAACAAAAAGACAAAAGTTGCTGAAAATAATTATGCAGACGACCCCTAAAATCAGTCTTTTTTTTTTTTTTTTTTTTTTAATTTGAGATTGAGAAAAGCACTGCGTATGCTTCTCACACTTGCCCCTCTCAAAACAACACTATCAAATATCTGTATCATGGCCTATTCTAACGGGTAGTCGTGGATTATTTCGGCAGTCGTAAATCCAAATTGGGCAATCGTAAAGTCAAAATTGGGCAGTCGCAAAAAATACAAAGCCAAATAAAATAAAGAAAAACTAGAGATGTGGAACATCGCATAGCTTCCAATTACACTATAATACTTACATGGATTTGTGTCATTTACCGTTTTTATATTTTCATCCTTCATTTAGCAAAAGTGGACAATTTGGCGATATCTTTTGCAATAATTCTTATATGGGTCTTTAAAAAAAAAACTTAAAAAAAAAAACTCTGCCAAAAAGAAGATTTTGCAGATATACTTTTCGACAATACTTTTCGATTTATATTATCCCTTCTTATTAATGAAACTACTGGGGAGAGAAGAAAAACTATCGTTGATGAGGTATGCTCAAAGAAAGAGAACTCTGTGTTAAAGGCATTTGTTTTTCAACTTTTTAAGCCATTAAAGCATTTTTAAGGGAATTTCAGAGGTGGTGAAGTTTAAAACACCTTAAGAGGCATTATCACAGAGATTTTGAACAAAATCTTTAGAGCCGTTTTATAGCAATTACTGAAAAATATGATTTTTTCGATGGCAGCTACTTTATACGCGAAAACCTTTTTGACGAAAACCTTAATGGTAGGTCCCTGTACCATCACCACCGATCAAACGGTATAGTGGTTAGCGTGCTAGCTTCTAGACCGCGAGGTTGCGCGTTCGAGTCCCGTGTTAGGCATGGGTGTTTGTAAATGTATGTTGGCTTGTCTAATGACGAATGTTTCGGCGCATTATAGCCCTCGTGTTGCTGACGGCGCCAGATAATCTGAAAAGAACCAACCTGTACCATCACCAACCCGCACACCAAATTTGAACATAGTTGGTCAGTTTGTTCGGGAGTTATGCTGACCACAGACACATATTTTTTCTAGATCACTTTTCGATTTTTTTTCAAATCGATTCAAAATGGATTATTTTTTTTAACCGAATACTATGCTTTCATTTCCCTATGTATACATATGGGTAATTGAAAGTAGTAATTGCTCATTCTTATTTTGTAACAATAGTGGTTGTGGTACTACTTTCAAATATTTTACATTGAAATCATATTTTTGGAAGACAAATAACAAGGCATTTTCTCCTGAGTCACCGCGTACATTTAAATGCACATCGGATTTTGGGCACATAATTTTTCTTTGCCTGAAATAGACGAATTCAGTCCTACAGCTGATAATAGTTCCACCGATTGTGAAGTGGAGTCTGTAAAGAAACGGCAAAAACCAGTTCCTCTGCCAGTAGAGGCGTCACGAAAAGTTGGCGCGAAGCACATGCCAGTAATGGACTTTTTCCTCGCGTTGTTGGATGTCTGGATGTTCTGCGCGAACATTTTTTTTTTTTTTTTTGCACTAACTGTAAAGTATTTTTATGTATCACGTCCTCAAACGAAATTGTTTTATTGCCTTTCATGATTAAATTTCCCATCTGAACAATTAAATTTAAATTTTTTGCAAGCTTAAAGAGATAGTCATTTTTTTTTGTCCCATCTTTATAGTTGAAACCCAATAACTTTAAAAGTACATTATATGAACCCAAAAGAATAATATACATAAAAATTAGCTTGAAATCATGTTTCAAACAGTTGTGGGTCTCTTGAGGATATGCCTAAAATCAAAGCTGAGAGATGTTAAAATCTAAACTCCATGCCAGGACAAGCCGATCCTGTCCAAGCTTAAAACATTACTGACTAGAAAGATTTTAAAGAAAGCACACCGGATGTTATCTTTTTTTCCCCTGACCTTGCAATAGGTGGTGGATAGGGAATGGTATCTGAGTTCAGTGTCAGCTGATCAGTTACCTCTACAAGCCGAAACCTTGGGATATCTAGTCTCATCCACTTCAACAGTCGAGCGCAAAAACCCCTTTTCCCCTTTGTCAATAAATCTTCATTTCGGCTGTTTGCGATCAACTTTTGTTCCACTGTGCTGTGTTTTATGTCCTCCTTCTTGGGAGATGAACACTGTATTTTTAGGGGGCGGGTGACAACAGTTGTAAAATAAAAACAACAATGAATAGTTGACAAGAGGGAAGAAGGTGGATGACAGCTATTGCCTTGTGAGTGTAAATAATCTTTTAATGTTTGGTATCAAAGACATTGAATTTGTATTCACGATTGTGTTTTCTTTTGCGACTTCACAATCAAAGGTATTTATAATTCTTTCATAAGAAAAATTATATAGAAGTATATACAGAGTCTAAAACAATTAAGAATACACTTCGTTTTTTGAGCACATTAGCATTATTTTTGCCACTACCACGGATTGGCGCTGTCCTAGTAGAAAATTTATCTCGTAGATTGGTCGTCTCGAAGTCAGCCATTGTCAAAGCCTTATTCCCCCTTGAATCGAGTTTAACCTTGCCTGAGTATGCGGTTTTGATTTCTAGAAGAAAATTTTAGTTTGTATTTCGGCCGCTAGGTAAGAAATGGCGCTGCGGAACAGGCAATAACAAATAAAATAACTAATCTTCTAAAAACAATCTTGCATTTTGAACAGACCGGAACGTTCGACGTTAAACCCCGACGAGGTCGCAAACCAACTCGTGTTCAGGAACTTGAAGAAGTTGTAACTGCAGTAGTAGCGCAGGGAGCAGCAAGTGCTCATGGTAGCAGTAGTAAACGTGTGATATCACGAGAATTGGGCATGCCATGTGCGACAGTGTGGAGAGTTATGAGAAATGTCCTGAAGTTTTATCCGTAAAAGATAGCGCACACTTAGCAATTGCTTTCTGATGATAATGACGCTCGGAAAACATTTGCTTTGATGTTCATTGCTCTGTTGACTGTGGACGATGAATGACCTTGGCTGATATTGTAGAGTGATGAGGCCCACTTCTACTTAAATAGCGCTGTAACGACACGAAACTGCCGTATTTGGTCTGATACAAATCCCTACGTTCATCAACAAATACTGTTGCATGCCCCAAAAGTGACAGTGTGGTGTGGCTTCACATAATTTTTCATCATTTGTCCTTACTTCTTTAAAGAAAACATGCGATCGGAGCCAATGACACGTTCTATTACTGGCTCTAGGTATGCATTTATGCTCCGGAACTTTGACATTCCTTTGCTTCAACAGAGAAATTGTCTTGACACCACTATCTTCATGCAAGATTATGCACCCCCGCACATCGCGTTGTCTGTTCAAGAGTTATTACGGAAAAAACCTTTAGGATAATAGAATGATTAGCAGATCATTTTCAACATCTTGGCCACCTCGGTCACCAGATCTAAACACTTGGGACTTTTGGCTGTGGGTATATTTAAAGAGCTGTGTTTATAAAGGCAATGTTCCGAACTTAGCTGTCTTAAAAGACAGAATTTCACAGCATGTATCCCACCTCCAAGCGAATGAGTTACGTTTTGTTGTGGAATGTGTTGTGCATCGAAAGCAATTTCTAGAGGAAAGTGACGGAGGATATATCGAGCCATATCTGCAATGTTCCACATGTGATATCAATAAAGTTATTGCACAGATATTTTTTTAGTCATACAGTACCTATTGTCTAACGGTATTAATGTAATTTGTGGTTAATTTCATATGATTGCACAGATATTTTTATTTAGTCATACCTATTGTCCTACGGTATACTGAAATTTGTAGTTAATGTCATGTGATTGCAATGAAGGTTATTGCATGTAAACACACTTTTGTGTTATTGATATTAATACATTTCCCTTTCCGCAGCACCATTTCGTTCCCTAGTGGCCGAAATATGAACTGATATTTTTCTTTCAGGAATCAAAACCGTATACTCAGGAGGACATGTGTACGAAATTTAGGTGAAATTGACCAAGTAGTTTCAAGTAGTTTTCCCTACAGAGAGGTCTAAACATGGATCACCCTGTATATATATAATATACTTAACTTTGGAGGAACTTTCTTTTGAGTTACATTTCTATTCGTGTTTCATTTAAAGATAAGCTATTTTTTTAAAAAGATTTTGAGTTCTCTATAATTTTATTTCATGAAAATATGTGTACTTAGAAGCACTATTTAAATATAAAGAAACAGTTATGTTTATAAAGTTGAATTATTACTGTAAGGTTTCCGAATAATGCGGTTGCATTTGTTTATTATGCTAGATACCAGCCACGGGATAACAAATGGCTTTAATAATTTTGTAAACGTTGTTGCACGAGAGAGTATTTTAATTTTTAAAAAAAGTAATGAAATGTATTTAGATTGTATCGTATTTTAGTTTTCGAAAATTAAAGTAAAGTGGCGGTTCGTTGAGAACTGGATGTGGTTTCTTGAAACTTTTTTTTTTTCCTAACATAAGCAAAAGGCAGCGACTGACATTTGTGCGGGGACACCGATTTCTATAAAAGGGGAGAAATGTTTGCGATTAAAGGAAGCAAGAAAGAAGATTTAAGGCGGGTGTTGGAAGAAATGGGTGAAACACCAAATGCTACCGCGAAAGTAGTGGACTTGCGGAAGCATATTGTTACGAATTTTTCCGCTGAGGCTATGATGGTACAGTTTTCACGGTATAAAAATATTTATTCTCTCTTCAGAAAACTCACAAAATTTATTCACAGGCAACAGTTTAATTACTCTCAAGCTTCAACACAAGCTTCAACAAAAATAACTTCGAATTCAGCGAAATACACAAGCTCACTCCAATAGGTAAACAAAGCGATCAGCTTTCAACGAAGTCCGAAGTCCATCTGAAAACTTTCCCGTTCTCCAGTCTTTTATATACAAGCGCGTGAGACATTCTCGAAATTTCCAGCCAATTCATAGAAAAGAAATATCTTGAAACTTCTCGATTGCTTTAGGTGTTGCCACCTTTTTCTAACTTGTATAATCGCTATTAATTAATAAATAAAATAAGATAAAAATAAATTACAATAGAATTTTGAAATAATGCGTCACTATTTACAATATATACAGACAATTTGTGCAACATTTCCCCCTTCTTAAAGACTGCACGTCCCGGGCAGTGAAGTCCTTAAGAGGAAAGGCAATTCAATCACTTCTACTATAATATGGGGCTAGTCTATTGTTATGTACAACTCTAGGTTTACAGGAAGGTGTCCGTTGAATTCTCACCACGACGTCGTTGATCTTCTTAAGGACCCCTACGGCCCTTCCCAGTTCGTCTGGAGCTTAGGGGAGAGTCCTTTCCGACGTTTAGGGTTCCCTAACCACACCTTGTCACCTTCCTGGAATGAACGATCCATGGCCTTGGCATAGTATCGGATCTTCATGCGCTCCGTCATGATGTTGTTTCTCTCTCTGGCGAACTGATGTACGGCTTCCAAACGTGCCTGCAGATCATCTTGATACTGGACAGACGAGGAAGGAGTGTCCGGTGGTTGTCCAAAGAGGAGGTTGCTGGGGAGCCTAAGGTCTCTTCCAAACATCGTTAGAGATGGAGAAAATCCGGTGGTCTCGTGAGTTGCACTCCCGTATGCCAACAGAAGCGGTGAAAGTTTCTGATCCCCATCTTGCTGGTTATATGATTTTGAGATTGCGTCCGAATCATCCGCGGGTGCAGCTGATAGATCCCGGGACCTCCGTTCGATGCTTGTAACAGGAGTACGGATGTCGATTCCCTCTTCACTAACTTTGTCCATTTCCACATGAACCACTTCCTTGGAGGGTTTCATCAATGTCACTTTCTTCGGTTCTCTTTCCGAGGCTGGTGAGGTACTTTTCATAGATGTGGACTCTTCAGCATTCTCTATGACATTGTCTTCATGAGCTACAATCTGACATACGCACAGCTCTTTCATGTCTAGATCGTGCAAAGGAACTTCGCCTCTCCATGTTTGCAGCTTGCTTTTCTCAAAATTCAGCGTAATTCCATTTTTCTTCAAAAAGTCTAGTCCGAGAATGCACGGATCTACAATTTCGGCAACATAAACGGTATGCTTGTAGGTGTTAAATCCAAGGGCAATGTCCACTTGCAATTTCCCATGAACAGAGATATTACCACCAGACACAGTTTGTAGAGAAACAGAGGGCGCTGTGTAGAGGAGTCGGCTGTTCAGGCGACGAGCCACGTCCGTCTTTACGATCGTTACGTTCGCTCCCGAATCGACGATTAGACTATTGGACTTGAAATAACTCAGAAATAACTTTAAGATGAAAAATGGTTATTTTATTTCCAGAAGAATTTTGTCTTTTTTTTTCAAACTTAAAAAAACAGGTGAACAGAGTTGAGTTGTACGAATGCTGTATAATGGAATAATAGGTAGTGGCTTAAAAATAGAGTAACATGAAATATTGAATTTAAATATTCTAACACTCCCCCTCAATATTTCTATCCCACCAACCCCATTCCTTTTGAAAATTTTGCAGTCTTAACTGCTTCAAGAGGCTTCGTCAATAAGTCAGCTTTCATGACATCAGTTGGGCAGTATAATACCGACAGAAAATTATTAGTTACAAGTTCACGAACAAAATGATACTTAATGTCAATGTGTTTGGTGCGCTGACTAAACCTTCCACTCGTAAGCATTTTGATGCAGCTCTGATTGTCTTCGAATATGGTTATAGGTACCGTAGCTGCTTCATGAAAATCCCTCAATAGTCTGTTTAACCATATAGCTTCTTGTGCTGATTCTGCAAGAGCTACATACTCAGCTTCTGCACTTGATAAAGAAACTGATGGCTGTATCTTGCTTGACCAACATATTGTCCCTCCATATAGTTGGAACAAATATCCACTCTGTGATCTTCTTCCCTCAGATCCTGCCCAATTGGCATCCACATACCCTTCTAAAATGCTAGTTTCACTGTGTAGATCTGAACCTAACTTTAGTCTTTTGTGCACTGTAGTTTTCAAGTATCGAAATACTCGTTTAACTTCTGTCCAGTCACTTTGAGTTGGTCTGCTAACTTTACTAGCTAGAATTGATGTACTAACTGATATATCTGGTCTTGTATTAGATGAAATGTAAAGTAGTGATCCTATAGCTGCTCGATAGACTGTATTTGTTTCCAATGGATCTTCAACTTCATTTCTCTTTAAGTATCCTGGCTCCAGAGGTATTCTTGATGGTTTCGAATCCTCTAACCCAAACTCCTTTATTTTTCGATTGATGTAGTTTGTTTGATGCAAATAGAAAAGTCCATCATCATCTCGATCAATTTGTAAACCCAAATAAAAATTTAAATGTCCCAGGTTCTTTATTTTGAATTGTTTCATAAGTTCCAATTCAAATTCCCTTAAGTTTAAACTTTCTTTGCTGGCTGCAATCAGATCGTCAACATACACAAGAATATAGGTCCAGGCTCCATTTGAATGTTTCGAATATAGACATGGGTCTGTCTTACTCTGCTTGAAGCTCATTTTCATGAAACTGTCATGGAGTTTCTTATTCCATTTGTTTGCACCCTGTTTCAAACCATATAAACTCTTCTGAAGTTTACAAACAAGATGTTGCTTTCCTGGTTCTTCATATCCTTTTGGCTGTTTCATGTATACATCATGATGTAGATCGCCATTTAAGTATGCTGTCTGAATGTCATACTGATTAACTTCCATTTTTCTTTTTCCTGCAATAGTTAACAAAGTTCGGAATGTAGTCTGGCGTACAACAGGTGAGAAAACTTCATCATATTCTTCGCCAAATTTTTGAGAAAATCCCTGCGCAACCAATCTGGCCTTAAATCTGTCTACATGTCCGTTTTCATCAATTTTTCTCTTGAAAAATTGCTGCTTGCTGCCTATTGCTTCTTTATTTGGTAGAAGTTTTGTTAATTCCCAAGTTCTGCTTTCCTTCAGTGAATTTATTTCTTCTTTCATTGCATTACTCCAAGATTCAGCATCTTTAGACTTGATCTCTGCTTCATATGTTTTTGGTTCTGCTTCTTGAGTTTCACCTTCCTTAGCCATTTGGATTGTTTCAATTAATCTTTCAGGTGCTTTTCTAACTCGATTTGATCTTCTGAGCATATTGGTTTCTTCATCTGTTTCATTTGTTTCTTCAAAATCAAAATATGCCGAAGAGTTGGTCTCCTCCTCAAGTTCGAATTGACATGGTTCTTCTTCAACTAAATTGTCTGGTATGGCTTCCTTTTGACTTTCAGACTCGAAATCGTCTACGAACTTCACATGTTTACTGATGGTAATCTTGTTGGTCTTTCTGTCTAACAATCTGTAGGCTTTAGATCCCTCTTGATAACCCACAAATGTCATCAATTTTGCTTTGTTGTCTAACTTTAATCTTTGTCCTTCTGGGATTAGAGTGTAAGCTTTAATTTCAAATGTCTTGATTACCTCCAGACTTGGTTTTTCTCCATGCCATAACTCGTAGGGTGTAACTTCATGATGTTTTGTTGGCAGTCTGTTCTGCAGGAAGTTGGCAGTCTGAATAGCTTCTCCCCAATATTTATTTTCAAGACCTGATTCTAGAAGTAAACATCTTGTCATTTCAATAAGGTATCTGTTCTTACGTTCCGCAGTCCCATTCTGCTGAGGTGTATATGGTGCCGAGGTTTGTATGGTGCCGAGGTGTATTTAGTACATACAAACTGTTTTTAGTATTTGCTACAGCAACAGTTTTTTCTTTTAACTTTATAGTACACTGTCCATCCACTTCAGAATTCATGTATTCACCACCTCTGTCTGATCTTATGCACTTTGGTGTTTTCCCGAACATAGTCTGAACCTGTTTCACATAATGAATTATGTTCCTTGAAACTTCCGACTTATTCTTCAACAAATAAATTTTAGTATACCTGCTAAAATCATCGATTAGTGTAAGTATATATCTGTTTCCACTTGGTGTTGCAACATGAATCGGTCCGCAAACATCCGAATGAACCAACTCAAACAATTCTGAGGTTTCTGTTGTCGATTTCTTTGGAAACGATGTTTTCGTCATTTTCCCTTTAATGCAGATCTCGCATACATCAGTGTGTTTACAAGGTTTTATCTTTAATCCTGTGGCTAAATATTTATTCGCCACTTTCTTTATAGCTTGAATATCTCGATGGCCTAATCTTTTGTGCCATTCATGTATACAGAAAGAATTGCAATCAGTTGCACTTAATGCCTTTTGTGTATTTAGTACATACAAACTGTTTTTAGTATTTGCTACAGCAACAGTTTTTTCTTTTAACTTTATAGTACACTGTCCATTACTAAAGTCAATTTTAAATCCTTTATCAACTAGTTTCTTGACAGATAATAAATTTCCATGCAATTGTGGCACATAAAGGACATCTTGAACTTTTATTTTACTTACTTGGTTCTGGTCATTTTCATAAAATATCCAGCCTTCACCCTTTCCACTGGTCACTATGATTTGTCCATCTGCAAGGTAGACTTTATCTTGAATGGTTTCATCGAGTTCTGTAAAGAAATCAAAGTTGCTGGTCATGTGGGAAGTTGCACCAGAGTCAATATACCACGTAAGAGTTTCTGTTTCACCCAAGATAAAACAAATATGTTCTTCATTGCTGATTGTAATTTCTGAACTGTTATCTGCTAAAGTTACTTTCTTAGCTGTATGTTGATTTTCTTGCTGATTTGTTCCTTTCCGTTGTAACCATGCTTTATACTTTCGACAATCTACCTTGTCGTGGCCTGGCTTCTTACAGAAAAAACAGCTTCTTTTGTTTGTATACTTCTGAACAGTAGAATTGACCTTTAATAACTTTTCATGGCTTTGCTGGCTTCCATTGTTCTGTTCTTTTCTTCTTCTGTTTTCTTCGATCAACTTATTTTTAACCAGTTCTTGTGTCAAATCTGCTTCCGGTCTAGTCTCCAAAGCTGTAATCAATGTTGCATAGCTGTCAGGGAGGCTGCTCAACAATAATGCCACAGTTAGAGGTTCCGCCAAATTTTCACCCAATGCAGTCAGTTGATCAATTAGATCTGTCATAGTGTTGATGTGTTCTTCCATATCACTGTGTTCATCCAGTTTCAAACTACACAGGCGTTTCAGCAAGTTGACTTTGTTTGATAATGTTGATTTTTGATGATAGTTGAGAAGAGAATTCCACATACCATTGGCTGTATTGTGTTTCTTCACATGGCACAGTTGGTTATCTTCTACTAAAAGTCCAATGGTAGCCCGAGCCTTTCCATCCTTAGTAATCCAATCTTCATTTGCATCCGCAGGTTTCTGATTTTCTACAATATTCCATAGTCCTTCTTTAATTAATAGAAGTTCCACTTTATACTTCCAAATTTGGTAGTTTGAATTATTTAGTTTTGTAATTGATATTCGAGTTCCTTCTGCCATTTTGTCTTCAGTGTAATCTGAATCAAAACTTCTGCTTTCGTAATCAATTTCAAATTCTTTAAAAATATTTCAAAACTACACTCAGTCTCATAATCTATTGGACTTGAAATAACTCAGAAATAACTTTAAGATGAAAAATGGTTATTTTATTTCCAGAAGAATTTTGTCTTTTTTTTTTCAAACTTAAAAAAACAGGTGAACAGAGTTGAGTTGTACGAATGCTGTATAATGGAATAATAGGTAGTGGCTTAAAAATAGAGTAACATGAAATATTGAATTTAAATATTCTAACATGGAGTTCCGTTGATCTCCCCCTTCACGAATGAACCCTGGTTTCCTCCTTCTCGGGATGAAACGTGGAAACGACTGGTCGGGGCTTCACCTGTTCTACATTGCAGCTTCTGCCCTGCGAGATGACATCTTCTTAGATTCAGTTGTGGAGAATCCGTGGTAGTGTTATCCCTTCTCTTTTTCAAATCAAGGCAGTTTCGTCGTAGATGCCCTTCCCGTTTGCAGTGCCAGCAAACGACTCTGGTCCTTCGATCCCTGGCTCCCGGATAGCTTCTCATCATTCTATCAATTTTGCTTTCCAGTTCTCGAAGCTTACTGGTGACAAAGTCAGAAGAATCCTCGGCTAATGCACCAAGCACATATCGTCGGTCTTTTCCAGAAGCTAGCTGCGCGGCTTCCACTCTCATGGCGTACACGAGGGCCGACTTCAGGTTTTTGTTTTGGGATAACCTTACCCCCTGCTGCACATCGGGATCTTGAATAGCGTCGATGAAATACTGCAGAGAAAGATCGTTTAGTACATCCGGGGGACAGTCAGGGAAAGCGAGGAGCGACAGTCTTTCTATATCCGACGCCAATTCTTGAAGAGTTTCATTGGCCTTCTGCTGTCTCACTTTCAGTTGCAGTCTGTTGTAATCCTTAAGATGCTGCTCACCAAACCTTAGCTCCAACGCACTCGCCAGAGCCACGAATTCTCCCCGCTTCTCTTCAGGTAGTGTCTGTAAAATGTCAGCAGCTTCACCTCGAAGAGATGCTGCGAGATGGAAAGCTTTCGAAGTATCGTCCCAACCATTCGCAGAAGCAATAATTTCAAACTGCGTTTGATAAACTCGCCAAGACGACCTCCCATCAAAAGTGGCTACTTTGATGTTGGAACGTGGCGTAATGAAGGGAGTGGAAACATTATCCCATTTAGGCGTTGCAACGGTCATAGCTTCTCCCGTTTCAATTTTCCGTAGCCTTTCTTCAACAGCGTCATTAAACTTTTCCTGCTCTTCTTTCATGGTGGAAACCCTTTCTCCCAAGCAGTCAACTTTCCCATTAACCGCCTCAAAACTCTCACTGATTTCTTTTCTTACTTCACTCAGAACCTCTTCTTTTACCGATTGCAGAACACTAGTAGTAGTCTCTATTATCGTAGATTCCACCATTGTAGCCAGTTCGGATTGCATTTCTTCTTTAATCCCAATTATAGCAGCTGATGTGGATTCTTGACTGGCGGTGATTGCGGCGGCGAGTTCGGCATTTGTCGTTTCTTGACGGGCTTGACCAGCGGCGATTGTAGCGGCGAGTTCGGCATTTGTCGTTTCTTGACGGGCTTGACCAGCGGCGGTTAATTCTTGTCCGGCTTTTATTTCAGCGGCCGTGGATTCTTGTCCGGCTTTTATTCCAGCAATCATTTCCATTAATTGTTTCATTTGGTCTTCCATCATTCCTCTAGTTGTCGGCATTCAAAATTACGAAACCCCACTTCTGACACCACTGTTATGAATTTTTCCGCTGAGGCAATGATGGTACAGTTTTCACGGTATAAAAATATTTATTCTCTCTTCAGAAAACTCACAAAATGTATTCACAGGCAACAGTTTAATTACTCTCAAGCTTCAACACAAGCTTCAACAAAAATAACTTCGAATTCAGCGATTACACAAGCTCACTCCAATAGGTAAACCTAACTTGTATAATCGCTATTAATTAATAAATAAAATAAGATAAAAATAAATTACAATAGAATTTTGAAATAATACGTCACTATTTACAATATATACAGACAATTTGTGCAACAATATTGAGAGCAACCAACGCTATATTGAAGATCCAAAATTTTGGGAAGAGTTTTTGATTACATTAATAGAAGAACGGAAAGCTGCTGAAAATGAGAAATAGAGAGAAAAGGAGGAAATGGAAAGAGAAAAAAATAGAGAACATGAACTGCAGATGTCGCGATTGCAGCAAGGACAAAGGGCAAGTAACGACGGTGGGGTGAGTGATTATACTAATAGAATTAGCAATGAAGGAGAGAGAAGTTCGATTGAAAGTTTTGTTAAAAGTATTCGTGTACTCACTATGCCAGTTCCGGAAAAAGCGGAAAATTGGGTATTATTCTTTCAATCACTAGAACGTGGATTGGAAACTAAAAAGGTACCACCTGAATTTCGCTCAGAACTTTTGATTACCTTATTAGATGAGAAGGCGTTGAATGTACTGACTTATCTCAAAGAAGAAGATATTAAGGATTATGATACTGTGAAGGAAATGGTGTTGCGAGAATACGAACCGTCCCCACAAGCGTGTTTGCAGAACTTTACAGAGGCTAGGTGATATGCTAATGAAACATTATTTCAATTTGCATCAAGGTTAAATGCTTTGTGGCCGTACTATTGTGAACGGAAAAAAGCACAAGAGTTGCAGACTGTAAATGATTTAATAGTTTCAGATCAACTTTTCAAAACTCTAGACCCAGAAATGGCAGCGTTCATTAGGATTCAGCAAGGAGAGAATTGGTTTAAACCTTCAAAGTTAGGTAAGGAGTGTGACATTTTCTCTGAGTCAAGGGGGAAGTCATTAATGGGTGGTGGAAATCAATATCACATGAACAGAAATCGTAATAAGGTGAGTTTTGAGAGTAATAGTGTAAAATACAGCCCACCATTGCATCGTAGGGGCAGTTATAGAAGTGAAGATTTCAGAGGAACAAGACCACAAGTATGCTTTATATGTGGACGAACATCACACCTAGCCAGGAATTGTTTCCAGAAATGTGGCAACGACAGGGGATCACAATATGAGAGTAAAAGAAGCGATACAGAAGAAGATAAACAAGCCAGTATGGAAGTAGTTACAGCAAAAGTAGGTGGGGAATTAGTGTCAATAAAATCAAAGCAAACAAGCAGAAGACTAAAGATAGCACAGGTGAATATAGTGAAGATTAAATATGGGCAAAAGATATTGGAAGCAATACTGGATTCAGGAACACAGATTACAGTTTTTAGAGAAAACTTGTTGCAAGAACAAAATGATGGAGTTAAAGGAAAAATTCGGTTGCAACCTGCATTTGGCGAAGCAAATCTAGCAGAAATCAAAATTAGTTTAGTTGAAGAAGGTGTGGGATGTATCACTCCAACTATCACAGCTTTGGTGGCGACATGTAAAGATTTGAATACTGACGTTTTGCTAGATATGGAAACTTATAAAGCGTTAATGAATCAAGCCAAAACTTATACGGCAGGGTGCCCAGTATATATGACGGAATTAGATGTAGAGGATATAACTGATGAGGAAGCAAATGAGGTAGACTCCTTAAAAGAACAGATATGTTCGGAAGAAGAAAGAGGACAAGAATTTAGGAATGGTACGGATGGAAGTCGAAAAGGGAAAGAAGTTAAAAGTGAAGCTGAGAACTTCAGAAAAGAAACAGCTATCGTGTGCAACATTAGTGAAAGAATGGAGGTTTGCAAGACAAGGGAAAGGCAGATTTCTAGTTGTGGGAGGTTTATTATACCATAACGAAAAGATTATGGGGCAGCAACTAGAACAGTTGGTGTTGCCTCTAGCTATAGACGGAAAGCAGTTCTAGGTATAGCTCATGAATCAGTGTTTGGCGCACATTTAAGAGCAAAGAAAACGGCAGAAAAAATTAAATTCTTATTTTATTGGCCAAACATGTGTAAAGAGATAAAGGAACATTGTAGTTCCTGTCATAGTTGTCAGATGCGGAAAGTGATTCGCTCTACTGATAGAATACCTATAGCTTCGGTAAATCGTCCTGAACTTTCATTTCAAGTAGTGAATGTCGATTTAATCGGTCCAATCGATCCAGCATCACCGAGAGGACACAGATATGTGCTCTGCCTGGTAGACCAACATTCGAGGTGGCCAGAGGCAGTACCATTAACATCGCTGACGGCAAAGACGACTTGTTCAGCCCTTTTACAAATATTTTGCAGGACGGGCGTGCCAGAGGTAATTGTCTTAGATAATGCTACAAACTTTACATCAAAATTGACCAAAGACTTTCTGGAGAAAATGGGAGCTTGTCCACGTTTTTGCCCTCCAGGGCATCCGGAAAGTAACGGGGTAATAGAAAGATGGAATCAAACATTCAAGAATATGCTACACCATGTAATTCGAGAAGATAAGCGAGACTGGGATCGTCATATTCTTTTCCTATTATGGGCTTATAGAGAGGTTCCAAATTCGACCACCGGAGTACCACCGTTTCTTTTAATGTAAAGAAGGGAATCAAGAGGACCCCTAGCTATTCTAAATTCTACATGGGCAGGAAATATGGCTGTACCTTATAATCTAGGTAAGTCGAGCACCTCATACCTGCAGGAGCTGAAGGCAAGACTTGAAATAGCAACACAACGAGCGGAACTAATTACAAAGCGGCAACAGGAGAGCTATGTGCATCATTACAAATCTTCTGAGAAGCTACAAGGAATTCAAAGAGGGAGATCTTGTAGTGGCTTTAATCCCTGATTCCACCAACAAATTATACGCTAGATGGACTGGTCCAATTGAAATTTTGAAGAGAAAATATCCAGACTCGTATTACGTGAGAATGCCAGAGAATAACTTGAGACTTTTACATGTCAATAAACTCAGGGAATACGTAGTTAGAGCACAGACCATGGGAATTGTGTTCGAAGATGATGAAGAGTTTGGAGAACTGTAGGAAACCCCCGTATTTAAGGAAATCAGCAAAAACAATTATCTAAAGGAAGTAGAACTGAGTCATTTGGTAGAAGAGCAACGAAGTGCACTGATTAGATTAATTGTGGGAAATGAAGATTTATTTTCTGGGGAGATCCAGAAGCGTTAAAGCAGAAAGTTAATGAGCAAATCAAGGAATTATTTAAGTTTGATCTCATTGAAGCTACACAAAGTGAGATTGCACATCCTATAGTATGCGTTAACAAAAAGGATGGGTCCCTAAGATTATGCATTGACTTTCGGAGTTTGAACAGTGTGTCCATTCCAGACGGGCCTTTGCAAATATAATGCAAATATAGATACCAATGCAAAATATAGATGAGTTAACTTTTCTGGTGGGTAAGAAAAATTTCATAAAAATTTTAGATAGGCTGAAGGGTTACTGGGCGATACCAATGGATGAAGACAGCAAGGAGCTTACAGCTTTCAGAACACACAGAGGCCATTACCGTTGGAAAGTAATGCCATTCGGTCTTAGATATGCTGCAGCCACATACCAACGAGCGATATCAGAGGTTATACAAGATTACTCTGAATTTTCATGTGAGTACATAGATGACCTGGCAATATTTTCGGACAGCTGAGAGGAACATATGGGACATCTAAAACTCATTTTCAGAAGGATAAATAACTTACACTTTTCGGTCACCTTAAAAAAGGGCAGCTTTGCTAAGTCTCAAGTGAAATATTTTGGACACTTAGCAGGTTCTGGTAAGCATGGTCCAGATCCTGAAAGGATCCAAGGGGTAAGCAGTTTGCAAACACCCAAGACCAAAAAACAGCTACGAAGCGCGTTAGGGCTGTGCAATTATTATAGGCAATAAATACCCGATTTTGCAGCCATTGCACTGCCGTTAACAGAACTTACTATAAAACGGGTTCCCAATGAGCTACCATGGAATAAAGATGCAGACTTTGCTTTTCGGCAATTAAAGGAGTCATTGTGTGCGGCATCTAAACTGAAGGTGCCGGAAATTTGCAAGCCTTTCTATTTATACACTGATGCCTCGCAGTATGCGGTAGGGAGCTGTTTAAGCCAGTCTGATGCAGAAGGTAATCTCCATCCTATAGCATTTGGTAGCCAAAAGTTTAGTGAAGCTCAAAAGAAATGGTCCACCATTGAACGAGAGGCTTTTGCCATCATCTGGGCTCTAAAGCGATTTGAAACAATATTGTTCGGAGCGGAGATATTCCTAATGACTGACCATAATCCACTTGTATTCCTGTCAGACTCGGTTCCTCAAAGCCCTAGACTCCAACGTTGGGCTTTAGCTCTTCAACGTTTTAACCTTAAGAGAACTTATGTCAAAGGTCAGAAGTTAAGCAATGCTGATGCTTTATCGAGACTGTGAACTAGAGACAGTATCTCATGTAATGACTTTCAAGGTGAACTAATTATGCTGCTTCTTTTGATGTTGTGATTCAAATTGTTTAGCTTTCTTTTTACATAATTTTCTCTTATCAATATTTTGTGGGTATTCAGGGTGTATATGCTTTGGTTATTTTAAATTATGATTTAATATAACTCTTGAGGCGGGGGGGGGAGAGGTGTAAGGTTTCTGAATTAATAATGCGGTTGCATTTGTTTATTATGCTAGATTCCAGCCACGGGATAACAAAGGGATTTTATAATTTTGTAAACGTTATTGCACGAAAGAGTATTTTAATTTTTTAAAAAGTAATGAAATGTATATAGATTGTATCGGTTTTTAGTTTTCGAAAAATAAAGTGACGGATCGTTGAGAACTGGATGTGGTTTCTTGAAACTTTTTTTTTTCTAACATAAGCAAAAGGCAACGACTGACAATTACTCTATTAAGTTACATTTCTATTCGTGTTTCATATAAAGATAAGTGCTACACATTTAATGTGTAGTTAAGTTAATAGAAACGCAAATACACTGAATAATATATAGAACTTATGTTACTTTAAACTTAAGGTTTAATTCAAAAGAAAATAGAACAACTACAAGCTACAGTGCAGAAATAAAACTAACAGCATCAACATGATGCCATTCACAAAAAAGAAACCATGAAACATATGAATAGTAATAATGAAAACAAAACAGCAAGTCAATTCAAGTTCATTATATCAACACTTCCCCTTGAACTTGCAATTATCATTGGTACCATGCCAAGAATACTAATGCAAAATTAAGTGTTCCTTTGATATATTTGAGCACTCTTTTCCCCATTGACCAATGTTTGTGTTCAGCTTTATCCAAGAATTGTGAGTAGTATGAAAAAAAAAGGCGATATCTGGACGATTAGCAATAACCATGTACATCAGGCTACTAACAGCTTGTCTGTAAAGAATCTTTTCTGTAGGAGTAGAAACAGGATAAGCATCCTTCATGTTGAACCTTTCCAAAATTTTATCAGCATAATTCTGTTGACTACTAGTAATATCTCCATTTTTCAATTTTTTAATCTCCACACCAAGATAATATTCAGCATCCTTATAAATTACTTTGAATTCACGCTGCAATTCTGCAAGAAAATGGTTCTTAAGCAACGGTGTTGTGGCAGCAAGTCCATCATCAACATGTAATGCTAGTAACCACTTGTGTTGTTTGTCATGCCTTGGATCAGCATAACTCTCCTTCAAATCATACTTTTCTAGAAATTCTTTAAACCGTTTTTTCCAACATCTTGGCGACTGTTTCAATCCGTTAAGACTTTTGCCCAGTCGACTCACTCGACCCAAATTATCATCATACCCTTCAGTGTTTTCTAATAAGGACTTTATCTCCTCATCTCTAGCCTCATCTTGCCATTCATTTTTATTTTCTGATTTAAGTACTTGATTATAATGTTCTGGTTTTAACTGTTCTGCAATACAACATTCAATGAGGCGTTCAGGGGCTTTCAATTCATTTCTGTTTCTCAATTGTCGATTACACTGTATATCATCAGAAGTTTCATCTGGGTCAAACTCAGTTCCAGTTTAGTCAGGGGTAGAAGTATCATCTATGTTGGGCTGTTCTGGCTGAAGTGCAACAATAGCTGATGTTGATACCAATTCAGGAGAAAATACTACTTCTCTTGTACGTTCTATCTTCCGTGTGCCTTTGAACCATACACGATAACCATCAACATCATCTAAATATCCAACTAAGATTCCTTTTCGACCCTTTGGATCCCATTTTTTGTGCTTCTGCTTAGGAGTATGAACAAAACACTCTGTGCCAATAATTCGAAGATGATCAAGTCTTGGAACTTTGCCACAGAAAACTTCATGAGGCGACTTTCCTGCAACTGCTGATGTTCCAGCACTATTCAATATATGCACAACAGCATTCACAATTTCAGCCCATAAGGATTTGGGCAAATTTTTAGCAATCATGATTGATCGAGCTAAATCCACAAGAGTACTGTTATTCCGTTCTGCAGATCCATTCTGTTGGGGGATGTAAGGTGTACTGTAACGAAATTCTGCACCCATTTTCTGTAGCAAACCCTTAAAATCTTTGTTGTTATACTCTAATCCACCATCACTGAGAACTGCCTTGATTGGCTTCTGTATTTGATTTTTGAAGAAAACACAAAATTCTTCAAATTTACTAGTAACTTCTGATTTATGTCTAAGGAAATACACTTTTCTATATTTGGAATAATCATCAGTAAAACACACGTAATAATGAGTAGGGATGGAACGGATATCCGGCAAATATCCGATATCCGGCATATCCGGCTGATTTTCAATATCCGAAACCCCGTCGGATATCCGATTTGAAATACCGGACATCCGATAATTTCATTCGGATATCCGGCTATATATCCGGCCACCAGGTATCCACAAGAAATAATTTTTTGCAAAAAATAATGATCTTTTTCGGACAAAGGGGACACCGCATCCTACACTTTTTTTTTAATTTTTTTTTTCTTGGACATAAATTGCAACATAATTGCGTATTATTGGCGCCGAATTGATAAGCATAAACGATTCCTCCAATCTTTTTCCATACACATCCTTCATACGTGTTTTGCAATATGTTCTTTTCATTCCAAGTTTATGATCTGATTAATTCCAGATGTTATATTTGAATGCTTCTCCGTAAAACACGAACCGAAATACTAATACATAGTACTTTTTTTCCATAACATAAGTCTTCCCACTTCCTCCTTTTTTTCTGACATTTGCTAGCGAGTAAAAAGCAATAAATAGCCAATGCGCACTTCTCAATGTTTTTTTTTTTTTTTTTTTTTTGTTCTATCGACGATAATACCCTACCCCTTTATGCTGTGAATGGTATGGTCTAATTTCTGATTTTTCATTGGCAGAAGTTGAAAGCTGGTATATTTTTTCTGACGTAAAATGAAATATTGTAATTTTTAGGTCTTTAACGCAGCGCCACAATGTGGAATTATATTTAGCTCTCTAGAATGTCTTGAATCATAGTTTCCTCCAATTACAATCCAATTTATAATTTTTAATAATGGTTCATTTAAAATCACCTATTTGGAAGTATTTTAAAATTAATGGAAATGACGAAAGCAAAGCCCTCTGTGTTACTTGCTCCACAGAATCGTTTAAAAAATATATTGTGCGCGGCAAAAGCCCAAAATCCTTTTCCAGCCTTATGGAACTATTTAATGAGTGTGCATAAGGAAATTCACCGAAGCTTAAAAGACTCACTAAATGCATTAAATATTGATGAACAAGAAAAAACAATTCATCAAAACAAGAAATGCACGCAGACAACATTGGAATCGACATTATATGTACCAGAATTGTGGAGTTTAGATGATCCTAAAGCAAAAGCCTTAACCACAAATATATGTAAGTACTAATTTTGTTTGTTATCACCTTGCTGTGTGTTTTTCGGGAAAAAGTAATATGGAATATTTATGCAGACTTGAGGAAGATTATCTTATGTTTATATAATACATGATACAAGGTAAGAAGTTGAGTAACAATTTGCAAACGTATTTCTGAAATATTTTCATCACATTTTAGATTGTTTGGTACAATTTTAAGTAACACACAAACAAAATGGTGATGAAGTTTCAAAATTGTTCAGAAATTGTAGGTATTGGCATCACTAAAACATCGTTTCATCAACTAAAGTTTAAATAAAAAAATTAACTCAGTGGCGTGACAGCCCGTGTGGACCAAGGCCTGCTGGGCCCAGCTCAGCTTTCTTAGACCGAATATCCGGCCGGATATCCGGTGAAATCCGTTTCGGATATCCGTATCCGGTAGACATGGTACCCCGGATATCCGAAATCCGGTATCCGGCAAAACTCACATCCGTTCCATCCCTAATAATGAGAACCACCCATTGATTCTTCTTCCATAGGTCCACAGACATCAGTATTGATAACTTCACCAACATCTTTTGCACGTTGTTGACGATTTTTAAATGGTAACCTATGTTGTTTACCTAATATGCATGCTTCACAAAACTCATTATCATTAGATACTACTGTACCTTCAGAATGAAGAAACTTTTTCACATGCTGCTTATTCAAATGTCCAAGTCTCTCGTGCCATAGTTGAAGAGAGTTCAATTCATTCAATTGAGCTTCAGAAGGAGACACTGTTACAATGTTTGTTACATTGTTTACTTCAGGCAAAATAACTTTACATAGCAATCTAAATAAGTTACCTTGACGTATTCCCACAGCAAAAACACCTTTTGGCTTTATAAATTCACATTTATCATTAGACATGATGAACTTTGACCCATGGTCTAGTGCTTGGCTGACAGAAAATAAATTTCTCGAAACATCTTGGGTATATAGTACATTTTCCATTACACTGTCTTTCCAAAAACCATGTACCAACATTTTCATAGATATTTTGCCATAACCATATGCTTTCATTGAAGAACTGTTTCCAACTCTTACTTCTATTGGGCACTCGTATTTTGTAAAAGTTTGAAAGCAATCGTTTCGGTTAGTCATATGCTACGTTGATCCTGTGTCTATGACCCATGTGTCATCACTACTAGTTTCCAGGCATTCTGTAATGAAAACCTCTTCATCTTTAAACTTTTTATCTTGCACGTTACTTTTCTTAACAACACAATCCTTTTTCATGTGGCCCCTTTTCCCACATCTGAAGCATTTAAATGGCTTCCCCTGCTTGTTTACAGGTTTATCATATCTTGCTGTGCCACTATGGACTTTATCCGGATAAGATTTGGCAAGTAGAGCAGTTGATTCAGTCTCTCTTGAAAATTATGGCATTCGTCGCTGCTCTTCAGCAATTAACAGTTTTTTCAATTCGACTAGTGTTTGTTGCTCTTCTGGTCTTGCACACCAAGCCATTTTCAGTGGCTCAAAGTCATTAGATAAAGTTTCTAAAAATTTGCTCATTATGACAAAATCATTTGGCTTAATATCTAAATCAGACATACGATAAATTAAACGATCCAATTTCGCTATGTGCATAGCCATTGTATTTGTTAGATCTCGCACAAAAAATGAAAATTGCATCTGACAGGCATACTGAGCTTGTGTATTTTTCTATTCAAATAGTTCATGCATCTTCAACCAAATTTCTCTGGCAGTTTTACACAACGATACAAGATCGCATATTCTGGAATCTAGAAAAAATTCCTCTAGCTGCTCTATCACCTTTATTAAAACTAGCTAGGTCTCTGTTGTATTTATTTCTAACATCCACTGTAGCATCTTCAGGAACCGATTCCGGTTTTATGATCTCACCAGAACACACCTCATACGCATTTTCTTTTTCCATAAGTAGACCTTCTGCCATCCATTTCCATCGGCCCAATTTTCCGATCCAAGAAGTTTATCTGTCACGATAAGTTTCATAATTACTTCTCAATGAATCAACCAAAAAAAAAAAAAAAATATTAAACCACTCTTTCAATTCAGGTTTCCGTTTGGTTAGGCCTAACTTTCATGAACTCTAACTCTAGTGCAATGGGATGCGAATCTGGGCCCATAATCTGCTACACATTTAATGTGTAGTTAAGTTAATAGAAACGCAAATACACTGAATAATATATAGAACTTATGTTACTTTAAACTTAAGGTTTAATTCAAAAGAAAATAGAACAACTACAAGCTACAGTGCAGAAATAAAACTAACAGCATCAACATGATGCCACTCAAAAAAATGAAACCATGAAACATATGAATAATAATAATGAAAACAAAACAGCAAGTCAATTCAAGTTCATTACATCAACAATAAGCTATTTTTTTTTTTTTTTTAAATTGAGTTCTCTATAATTTAATTTCATGAAAATATGTATACTTAGAAGCACTTTAAATATAAAGAAACAGTTATGTTTATAAATTTAAATTATTACTTCACTTAAACTCTTTACTTCCAAATAAAAAAACTAAGTCGCAGAATATAAACTAACGAGGCAAAATCGTCTTAATTTTGCTCCTTCTCACTTACAGTATTCAATCGTTAACATACGTGAATATGCACAATGCAAAATAGTTCAAATAAAATTTACTTGCACACGCATTCCCCAAAATCATAGAAATTTAAATGACTTCACAAAAGAAATTTTTAGCTAAATATTATATTATCAGAATATTATTATGTACAAGGTTTACGAAATTTGTAGTTAATGTCATGTGATTGCAATAAAGGTTATTGCATGTTAACACACGTTTGTGTTGTTGATATTAATAAATTTCCCTCTTCGCAGCACCATTTCCTTCCCTAGCGGCCGGAATATGAACTGATATTTTTCTTTCAGGAATCAAAACCGCATACTCAGGAGAGCATGTTTTCGAAATTTAGGTGAAATTGACCAAATATTTCCAAGTAGTTTTCCCTACAGAGAGATTTTCCCTACAGAGTCATTTAAATTTCCCTCATAGAAATTCAAAGACTTCACAAAAGAAATATTTAGTTAAATATTATAATACCAGAATATTATTATGTACAAGGTTTACGTTAAGACTGTCAAGTGTTTGGTTGCCATAGGCAGGGAGTTCCTATACTGATAAAAGAATATTAGTGGTCAATGTTATTTTTTTGTATTTATAGTACAATATAACTTTCCAAAATAAAGAGTGTTAATTTTAGAAATGTGTTATAATATTTAAATTAAGTATAAATAACAAGCATTCAAAGAGATTTGTTGAAGCCCTTGGTAAACTTTTACTTTATTGCCAATGTAAGAACAAAACAAGCACAATTTTGTCGAAAAAGCAGAATAGATGTGAACCATAGATAACCTAAAGTAGTGTACATACAGAAGACATTCCTTTTTGATGCTAAATCAATGGGCTCTCCATAAAAATAACATAGGGTGTCCCAAAAGTCCCAGACACAATTTTAATCTCAATAACAAAAAAACTAATTGGCGTTAGTACGAAAGAGTGATTTGCTGTAGAATACTTGTTTCTATGAAAATATGTTTTTTTAAGCAAGTAAAACAAATATTTTCAAATGTAGCACATAGATGGCGCTGTACCTTTGAAACCACGAACAATTCATCATAACCTCAAAACAATCCTATGCGTGGTTGACATTATATTCAAATGCTAATAACTCGAAATCTCACAATGAGTTATCTTTACAGGTGAATGAACGTTTCGTGTGTATTGAACAAATAGTCACAACATGAGAGTATGGGGCTCATGTGTAGAAATGTCCGCGATACGAAAATTAACGTGTGAAACACCTTCAACCTTCTTCCAACTGGGGTTTAGTTGTTATGTTGTTAGACTGTTTGAATGAGAAGTGTCTCGTCCGATGGATCGGAGAGATGGTCTAATGTAATTGAACTTCCGAATGGATTCTCAATTAAGAATTCCATTCTTAAGACTCAATCTCTCTGGGTTTATTCTTGTCAAGCTATTTAGAGGACAGAGACTATTCTTCCTTTGAAAGCTGACGTTAAAGTGCTGAAGCCGTGAATATCACGTTTGCAATCCAGTATATTCTGCAATCAATGCTAGCGATTACGTGGCTAAAACTTGAGCACCGTTTGTATGTTTCGAGCTACGACAGGTGCACTTTGAAATATGATAGCGGAAATCGGAATATACGAAAGAAATGTTCGATAATTGCAAATAGAAAATTTAGAAACGCGGCAGTTTTCCGCCGCAAAGTTTAATGACAAAGTGGCAGACTTGCAAGTGTATATTGTGTTGACCAAGCTGTTAAGGTCGGTTTTGAACCCCTCACAGCTCAGCTTCTATTATATCTAGAACCTTCATTTTTTATTTTTCTTAGCTTGATTGAAAGAAGGTCCTTTTGTGCAATTTGATGCGTATGAGGATCTGTAACGCCCGGAAATGATTCCTAAAGTTGGAAAATTTAGCCAAGCCTACAGTTTAAATGGTTTAATATACATGGTGTCTATAAAATGTTGGACACATTTTGAAGTTGAATAATTCATAAAATAATGAAGATAAATTTAAATTGATAACACTAATGGTTAGATGGACTCAAAATGTTTTTTTGCCTATGTCAATGGACTTCCACAAGTGCGCCGTTCGTCGCACGGAGAATATCAAGTCGGTAGTCAATTTCGTGCCAGGTACGGGCAAGCACGTCGGCATCCACAGAAGCTATTGCAGCACTAATTCTGGCCTTGAAACTTACCTGTTAACCGGAAAATGATTGATACTTTTGAAATCGTTATAAGGACCCACGCAGGATGTTTAACGCCATTGGACGCTAGTACTTAAAGTTACACTTTTGACAGAAGTCTTTCTCATATGGTGTGTTCCATATCAGTGTTACTAAAAATGTTTCGAAGATTATTATGTGCAGCAGACGAAAAAAGGATTGAATAATTATCAGGGAAATTCTTATCAGAGAGGATATGGATAAATACAATGACGGATCCTGCCAGAGGGCGCCCCCCCCCCCAGGGTAAGTTAACTTTTTTTATTTACAATTTACGGAAGAAAAAAAAGGGGGGAAATGAAGAAAAATCAATCTTTTTTATCAATACGTTCACGCTACAAACATATTTCGAACTTCATCTAATTTCCGAAAAAAGCACACAAAAAATGCTTATCTTTGGATTAAGGTTCTTTTTATAGCCTTCTTCCTTCCCATTCAAACGGACGTTGGATGACTGTGCAAGTATTCAAACCTCCACCCCCTTGACTTTGAAGACATCTTTACGACGCTTTAAAACACATCCCTTTCTGCCAAAAGTGTCCTGTGATCGAATTATCAATAAATATTCTCCCCGTCCATCAGGACCCCTGATATTATTGCAGCAGTAATACTAGAAATATCGCACTTTATAATTAATTATAATGTCTATGGCCTATTTATACAATACATACTTTTAGAGAAGGCTAAGATTAGTCCAATTTTATTCTAAGCCTATCTTTCCAAAATATATTTTTTATGAAACTTCTTAATCTTGTTCAGAAGTTTCATGAAAGATGTAAAAGGATATTGCAACTCAAAATGAAATTCTTAAAAAATTTAAAATACAATGATCCTCCTCAACAATAATCTCTCTCTTCCAGTCATAAAAGAAAAATTGGAACGATATATTTCAATATGCGATGATTGGTTTATATATTTTAACTAACCCATTCTAAGTTTATTAATGTTTTGTATATCTTATTTCAATTGTTTTAAGTTAAGTTTTCATTGCTTTAAATTTTCTTCGAATTGTTCAATAACATCTACAACATAAGTGCGATTATATATAATGTGCTTAGGTTATGGGCAAATATTGTACTCTAAAATGTTCTCCAATATCTTTGGCAAATTATATGCTTATTGACTAGAAATATAAAATAATTAAATGAGAATATGTAAAAAAGATATAACTGCATAATAAATAATAATGGGTCGAAATTTACGATGTGCCATATCAGTAAGACTACAAAATTGTTTAATCAAAGGGTGTTCCGATAAAATATTTTTAAAGTCAAGTTTTTGTGAATGGAAAAAAGCTGTAGAGAAATTCAAGACGCACCGTTCTTCTGTCAGTCACACAGAAATGGTGAAATCAGACTTTCGTCTTTTTAATCCTCTTTGAATATAGGTAGTGTAGCCTCGATTGCAGATTAGATTCAGCAAGAAGATCACAAACAGAAGAAATCAAAAATTACACATACACTGCGATACGCTTCTATTTTGTGCCTGCCAAGGTATACGTTTGCGTGGTCATAGAGCTTCAATAGAGACATTTGAAACAAGAATTTATTATCAAATAACTGTTCAATATTTAAATTGTATTGTATTAAATTGCAACAGGACCCAATCTTGTGGAACTCATACCATCCGTCATAAATCGATATCGTCTTGGCCGATTTGGGGGTTGTTGCGGATATACGTAAGGCTTTTCTCCAAATTCAATTGAGTGACCGTGACAGGGACTTAGTGCGATTTCTGTAGTGGGAGGAAGGAGATCCTAATCGTCTGAAGATCTACCGACATCGCAGAGTGGTGTTCGGCGTCAAAGCAAGACCATTCCTACTGGGAGAAACTTTGGCTTATCATTTAGATCGAGTACCTGATTCTTATCGGTTAACTGCTCAGCGCTTAAAGAGATCAATGTATGTCGATAATTGTGTGGCCAGTGTTTCAACCAAGGCTGAGCTGTTATAATTTATAGAAGAATCTAAAGTGATCATGGCCCTAGGAAAGTTCGATTTACGAGGCTGGCATCAGTTTAACTCATTTGATAGCTCAGGCAAGGAAGATAATCTGACCCAGAGAACCACCACTGATTCAGATGACGTTTCTGTTTTGAGACTCAAGTGGAATATTCGAAGAGACACTTTGAAGATTGATTTCAGAAGTGAATCCAGGACAGAAACCGAAAGTGTAACAAAGAGACGTATTTTGTCTGAATGCCACAAGATCTTCGACCCCATAGTATTCACCTCTCCCGCAACATTGATTACAAAGATTTTACTTCAGGAGACTTGGAAAATCAAAGCTAACTGGGATGAGGAACTGCCAAGGGAAATTGTGGCTAAATTTCGACAATGGGAACAACAGTTAAGCAAGTTGAACAGATTAGAAGTTCCGAGATGGGTACGAGTAGATGCAAGTTCCAACTACAGCCTCCATGTCTTTTGTGATGCCAGCCAACAGGCATATGCCACTTGTTTATTTTTGAGATCAGAAAACGAGAACGTTGTATCGTGTCATTTAATGGCTGTAAGATCTAGAGTAACTCCTTTAAAGGATATTACGATTTCGAAAATGGAACTACTTGCATGCTGTATAGGTTTGCGGCTAGCCAAAGACCTTGAGTTAGATTTTAAGGATATGGAGGATTTTTCTATTTTCTATTGGACCGACTCCATGATCTGCTTATACTGGATAAAAAATGAAGAACCATGGTCAACATTTGGGATGAATCGGGTTCAGGAAATCAGATCAAAAAGTGAACCCGACCTGTGGAATCATGTACCTGGCCGCTTAAATCCAGCAGATCTGCCTTCTAGAGGTTGTTCGATTGAAACTTTGATCTCTGAGAAATTGTGGGAGGGCCCAGACCGGCTAAGAGAAGAGAAGAAAAGTGGCCTAAAGTAGAGTTATTCTCGAACAAAGACATTGTGAATATCGAAAAGAGAAAGTCAGTAACAACATCTCTGAATGTATCAAATTACATTCATGAATTTTTGGCTCGCTTTTCCTAATTTGAAAAGTTTATTAGGATCACAGCGTGGATGATTAGATTTAGTATTAACTTCAAAGCTGATCGTGCTTTCCGCGTGAAGGGAATTCTGACTCCTGAGGAACTGAAAAATGCAGAAGCTAAAATGTTGTTCATCATTCAGCAGACCTCTTTTGTCGA
The DNA here is from genome assembly GCA_963978545.1 of Linyphia triangularis. NCBI lineage: Eukaryota > Metazoa > Arthropoda > Arachnida > Araneae > Linyphiidae > Linyphia > Linyphia triangularis. The sequence continues at coordinate 17,753,028 of OZ021730.1, forward strand.
TGTTAATAACGAACGCTTGAGAAGTCTCCAACCATTTGTGGATCCTAGGGGGTTGCTGAGAATCAAGACAAGGCTAATTTGGAGAAAAGACACCGAGGACTTCCGATGTCCGATAATTCTTCCTCCAGAACACCCTGTTGTCACAAACATGATTATGGATAAGCATAATAAACTCTTACATTGTGGTATTCAAACTCTACTTGCAGTGCTTAGAGAAAAATATTGGATATTGAAAGGCAGAAGGACTGTTCGTAAAATGCTCCGGCAATGTGTTCATTGTAAGCGTTTCAATGCAAAACACGCAGACGTCATCTTTGCCTCCTTTACCCGAAGATAGAATTCGAGATGCAGCAAATTTTTGAGTGACAGGAATAGATCTGGCTGGTCCACTTTTCTTGAAAGACGGAACTAAGTCTTGGATCGTTCTATTTACTAGTGCGGTCTTCCGTACAGTACATTTGGAGCTCGTCTCTTCATTGTTTACTAACAAGTTTTTACTGGACTTGAGGCGATTTATAGCCCGAAGAGGAAGACCGGCAGTCATTTATACAGACAACGGCACGAACTTCGTTGGTGCCGTTGAAAAAAAGAAAAGAAAGTCTGCTGGGATCAAGTGATAAATGATACAAATACAAAGAGGATTGTCTGTAAATTTATTCCATTCGCCTCTCCCTGGTGAGAAGGTTGGTGGGAGCGTCTCGTGGGCTTAATTAAAGATCTACTGAAAAGAGTTTTGGGAAGAGCATCCTTAAAATACGAAAAGGTAAATTCATTACTTTGTGAATGTGAAAATTTTATAAATTCTAGACCCCTCACTTACGTGTCAGATGAAAATGACCTTGAACCACTGACATCTGCAATGTTCATGCGTGAATTAAAACATTCGGGTGTGCCCGGCCTTGATCATTTGGGTTCTATCAGCCTACAAAAGAGACACGTGTATTGGATGAAACTCCGTGAAGACCTTCGTAAACGTTTCAGACTTGAGTACTTGGGTCACTTGAGACAAAACACTAAGAAGATTAGGAAAACCCATGCTATTTCGGTGGGCGAGATAGTACTTGTACATAGTCCGAACTCTAAAAGGATATCCTGGCCTTTGGAAAAAATCATAGAAGTTTTTCCAATCAAAGATGGTGTTATTCGTCTGGTTAAGGTTAAAACGCAGAGTGGAGAATTTTTACGACCTATACAGCGATTGTATTCTCTTGAGATAAACGAAAATTTCGTACCTTTCCATTATCGAGCTGTGAAGGTATCTAAGATGGTACGTAAAAACAAAGGGGAACCAGATATGTGCACACAACCTGAGAAGCGTAACCAACCTATCCAACAGGACATTAAAATGCCGTTGACTCAAAGAACTAGATTTGGACGTTAAATTAGAGGACTGTTAAACGCTTAGATCTTTAATTAATGGTTGTAATTTTGAGTTTCAGAAGCTTGGATGCGTGTTGCGTATAATAAGACTCGTACAACTCAACTCGTTTTCTGTTCATGTTTAATGTTACGTGTTCTATATTTAAGTTTTGTTTACATTGGTACTTGGTCATTGCCTTGTTGGTTTTTATCAATTGAGTGGATTTTAAATAAAGCGCCTATTCCTGTTTGACATGACTTCTTCTTCTTTAACGGGTTAAAAGAACTTGAAATGCCAGTATTAAGTAATTGAGGCTTAACTTTTGTATTGCTTAGTGCTGTTGTACGTAAAAGTAGGGGTGGCTGCGTCCACACACTCCACCTGTCGGGAGAACTGTTCGGGAGGGGTGGCTGGGTCCACACAGTGTAGCTGTCTGGAGGACCCTTCAGGAGGGGTGACTGCATCCACACATTCTAGCTGTCTGTAGGACCCTTAGAGAGGGGTGACTGCGTCCACACACTCCAGCTGTCCAGAGTTTCTTTAATTTAAATTAAATTTTTCATTTTAAGTGAAACTTTATTCATTTGGAATATTTCGGGTGTGTAATGCAAATGTTTTAAAAGCGTGCTTAGCTTTAGTTGACAATTTGTTTAGGGAATGACTATATAGTAAAGATTTGACAAGATTTCATGTTTCAACGGCTAATTCAAGAAAAGGAAAATTCAATTAATTTCGTTTCAAGTTCGCTTGGTTGGTTGTTTTCAGATTACCTAGCGCCGTCAGCAACACGAGGGCTATTATGCGCCAAAACATTCGTCATTAGACAAGCCAACATACATTTACAAACACCCATGCTTTACACGGGAAACCAACCCGCAACCTCGCGGTCTGGAAGCTAAACCACTATACCGTTTGGTCGGCCGTTTCAAGTTTGCATCTATTCTATAACGGATATCTCGCACAGACGTAAAAATGTAACTCTTTGATAGAAAATGAAAAAGAAGATCAGAAAACCGATATAGATTTGTGACGATTAGATTTCAAAGAAATTGTTTGTTTTTTTCAGTTTTCACCTAGGGTATTGTGATATAAATGTACTGGAGAATATTCTTTCTGGAAAAAACTAATACCTTTATTTTACCAGTATCTGATGGCAATCACTATGAACAAATCATTTAAAAAAAAAAAGTATATTTTCGCATTTCGTTATTCAATCACGATGCACATTTTATTTTACTTTCCTTACAGCAATCGATTAAACGTAATTTGTAAAACCTTTCAAAACCAATGACGTAAAATTTCTATGAATTCATATTCTTTGATAAAACTGTGATAAATTTCAAAATTAACTTTAACTTTCACTGAATGTCGGTGAAGCTGCTCCTTGTTGCTGATGCTGTGGTTTAAGTACAAATTTCGTATTTATTCGAGGTTATTTTTGAAATTAATGGGAAACCTTCATCATTTTTCATAAAGGTTATACAATTTTTATTTTTCATTTGAAAGTTTATGTTGGAATAAAATAACAATTTAGTTCTTATGCTCTTATTTCTACATCTCATCGTATATCTAACATTGCCACTGGCACTATTTTATTCTTATTCGTTAATTACAATCGCAATACATATATTCAGTGCGACGTGACGATGATAATTTGGTTCTGTTTATGCTTAAAAAAAAGCAGAAAGTCTCCTTCTAAAATAGTTCATTTCCTTTGTTTTTAGGTAGCTTTGTTTTGATTCTAATAGCTTAGATTTGGCGCCTAACTTTCTACAAATGTGTAATACTTTAAAATTTTAGTGAATTATAGATTTTTGTGTATGACTATAGAACTTAGGACGGTAAATTCCTAGTTCACGTTTATGGGTTGGCGCACTTTTGAAAAGTTGGCGACAAAGCCAGAATGTCGCCAATTCGGAATTCCAATATGAAAAATTGAGAAACGAACCAGCTCCATGATTTGTGGTTTAGGAAGGTTGAAGCCAAAGCGCGTCAATAAAAAAAATGGGGTTGCCAAATTTAGAACTGTATCGCCTACAAAACCGCGCTAAATCGGCTTGGCGATATTTTAACGTCAACTAGGAATAGACCCTTAGGACCCCTTGCCAAAATCACATTGTGCGAAACGAGTTGAAAACACGACTAAACTAGCATAACATAATATATGAATGATAGCATTAAGTCCTTTGAATATGCTTAATAAATTATTAATTAAATATCATGTTTGCCAAATCTCTTCTAAGTGTCTTGAAGGGTACTCGACCCAGGTTTACCGTATGAAACGCCTTGGCACGGTTTTTCACATTTGGCGATAACAGTTTTAAATGGCAACCGTGTATAAGAGAGGATCTGAAGGTGATTTTAGATATGGCGATACAGCCATGTGACGTCATTTTCATTTTGGAAATTTTTTGAAAAGTCGCCAAGAGGTCTTGTACAGTAAATCTTAACTGGGTACTCTTCTGTTAGACGGGCATTTAGATAAAATAGATCAATACAAATCATCAAATTGTAGCGATAACTTGTTCAAATCAATAATCTTCAATTTATTTAATCACTATATATATCAAACCGTAAATATTTAAGGTTTGGCGCCAACTGATTAGCGGAAGAGTGCAGCTGAAAGATCTTCTCAAGGGACACCAACACTGTGCTCTTTAGGGTCAGTCCATGTCAAATCAACCAGAAACAATATAACCCATAAAAACAGAGTTTTTAAAAAATCCTTTATAGGCATTGTCAATTTTTATATACGTTAACACAGCTTCCGATTCTGACTGTTAAACATGTTAGAATTTCTTGTACAGTCAAACACTGTCAATGCAAAATCGCTTAACATGAAATCCTATTTAACAAAAAGCAAAAGCAGTTTTCTGTACTTAAAATTAAATATTAATTTATATGTTTTACACAAACTACTTCAGCTACCCCATCGACTTTATGTTAACCGGGTTTGACTGTAGTTAAGTTGAAGTTGTTACAGGGTTTTTGAGGTCTATGAGGTATTGTTAAAGCTCGGATAATATATGAACTGGTTTCACTCAATCTCTTAGGTTGCCTTGAAAAGCTTGATCCGGTTAGCATGTTTTGTCTTGTCTATAAGTCATAAATTTTATGTTTTTTGATCATCTTGGCATTAGGCTCAGTTATGTATTGCTATGAGATTAAGGATTTGAAAGGCTTGTATTAAAACAGGGTTCACACGGTCTTGGAAAGTCCTTGAATATTTAATTTTTTTTATGAAATTTGGTCCTTGAGAAAAGGGTAAGGTCTTTGAATGAATGGCCCCCGATAATCTGTTTTGTATTTTTATGTCTAAAGTATGTAATTTTAAGGTCCTTGAATTTTCCTTAAAAGGTCCTTAAATTTTCTTAAAAAGGTCCTTGAATTTTCTTAAAAAGTTCCTTGAAAGTCCTTGAATTAATTTTTCAATAAGAGTGGGAACCCTGTAAAATCCTGCAATGGTGATTGCGTAGTTTACCAACAAGTTGTTAAAGTTGAACAACTTTAGTACTATGATCTATCCAGGAAAAGTGATCAGACTGATAGTGACTGTAGGACACCTTGCCCAACAAGAACAAATTTTTTTTTATGATTTTTTTAGATTCTCCATACCCAATAAAAAAAACCAGTACGTTTCCGTGTGACAGGTACCATTTGCTGCATTTGTCGCCAAGTCTATATGGTTAAATGACATGTAAATGTAGCGCCAACCCTAAATGTTTACAGTTTGTTAAATTGTTGCTATAGAAACTCTAATATTTTAACATAAGAACTATAAAAGATTTCAAGGCTGTTAGTTATGGTGAATTATCGCTGCAATTTGATGGTTTTTATCTGGTACTCTTCTAATGAAAGAGTAAAAAAAAACTTTTCATAAATGCTCCAAATGAGTTATTGTTCCTGTGCTTTGCTTAACCCATTGCCATTCAATGGCTTACTTTACTAGTGTTACATTCGAGAATTTGTAAATAATTATTGAATTTTTAATTGATACATTTTCATTCTATTTTAACTGTAATCACTTTTAACTATCGATTTTTATTAATGTAAAAATTGTAAATGGAAATCGGAATTATAAGCCCTAAGTTAGTGGCAAAGGTTAAATTTATCTTGATTATTTTTCAAATTTTGGGGAATGTCGCCAGCCTATAAAGAGCATTGGAAACAATCAGGGTCAGTCAGGCCAGCTCCACCTATTAATGTTTTGAGCAGAATTGGGGAAAAAACATTTTTTTTCTTCTAAAAAACAAAAAAAAAAATTACATTGTTTTCTAATTACATGTATACATATTTATAAATAAAATTTGACATAAACTAGAATAATTTATGTTCACATAACAATTGATATTTTGAAAATAGTTTAAACTATGTAAATAAATAATTGTTGCTACTTATGTGAGCATCCAAATCATTAAATTTTAATATTTAATTTAAATTCATTAGTAATTGTGATAAGTTGTTCAAAATGATATTTTTATGTTTAGCTATAAGTTGTTAAAACACAAAACCTCTATTTTAGAAACAATTTTAAAATGCAGCCTATAATTTAAGTTTAATTAATAAATTTGAATTATTATAAAACATTAATATATCTATTAGTTTAATATAAAAACTTATTATTGATACTGATAAAAACTTTAACAGTCTATAATTAAAAGATTTATTTTAAAATACATTAGAACTTATTAAATCTACAATATTCATATAATTTTTCATTTAGTGAATTATTTTCTTAAAAAATAATTTTTTTAAAAGTTGAGTTGTTCAGTTAAAAAAAGTCATTTGCTACATTGAATAATTTGAAAAATCTAATTATAAATAAATAAAATTACAATTTTAAGTAAAAAAAAAAAAATTTTTTTTTTTTTTTTTTAAGGAATAAAACTATTTGGTTTAAACCATGCCAACCCTGGTTTTGAGATTAAGCTCATGTGGATGCAGTTCTCGTTTTTTTTTTTTCTTGTTTTTTTTTTTTCAAACTGCAGGAAATCTGTGTTTTTGCTGCTGAATCAGGGCTGCTGAAAGCTCTGGTTTGAGCTTGAATGTGCTTTACCGCTGCTGTTTAAAAAATCGTAAATTTCTTTGTGAAGATTGAAAGGATTTATTATTGTAATCTAGTGTCATCATTATCTGAGAAAAAAATTCTTAACACTAGGTTGTCTGTAAATTTTTAACAATTGAGTGCAGCAACGGTTGTGTCAACAGACATAAACCAAGAAAAGTTCTATCAGTTAAGGTGCGACCGAGGGCCTGAGAAAGTTTAAAAGGTCCAGTCTTATGCCTGTGGTTGTGGGAAGTATTTAAAATGAGAGGGACACAAAACGCAAACGTTGAATCATCCGGCTTTAATAGTTCCTGAAAATACTACTGTTGCATTACCTGGACGGAATGAGTCGACCTAGTGTAAAATGGAAAGCATTGGCCTAAAGAAGGATTTGGCAAGATATTGAGTTGCTTAACTTGTTGGAAAAAAGAATACAGTGATACATAAATGTCAAATGCAAAAAAATTAACTCAAGATGACTGCTACAGAGTGACCACAGACCCTGAAAATCAGAAAAACATGGGAAGCTTTCTGATTCTAGCAAAAAAATTGAGAAATTTTCCATTATTGTTTCGAAAGTACGTTTCCATTTACCCGGAGAATTGTGGCGGTAATCATTAAAAGTTTAATTTAATGGAATAATTTAAACTGTTCACTACTGCCAAAACTATTTTTAAAAAATAGGCATATTACCTCTTTAGCAATAGATTGAAAATAATAGGCATATTACCTTTTGTTCTATTTGATCCGGGTGTCTACACATTTGGAAGAAAAAAAATTTAAAGTTTGCCAAAAAATCAGGGAATTTTGTAGAAATCTAATGAGGAAAATTTTTTCCTGAATTTTTTTTTACCAACCTGTACTATTTATCGAGAGTGATTTTTTCCATTGACATAATACCTCTATATTACAACAAAAGTTTTTCAGCCTCAAAAGTACAAAGGATCCATTTCCAAATGCATTACTGGTGACTAGAAATGTTCAGGGAAATAACATTTTTTTTACCCCTGTGTTCTCTGAATATGTATGGAAGTTTGATTTGCAAAGACAGCTTTCCAAGCTAAAGTTATCAAGTTTGTTTAGGGTTAGCAATGTACTTATTTTAAAACTATCTTTGTATGAAAAATTTCAGTGTTCCTGGTTTAGATTTCTTGACTTAAATATTTCTTGTTGTTTTTTCAGTCTCAGAATGACGGTGGACAAAAAGCATTCGCCGAGATGTTTCATCGATATAGAAATCGATGGAGAAAATGGTAAGAATGTTTTGTAAACTCTTTAAAAACTATAGCAATGGAGTTTTGATGAACCTTATATATAACTAAATAGCCCAAAAAATAAGGAATTGAAAATGTAAAAAATTTTTAAATCTTGAAAAATAATTCCTTTTCTAAGTTTGTTGTATATCTCTACTTTACTTACAGTTTTACTTACATTTTTGTTTTTATTAGAATTGAAAGTTTGTAGTTAACACTTCTCGCTTTGAAAGGTTAGTGTTTAAAAATGGGTAATACAGAACTTAATTGTCTTTTGATTTAAAAAGAATCTATTTGTGCCTAAATATTTTCCTTGAAGTAAAACTCGAGGACGATTGTCTTTGCCAATTTGAATGGCAATCCTTTATAAAACATCTCTAGAAAATTATGGATTCTAAAAAAAAAATTAAAAACAAATTTAAGTTATTTTAAAAATTAAAGTCTGAGTTATGATTGTTACTTAGTTAGAAATTTTGTTTTCCACAAACTGTTCATAAAAGAAAAAAAAATATGGATTAAATCTTGTTTGTTAACTACGTCAATCACGACTTGGAAAAATTTCTTAAATAAATGTATTTTTTTATCTTGTAAACATATCAATTTACCACAAAATAGTTTCAAAATTAGTCTTAAAGAAAGTAATACATAAATTTGATTAATAATTTTAAGAGGGAATATGTCTCTGTTAACCACAATTATATATTATTGGTTTGTTATGTAGTGCTTTATATGTTGCAAAACTAACATTAGTGCCTTAAAGTATTCAAGAGAAATAACATTCATTTGAATCAAAATGTATTCTGTAATTTACATTAAAATAATGAATGGTTTTTCATAGAAGTTGGCTGTGCATTATGTAAAATTAAATGTGAATATTCATTCACTTTCAATTACAGTAAAAGCCCGATTATTCGGCATTCAATTAACCGGAAAGCTCAATCAACCGGAATTTTTTGAAAATCAAGTTTTGCGAGAAAATTGGCATTATTTCGCCAAAAAACGGCGATAAGTCGCCAAATCTTTTTATTATTTTTTATTTCAATTGAGATTTCGAAGTTGAATGGTTTTTTTCTCTCTTTATTTTGATGGTTTTTAATTTGTATTGGCGAAATAACTGAATTTGCGCCGATTAGAAATGAATATATTATTATAAAAAGGGATTTTTTTTTATTCCGTTTATCTGGAATGCCGAAGTTCTTATTCAAACAACTGTGAATTCTCAGCAAAACACCTTAATATTCTTAATGTAAAATGTTTTTTCCAGAATATATCCTGAATCCCATATACAGTGGTTATTTTCCGAATCTATAAACAAATCTAGCTTGTTTCAATTGAATAAGAAAGAGGGTTGCGTAATCGAAATTCTATTATCCACAGCATCGGGAAAACATTCACCAGTAGATAATTTGGTTTATCCGGAATTCTAATTAAAAAAAAACCTACATATTTTGCATCTATTTAATCTTGCATCGTTTATTGCATAAAAATTTATATTCGTTTCCGGATATTTGTGTAATTTGTATGTGCGGAATCTATAAATCTATGGACTACTTTTATTGTAATTATAACAAAAAAATTTAATTTTCCACTTGAAATTACGTTCTCAACCGCATCCGGCAAAAAGTAATTAGGAAATTCAAAATTTGTAAATGGTTTGACCAAAATCCGGATAAAATTAATCATTTGGTTTGTAGGCTAGATCTACATATGGAACATGCATTTCACAAAATTTAAAATCATGTATAACGGATAACATTCTATTCCATACAGTAATGCATCCATAATTCATTTGTACCCGCAATTTAATTTGTAAATTTTCAACCGCATCCGGAAAATGTGCAATTCGGCCGAATTCGACTATTCTAAACATTTTATTCTTTTATCACAAAATATCAGTTTCTCACGATCAATCAGAATAAAACCGAATTGCATCCATTTAAATGCATTTTCCCCAATAATTCCAATCTAAGTTTCGATTTGTAGGCTAGTCAACTATTTTGTACACAAAACGGAAAATGTTTTTTTTTCTTTTCTTTCTTTTTTGTGTACAAGAAGTATGGGTTATATATTATTGTATTCTATTAACGTGTTTTGCAATCAATTAAAAAATAAATCTGTTTCGCTGTAATTTTATTTTAATAATATTTATTTTAAGGTTAGCCGACAACCAGATAATCAAATTTAAAACTTAATAGTCCGTAAATTATCCGGAATTTCGTGGCGATTTGCATTACAATTCTTGTATTCCTTTTTTCTATACAACATAATAGTCGATCTTTGAATACGAAGGTCGTCTTCCCGAGCATATTTTACTTTAAGGTACAAAGTAGGTTGTGTGTGGGGAGGGGAGAAGACAATGGAATCACAGGGGTTTCCAAATACAAAAGCTACTTTTCCAGAATTCTCGGAATCGGACCGAGAAAACTCAAGAAAACTTCCCATCCAGAACTGAAATAGCGATAGTGCACTTTGTCCACCCGGGCCCGGTAACCCTAAAATAAAGGTTCGGTTAGAATCCGTACAATCTAGAGATTTTTAATTTTACAATGCTTAATCTTCTATATGTTTTTTTACGGAATTTCTGATATGAAAATGATTTAATTTTGGTAACATATTTCAAATTATTGCCGATTATAGGGTAAAATATAACATTATTTTAACTAAAAAAGCTAAGTAGAATATTTTTTAAATATTCCGGTTGTGACGATTTTAATGTTAAGTGCCATCACTATTTTTTTTTATAGCGTTATTTACCGTTTAAATTTGGCGAAAAAACATCAACATTCAATTAACCGGAAAATTCGATTATCCGGAAATCCTAATTTCCCGGCGATTCTGGATAATCGGGCTTTTACTGTATTTAGAAACTGAAATTATTTTTATTTTGTGTTCTTCTCCATTGCAGCTGGCCGCATTATCATGGAATTATTTACAGATGTTTGTCCAATAACATGTGAAAATTTTAGGGCTCTTTGCACTGGTAATGTATACATAATTTTTTAGATAATTGACTTTTTTTCTTACAAAGATTACAGAGGAAGATTCATCGAAGTCTGCCTTTTGTAAAATTCATGTGCACAGTGCCATCTGTTGGCATTTTGAGAGTTATTTCAAATAGTATATTCATTCATGTAAAGATTAATCCAGCGTCACTTTAAAAAATGTGTTTCATTGGTAGCTGTTTACGTTGGCTTAAGCTAATTTGAAAGAATTTTGATTTTTTCTTCTGCCTTTCCCAAAATGACTTTGGGTGGACTTCGTTCATATGTAGAAAATAAATTAAAAGTAAGATTTTTTTTATAAAATAATATTGAATGCAAAGAAAATATTAAGGTAATATGAAGAGTCCTGGGTTACTGTTTAATGTTCCGAAACCAAACACTACAGCCATATTTACGAGAACAAAGCTTGAAGGTTTTTTTTGCAGAAAAGTTTTCCATTTTACAATTTAAAATTAGTATTGTCCTTTAATTTTTAGTTGAAATACCTCTAATCGAATAATCAGGTTTAGCAGGGATTTTGTTAATAATTTGTATTAACTTCGGAAAACAATTCCTCAGTTTAAATTGGCACTATGTTGTATTTAAAAAGTTACTTTTATTTGTAAGGATCTTGTAAAATATGCTGAACAAATAAATACATTTCCCATCTTAAGTGAAGCCAACAGCCTTGTTGAAAACAATTTAAATTTTAAAATTAGCTCGAAATCTTCCTCTATGCGTTTAGTTTGTTATTTATCTATTTTAAGAGTCATTTAAAAATAATTTCACCTGAATTTAAATAAAAATTGGAACAGTAGTGTGTGCAGCTTTAGTCAAAATACTATAGGAAAGTGCAACAAAAAATGGTAGAAAATCTCTAAAAATTTATACCAAGGGCAAAACTAATGAATTTTTCAACCTCAGAATTCTTTTATATTACTAAAAGTTAAAACAAAACTTATGTCATGAGATTTTACATATGTCTTACATCGTGAATCAGGACACTATGGCTAAATGTCCAATATTCCTCAAACTCTTTAAAATTACCTTTCCAACCAGAAAGGATTGGGAAGGGGAATGTGTATTAGACGGACTTGACGTTACCATATACACAGATGGCTCTAAATTTGACAACTACTCTGGAGTCGGGGTATGCATTATTAAACCTAACTTTAACATCTCTATACAGTTAGGAGAATTTTGCACTGTTTTTCAGGCAGAAATCATTGCAATTCTAGTCTGCACCCAAGAACTTGTACATTAAGACGCAAAAGCATTGCTATCTGTTCAGATAGTCAAGCATCGCTGAAAGCACTTGAAAACGGATTTATAAATTATAAACTTGTGCTTGACTGCAAACTTACTCTGAATGATCTTGGCAGGAATAACAAAGTTACATTGTTTTTGGTTCCTGGACATGTGGGATTCTTGGCAATGAACATGCTGATGAATTGGCCAAACTTGGATCATCCAACAAGCCTCTTGGGCCACCACCATTTGTCCCAGTACCAAGGTCAGAGGATCAATTAGATCAAGTCTTAATAAAGAAATTGATCTAGCATTTAGGAAGTTTCAGGATATGAGACAATCCAAACACTTTTTAAAAGGAAGTTCAAACCAAACACAAAGATTTATACTGGGACTGGACAGGAATTCTTGTAGAATCATGATTGGTTTGCTAACCGGTCACTGTCTTAAGAATCATCTTAAAACAATGAAAGTTGTTGAAAATGGCCTATGCAGGAGCTGTGGAGACTCAGCTGAAACAGTAGAGCATGTTTTTGGCAAATACCAATCATTCATAGGCATTAGGCTTAAAACCTGTGGAGTTATTGACATTGAGTCTAACTACTTTTGTAATGTTCCCCTCACAGACTGTTTGGCCTTCTGTAAGGCCACTGTCCTGTTTGACATGCCATAGGCTAATCTTATTATTAAGATTTTAAAGAGGTACAATGGGCCAACAGGCTTAAGTACACATGGCTTTGCCACTCTCTTCTCAATCTAATCTATGTCATGAGTATTGAAAGTATATGTGCTCTTTCTGAACCATTTTTGCAAATATAATCTTTTTAAAAATAAGCATGTTCTTTTTTTTATTGGTTACATTCTCAAATATGCATTTTAGAATTTCTTTGCTTCCTATTCTTTGGAACTGAGACCCATTTAATTATAAAATAAAGCTACTAATTGTGCTTATTTGCATTCATTTATTAAGAATGTGAAGCCCAATTCATACAACATTGAAAATGCTATTCTCGTCCTTTTGTGTATTTAATTAGCGATTTGTTTTCATCGTAAACAAATCGTCGTAGCCTTAAAAAAAAAAAATTCGGCAAATCCATACAGTATCTTGTAAAAAAAAAGTATGGGTGACATGGAAATATCGGGATTTATCACAGAATCCTTGACAAATTACAATTACGTTTTGGACTTTAATTTGTGCTTCATTTGTAACTTGAGATACGATAGAAAAAAATTCCACAAAGGAGCAAGAAATCACATTTTTATAAAATTTTATTTTAGTTTTTAATGGATTACTTTTATGTTAAACTTTTAATTGCAGGTGAAAAAGGCATAGGCAAAACTACTGACAAACCTCTTCATTACAAGGGTGCGCCTTTTCATAGAGTTGTAAAGAACTTTGTCATTCAGGGTGGTGATTTTGTAGCTGGTAATAATTATTAGTCTTCATTTTAAGTTTTTAAAATAATAGCTTTTACATTTATCTTCTACACTGCAACAATCTGTTTTAATTTTTGCACAAAAAAAATCTTTTAATCATTATATTCAAAATTGAGGTATATTTAATTGATTACTGAACTTTTAAAGCTGTAAAACTTTTTTTTATCCATTTTAAGTATGATTTTCTAAAAGTTGCAGAAATAGGAAATAAATAATTTTTTTTAATTAAAATTGAAATGTTGTATATTTTAAGTAAGCAATAAACTACTGTATAAGAAATGAAGTTTTCAATTACATGTTACTGTGATTTATCTGTTTAGCATTATTAAAATATAATACTTGTTAAAGAATTCAATTAAAATTATAAGCCAATCCTATGGTTAGCTCTCAAAAATTCAGCTACTATAATTATAAGTACAAAATTTTAACTCATGATTGTGGGATTTAATTTTAAATAATAATTTTTATTTATATATCAAAAGTTTTGTTAACTTCTACTTACTAATTCAATTTATTTACAAAACTTAAAAGTACTTACAAAATATCTGTTTATTCAGGACACTTATCCATTTACACAAGCAAGATTTTTACTACACAACAAAAATATTTTATCGTAAATTTGGTATGATTGCCTTTAAAAGAGCCCTTGCATATGTTAAATGTTCTTGTTGAACTCGGCCAAGATTTAGCATTGGCACCAAAGCAAGCATTTTTAAAGTTGCTCAAAGCTGCCACGTCATCACAATTTGGCATGGAAATAAGCTTCTTTTTTTTTTTTTGCTAATGCAGCAATTATTCAAAATAAAAACACTGGCAACATTTAGTGAATTTAATTATTTAAACAAATGTTAAACTGTAAAAGATTGATTTTTTGCTCCAACACTGCCGATTATGGATAACTTTTGATTATTTCGCTGGTCCACACAAAACAATGATATCCCTCCTAATTGGTTTACATTCTACAATGCTGCGGATTTCCACATTTTTTTTTTTTAATATGAATATCAATCATTACTGAGATTGAGCCAATTCTCAAAATTAAGTCAATTATAGAACTGATAAACCTTTTTAAATAGTGTTTTAAAATATTTAAAAATTTGTTTTACAGGAAATGGTACTGGAGGTGAATCCATTTATGGTGGACAATTTAAAGGTAAAATATATTCTAGTTGAGACTTCTAATTCTTTTCTGGTTTAAGAGAAATCCTCTGCAAAAATATAGGCTCGAAACTCAAGAAATTTTACTTATTATTATATATTACATAATTATACTACAGAAGTGAAAACCAATTTAAAAAATCTTAAGTAAAAATAATGTGCTTTCTTATTATGTCAATTACAAATCCATGTTAAAGTATTATAGTATAATTGAAAGTTGTGGAATATTGCTCACCCATAGTTTTAAAATTAATTTCACTCATTTGAAATCAAACTTTCCATTTCTAATAACTAGAATCATTACTTTTTTGCACTCTATAATGCCAGGATCAACTTAAAAAATTGTGTGTTTTTTTTTTTTTTTTTTTTTTTTTTTAAGAAATAATAAATAAAAAAAAATCATGTCAGTGGAAGGGAATTAAATTATTTTTATATGTTATAAACTTCAATAAATAATTATTGTACAGGTTTCCTATGAAAGGTGCACTTGATTTACTGTTAACATGTTTCTGTTCACATTAATTATATAATAAAGTGGCTTGACTGAATAAGTAAATAAACATCATTTGAACATTCTCAGTTTAGCATACTTTAATGTGGGGAGTTGGCTAAGTTAATTCTATTCATTACAGTCAGTTAAAAAAAAAAAAAAGGACTTGAGGTGAAAGAAAATTTCTTTTTTGAATGATTTGCATTGAAAATGTTTAGAAACAATTTAAGAATAAATGAATTTCTAAGATACTTTTGTAATTTTAGTGTTTTTTAGGTCTTTATGTCGATATTTCGGGCGATATTGAAATTCCCAGTTAAATAGCCCTAACTGGTACATGGTCTTGATTATAGATGGCGTTATTGTTTTTCTTTGAGTGCAAAGCTATTTTGTTTTTCGAAAGTGTGGGATTGTTTTCTTTTTGGGATATTAGTGTGGTTTAATGAAAGTCATGTAGAGGGTTATTATTTCTGACTGGAGAGGTTTGTTGCTGTTTTTGGTTTTATAAATGTATGTTAATTTTTATATATCTATTTGACTTTCTGTCTTGCAGTGGAATGCATCAGAGTTCAAGGATGAATTAGTAATGTAATACTGATATATCCATCAGAAACGCATCCCTGAAATCCTGGCTGGGTTCGAACTTGATAACGAGATCCAGTCGGGATTTCGTAACTTTTCAATCTTTTACAATTTTCTATTTTTAAATTTGATATATTTCAGATTTGAACATTCTATTTTCATGCAGCATTGCGCTGAAGATAAATTTTCTAAGTTTTTACTGTTTTTCAGTATGACAATAGTTTTGTACTTCACTTTTATATTTGCTTAAAAAAAATCATTTATTTCCAGATGAAAATTTTGACATTCCTCATGACAAACCATTTCTACTCTCAATGTCCAATCGTGGTAAAGACTCAAATGGCTCTCAATTTTTTATGTAAGCATTGGTATTTGCATATACTTTTCAAATCTACTCTTACTAAGTTTTTTGATCCTGTAACATTGTTATTCATTTTTATTTCCCATTTTAAATCAACTTTAAACTTTACATTCTTTTTATTTTCTTTATAACAATATGATTATTTTATTGAATAAATTTGTACAATTTATTAAGTATGCATGTTTACCATTGTTACTGCATTGTATTCTGATATGATAATATAAAATACTCAAATTTAAAAATATAACCAGCATCAGCAATTCTCTTGAAGAGTGGTTTAGATATTAAAAGTAATGTATATTTTAAAGATTAATACAAATTACATTTCTCAGTATTCAATGAATAATGTGCAATTATATTTTAATTTTAAAAACTTCCAAAAACAAAAATTAATGCATTGGTATTTAAATACACTAACAATTTTTTTATTGCCTCTGCATGGGACATAGGCTTCTAATAAAAAATTTAATTCCAAATCTGGATATTTCTAGCCCTATTATCTGTATAGTGTGGTCCTGCTAACGAAATAAAACAAATCATTTTTGTGTTTTAGAAAGAAACAATGTTTAATACCTTCATTTTTAAATATATATATATATGTATCTTGATATTTTCTGTTTCCTGTTTTAAAGAACTGGGCTTATTTTTGTTTTATAAGTCAAAATTCAATGAACGATAACAGTCCATGATGTATCTATGCATTCTCGTGGAAATATTTTAAATATAGTTTATTCAGATGTATTTGAAAAAATTACATTTTGACTGTAGAAAGTGAAATTCAAATAGGGAAACTTTTATTAAGTTTAAGTATTAACTTACAGATAATCGTCCCAATAATAGAAGTACATAAATATACCATGACTTATATCTTTAACATTGTAAAGAATATCTTGTAAAATATTTATAAGCAATTTTTAATTTAACATTAAAATCTATGTTTATTTTTAACAAGATTATTGCTATAGGGTTAAGTTATATTCCATCTAAGAAAGAAGTTTAAAAATTTCCTAGAAACGAATTATTTTGTGTTCCTTTTCTATTCACTGGGTACCTGTTTCTGAATACTTTAAAAGAAAAAGACCCTAATAGCTTATTTTAACTATTTTTAGAAACTTTTCTTTGATTGCTTTTCGATTGTTTTAGGTCACTTTAAAAAAAAGTTGTTTTTTTTAAATCTAATATACATGATACAAGCAACTCGGAACAAATCGAATTCGGCAAACATTAAATATCTTACCACGAATCCTGTTACGCTAACAATTATTTTCTATTTTCTAAAATATATGCAAAACATTTTTCTTGGTTATAAATTAATAAACAGGCATGTTACATTTCCTCAAAGACTTTGATTTCTGCGTGTATCTCCCGAGTCTTCCATCCATTTTGTAAATCAAAACTCTGTATAGATGAGCCATAAAGGCCTCTTCGTATCTACTATCCTTCAATATAGATATGTTTTGGCTGGGGATGAAGTTAAGTTAAGAAAGAGGCCATTTCACCTTTGTGTTGCTTTAATAAAGTGGTTTACTAAGTAGGATGTTAAGCTTTGATTTAGTCTTGCATGCATTATGACATGCTGATGATAGTGAATGTTTTGCTTCAAACAGGTCCTGAAAGGTAAAGAGCAATTAGGAATGTATCAGTTTGCCTGTGCTCCCTTTTATATGTACATTGGTGGCGCTGTAATTTCTGCGGATGGCGCTGCTGTTGACTGGGCAGGGATGAGATTCTTTCACTTTTTTGTATTTTTGGGGAAAATCCGCTTTTTTTCCCAGCAATTTTTCCTCCTCTGCAGATTTTTATTGATTCATCCTCATCGCCAGAAAACGCATAGGACTCTCAAATCATCGCCGGAAAATGCATGGAATTATGAAATCGCCTTTCAGGGGTCTATGCAGAAGGAAATTTGGGTCCTTTTAAGGACCCTTCACAAAATTCCATGTCCAAAAAACGGACCCTTCACAAAATTTTACAAATAACAAAAGGATCCTTCACAAAATTCCATGTGCAACAAACTGACCTTTCACAAAATTCCAAGTCAAAAAAACGGAACCTTCATAATATTTCCAGTTGGAAAACGAACCAATTACTAAATTACAAAGTTTATTTTATGCTAAAAGGAGAAAACTGCTCACTTGCCCACATGTTGGTAATAAAGAAGTGACGTCATGGGGTGCCAAACCATATGCTCAAAATATATGAAATTGGAAATTTTTCACAAAATTAATATTTTTTCACAAAAATAGGACCCTGTAAAAAAAATCTGGATAGACCCCTGCCTGTAATGTTGGAATCTACTTCAGAAAGGGGAATATTTTTCTATTGTGGTCACTATCGTCGAGAATTACGATGCTGCGCGATGTTCATTTTATTCGGATGTTATGCCGATATAATAGTCACTGATGTTAGTTCAAAGATTTGCATGTGTCAGACATGGTACAGTTAAACTGAAACGTGGATTTCAGCTTTATTTTTACTAAAATTTTGATAATTCCTGAAATCGCTACAGATCTGCATTACAATTTTATTGGGCTTCTTGCATGTTTGACGACCGCAGGATTTGCGTACGTTCAGAACTCCCAAACCTCCGACCACTTTTCCTGCAGATCGGCATTATTTACATTGGTATGTGATGACCATTTTGCTGAAGTATAGTGATGAAATGTCCGCTATTTCTGTGATTATGGAGGTGCTGTCGTAGAAAATTACGTCGTCGGGTGATGATAATTTTTATCATGTGTAACACCAATATGATAGCCACTAATCTGTTGCAGATATTCGCACCTATTAGACATGGTACAGTTCAGTGGAAATGTTTATTTCCGTTCTTTTCTTATTGAAATTTCGATCATTCCTAAGATTGATACAAATCTACATTACAATTTTATTGGACTTGCTTGCAAGTCTTGCAATGAAGGAACCTACATACGTTTCTGACTTCCCCAAACTTCTTGTATCATGACCACTTTTACTACAAATTGCCAACCTCTATTGGCATCATTTATGTTGGTGCGTGGTGATTATTTTTGCTGAGGATTACAATGATGTAAGGACTGCTATTGTGGAGATTTGCGCTATTACACCGAATGCAATCGATGAGATTTACGTTGTTGTGGTGTTTATTTTCGACTAGTATCACGCCGATATAATAGCCACTATTCCAAAAGTTTGTGTCGCTGTAATTGTCGCTATCACCGAAATTTACATGGTTGTGATAGTAAATTTCATAGAATGCTACACCGATATAATAGCCTCTATTGCAGAGATTTCCACCGATATAGTGGGTGCTAACTCTGATGTTTACGTTGGTGTGATGGCCAGTTTGCTAATTGTTGCTTTAATATGATTGCCGAGATTTTCGCCGGTTTGGTGGCCGCTATCGCCGATATTTAAGTAGGAGAAGTGGTAATTTTCACCTAGATTTAAGCTGTTTTAAAACAGCTATTGCCGCGATTTGCAATGCTGTTTCCACTGATGTGATAGCAGCTATGTCCGTTATTAGTGTGGGTGATGATTGGGGATGGGTCCTTGAATTTTTTGGGGATGAGCCTTGAAATCCATGAAATATGCTTTTTTAGCTACTAATTTTTATCAAAAGGTTATTAACTATAATTTTTCTCGTACTTTTTTTGGGTGAATGTTGCATCTCGGTAATGAACAGGTCGTAAATATGTTTTAGTGCCTAATTTTAGATTTTTAATGGCCTTGATAATGTGTTAAACTTATTTCTTAATTAAACTTTTAATGTAAATGATTTAATAATTTACTATTCTTTTTCTTTTTTATTACTTACTGGATGAAAAATAATTAAGTTATTAATTATTATTGCGCAATTTTTTCATTATGTAGTATTTTTTGATAATTTACTTCTTGAAACATGTTTCTCGTATAAAGTATATGATTTCAGTCTTTTGGGTCTTCAGCCACTCACTTCCCTAACTGGGAGATAGAGCGTATATATGATATATACAAAGTGGCCACAGAACCTAGAAATCAGGAAAGTGTCAGCGAGCTTTCAAATTCTATGAAATGTTAGGGAATTTTTTTTTTAATTTCGTGAAAATCGAGGAATTTTTCTATTGTCTTGAAGGTGTGTTTCCTCTTTCATCTGTATTTTGAAGCCACTTTTCCGGAGAATTGTGGTAATTGTTAGAATTTTTATGTTCTGGTATAATTCAAACTTTTCATTACCACTAAAACTATTGGGGGGGAAAATAGAGATATTATTTCTTTGGCATACATGTTCTATTTGATCTATACATTTGAGAAAATTGAAAAAAAGTTTGCTGTAAAATCAGGGAATTTCTTAGAAATCTATCAGGAAACATTTTTTTGATGAATTTTGTGGCCACTGTATATAAATCCTTACCTATATCTTCCAATACATTTGTTGGATCGCATGGATTTTTTTATCATTACTAAGATTGATCAAGTCTTTATTTCTTTATCTTATAAAGTTAAGCTTATTTTGAGAGGAAATAAAACATTGGTACTTAGATTTCAATCTGATCCAATCTAATACATCATTACACATATATTTGCTGTAATTATTTTCCCAATTACACATACATTTGATTTTTTAACATATTTATTACAACTGAATTTTCATACTTCCGCTTATAAATGTCTCAAGTCTTAAAATATACCTTGCTTAACAGAAGTGTTTCCAGGGAATGTTAAAAAATATGTGATAAGATTAAGCTGCAAAGTTCTTATTACTGCAAGAAACTTAACTTGAATTGCTTAGCTTAAAAATTACATACAATTACAAATGTATTTAAAACTTTGTATTGGACTTATGAAGATCTCTTCCTCTGTCCTACATATTCTAATTAAATAATTAATAATTGTTCATGTACATATAAATGTTTTTATATGTATTTTGTTCATGTACATATAAATGTTTTTATATGTATTTTGTTCATGTACATATAAATGTTTTTATATGTATTTTCTGTTATTACTTCTATTTCTGAATTTGTGTTTCTTCCAGAACTACACAGGCAGCACCTCATCTCAATGGGTAAGTTAGTTTTGTGTTCAACATTAATGAGTTACAAATTTTGAAAACTGTTCTTTTTGTATTTTTGAAACTTCCAGAAAATAAAAACTTAGTTTCTTTTTAACTGCTGGTTAAATTAAAAAGTATATTTTTTCTAATAAAAAGGATTTTTTTTTTTATAACAATAGTTGTTGCATTACAAAATACTCATGTTTTCTTACACAAAATTGTGTTTGAGAATTGTGTTATAATTTTCTGAGATGATCTTTTCATTCAGAAAACTAAATTTTTATTGTATGAAAATTAATCATCCTTAAAAAAAACCTGCCAACAATCTGACTCTAATGTTTGCATTGAATATTATTGCTGTATTCCTCATTTAAAGTTATTTTCCCAATTACACATACATTTGATTTTTTAACATATTTATTACAACTGAATTTTCATACTTCCGCTTATAAATGTCTCAAGTCTTAAAATATACCTTGCTTAACAGAAGTGTTTCCAGGGAATGTTAAAAAATATGTGATAAGATTAAGCTGCAAAGTTCTTATTACTGCAAGAAACTTAACTTGAATTGCTTAGCTTAAAAATTACATACATATTCTGTATAAATGTAAAAAAGTTGTTTCATTTATGACCCAATAGCTTTTTTTTTTTCATTGATTTTTTTTTAACCTATTTTTTTTAAAAAAACATCAAGAACGCTCAGTAAGTTCCTTGTTTTACATTTTACACTTAAAATTGCCTTATAAAAAATTTAATTTGTCGAT
Source organism: Linyphia triangularis (assembly GCA_963978545.1). NCBI lineage: Eukaryota > Metazoa > Arthropoda > Arachnida > Araneae > Linyphiidae > Linyphia > Linyphia triangularis. The sequence continues at coordinate 17,774,720 of OZ021730.1, forward strand.
TTTGTCGCTATTTCCAATGTATACTGAGACCTTAATGGAATTTTTATATAATTCCTTTTTTCATTTGGGCTTTCTTGATAATTTTAAATTTTCTTGTAGGAAACACACAGTGTTTGGACAAGTCATTCATGGACAGGAGGTTGTGACTAAGATTGAAAACATTAAAACAGATCAGAGCTGTAGACCAACAAAAGACGTGAAAATTAGCAATTGTGGTGAATTGGTTTTAAAAATCCACCAAAAAGGTAATACTTCCAACTAAATTATTGTTTATCATATAATAATAAACAATAAAGTAAATGCTTGAATATGAAGCGCCTTCATCATACATGTGATTCTTCCGCGAATTAGCGGAAATCCGCGAATTTTTTTACATGAATTAGCGGAAATCCGCGAATTCATTATCGGCTGAAAATCCCGTTATCCGCTAAAATTTTGGAATTAGATTAGATAAGTTTTTAAAAATATTCAGAAATCGTTTTGAAAAGTCAGCCTTTTCCTTCATTCCCTAAAATGTTTTATTTATTTCAACTGACGTGTCAAGGAAATTCAATCGACTTCCTTTTTTCATAAAAAGAATGCCTAGTGCGCTCGTTTCCCACTGTCCTTTTTCCACTGTAGTTCATGACTTGTTTTAGTCTGAACTAACTTGGTTAAAGAATAGTTAAACTGGTTTTCGATGCTGTTGCCTTTGTCACGTGGTCTTCATACATGTGATTCATCCGCGAATTTGAGGAAATCCGCGAATTGCATCAAAATTATCCATCATCCACTGAAAAACTTGTGTCAATTCTGAAAATAGATGTATTCAATTTTTTTCGGAAATCGTATTGAAAAGTCTGCTTTCGTCCTTCATTCCCTTAAAATGTTTCTAATAAAAATCCTATTCAAATTCAAAGTCTCAAACTAAATTAAAAAAAGTATAAAATTTGGCAATTTATCGCCGTGTTTTTTGGGGGTTTTTTTTTGCGAAAAAGGTATTCTCACCAATTTGATTTTTAAAAAATTCCAGTGGATTGAATCTTGAATGCCAGATAATCGGACTTTTTCTGTATTTAACTATTATTACAGGGTGTCCAGTAGTTGGGAAATATACTTGAATTTTTTGCATCTCGGGAAAATCGTGAATTATGCTTGAAATTCGTATTAATGTTTGAATTTCCGGTTGAATTCAGAAATTTTCACTCCTCTTCAGTATCGGAAAAAGTCTTCTTATATCGGCGTTTTTCCACAATTTTCCCATTGATCTCGCGGATCGAAAGTAGTTTCTCCTTCCCTCAGAAATGTTCTCTTTAAACATGGTTATTCGAAGATTTTTGACCGAAATTTCGAAAATGCCGGAGATCGATGGAATTTCCTGACAAACACGAAATCTGCACACGTTTAAACTCCGCCAAACAACCGATGGAATGAATACTTTTCCTCAGAATTTTCCTTTAATATCATAGCTTCTATGTGCATTATTTACTTTGATATGCGATGGACATTTTGCTGAATGTTACGGTGATGAAATGGACGTTTTCCCGTGATTATGGCGGACGCTATCGCTGAGAATTACGTTGTTGCATGATGATAAATTTTGTCTGAAATTCGGATTTCCGCTCTTTTCTTATTAAAATTTCAATTCTCGAGATAGATACAAATCTACATTACAATCTTATTGAGCTTGCTAGCAAATCTGACAGCCATGGATCTTATGTGCGTTCAGACTTCCTCAAACCTCCGATGTAATGGCCAATTTTTCTACAGATTACAAATCTCTATCGCCATTATTTACGTTGGTGTATGGTACTTAGTTTCGCTGAGCGTTGCGCTGACTTAAGGTCTGTATTTACATAAATTTACGCTGCTAACGGCGGGCAATATCGTCGAAATTTACGTTGTTGTGGTGTTGGTTGTATTCAGATTATCTGGCGCCGTCAGCAACACGAGGACTATAATGCGTCGAAACATTCGTCATTAGACAAGCCAACATACATTTACAAACATCCATGCCAACACGGGACTCGAACTTGTTGTGGTGTTAATTTTTTCTGATTGTTGCTTTAATGTAATTACTCGGATTTTCGCCGATACGGTGGCCGCTATCGCCGATATTTACTTTGGAGTAATGGTAATTTTCGACTAAGCCGTTTTAATAGTAGATTTTGCGAAATTTGCTGCCCTCTTTAGGTGTCATTCGCCTAGGTTTCAGGTGATGTGATAGCCGCTATGCCCGTGATTAGTGTTTGTGTGAAGATCAGTTTTGCCTTTTGATTTGAATATATACAGAATTACTAAGATTTTAATTTAATTTTGGGCAAAAAATTCGACCCAATTGTCCAATTTTACTGTATATTCTTATTCATAATTGCAATTTTAACTGCTATAATATATAAAATGATGTAAAAAAAATAAAAAATAAATATTTTTATCTAGAGCCATTAATAATAGTTAAAAAGTTCAAGCATTTTTTTATATAATTGTTTAAAATTGGCTTTTTCAACTGTGGAAATTTGAAATTTTTTGCTTGGGTACTGTATTATGGTCTTGTAGAATCACCCTCCCTTAGTACTTATCAACAGAAATGTTAGTAACAAGCAATTGTTTTCAAAGAAAAAGCTAGTGCCAAAGGAAACTGAAAGAAAGAACTGCAAAAGTTGCCAAATTACAGAGAAATGTTTGCCTGAAAAAAAAAGTCATAAGTCTCAAACTATCCTACCACATTCGAATCTTACACTCAAAATGAAGCTGTTTGTTCCAATGTGGCTGATGCTTAGCACAAACTATTAAAGTGTACACCTAGTAAAATTACCTGTGTTTTTTGTCTGCTTAGATTTAGACCTTCATATTTATGACTTGGTAAACTATCTTGTATCTTTTTTTTTTCTCAGTCTCAAGTATGAGCCTTTAAAAAATCCTCTCTTCCTATTTTCAATATAACAACCCAATTCTTTTCTGATAAGCCATTTCTTATTTTCATACAATTTTTCTAATTTCTAAAATTAGTTCAGCACACTACTAAGTGGGGTATACTTTTATACTGGAAAATATGGGGATAATTGGTCGCAAGAGGGGTCCTTGAACGTTTTTTGATGATGCTTGAATTTTTATTAGAAATTTTGCTGGATTATAATTTCTGAATGTGTACAAAAACATTTAAGTCAAGTTAAATTTTTCAGTTATGATTAATACATGAACACAGTTGTCTTTATTTAATTATTGTGTGCGTGTCAATCACAATGAGACGTGGTTGTTGTAGAGTTAATAATTGAAATCAATCTTATATCCAAAATTTAACTAAAATTTGTATTGAATTTTGTGTGCTAATATATGTTTTTGTGTATTATGCTGTAAAATGACGAAAAATATTTCAGCTAATTTTTTGCTTGACTAATCACATGTATGCTTCATAGAAAACTTTCACATTCTATACTTAACAAAACCAGGGCATTTTCTGTAGAAACTCATTTAAAGTAGAACATGAAAGTTTCTCTTCCCTCAAATGCTCAGGATTTTTTTTTTTTTTTTTTTTTAAATGAACAGAAGTATCTTCAAGTTAAAATTAAATATCCTAGTTGTAATTCAATATCTCCATTTGCAGCCAAAATCAGAATTTCTCATAGTTACTATCCTTCCATCAAACTTTAATGTACTTCTAGTTGAATTTTATGTGAACCTTATTGATATAAATAGGATATGTATGTAGCATTTCTAATACTGTTGAATTTTATTGTAGGAAATTATCCTAAGGAGACTTGGTACCCTTCAAACCTTTTTTTATTTAAGCCTTTAAAATTATAATTTTAACATATTTAAAAGTATTACTTATTGAAAACTAAATTTTATTTTAAAAAAAAACTCACATAGTGCTCTAAATTTTAACATTTTTAAAAAAATTCATAAAATTTCAAATTCTATCTTTTTAATTTTTCAATATTTTGTTTCTGATTTTTTTTTTTTTTTTTTTTTTTTTTTTTTTTTTTTTAATGTTCCTAGTAATAAACTCTTAACTTTTTAAGCATCAGATTTAGAATAAGTAAAATAGTTTTCGAGAAAACCGATAATTACTGTAACTATAGGTAAAAAACATGTATTTTTCAACATTTTAATTTATAAAAAGAAAGTTTATATTTTATTCTAAAATCCATGTCTATTTTTGTCAAATAGATATTAAGAATGACACAAAAAAGTTTTAAGTAATTTTATTCATATTTGCTGAAGTTTTAGCATTTTGTGTAAGGTGGGAATTTTAAAAATAAGGAACTGAGCAAAATGCATTCGAAACATCGAAGAAGCTATTGCAGCAATGCTAAATTTTCCATTAAAATATAGATTTTCTGCAATTGCAGTCATAGGATCAACTCAAAAACTTGTCAGAATAAGGAGAAGGTTTTAAAGATTATAAACACTAAAAAAAAAATTAAAAAATAGAAAATTAGTTTTTTGTATTGTTTTTTGTGAAAACTAAGGGTACTAAGTTCCCTTAATGAAACCTTTTATTTGTGATATTGCATGTGTGTAGTATTTGTTGTTTACTCTGAGAATGTTGATGGTGCACAAAGCCTTTGTATAAGAGACTTTCTGCATTGGAGTTGTAGGGAAACTGAAAGTAACAACTTTTCTTATATGGAAAATTTATTCTATACTAAAAAATTGACTATATTATTGTGATGTAAAGTTTTAATTACAACTAACGCAAAAATTTTAAACAATAAAATAAGTCATCTCTTAAATAAATTATTTTTATTACTCAATACAGAACGAAAACGCCGTGTTTCTACTGAATCATCCGATTCCGAGTCGGAAGAAGAAAGATTGAAAAGAAAGAGGAAACACAAGCATTCGAAAAAGCACAAAAAGGAAAAGAAAGAAACAAGGGAATCTAAGTGAGTTTACCTCATTTATCTATTTTGATGTTTGTTTACCCTTTTTATATACCTGCACGGATGGTTAATGTAAATTTGCATTGATTATCAGTTTTCTATTTAACGATTTTGAGTTAAAAGACGTCATGGAAGTTATATTTATAGTTGTAAAAGTATTATCTGTTATAGTATATCTTTACTATAAACATTAATTTTGTACACTTCTGCTAAATAATTTATTATTGTTTGTGTATAACTTATTATTATTAATATGCCAGAATTGCTTTAGATGACGTTTGTGTCCTTTTGCTGAGATTTCACAAAATTCTTTAACTGTGAAATACCTCTTTGGAGCTATAATATATGATGTTCTATATTTTATCGAATTACTATTTTCCTCTATCAGAGCTTAATACTTTATGATAACCAATGTGATATTTTTCACACTATTCTTTGAATTAAAACTTTAACAAGGTGAATTCAAATGCATATAAATCGGACACCGTAAAAATTCTTTGACCTTTGGCATACAAATGATCTTTAACATATATTGAAAACCATTTTCTTCTCAATATTATTTGCCGAGTTTCTATTCTTTTTAACAATGCCTCAACTAATCTATTTTAAATAAAAAATTGTATTTTGAATAAAGCTTTTCGAATAAAAAGTAGGTAAAAAATAATTTTTGTAATACATTCACTAAACCAAGTTAATTTACTTTCCCTTTAATTTTCTATTATGTGTTCAAATCTCAAATACCCCATCCCTATATGTTTGTTAACCATCATAAATATAAGATATTCAATAAAATTTTGGAAATTATAATCAGACAGGTAAATTTTTCTTAAATGGAGAATTCAATCTTAAGTTTTATAAAGGTTGATATAGAAGGGAAAGAAAATACTATGGTTATATGAAGGAGTTCGGTTGCAAAAGCTTGTATATGTTGAGGCTTTAATTATTACATTCTAATTGTACCTGTACAAATAAGTCATTTTGTGTATTTGGTAATTCAACTAAGAGATGTCTATCTGTAACATCAACTTCCCACTTATAATTTCTAACTTTTTAATTCTATGTTAATTATCAGAAATGCATCCCCTCACCAGTTTCTTACCCTCATGCTAAAACACGCTGTTCAAAATTATTTATATCAGGGTTACGTACTTGGTCTGGGAAGTCCTTGAATTTCTTTTCAAGGTCTTGAATAGCCTGGAAAAATTAGATTCTTTCCGATAAGTCCTTGATTTTCTCATTTCCAGTTCTAAAACTACAAAATTCCCATCTTATCAGATTTCAGACTGCACGATTTATGTCACAATCTTTATCCTGTTCACTTTCCCTGGCGCTGTCGATCGTAGTTGAATCATTTTCTCCCATTACAATTGTTTGCCGAACGGTGCAAGAGCTCAAATCAGCAAACAGGGGTGCCTGGTACCGACTCACTCCCGAAACATGCCATAATCTTGTGTTATCAATGGAAAATTGCTTATTCGATCTCGTCAGGTGCAGTGGAAACACCATAGACTACTAAAGGACTTTAGTGCTTTGTGAAGTGTAAATATTTTGTTTTTGTGCATAAACTTTTACGTCGTCACAATTTTTATTTTTTTATAATTTATCATTTTCCTTTCAATGAATTGTTTCTGAATTGTAAGCATAAATTTGTAATCTAATTATTTACAGCGACAATTTCAAAGCATTCCGTTGAATATTTTTCATTTTATTAAAACATTTAGCTTTTGCATAAACTTTTAAGCTGCACTGTATATATGGTTGTATCTTTGCTGTTAAGTAATCGGGAGTGAGAGTTTTCTTCCTTTTTTTGTTTTATATGTAACATTTTCCTTCTATTTGTCCCTGTTTCGAGAATCCGCATTTTTCTGATCCAAACCAGTTTTTGCTGCAAAAGTACACTTTTCCTCTTGTCTAAACCAAAGATTTTCACTCTTAGCTCCCCTTTCCTCACAGATTACTTCACAAACTCCTAATATTTGAAATGTAATTATTATATAGTATGAGAAATTTCATTGTATCTTTAAAATTACAATCATCCTTCCTGAATACTTTTTTGTTGAATTTTTGGATTTCCTCCTCTTTGCTCTCTGATCACTCTCATCAAATGTAGGTGTTTTATAAGAATTAATTACAAATGAAAATTCTTTTAATATTCATTACTATATATACATCACCCCACTTATCTTTGCCTGACTTGAATCATTACAATCTTTTGACTACCCAATATGGATGTCAGATTTCCAACAATGTTTTGGATACTACAATGGTACCCCCGAACAGTCACTCGACCGAAAGTTTCGTCCGCTATTTGGAGGTGTCCGTTATTAGGTAGGACAATATTTTTTAAACTAAAATAGCATGGCATTTAACGAAAAATTACTACTACAATTTTAATTAAAAACTCAAATTTAGTAATGCCTAATTAGAAATAACTTCACTTAATACTTTGCCTTATTTTATTTGAAGTAATCTGTTAACAGAGTTTGGTTTCTTTTTTTTACACTGTAAACCTGTTTCTCAATGTAAATGTTCAAGTCACTTAGTTTTGTTAGGCCTTCATGGTTCCCATTTCTTAGAAAAAACTCTTTCAATTGTTCACTGCATCTCAATGCTTCTGAAAAGTCCTTAATTTGGCAGGCATCGTTTTCTTTCACAGCTATTTCATCGTAATCATCCTCAGAAAGATCAAATTTGTCAGTACAGGCTTGCAGAAGGAAATTGGATAGGTTCAAGCCCTCTTCCTCAATGCATAGATCGTCGTCAATTTTTACGTAATCTTCAACGCTGACATTAGAATCCCAATGCGTCACTAGATCAGTAAGCTCTGGCTCGATGTTTTCTACAGTTGCACTTTCTTCAGGTACCACTTCGCTCGTACCTTTGAATCCTGCTTTCCTAAAACACTTCAAAACGCATCCAGATTCCACCTTCTTAAGTGCTGTTGTTGTCCAGGAAACTGCATTCAAAACGGATACAGATTTTGTTAATTCTTCACTAGATTTACTAGTGGAAATCTGTGATAGAACATGCCTGAGAAGAAGCTTTCGATACTCAACTTTAAAACTGCAAATAATTCCTTGATCAAGTGGCTGCAACATAGAAGTTGTGTTAGGAGGCAAAAAGACTTAATTTTACTTTCTTCAATTTTAAGTCATTCGGATGAGAAGTAGCATTGTCCAGGAACAGAATTATTTTTCTTGCTTGTTTTTTCATTTTTTTGTCCAAGTCTACTAGCCAATCAATCATTATTTCGTTGGTCATCCATGCTTTTTTGTTGAATTTGCAGGAAACACTAAGTTTTTGCACATCAATGTTTTTGAAACATCTTCGTTTTTGGACCTTTCCAATAACAAGTGGAGTTTCAAAATCCCCCAGCATGTTACAACATAACAAAATAGTGAGTCGTTCTTTGGAAATTTTTCCACCATTACACTTATCTCCTTTAAAGCACAAGGTTTTGTCAAGAAGGACGCGGTAAAATAGGCCAGTCACGTCAGCATCGAAAATGTCTTTATCTTTATACTTGGCACACGTACTTTAATTTTTCAATCCAGTCAGTAACGACATCTGGGTCTATAGACTTTTCTTCACTACAAATTGATTTAAAGGAAATGTGCCGTATCTTGAATTTTTCAAGCCAGCCATTTGATGCCTTGAAAGTTTCCAATCCTAAAGTTTCACCAACTTCTCTTGCTTTTTCTTTGAGTAAAACCCCACTTACGGGAATGTTCTTTGCTCGAGCAGAGAGGAACCATTTCATAACCACATCGTCAATTTCACTCATTTCGGTTTTACGAAATTTTAAATTCTTCGCATTTTCATCCACTTTTTTCGAATTTCATCTTTGACCTTCAAAAGTTCACTTATCTGTGTTTTTCCAACATGGAAACGTTTAGCGAGATTGCGCACACTTAATTTTTCTTTTTCGCTAACTTCCAACACATCAATTTTCTCTTTCAATGATAATCTCTTTCTTTTCGATGCCATATTCGCCAGTTCAAATCAAGTCGTAAGGTCGAACAAGGATACGAGCTGTTCACAGTTTGGCTACACAGTAGTCTGACAACAACAAAAGGACTTGTTGATTTTTTAAAAAAAGGGGTGTTGTACGCAGGAATTTGGCGGCTATAAAACATTTCCTGGAATCCCCCGTGGAAAATGGAGTTGGTCTCGTCTCTACTGCAACAGACAACCTTTTGTATGGTTCTATGGAAAGGGGGGAAGGGCGCTATTGTATAAGAGATTGACTGCATTCCCAAGAAATCGCAAAACTGATTTCTGGATGGATCATAGGACATCCTTATGCCCCCTCCCTATTCTTAGAAACACGTGAATAGCCCCCGACTGTTTTGTATTAGGGTGATCGAAAGTATAAAAAAAAAAGTAAAAATTGACTGTCCGCTATTCGGAGTGTCTGTTATTCAGAGTGGATAACATGGAATGTCCAATACTAATGGACTGGGAATTGCAAAAATGTCCGGTAATTAGAGGTGTCCGTTAAAGGAGGTACCACTGTATTTAAATAGTTTTCTTATTCAAGTTTTTAATACTGTATTTTGTTTGCAGCCCATCTCGTAAAGAAGAGGATTCCGGATGCATGGTGGATCCAGAAGAAATCCCCACTATTCCTACTAATAACTTTCTGATGAGAAGAACATCACCGTTAGGAGATCGGAACAGAAGGTGTGAGCTCGTAAATTTTTTCAATAACAAGACTGTTTCCATGATTATTCGTGTATCTTTAAAATTATGTTTTTAGTTCAAGTAAAATTTTGGTACCTTTAATTTTCAATATTATTGGACATTAATTTGCAAAAAACGTCGGATTTTTAAATAGAGTTAGCAGGCAATGAAGCGTTCTGTCGTTTTGAAAAAATATTTTTAAAGTGGTTTAAAAATTTAGGCACTTATCTAAAGAAAAGGTGAAGGGCTCATGTTATTTTTAAGTTTAATTAAGTATTGTTTTTTTTAATCAGTTTAAACACCAAATCAAAGAAGAAATGGTGCTGCCAGTTTTTACAAAAATATTAGTAGTTTTGTCCAGAATTTTTTTTATTTTTAATATTCCACGTTCGTTACAGAATTAATACATATTATTTCATCGGAGTCTAATCAGGTTTAAAAGTGTATTTGGTAGATTAAATTGTTGTTTTTAGCAAAATAAATATGTGTATGTTTAAAGTTTGTAGTTCTTAAAAATCTATTTTTTTGCTTACCTTTTCTGTAACTGTTTTAATAACTGATATGTTTTAATATTGACTTTAAAATTAATTCATAACATCAACCTGCATGTTAAAAGGTTAATTGTATTTTCAAATGAGTTCAAAACTTTCCTGTTTGCATTTGTTTTTACCATTATCAAAATTCAAACAGTTTTTTGTAGGGGATGGGAGGCTGAAAAAAATTAGACTTCTTTCATACCTGGTTATCTAGATTTGGTTATCTGGATTTGTCTTTTCAAGCTCTATAAAAATATTTACCTTGTAGCACATTATTTAAAAGTGAAGGAACTAACTGCTAAATGAGCAACTGGTATTTCTTGTTAGCCAATTAGATGAAAATTGGCTTTTAAATTTATACATGGGTTGGTAACATGTGGTTTGGTTTTTACATATTGTCGTCTCATAGTATTTATATAAAAGAATTGGACATTTTCAGAAACAAAATTGCTGAAATTAATGTTGCATATAAAGCAACTGAAATTAAATGCACAATAACTTTTTCGCATGTTTTTATTAAGCCACTTTAGTGCAATATGAGTATTATTGAAATATTTTAACTTATTTTCCTATTTTTGATGTTAATCCTTTAGCTCAAAAATCTATTTTTAGTGTAACTGATTGCAAGATTACTTGAACTATCTATAACCACCAAATATGTTATTGTCATGATTTATACTTGGACCCTTTTCAGGCCTCCTCCAAGAGAATCCTACAGTTATGGTCGCCCAGTAGTCTCGAGATCCGGAAGGAAGATCAAAGGACGAGGTTTCATGGTAAGTGATGCTTTCTTATTAATTAGCTAGTCCTGTGAAAGCTGTGTGAAACATTCATTCTTACCTAAGTATTGGAAATATCGATTTTGTATTTTTCTGTTTTTATAAAAGTTACTATACACTGTTTTCACTCTTAACTTACCTAAATAATATAAATTTAAATGTGTTCCTCAATACCATTTATATACAAAGGTGTGTTGTATCTGTGTGTGTATATTGGAATTTACTTTTTACCCCTGGAAAATTTCATTCCTAAGATCTTCTAACAATGTGTATCATAAACATTTTTTTTCTATTTTTTTATATCTATATATGAAGGGCTTAGAAGCTGAATAGTCTAACAAAATCACGAATTTTGTGTTAGACCACTCCAGTGATTCAGGAAAACTTTATCATTCTGGCATAGTGATCTAACATTTTGTGTATCCTAGTTTCTTTAGTAACAAGAAGAAAGTCAGACCATTCGTACTAAAGAGATTGTTTCCATAATTTTGGATGCAAATTTATCAAAACTACAAAACTGTACCTAGCCCACTATTTTTTTAAGCCCTTCATACATATATATTTAGGTGTTTATCTAAGAATTCTTACTGGATCCTGTTTTATTTAATATTTAACCATTTCTGTGGAAAATTCAGTTTTAAAATAACTTTGGTAAGAAATCAGGCTTCCCACTGTGATTGAAGGTCATTAAAAGTGCTTAATATTTTTGTATTTGTTTTCAAGGCCTTGAAAATGCTTAGAGGTCCTTAAAAGTCCTAAATTTTTTCAGATGTTGTGTGGCCAAATGCAAAATTTAGAAAAATACAACTTGGACTTGCTTTCCCCACTTGACCACTACTTATCCGTACCTTATCAGAATTATTTTACATATTTGTATTGCGCATGTGCAAACTTGTTACTTTTTTGGTAGAATATACTTTATTAAAAATTTAAATATAGGCATGAGGCCGGAAAACCAATTTTCAAAGTTCCTTTAGGTCTTTAAAAGTCATTGAAAAGTTATTGATTTTCATTCTGTGATTTAAGTGGGAGAAATCTAAAAATATCCTTTAAAAGAAAAAATTTAGTATGTCAAGGAAAGAAGCTGTTTCTTATGAAAACATTCAATTCAATAAAATATGTAAATATATACTAAGTATTTGTTTTAAAAGGCAATTTTTAATGCATTGAAAGTTCTTTTGCAATTGAAATTTTGTGAAAGGGATAAGTAAAGCCACCAAGCTCTCATTCTAAACAGGCCGTTGATATTTTTCTTTAAATAGATATGGAATTAATTTTTTTTTATGTAAATTAAAATTATTGGTGATATCATTTTTCACCCTTTCCAAATATCAGAACCCACTTACACTAAAAAAAATTAATAGTATTGTTTTGCACTAAAACTTTTTAAGGTGATATGAAATTGGAGATACTCCCATCCACAATAAGTAAAAATAATGATTGGAAGTTTTAGCTGATTAGCAAATGATGCAGCTACTTGTCAATTATGATACTGTTTTCTAGAACAAATGAAAATGAATGATCTAGCCAGTTAATAGAATTTTGGGTGACGCTTTGAAATATCAGGATTTTTTTATTTATTTTTTCCATTGGATTATTAATGTAAAGCTCAAGAAGATTTTCAATTTAGATTTGACAACAGCTCCTTATAAATCCTTTGAAGTTACATAAATTACGAATTTGCAACTAACTTAATGAAAGTAGGTTTTTGAAGTATACAATTTATATACAAAGGTGTGTTGTATCTGTAAAAAAATTGCTCAAAATCACCCACTTTCATCCAAATAGCTCCAAAATTGCATCATTTTACCTTGGAAGTAAACACATTTAGAAAAATATTGTTATACAAAAATGTAGGTAATTTGGCAATAAGTTTATATTTTAACATTACTTAATTATGTTTATTTAAGATTAAGTTATTTATTAATAGTATTAATAGTAATTTATTAATTATTTTCCAAATAAAATATTATGAATATAATAAATCATTTAAAAAAAAAGGAGCTGTTCTATCAATAGATATTTTGTTCTAAGTTTTTAATCTTCGGTTAACCATTGTTTGACTGTTTCAAATCTATGATGTACTTGTTCCGAATTGGTCCTTTCATCTCCTAAAAACAACTTTATACTGCTTCAAAAACTATTCAAACACCCCTGTATATAATAAAATAAAATTCCCATCTGAGTAAAAATTTCACAAAAATCATTTAAAATTTAAATTTTTTGTAATAGAACCTAAATTTGGCATTTTTCAAATCTTTATACTTGCCAATATATTTCAGATTTTGAAATATTAATTTACTTAAGGTATACATATACAATTGAGATGATTTTCTTTAATTTTTATGTTAGAATTCAAACTTTTTGGCAGTACATCAGAATTAAAAAATGATGCATTTTTATTTATAAACTTTTTTCTGTTAATTTTTTAATTAGCTAATTGCAATTAAAATGACTCATTTAGACATTATTCGATATTGTTTCCATAAAGAATTGGGAATATGTCTTCAATATTTAATTATAAGGTTTTAAATAAAAAATGTGAAAAAATACATTTTTTACCGAAAAATTAAGATCAGAATATAAATAAAAAATGTGTTTACCACAGTATATATTAGATTTTTTATGGAAACATTCACAACTATTGTCTACAAAACATGATTAGAATTTTGTAAATCAGACCATTTGTAATGAAGTTATGACAGTTGGCGTAAAGTCATATAGTCAAGTCAATCTTCAGAAAACGAGTTTAAAGTTTACTACACTAATTAATGGGATACAAAACAGGTTCACAAAACCCACTCTAATTTACAAAGTAATTATCAGATAGAAAATGGTTTCATTTTAAAGATAATAAATTTGGGAATAGTTTAAAACAAACAAAAAAAGAAGCTCATACTGTAGTCAAATTTTGCAATTCCTTATGTATATGTATACCTTAACCATTCAATCAAAGAAATTTGCTTTGTTCAGAAAGTCAAGAAAAATTGTCTGGAAATAATTTTTTTTATCCCTCCATAAACTAATAAAAATCTTTGTGTTTATTTTGCTTGTTTTGATTTGATATCAAAATTTTGTTTCTATAACCACATCATTTTATACTTTTTCCTTTAAAATTAACAGACCTTATCTTCTTTAATGAACCTTAAAACATTTTTCTAGTATTAATGATGTTGGGTATTTCAATATGTTTGTCTTTTTAGCGATATCGAACCCCCTCTCGTTCCACCAGCCGCTCTGGCAGTGAGACTCCTCCTCATTGGAAACAGGCACAGTCTCGTCTGAGGAACATCAAAGACGTCGTCTTACCTAAAAAACCACTTGTACCTCCTGAGGAATCGGAGTAAGTATCTACCCACAAAAAAAAAACTTTTAAAAAGTAGAAAACCCGCCAACCTCAAAAACACACAAAAAAAGTTTTTGCAATAAAAAAATCATAAACATGATAAAAAATTTCTACTACAAATTCAGTGATATAAAAAAAGGATGACATCTGATTACAGCTCTCGGTTGTGACTCGCATAAGAATGTACTTTCACTTAGTTTATTTTTTTAATTTAAGTACCGCTTCCATAAAAATTAATGTTTCGAAATTTTGTTATTGTGTTAATGTAGACTACTAATTGAAAATTTTAATTGTATTAATTTATTGTACATATGTGTGACTGTATATTTAAAATATGTAAGATTAGCAAAATACGGGGATGACAATTTTCCTCCTTTTTGGTTTTTTATGTAACATTTCCTTCTCTTTGTCCCTGTTTTGAGGATCTGCATTTTTCTGATCTGAATCAGTTTTTCCTGCAAAAAGTATACTTTTCCTCATGTCTAGACAAAAGATTTTCCCTCTTTGCTCCCCTTTCCTCACATATTACTTTACTACCTCCTAATATTTGAAATGTAATTATTATATAATATGAGAAATTTAAATGTATCTTTAAAATTATTGAATCATCCTTCCTGCATACTTATTTTGTTGAATTTTTGTGTATTCCATCCGCAAGCTTTTTTAACGAATTTTTGGATTTCCTCCTTTTTACTCTGATCACTCTCATCTCTGAAAATAAAAAAGAAACTGATAGTCTTATTATTCTTACCAAATAAAGACAAACTTTATTTTAATTATTTTTTTAAACCAAAATGGTAGCAGCTCCAGTAATTTAAATTGTTTTTCTTATTGAGTTTTTAATTCTGTTTAGAGACAATAATTGGTATAATTTATTCAGAAAAAAATTTAATGATTTTTTACTTAATTTAGTAATTTTTTTACTTCTACAATGTTAACTGATCCATTGTTACCAAAAATAAAAGTTCTAGTTTGTTTCCATGAATTTCAAAAGAAAAATAATCAAGAAACCAAAGAAAAATACTGTTTTTGAGTTTGGCAGAACTGGTTAAATGATTTTGAGATATAAATGGATTTTTTTTGGAAAGAAATCTGTTTAACTATGTCCAAAAGTAACAACAACAGCATATCTGAACACAAATACTGTAATTTCAAAACAGCTTCAAATATATTAAAAGCTACACATCATTTTATAGCATCTTACCAAATGAATAATTTCTATAGTCAGCGTACATTGACCATTATTTCTCTTATCAGATCCCAGCCTGAAGATATGGAAGATGCTAGGGGAAATGTATTACACAGTAGACTTGGGTTTGTTAAATATCTTTTTCTTTCTTTATTAATTTTTGTTAAATGTTATTATAGTTGATATCATTTAATTTCATACGCACAAAATTACAAAATAAGTTAATGGCACTAATTTAGTTGAAATTAGCATAACAGATGTTGGATTCGTAATTAGTTGAGTACTCAATGGAGAAGAATTTTTTTACTTTTTTTATGGATGTATGAGATCGTGCAAAGTCTTTCTGAAAATTTCAGAAATGTGAAAGACTTTTTAAATTTCGTCAAAATCACTTTAAGTTAAGGATTTCATCTTCTCATCAAAAAATACTTTAATTAGCATAATCCAAACCTTTTTGTGTGTTATTTTTGAATTTTCAAAAGTAATAACTGAACCAGAGGGGTTTTTTTATCGGGTTTTGTTAATACCTTAAAAATACTTATAGTAATTGTTATAATTATAAGATTTCAAAATATTTATCAGACATCAATGTGTGTAATTTTTGTACTTGATTGACGAGTTCATTTATAATGTGGTTTTATTACTTTTTGTCATTTCAATGATTATTATTTCAATTCTGTTGCTCTAGACTTGGCAGGTTTGCAAATTTTGTAGTTTTTTTTTTTTTTTTTTTTTTTTTTTATCCTCACACTTTGAGAATGTAACCAATGAATAGTAAATTAAAGTATTATATAGAAATGGAAGTTTACTTTTGTTTATCCCTTTAACTATTGTTCCAAGCCCCATTAAACTTTACTGGAAAAACATAATATTTTATCCGCAATTTGCTTTTTATATTCACAATATTTGTTAGTAAACAAACAGTAGGATATTTTTATTTGTCCCTGTAGTACAATTTTTTAAGACTTTTCTGCAACAAATGTTAAAATTACAGACTTCTAATATATTTATTGAAATCTTTTTTAATGAGTATTTATTACTTCGATCAATAGAGTTTGTCACATTTCAGCATCAACACTACATTAATGTAGTGAGAAGATTAAACAAAGATTTTCTCCAAAGTCAACGTTCCCAAACTTAACTACAAATGCCACAAACACATGCAATATGTCAAATGAAAGCCCCCATTACCAAAATCAGTGTGGCTACAGAACCTGTGATTCAGGAAATTTTGAAATTTTACCTTCTCACATTCTCCGTGTGGATATCTGCCTCACGTGAAGTGGATGCTGTGATGTCATCGCTTCGAATACAGTTCTTTTTCGTGTACTTTTTTAAGTCCGTCTTAAAAACCCTCAATATCTGGCTACTTGGCCGATTTGGGAGAATGACGATTCCGAACTTTTTCTACTCTCAGCAACTAAGCCAAACCATCGATATCTCGCCCTGTTGATATTCCACTTTTTCTTTTCTTTCTTATTTTTTATCTGAGATCATTATGCCTGGAACAATTATTTCTGTTAGATTTCCGATGATCCTATAACTTAGCAGCGCGACTATTATGCTATGAGCAGGAAACAGCATTTGACATATATAAAAGAAAATAACATGTTTCATTTGTGTTATTTTTGAAATTAAAAAGAAAAGTATTATACTGGTTTTGCTTTTCCTTGAAGTTAGCAAGTATGGCTGTAGTAATTGGTGAATTTTGTATTTTTTAATTAATGTTTTCCATTTTTTTTCATGCTCTAGCTATAAAGATATTTGTGTTGATTTTTATTACTGTACATTTATTATGGTGCAATTATACTTTGACTATTTACTTATTAAATTTTTTTTTATTTTTTTTTAATTATTTGATTTTTTGGATTATAGCGCACATCAGGGAATTTTTGAAGAAATCTTCTAGAAATCAGGGAATTTCGTTTCTAAAATTTTGTAACCATGCTGAAAATGCAAACATGTCATTTTACAACATTAAGCTTGAGCTAGCTATAATTGCTACATACAAGTGTCATACTTCAGTTTGAAGGTCTCAGTAACATTAGCAGAATTACATAAAATTCAACTGCAAGTGCTTAAAAATTCTACCTGATGAGTGCTTCCATAGTATCTCAATAATAAGTTCACATCTTTGTCTGCAAATCGATATAACAAATTAGAACTTGGATATTCATTGACAAGTTTCTTCGCCAGCTTGACAACATTTTTGTTTGTTAAATTTGTATTTGTTTTAAAGACATAGGCAGGGTTTTTGTTTACATTTGAAGGGCCACAGCAAAGAACAATCAGAGTCCAATTTCTTCGAAATTGATGTTCTCCCACCATCTGCAAGGTTATAGCAGATGGTTTAACCATGCCAAGTCTTCTGGCAAATAAATGACAATGAAAAATAAGGGACATAAAATGGCATGTAAGATTTTCAGGGTTTTAAAGAGGCGACTGAGCAAGAACGATCGAGGTCTATGCGCCTCCCAGCGAAAATGACATGACCAAAATTTTACTATAATCATTTGTGTACCAAAAGAGTTGTTCAAATTTTATAATCTGTTAAATAAACCATTATTCTTTGTTTTCATACCAAAATTTTTCTTTACCTCAACATTGAGACTTTAAACTTTAAATCAGCTTTTCTGGAGGATTGAGAAAAATGACTGATCATTCATTTGTGATCAACATTAAGTGTGGGAGGTTTGTCATTAAACATCGCCAAGTTGTACATGCTTAATATCTGGTAATTGAATACGATGAACAGCAATACTATTGCATCAAAGCAGACTTTCATTGACAGTAACTTTTCTTATCCGTGTTTTGTATATGTATCAGATTGTGTCTTTTTTCAATGTATGCATTTTCAGTATGGTGTCGAGAGCTACTGAAGATCAAAAACAAAAGGATGCCCGTCTTATCATGAGAGAAAATCGCAGAAATAGAGAATGGAGGTAAATATGTGCTTGTTACTCTTTCTTTTTTTCTCTCCTACATATTTGTATTGCAATTTATTGAGTAGATTAACTACAGGAAAATATGCAAAACTGATTTCTTAAAAAGTAAGGGACATAAAATTATGGAATTTCTATAAACTAACTAGCAAATGGAATCCAGATAACGAAATTGACGATTTTAATGCCGAAAAGATATACTTCAGTTTCTTTCCTCCATGCAAGTTTGTTCAAAACTTGTAGCAGAATCATGGGTGAGGGGATGCAGATCTCACAATGGGCTCTCAAAGCAACTCAAATTTGTGTTCATACTTTTTGATTTTTAAAATGGGAATGGAATTTCAAAATAAAGTGTTGATGAACAGTTATAAATTAATTTTCTATTTAAGTGAGTAAATAAAAACATGTGCATTGTACTTTTTTTCCTGTCAATTATACCACTTTTCCCTGTCAATTGTACCACTTTTCCCTGTCAATTGTACCACTTTTCCCTGACAATTGTACCACTTTTCCCCATTTTATTTTTGATTTTCATAGACATGTAGATGCAAATCCATCTCCTTACCCCTCCCTCATGATGTCCAAGGACAGAATTTTAGTGATTCAACCCATTTTTTAATATATATATATATTGCAGAAAACAAGTACAATTTGTAATGTTTCTTTAATGAATATTTTGTGCTATCCTATTACATGTTAATAATGCTAGAAAGTGGTAAAATGTAAATCGCCAAATCTAGAGTTCGCCAAATGGCATGAAATCTGCGTGAACACACATTGAAAATCAATTTCACTCCCATAGAATTAATCTCATGCATAAAATCACGCATTGGCACATCATGGTTAAATTCTTAAAAATAATCCTTCATTTTATAAAATCAGCCATCATCCTAGCTGTTTTTCGCTGGGCGATGCTACCTCCCTGCCCTTTTTCTTTGAAATTATCATCCTTTTCTGAAAAAATACATTAATTTTCTTTTATATTCTAACGGAATACAATATACAGATCACCCCCTTCGAAATCGCCAGTCATTCAAAGTCGCCAAACCTACCTCGCACAGACCAGTCACTGAATGGCTGCTGATACCTGCCGCGTGCGTCATTAGTAGGTAGATTGTAGGAGGGCGTCCCACAATTTCGTACATTCCTTAATTGTATTTCGCCGGCTTTTTACCATGACCTTCTTGCACTAAATAGAAAAAAAGGTAACTTCATGCATGAAATCATGTAAAACATAGATTAACACTATGTCACCTGCATGTCTAATCGGGGGGGGGGGGGGTGATGCTCTGATAGGACTGGTTCAGAAGTTTAGATCATTTCACCTAAGTCTATCTCCGGCATTTTTCGACAGTTTCAAGTTTTACTTCTCCTGCATTTGCGCTATAGTTTTCGTAGTGTTGCCCGAATTTTCCCAATAGTTTTCGTGGTGTCACCAGCACTTGCCCGATAATTTCGCAGGACACCAACGCGGTGTCACCTAAAGGAATAGCGTTAAGAGTTAGTTTAAGGTTTATGACCATCAAGTGTTTTATTAATCATTTAAAAAGCATATTTCCACTCTAATACGCGAAATTGTGATCGAACATCACTTTTAATGTTGTAGTTATTAGTTTTGTCAAAAAACTTATTTTGATTTAATTTTAAAAAATTTCAATTTAAAAATACCCTTTAAAATTTAAAGAGGGGGGGAAATACCCTTTAGAAATATTTATCTGGTGAACACTGGCCAAATCACAACTGTGAGTAATTGATAATTGAATTCAAAATAGAGCTTTTTATAGAGGTCCTTATACTGCCGTTATATGTTAAAGGCCCTTAAATAATAAAAAAATTCAATTGCAAGTTTTGGCGCTTTCTGATTAACTCTTAGAAAATGCATGTTTTATACTATTGTATAGATTTGTATGGCAGGAATTTGGGCCATACAATGAAATAAAAAGATTATCTTCTAAAGCCTAATCAGAAAGTGTCAAAATGTGCATTTGAATTTTTGTAGATTTAGGATCTTTTAACTTTTGACTACAGTATAGTAAACCTTCTTTCTACATCTGATGAATCAGACGGTAAAAATTACATTTCAAACAATTTCTTCTTTTGACCAATTCCCTGTCACATCAAATATACTTTTTTCATTCCAGTTCAGAAGAATCGCCCCCACGCAATGCCCCAAGAGGGACTGGCGGATCTCCTCTCAGGAGCACCGTCGTAGTCACATCCAACTTTCAGAAAGAACCAGACCGCTTCCGTAGAACCGACTGGCGCAGTGGAAACAGAAGAGGCAGATCTCCAGAAAGAAGGCCCTTCGACCGTTTCAATGACAATGACTCAAACAGAAACCGAAGGCAAGTTGCTGCAGACTCGCATAAGAAGACCGAGAGGCCTCAGAGATCCGAGAAAGACATAGTAAAGAGCTTCAGGGCTCTTGCCGACGATTTGACTCGGTACCGTAAAGACGTCGAATCAGACGAGTCAACAGATAGAGAAAAAGATCGTGGAGATAAGAGTAAGGATCGTGTTGATAAGGATTGCGAAATTAAGGCTAAAGAAAGTAGACTTGAGAAACCATCCAAGCCACAGTCCAAGAGACTCAAATTGCTCCAGGATGAACTATTCCGGTACCATAAGAACTATCAGAGCTCGAGTGAGTCCAGCGAAGAAGACGAAACAGAAAATGTCAAGAAGGACTCTGAGAAGGTTGGTGCTAATCCGTCAAAGGAGGATACTTCTAAGGCTTTGAAGTCAGTGGAAAGCGAGCTTTCCAAGTATCGGAAAGACAAATCGGATAACTCGTCCGATGGTAGTAACAACGAAAAAATTACAAGTCAAAGAAAGAAGGTTTCTAATGTACTCCCTCACATTTCAGAAGAAAATACTATTACAAGCAACGGCAACGATGAAGAAAATACTGAGAATATCACGATGCCCAATAGAATAACAGGATTCGGGATTGATCACTCCAAGGTTAAAATTCCTGGAATTTGTGATTCTAATGAGGCTTCCATGGATACTGAAAGTCAGCCTCAGTCTGTTACTGACATGGAATTCCAACCTGCATCTAGGCAAGGGGCAGAAGGGCACAAGATGCCTGTTCAGTTGATTGAGAGCAATGAGGTGAATACTGATAAGGTTCTACCTGCAGTTAAGGAGAAACGTCGATGGGATATGCAAGAAACGGAGACTAAAAAGAAGGTGAGACGTTACAATGAATTCTTAATTTGGAACACCATGTGGCTCTTTTAAAATATACAAGGCTATACTTTGACAAGTGCAAACTTGTTGTAGCATAGCTAACCTGTTTGCTCTTGTTGCAATGTTTATCCTATGTGTTTTTTGATGATCCGCATGACCTTTTTGCACTTTTTCTTTAACTATCCAACCAGCTCCTTTAAAAAGAACACCTTCTCTGCCCTTATCGGGGGGGGGGGGGGGGGAAAGCTGCAATCCAGCATACCTTTGCATATTTTAAAAAATTGCAATTTTACTTTAAAAATCGTGAAATGCTGACAGCCATTATTGAAATGTGTGCTCCCATTGACTGATTGCATTATTAGTAAATTGATTGTTGTGAACTGTCTTAAAACTTCTGTTTGATAGTACAGCTGATGACTATTTCATGTGCAACTTGTTTTAGCGTATTTTGTTGAATTTTAACCATACCTTCTAGCTTAAAATGGAAAAGAAAGTTTCTACTGTTTTTCACTGTTATTTTTAAATAATGATAAAAAAAATACTTCTAAATTTAGGAGACAGATCAAATTCTTTAATCTGCCTTGTGATGTTACAAGTCGGGTTTCCGACTGAATGAATACTACAAAACGAATTCACCTGTTTGTCAATTGACAACCTAAAAAAATACTGTTGCCAAAATTTAAATTTCTTAAATTTTGCATTGGTAGATTGAGAAACATTAATTTTTTTTTTTTAAAGTGCAGGTGATTTTTAATTTTAATTACTTTCTCAGTCTTATTCCAGCAAAAGTAGGACTGTAAAATTTTACATGGATATTTCATTATTTTAATATTGCTTAACTTTAAGTTAGTTTTCTATGCAAGGTTTTGATTTGTGTCATTTTGAGCATTGTCGATTTGATCAGTATGAAAACAATATAGAATTTATAGAAGAACCCTTAAAAATTTACCATAAAAGTGCTCTCAGAAACAGGAGTAGTCATTTTTCATTTCTAGAATGAACTCTGTTGTATGCATAGTCTTGTATCAGTAATTCATAGTTGATGATTTTTTCACTGAGACACAGTTATTCCAAGTTTGTATAAGCAGCTGAAAATCTTTAAAAAAAGTTTATGTATTTCCTAGCCTTATTTTTGATAAAATCATGATAAATTTTCATTTATTTTTTAAAAATTGGAAGCAATTAAGATTTTACTAGAAATACCTAATTTATTCCAAATATTCAAGAGAATATAGTGTATGGGTATGTGGTTATTGATTCAGAAATTATTAAAGCAAAGAAATATAGTATGAAATTATTCAAAGAGGAAATTGAAAAAGGCATTGGTCAAACATAATGACTTCGTCAGGGGGTTGACCACCATTAATTTAAAACCAAAATATGAGAATATTTCTGTCAGTAGTAGTCTAAAATTTGACAATGTACCCCAAAATTCTCATTCTAACAAGGTTTAAAAATAAAAAATTTGAAATACAAGTAAAAAAGGGATTTGAAGCAATATAAATTCTGAATAAACAGAGAAACTCACCATGTGCACTTAATGTACACACAACTGAAACATTGGGCTTTTTTCAGGGATGAGAGTTTTCCTCCTTTTTTGTTTTTTATGTAACTTTTTCCTTCACTTTGTCCCTGTTTCGAGGATCCACATTTTTCTGATCTGAACCAATTTTTCCTAGAAAAAGTATGCTTTTCCTCATGTCTAAACAAAAGATTTTTCCTCTTAGCTCCCCTTTCCTCACAGATTACTTCACAAACTCCTTATATTTGAAATGTAATTATTATGTAGTATGAGAAATTTCATTGTATCTTTAAAATTATTAAATCATCCTTCCTGCATACTTTTTTTGTTAAATTTTTGTGTGTTCCTTCCGCAAGCTTTTTTAACGAATTTTTGAATTTCCTCCTTATTGCTCTCTGATCACTCTCATCACTGAGGAATTTCAGGGCTCCCACGGTCATTGAAAGTCATTAAAAGTGCTTAATATTTTTTAACCTGTTTTCAAGGCCTTGAAAGTACTTGAAAATGCTTAGAGGTGCTTAAAAGTCCTTGAAAATGCTTAGAGGTGCTTAAAAGTCCTTGAAAATGCTTAGAGGTCCATAAAAGTCCTTAATTTTTGTGTATGTTGACCAACTTCAAAATTTACAAAAATGCAACTCAGACTTGCTATCCCCGTGTGTCCGCCACTTATCCTCACTATACCGGAATTTTCTGACATATTTGTATTACACTTGCGCCAACTTGTGACCGTTTTGGTAGAATATACTTTATAAAAAAAATTTATACAGACATGATGCCTGAAAACAAATTTTTAAAGGTCCTTAAAAACATTAATTAGGTCCTTAAAAGTCATTGATTTTTTTCATTCTGTGATTTGAGTGGGAACCCTGAATTTGAATTCTGATTTTTAGGAAATTCGGAGACTAATTCAACATTATCCATAAAAAAATATATTTTATTTGCTCTCATTTGCTTAGTATTTGCTTATCTTAAACCATTAGTATGATATTTCCCATTACAAGTAATTTTTATTATTAAGAACGCATTTCAGTTGTTGTTTACTGTAAGGCATTTTTCATTCAGGCGCAGGAATCTATTCAGATTGTCTTCCATACTGCAACCCTAACAATGCCTGAGGTCATTCCACTTCCAGAAGAAACTAGGTCTGTGAAGACTGAGGCTATGGATGTGTCTGAACCACAAGGGATGCTCTCTGTAGCGCGTGCCACCAAAAGCAAAACCCCACCCATGGATTATGGAAGGAGCAAAAGTCCTAATGAGAAAGTGAGTGTCAGGATTTTTACTGTCTTTCAGAGTAGCCATAGAACCTGGAAATCAGGAAAATGTCAAGGAACTTTCTGATTCTGAAAAAAATCAGGGGAATGTAAGAATTTTTTTTTGAAATTTCATGAAAATCGGGCAAATTTATCGTTTTGAATGTATGTTTCCCCATTTGTCTGTATTTTGGCGCCAATTTACCAGGAGAATTGTAATGGTAATCGTTAGAAGTTTAATCTTGCGGAATAGTTTAATTTTTTCGTTAGCGCCAAAACTACTTTAAAAAAATTGGCCTAATATCTCTTTAGTGTCCATGTTTTATTTTATCTGAGTGTCTAGACATCTGGAAAAGTTAAGGAAATTTTTAAAAAAAGTCTGACGTAAAATCAAGGAATTTTTTAGAAGTCTATCTGAGAATTATCAGAGAACTTTTTTCCTGAATTTTGTGGCTACACTGTCTTTTGAAAATTGTTACATAATAGGTTTTATTCTGATAAAATAAGTATTCATCCGAAATATTTTTAGAAGGTAGTGAAATAACAGAGATCTAAAGAAAACTTATTTCTCCAGTTACCTTTTGGGACTCTAACTGCTAGAATTTAACTCGTAGATTATTGTATTTCAATTACATTTTTATTTTCCAAATAGCATTTTGTTTGTTCCTTAATTTTTTTTTTCTCTTTTTACATGTTCTAACTTTGGTATAGGTAACATAATAGTATATGAGATTACTTCTTTGCAAGTTGCTTACAATGGACATTTCCCATATTTTTTTTATATTATTATTATTTTATTCAATTCTAAATGTTTCAAAAAGGCCATAAACACAAAAATGTCTGCTTAATGCGCTTTTTAAAAAAAAAAAAAAAAAAAATATTTACGATCAAAGTTATCTTGTTTGGCTTTGGCAAGAAAACAATTTATTCCGCTGACATTGAATGTGTCGTCATGACTTCCCAAACATCTTGGCTTTGAAATGCAGGAGCAGAAACCAGATTTGCAAGTTTTTTCGCAAATCACGCCAACCTGTACGGAATATGGCAATAGTCTACCAACGCCAACTATTTGGCAGAAACCTCACGATTACCATAGAAACTGGAGGAACCCTTGACGCCATAGATTTTGCTAAGTGTTTTGATTGGACTGCTTTTGGCTCAGTTTTGAGACATTTTCTTTTCTTAATATTTAAAGAACTAATTTTTTTGAAGAACTTATATTTAAATATTTGGAATCAGAAAGAAATTCTTCATAAATATAAACTAATTACATTCGTTTTTTAAAAAATGCAGGAATTGTCCATTACAAAAAAAGTAGCTTTTATTTACCAGCATTTTATAAAAGTGCTTAAAACTGCTTGAATAAAGTTATTTTAGTTTTAATGGACTTTTATATACAGTTAACAAATAAACATTCAAACATTGGCTTTACTTTTTGCTCTATTTGATGAAAGAAGAATTAAAAGTACCTATGTAATTAATAAAATGTTTTTTTTTTTTTTTTGTCTAAATGTTATTTATATTTAACCCTAATGCCGATTCGCAAGAAAACTTGCCAATCAGCATTTTAGTTTTTTTTCTTGGGTGCTAATAAATTGTGGTTGTGATGCCACTTAGTGTTTTTTAAAAATCATGAAAATAATTTTTTAAAAATCTTAAAAATTCAAAATATACCTTAAATGATCTAAATTACAAGGTAAAAGTTAAAAACAATTACTGTTTATCCATTTCTAAGTCATCTTTAGTGGGTTAAACAAAAGCAAACTTTTAAAAGTTCAATGTAAACCTCATAGTATTATTCTTTATTTGAGAAAATCTAAATAAATGTAATGCTGAGTTTCATAAACGTTGAATGAATGCTTAGTGATTGGCAAGGAAATGAATGACTAATGTTAAAACTGAAATATTGTGTTTTTTAAATATTTTATCAATTTTTCTTTCTAGCGATAGTTTATTAATTACCAAACATACATAACTTGTAACTTTTTAGTGTAAAGAGTTTTTTTTAGTTAATAATAATTTAAAATGTAATTTCCCAAAAATGATTTTTTCCCTGCTCTTAACTTATATATTCTACATGGACAAGAGTTAATTGTAAATATTAGAGGCATAAAAAATAAGCTGCTCATACAAATTTTATTTAACACATTTTATTTATTGAATTATATTTTATATTGATTTTTAATTCTTTTCAAGGTTCCCAGTTCACCTCCAATGAAGTCGAGCAAACACATCAGGTTTGTAATTATTTGCTTTCCTTTGCGTTTATTAATCTTATGACTTTTTCAAAATAAATTAAACTCCTAGAACTTGCTTTTCTGTTTAGACTTCGGCGTAAATATTTGTAAGTATTCTTAATTTATTCTGCATAACATTTTAATAAGACAACCTCTTTTTACACATAAAATCTTTTAAGGTAGCAAAAACGGTGCATGTAATGTAAACTATTAAAGCAATCGGGTAATTCTCCTGTAACTGGAAAAATACATATCACAACATTGTATCACTTTAAAAACAAGTATAAAAATAATTAATAGACTTTTAATAAGTTTTCCATGTTCCAGGCTAACCTTCTCATCAATAACATATTGAATTTTTCTTATATAAATGTATTTAAAAATATATATCAAACATCCAAAAGTCATTATCGTGACTTGTCACAAGAATCATCTACACCGTTATAAATGTTAAATAAATTAATAATACGACTAATTTTCCCAACAAGAATTATTTTAATGCATTTATAATAAAATGTTTTATACAATGTAAAATAAATCAATTATATTTTCATAATTAGAAAATTACAAAACGTTTGTTTAAGAAAAGCATCCTTGTCGTAACATATTGTATTACACTTAATATTTTAACTTCAGATCCTAGCAGTGTTCTATTTTTTGTGCCAATTGCAAAAACTTTTATTTCTTTGGTAAGCTGCAAGAATAATTATTCTGAACAGTTACTATTTTCTTTTCTTGTCGAATTGTGAAGTTATTTGCCATCAGAGTTATGTTTAATTAGAATCATTTTCCTGGCATCTACAGAAAATACTTAGGCTAGTAGAAAACTGTTTATATTACAATATAGAATGTTAACTTCTACAAAATATAAATGTATACTTTAAAAAGTTAAAACAGAATGTGCCAGTTTCTAACTATGCAAGTTTCATGATTGTCCTGGCAAACACAATAACAGCCAGGGTAATGATGCTTGTTATTTATTCGAGACATAAGTTTAAAAGTACCCCACTACTATTTCATTAAATTCTAAAATTTAATATTTAAATTTGCATTTTTTTTAGCCTCATAAAATTGTCGTATTATGAGCAAAAATTGTCTTGCCATAAGTATTTTTAATTTTTTTTTTTTTTTTACTCATAATTAATAAATTTTTTCACTGCTATTTTTTTTTCCCCTTGTATAAAGTCTAAATAATATTCATTCACTTCAATTTATAAGTTCAAAATATAGTATGCCTTTAGAAAACTAATTTTCTGACTTTGGTCAAAAAAACATTTAATGTATTATACTAACTTAATCGTGCAACATTCCAAAATATGCTAATGGATTGTGCTGTGTTAGCTTTCCACAGCTTCTCGGCCATGACAAAGTAGAGTAGTAGTGTGGTCAAAACTGCATGTAAGCTACCTTTGCTTCCCAGATTTTCTCTGTGATAGGATACTGAATAGGCTCCAGTTTACAATGTACCGAACAAAACTTTTATTAATTACTTTTGCTATGTCTCTATGTGAATGTCTCTCAATCGTTAAGAGGGATTGTTAGCTTGTCCCTGCTAATACCTGATGCTTTAAATTGTAACTGCTATATCTACCGTTTGCTTTTTTAAAGCATATGGATTTTGAAAACTAAAATAAAATATCATTAACAAAATTTGAAAGGAATGTACCGAGTTTTTATATTTATATGTATTTATAAGCTGGCATATAGCAAATTTAAAAGTGTAGAAAAAACTTTTTTTTTACTTTCAAATTTTGTTAATGATGATTTATTTCTGTTGTAATACGTGGTATAAAAATTCAACAATAGTTTCGCAGATATTGTGGCAACAAAAATGAAGCATTGAGTAAGAGGACTCATAGTCCCACTTAAGTTGGCAGACTTATAACATCTTTGTAATGATATCAATCGTTAATCATCAATTTTAATAGTTTATTATTTTTGTTTTACAGTTATCTCAAGTGTGTTGTCAAAACATATTTCCTTTGTAGTTTGTTTTCTTTAGAGCATTTTTGTCCTTTATCTAATATCAATCATGTCATGTATCCTTTCTATTCAAGCAAGGAGCAAGATGCATCAGCCAACCCCAACCAGAAGCATTCCTCGATCGCCTCCCGAACAACAGCAAAAGACCTTCGCTCTCCAAGCCACAGCCCCAAAACTGCATCCTCCTCCAAACACATACCAAGGTCTCCCTCAAATTCGCCTCCGACCAGAAGAAAGTCGTCTTCGTCACCCGAACCAAGGACTAAGAAACTACGTTCTAAATCACCAGTTTCCAGGCGCACTCGAGCATCCAAGTCGCCAGCCTCTCGATCCAAATCCCCTATCTCCAGACGTGCCCGTCAATCCAAGTCTCCCCGGCGAGCTCGACCTTCAGTATCTAGATCGAGAAGTAGGGATCGCATACGCCGTAGACGTAGCAGATCTCCCTTAAACGTCCGATCGAGGCGATCTATCTCCCGCGAAAGGGGGTCTCGTTTCCGTAGATATGGCAACCGAAGCCCCGATCGGAGAGGAGGTTTCCGATATGGGAAAAGTCCAAGTTTTAGAGGTCGACTTGGAGGTCGTGCTAGACGTACCAGGTCCCGCTCGCCTATTAAAAGGCGGAGGGCTAGAAGGTCAAGCTCGAGTTCGGGCAGTAGCTCAAGCAGATCATCTAGTTCAAGGAGTGATAGGAGAAAGAAGGTTGCCAAAGGCAAAAGAAGGTCATCTTCATCTAGCAGCAGCTCAAGGTCAAAGAAGTCAGATTCAGACAGCGCCTCCCCTTGAGGATCATTGTATAGTATTTAGATTTTTAAAAATTGGTTTAAAATGTTGTTTTCATCAAACGTCACGATTTCAATGGTCTGTTTCATGCTGAATATACAGAAGCCTTTGGCTTTTTAAAATTGATGCCGATTAGAAAAGTGGTTTAAATTTTTTTTTTTTTTTTTTTTTTTTTTTGCTGGGTTACAGTTGCCGTAATGGCATCTGAAAAAAGTAAATGACGTATTTGTAAATTTTGCTTTCAACTCAACTATAGATGAAGTTTTGCTGATGGTATTCTAATTCTTTTATTTTTTTTATGGTTGACATTGAAGGCAACAGATATGTCCATGTATAAAGGGGAAAATATTGATTAGTTTTCAATACTATTTTTAATTAAATTAAGCATCTCCTATTCAGTTATAAATTAAAGGTGTATTTTTTTTATATTAATTCAAAAATTCTTATATGATTTGCATTCATATGTATGGGATATTACAATTATGTGTCATTTGTGTTGGGAAAGATTAATTTAAACTAGTAAGATGCAATTTCATAATATATCCAACAATTCAAATATTTAATTCCCGGCAAAAAAAAATTATGGAAATTTTAGCAATTCTGTTTCCTAGTTTTACAAAAATTTCCTAAAGTTTGTTATCAGGAATTGTGATTTTTAAATTGTTGAGTATTTTGCAAATTCATATTATACCCAACTATTTAAATATTATAATTCCTGATAAAAAAAAATTGAAAATTTTAGCAATTGTATTTGTTAGTTACAATGTTTATATTTTTGAAATGAAGTTTTGCACATTTAGACTATGGATCTGTATATTCTTTTTGATTTACAGTGTTTTTTGGCTATTTTATTAGTAGTACATGATGATCTTGATACTATTAACAAAACTGCCATTCCAGCCTGAAACAGACTTATAACATATTCTCATTTAAAACAATAAATCATTCTAGTTGCTTTTCAGAATTTTTAATGACTACATTTTAATGTTACGCTAGTAAAAAAATATTATTTGATTGTACTTCTTATATGTTTGGGGTTTGTACAGAAATCTTAATCCAATTAGTGTTTGCCTTATAGCTATGAGATATTTTAAAATATCAGCAAATTTTAAGCTTTGCGACAGTTGAAATTTTAAGAAAAAATTCATCTCCTGCAAAATAAAGTGTTCATTGGTTTTATGTTCTACTTTATATACTCATTTATTTCCTCAAATTATTTCCAAATACGATAATCTTAGAATTCTATGTTTGACCATTCTGACTTTTTTTCTTTTAAATAAATTTCTATTGCGTATATTTACAATAGATCACACAAATTTTAAGTTATTAATGAAAAACAACCAAACTTCATATTAAATTCAAATTTTTTCCATTATTCAGATTTGACAAACTATATGTTCCAAAAGTGCTTCGCCTAGGCTAATAAAACAAAGAGTTTATCTGAGACTCTCTCATTCCATTGCAACTAACTTCCAGTATTCCTAAAATTTAAACATGGCTAGTTTTTGATCTCTAATTTTTATTCTGACAGTCGTAAAGTCTTGTTATCTGGGTACTTTTTTTTTTTTTGGCAATTTCTCAAAACTGATCAATGATTTACCAATTTAAATGATAATGCCTCCACTTCTAACAAACTTCTAATTGCACGTCGTGCTGTTTAAAAATAAAAGTTTTTCAAAAATGGGGGGGGGGAGTAGTGATAGTATATAGTAGATGGCAGCACAGTGGAAAAGAGGAAATTCCAATGTAAGTGTATGAAAATACCTAAGAAATCATGTATCTCTCAGCAATAGAATACAATGTTTAATTATGAAAAAAAAAATTAATTTGCATGTTCCCAATAGAAATTTTAATTCGGTGAATTTTCAGGGGGGAGGGGGCAACTTTAAGTGTATTTTGTCTTTACTGTTTTTTTTTTTTTTTAATACTTGTCGCATTAGAAATGAATAAAATAAACCTGGAAAAATAATAAACTGTTTAGTAAACTAGATATCTTATTCCAAAATTTTCAATTGTTGTCCAAATTCAACTGCTCCAAATTTTTATTTTTGTATGCTCCAAAATTTCTTTGTACTGCTCATATTTAAAGTCTTTTCTGATCCAAAACCCTTGGAAACCAAGCAATACCTATAACAAAAAATTTCCGTTCACTTTTAGCAATCAATCACCTCCACTCTCATTGTAATAATGCATACTGTCACTTCACCACACCAAGAAGAACCTCAAGTGTAAATTTGTTAATGCAACAATTGCTTTAAAGTATGGACTAATTTTCTTCTTCACATCTTGTTTAGAGGTAAACACTCCTACGATATCATAAACTTTATATTCCTATCTTTTTATGATGTAAATGTATTATTGTAATAGCCATGTAATTCAAAACTTTTCTTGTGGTGGTAAAACAGTAGTAACTTTCACATTCAAAGTAAATATATCTAAAAAGAAGAAATAGATAAAAAAATTATGTTTACTCAAACATTGCCAAAAAATTATACTTTACAAATTATTATAACTCTAAACCAGCGTTTGCGATGGACTTTTAGAGATGGGCCGTATCACTTATGATTGAGCTTTTTGCGAGCCGGATACAATTTAATACTTATCTTTAATTATTATTAAACTGAAAAAAATATTGATTTTTTTTATCTTAACAAAATTACAATTATTATTTGATTCTTTTTATCAAA
The DNA here is from genome assembly GCA_963978545.1 of Linyphia triangularis. NCBI lineage: Eukaryota > Metazoa > Arthropoda > Arachnida > Araneae > Linyphiidae > Linyphia > Linyphia triangularis. Next base: position 17,806,717 of record OZ021730.1, read on the forward strand.
TAATAAAACGATAATAATTTTCATTATTAGTATATTAAAGTCTATAAAAAAAAAAGTAAATCCTTTGTTTCAAAGTGTCAATGCGACTTGATCCAACTTTTAATAAAAGTATTTAAACTATACTTCCAGATTACTCCATTTTAATTTATATAATTTATGAGACAATGGCGGTCAAAGTCGTTCAATTCATTTTATGATAGAGTAGTTGTCTGTTGTAGTATTTATTGCAGCCAATCTTAACTGAATCTCATTTGGACAATTTATTAAGTTTTTCCTATATTTATTCTTGGTGAAAACCACCTTGTTGAAAGCTTCTTCAAGCACGTAGTGGAGAACTCTAGTCTACATAATTAACACATACTATTTTGGATAAATTATGATTATGTAAAAAAAGCCTGTACCATGAAATGTGATTTTTTTTTATCTTCTGTGGTGGCAACGGGTCGCAGAAAAATCTGTCGCGTGCCAGCTACTCGGCTCTAAACAAATTTATTTCCCAAAGCAAACCTTATGGATTATCCAGCCAAAGTAAGTAGTAGTGTACGCGCATTTCCTGGCATTACCTTGTACCTTGAAAACTAGCAGGGTTATTCGTGTTTAATAAACTTACAATTTGTCATTTATTACTTCTAAATTAACTTCACACAAATATTGTTTTGTTTCATAACACAAAATCGTTTCTAACAGAAACCATCCATTGAATATATTTGCTATGTACCTTATTTAGTCTTCTTTCTCTTGCAAAAACCTTGTATGCATGTAAAATACAAAATCATGAACACCAAAAAGATAAGGGTTGGAAGCAGCTGAAGTTTTTGTTCAAACATTGTTTTCTTACTGAAATATTAATCCAATGTTTTGCATCAATTTACTATTCAAATGAATTATTCAAAAGTCACTCTTCTCTATGAAATGTACCACTTTATTTTATTTTCAAATATCTAAGAGGTACAGTGTGCAAAAAAACCTGAACGATGGCTATATCTTCAGTTTTAATTATCGTAGAATCTTGCGGTTTGCACCAAAGTGTTTTGTTTACGATTTTTTATGTGTCTGATGCAATTTTTTTCTTAGAGTTAAATTTATTTAGCATACAGTCCCCTATCTTTAAAAATTTCAGTACGAACCCCTATTTTTTATGCTTTCATTCTATTTAGTATACCTTGTTTACTCTAGATACCAAATTACAGTTCATTATGTTGAGAAACACGTCACTTATAAGCGAAAATATTTTGGACGATCTTGAGGGCAAATTTCTTTAAGGTGGTGAAGAATCAAACGTTTTGCATGCTTCAAGACTTAATCTATTATGCGGTCCCTTAAATTGAGCTTTTTTACATTTGTGCTAAAATATAGAGAACCAAAAGTCAAAATGGAATGAAAAAAAATTCTGGAGAGTTTACGACCACAATAATTCTAATGGAAGCAAAAAAAATATATGCTTCTATTAAAAAATCTTTTATTAATTATTAAAAACTGTTTAATACATAAGTTGCATGTTATTTATGTTTGGCCTTAAACAAACTATCCTTTGAAATAAAAACTGCTAAAATATATTAACTATTTAAGAATTTATGGCTAAAAAAACAAATTTTCTTTTTAATATTAATTTACCATTTTTTTTTTACATCTAAATTACTAACCATTCAATTGAAAATTATGAAATTTGGTGTTTCGATGTTATTTAGGATTCTAAATCTAAATATGGTATATTATGGGGTTGCTATTGAACTTTTTAAAGTTTGTTTAGTTTTAATATGTAGATGACCCCTCATGATAAAAAAAATTATGTACAATTAATAAAGATCTTCCGTAATTTAAAACAGTACTTGCCTTTTATTATTTCGTAAGATATAGTCATCGTTCAAATTTTTTTTTTTTGCTTATTGTACGAGTGCACGCATTTGACCTAGCCTAGTTGTTCCCATAGGTCTTAGTTGTTTGGATATTTTATACAACGACTACACTACGTCTATATGCGCTGGAACATGCGTTAAGATCTTGACTACCAAGAGCAAAAGAAAAGTCGAGGCAGAAAACAGGAAAACTTCCAGGTTTCATAACAATGACTATTTCCCTAAATTATGGTTATATCTAGTCATCTTCTGAAAACAGATAATTCCAGGAATCAAACCTAAAACTTCTTGCAAGCTTGCTGCCTCTAAGTAATCTCCAGCTATAAAAATAGGAATAAATATTGTCGCAAATAAATTTCTAAAATTTTAACATGGCTATAAAATCTGTCAATAAAATTATTTCACATGTATTTAGATGTAATTGTTCACTACATAGTATATTTTCTATCAATTTTTGGACATTATAATACCAAAACATCCTCTTTTTGGTTTACAAATATTTTGCATCAATTTAATATAATTTAATATAGCTATCCACTTTTATGTACACTTAGCCAGAAGTCTCTAATCTCAAAAAAATTAAGATGAATTTAATTACTTTTGTAACTATATTTCATACTTTAGCCACTCGATTTAAAACACACTAAACTTTGCAAGTACATTAAAAATATTTAGTATATCAATTTATACATGTAAAAGGTTCAATGGCATACTAATGCTGGTATTTCCTTTTGAAATTATCCAGAGAGTTACTGCCCCATTCAACAGCTTCTCTTTCATTATTATACTAATGTTATTAAAAGTAATCGGAAACACTAATGTAATGTACAGTAGTAATAAGCACTCAAATTTTCACATTTGGCAATTTTATTAGAAATTTAAGTCAACTATTACATACAAATAGAACTAACTGCCCAATATATATTCACATCCAACTTAACGTTAGTGTTCAAAAATAAACGAATACTTTTGCATATTAAACAAAGGTTGTCACAATAACACAAAAGGAGTATGTAACATAGAATAAGCACATTACATCAAGGTTGATGACAAATTCAAAAATGTACAAAAAACTAACCAGTTAATACTTGCAGTATCAATAGTCTTAACGTTAATGTTGGAGCCTTTGGTTTTCAACAGCTACATACAATTTATACCAAAATTGGGAATATTTATAACAAGAACTAGAGCAAATATACTTCATCAAGGTTGACTTAAATGGTTTAAAGTAGGAAAAACAGTGCAAAAGACTTTTTTGCATATTACACACACACACAATCGACATTAATGACTTTAGTTAACAAATAACATTTCAAATGAGTAGCTTAACATGAAAAATGAAATAAGTCTTTTAGCAACTTCACTTGCCATCTCCAACTGCCTGTTGATTCATAGTAATAGGCACTACCCTCTCATTAGTAGGCGGAGGCTCAATGGCTTTCTTCGGAGCCTCTACAACCAACACTCCATCAGGAGTAAGGGAAGACTTGACAGTCTCTGGCTCAGTACCCTCAGGCAGCATGTATCTTCGTGTGAACTCCCTCGAAATGAATCCATGCTCGTCGCTCTTCTCTTCGTGTTTACCGTGTATTACAACACTGTTGTCGATGGTCTTTACTTGGATCTCCTCTGGACGGAAATGGCTAACATTCAGCATTACCTGCAAGAATACCAGATTTTAAAATCTAAATTCACAAAATATTACTGTTAGGTTTGTTTTATTTGTAAAGTGCATTAACAGGGTTCCCACTCAAATCACAATGAAAATCAATGACTTTTAAGGACCTAAATAATGTTTTTAAGGACCTTTGAAAATTTGTTTTCAGGCGTCATGTCTATTTATAAATTTTTAATAAAGTATATTCTACCAAAAAAGTTACAAGTTGGTGGATGCATAATACAAATACGTCAGATAATTTCGATACAGTGCAGATAAGTAGATGTCACGCGGGGATAGCAAGTCAGAGTTGTATTTTTATAAATTTTGTAGTTGGCAACATATGTAAAAATTAAGGACTTTTAAAGACTTCTAAGCATTTTCAAGGCCTTGAAAACAAGTTCAAAAATATTAAGCACTTTTAGTGACTTTCAATGACCGTGGGAACCCTGATTAATTTTTGACATAACAGACTTGAAACTTTGATTTGTAATTTAAGAGTAAGTCCTAGTAAGGATCATTCCCTTTACTTGCTATGTTATAATCTTCTAGCCCAGTGCATTTAGAAACTACTTTTTATCACTACCTTGAAATTTGGAGAGTAGGTATGAAAATGATCACTTCATAAAATAACTAAAAACTCAAAAATAGCTACTAATATTATATTTTATGAAATCCTTGCGTCAATTCATATGCAGTGGTACCACATGGTTTTAGTCTTTTGATATTTTCATTCAAATAAAAACAATGTAATTTCATCAAGTGATCCTTTATGTACCTACTCGCCTAATTTCAAGGTGTTATAGAAAGTAGATTCTAAATGCACTGGGTAAGAAGATTGTAACATAGCGAGTGTAAGGAATGGTTCTTGCTAGGACTTCACCTTACGATACAACTCTAATGTTAGCCACAAAATGAGAAAGAGCTTGGAACAGAAACAATTTAATGCCAAATTATGCAATTGCATATTCAGTATTTAGGTATTTGGGACAATGATATATAGAATTCTTTAAGTTGCTTGGAAATAATTTGCACTAAAATCTTCACTTAGAAAGGCAGAAAGCTTTTACCACAGTTTACGAATAATTTAGAAGCTTTTGTCATATATAATTTCAAATCAGATCACAGAACCCTAATATATTGTAAGTGTAACTAATTACTAAGTCGCTAATAGCAAGATTTGGCACACAAATTTCAATCATGAAATCATTACACAATTAACATCACGCTTCAAATGCAATTAAAATTCTTGGGCACAGTTGCACAATAGGGACCCAATGATTTGAAGCAACCTTGTTTGAAGCAAAAATAAAATGAACATTATGGTTGGAGTTTCTTGGCACAAGGGCCATACTGTACTATAACATCAACAATTTCAACTCTTTAAGTTTTGAAATTATAATACTACAAAACACACAAAAAAAAGCATAAACTAGCACCTCTCTCCACATCCATGCAAATGATATTGGCTACTACTATAAAAAAATGGGTTTTATTTAATATATATATGGTTATATATTAAACACAGTCAAGCAAAACGTCTTTTTATTTAAAAAAATCCCAACCATGCAGCCATTATTGAATGAACAAAATTTAGTGACTATAGTCCAAATAATTAAATTCATACAAGAAAGAGAAAATTAAAAATACCTTAAAATTATCCGCTGAATTGGTCACTTCGGATTGCCCTGAAGAGTCTATGTTGCCCTGGGTTCGCGGGCGCAACAGGAAGCCCCGGTAAATAGTAGGCGGGAGTAAATCAGAATCCATAAGACCCATTCCGAAGTGCTGGTCTTGCAGACGAGAAGGATAATCCCAGGTATCCCACCAGTTTCGAGAGAGAAGAGGAAACAGAGACATGATGAGCGATAACGAAACTGAAACTGCTACGTCCGTAGAAAATTCAACAAGTAGGTCAGTTCTCACACAAACTGATAAGAAATCACAGTTACTTCAAGAGTAATTCGAAAAATTCACTAGCTCAAATAATCCAAAGCGGCAAGCCAATCGCTTCAGGGGAGCAGATATGACAACTGAAATCTCAGAATCAAGAATGACTTGCGAAACGCTCTCTTCTCGGTTTATATATTTCGCTGTCCACACGCGGCGAAAGTGCTGGAAATTTCTACGGACTTCTAGTCGTTGCTATGGGAACCGCGGATGCAGTTTAGTTATGGTTGTCTCGATTTGGCTATTTATCGCTAAACAGTAGGCGCGGCGAAGGAAAGTAGAAGAAGATGCTGGAAATTTCTACCGGTTTCCGTAGTGTTCTTTGTGATTTGAATTCACTGAGCGTTTGAAGGTGGTAGGGTTGTTACATTTTGGCTATTTATCGCGTTGCGTTTTGTGTATGGCGATGGAATGGAAGGTAGGTTTCTGGAATTTTCTACCGGTTTCGTTATAGCAACAGCTGGTTGGGTTACATTATGAGATTGGAAGAGAACACCGAATAAATTGCAGTTTGGCGTACTTATCGCCTAAATAGGCAAATAACCAATCAAATCTGTTTGAATCCGGTGAACTTCAACTTCTTAATAACTTTTCTTTTGCTTCAGAAAACACAATTAAAAAAAATTAAAATAGATAATAACATTTATAAAGCTGTAACTCACATATTTGAATGAAAATTTATTTCAATATTTTCTCATTATTTCGCATTATGTAGTGCTTCGTGACTCAAAGTCCCAAAATAAAGTTTAATGTAAATTTTTCTTATCAATTTGACCCAGTAACAAATTTAATCGCGCTAAAGGAATAATTTTATTTTTTAAAAAATTGTTCTGGACGGGAGCAAGTTGTTCTGAAAGAAACAAGAAAGTTTACTAGACCTATAAAAATTTGAAGCAAAATGGAAAGGCATTTTGTGGCAGAACCTATTTTAGATTTTATTATATTGTCATTAAATATCTAATCAATTGAACTAGGATGTATAATTTTATCCTCGACGAATTTAATTTGGCTTTTTTGAGGTTTTTTTTTTTTATTATTAATAACTAATATAAAAAAAAAAAAATCTGTATGTATGTATTGGGATATAAATTAATGAAAAAATAATTGCGCAAATTTAGCGTATTTAGCTTTTTCTATCATAAGTAATGTAAAATATTGTGAATTTGCATTTTATATAATTAAAAAATCCGAAGTTCAGTTGGGACTCCAGCTACGATTGGGAAGCTTGTATACTGAGAAAAAATGGTATAGCACTACAACCATGGTAAGCAAAACTATAAAATGTTCAAAAAAATATTATTTTTTTTTTTGCCACTGAATGGAAAACATGCAATTAAAAATTGTGGCATGCTAAATTTCATTTTTGTACAAAAATATAACTCTTGAAGGATTGAGATTTTTTGCTGCAAATTTTTATATGATATGCGCCGATGATCATATTGCACAGTACAAGTTTTTTTTTTTTTTTTTTTTTTTTTTTTCGTATTCTCTCTCTCTCTCTCTCTCTATTCTTCTTGAAAACAGAACTTGTACGAGAAGACAAATTTGAAAAAAAAATGTAGAAAAAAAAAATCCGAATAAAATAAAAGCATATTTACCATTCAGAAACGGTCATACCAAAGGAAAATACAAAATTGATAATCAAAACGAAACAATTTTACAGTCCTGTAATAGCGTGGAGGAGCTTATACTTAGCTGCGTTGCAGTCCTTTATCTTGCTAAAGTTTAATGAAATATGCAGTCAACTCGCGATAACTCGAAAGTTCAAGGGACTGGCCAAATTCTTCGAGCTATCCGAAGTTCGAATTATCGGAAGTCACTCGGACGTTACTTTCTACTATTCAAGGCATATTCTTGGAACCAAACGAAAACTTCGAGATAAACGAATATTCTACTTTTGAGACTTCGAGTTATCGCGAGTTGACTGTATATTGTTAAAACTATTTTCACCTGTCTGATTGGTTGTTTTTAGATTATCTGGCGCAGTCAGCAACACGAGGGCTATAATACACCGAAACATTCGTCATTAGACAAACCAACATACATTTACAAACACCCATGCCTAACACGGGACTCGAACCCGCAACCTCGCGGTCTAGAAGCTAGCACGCTTTCACCTGTCTGAAGTTTAAGTATCTCTTTGACCCATACAACGCAGTTCAAATTAGTTCATTCGATTACATGTTTATCTATCATTTCAAATTTAGGGATTCCCTTTTACTTTCAATTACCCATATGTAATACATAAGATAATGAAAGTATAATATTAAGTAAAAAAAAAACTGCTAGTGGTTTTTTTTTTTTTTTTTTTTTTTTTTTTTTAACGTTTTGGAACATCTGATTTCAAAAATGTGATCTAAAAAAAATGTCTGTCTGTGTGTCAGCATATAACTTTATAACTCCCGAACAAATTGACCTACGATGTTCAAATTTGGTGCGCGGGTATGTGATGGTCATGGGACCGCGCATACGCATTAGGTAGCTGCTATTTTAAAAAATCATGTTTTTAAATGATTGCTAAAAAATGGTTCTAACGATTTTGCTCAGAATCGCTGTGGTAATACCTCTTAAGGTGTTCTAAACATCTCCACCTCCGAAATTCCCATAAAAATGCTTTAATGGCGTAAAAAGTTGAAAAATGAATGCTTTTAACCCAGAGTTCTCTTTGCTTGATTATAGCTTATGAACGATTGTTTTTTCTCCTCTCCGCAATTTCATTTATAAGAAGGGATTATATAAGAATTATCAAAATAAGCATCGCCAAAATCTCCATTTTGTCGAAGTTCTTTTTTTTTAAAATATGATGCATACAAGAATTATCGCCAAATTGGCAACTTCTTCTCAATGAATGATGAAAATACAAAAACGGTAAATGACACAAATCCACATCAGTAATATATTGTAATTGAAAGTTGGGCGATGTTCCACACCCCTAGTTTAAAGATCATATTCATAGAGATACTTTTCTTTAAATGCAGAAAAGATTAAGCATAAATTTCTTGCAAAGTTACGTGGAACTTTGTTGCACAGTATTTTACATTTTACTTGTAGGAAAAAAAAAAAATTTTATTCGAAATGGAATAATTTTCTTTTTTGGAGAATTTTAAAAATGTATTTCATTATTTTTATTTAAAAAAAAATGCATATCTTTTTAGCATTTCATTTTTTTTCTACATGCATTTAATTCATTGCTAAATATTAAACAGCATAAATTAATTACTATATAATTTTGTCGAAATAATGTGTAGCAAGAATCCCGATTTCTGCAATTTTTAGTTAAATTTTTCCTACCTGCCAACCTCTGTTCAGTGAAATTATTTTGGCGATAATTTTCTTCCAAATCATCAGTCTGCATTTGGTTGATATTTACAACGAAGCTTTCACAATTGAAAGAGATTTCGTGAAAAACGTTGGAATACTTTCTGGAAAAAGCTAATAAATATCTTAGGGGGAAAATAACTATTTATCAATCCCAAACATTGTCAAATTTTACCCATAAGAATTTCATTTAACCAAATTAACAGGAGGATTAGAAATTTTAATTGAGAACTTTTCTGGAGGAACAAAATTTGAGCTTTTGTCAAAAATTATCCGAACACTGAACCTTGCATGTTTTTAGATCGACATGCTTAAACAAACAACTTTTATATATATATATATATATATATATATATATATATATATATATATAAAAAAAAAAAAAAATGGGAAAAGCATGTTTTGAAATTTACATTAATTTTTTTGAAAATAAAATTTCCATTTAGTTTATGCTTATTTGAATATCAATTTAAAGCAATTTGTGAGAAAAATGTGGTGCTTATACATAACAAATAGAAAAAAATTGCAAATTTTATTTTTTCGCACAATGACAGCTAATCGGGAGGGTACCTGCAGCTTAACGTGGATTCCGAGCCACAATGAACATCCCTGCCTAACCCAGGATTCGAGCAAAGCAGCTTTGGCACCTGTGCTCTAGTTAATCGCTAGTGTAAGAAAACTGTATATTCTTTAAACTTTTATTCCTTCAAACTTCCTCGATTTTATCATTAATAATTAAGTTTAGTACTTTCAATCAGATCAGAACATTAAAGTTACAAAAATATTAGGGTGGGTGAAAACTATTGACTTTGAGAAATAAACTGTTATTTTACTTCGAAGAAACTATTCTAGGGAGGACAATTGCCCCCTCCCCTTTCTCCGTTACCCCTGTTAATAAAATTACCTTGAAGAATCTTAATTATTAAATATATTCATTTGTACAAGCTTTTGTGAAATAGTTTTATATAGAATGAACAAAGATTTCAAGAACAAGAAAAATGTGAGGGGTTTTTATCAAAAAAAAGTTTCCAGCAAGGTTTTACATTTATATGTTCTCTACGGTTTCGTCGCTTTTTGTATCACAAAATTATAGAACAAAATTATACTATGTCGACAAAAAGCATAAATTTTTGGTTACATATCACAAATTGCTTATTGCGTTTTGAAATTTCATTTCCTAAGACTCAAAAAAAAGTTTTTTTTTCCTCCCATTCTATTCTGCGATGAAGAAAAACATCTGCGCCTTCAACTGGCAACCCTATTTTCATCCCTTTGGCGCTAGCTGCGTTGGCGCGACTTCCCCAATACCTCCTCTCCGGCAAACCCATGAGCCAATCAGAAGCAACCTCATACCAGAAGTTTCTCGATCTACCTCGAAACGGCGAGATTTTCGCTTTCGCGTATATAACGCCCGTTCTCGTTTCCGAGCGCTATTCTGTCTTGATTCCCGAGCTAGAGATACGATATCAATCTGAATTATTGATTCTTTCTCTGCGATTTTTGCTTCTGCCTTGTGAAACACTGACTTAGTGAGCAGAATATTTTATTTTCCTGACGTAATTTGTGGACATTACCAATTGTGATCTACGATTCCTTTGACTGTGGTGAATTTCGCCGGAATTTGGTGTCAACTTTGCTGAACTTCTCCTCACTTGGACTGATTTTCAACTGCAAACATGTTTTCATCTCTGATCCGTGACCTGTACGAGCCTGACTACCGCTACAACATCATTCCACGTCTGCTTCTGGATGATTACTCTGCGCCTTCGCATGTCCACACCCAACCTCATGTCCACCTGAGCTTGATCCGCCCTCGTCGTCAGCAGAGCTCGGAATCCCGTCAACAAGACGATACCAACAAATTCCAGGTGATGCTGAACGTCAAGCACTTCAGCCCGGACGAGATTGACGTAAAAACCGTGGACAACTACATCGTCATTCACGGCAAGCACCAGGAGCAGGCCGACGAACACGGATTCGTTTCAAGGGAGTTTACTCGACGCTATAAGATTCCTGACGATGTTGAGCCCGAAAAAGTGAAGTCTTCTCTGAGCAGGGACGGGGTCCTGACCATCTCCGCTCCGAGGAAAGCTCTGGAGCCACCTCCAAAGAACGAGAGAATTGTTCCCATTACCATCCAGCAACCAGCGGCTGTAGAAGAAGCTCAAAAGCAACAACAGCAATTGCAAGAGCAACAGCAGCAAAATGAGCCGATGCAGCAATAAGTGAACTGATATTTTCTAGTTAACTTTTTTCCTAGTGAACTTTAAAGTTGCAAATTGAACTCTTGCACTGTTGATTGAATAGTCGTCAAACGTTAATGTTCGAGTGAAATTCAATGTTTTTTGTCTTGTGCTACTATGTGTGATTTCATCAAGGTTGATGTTAACGCTCTCATTTTTCCATTTATTTCTAATGCCAAAGTTGTGGTTATAAGTTTATAAATAAATTTCTTGAAGTGTAAGTTTTGGTTTTTACTTCATTTTATAAGTTACTTATTGAAATGTTTAAAATCATGCAATTCTAGTTTAAATGAAATAATATATTTGCAATGTTATTTTAGAATTCTGAACTTGCTATACTATTGATAAAATTACAATTTGCAGAATATTTATAAAACTTATTCATTTATAATACTTCAATGTATTATATTAGTAGTAATTTTAACTAATGGATATATTTAGTTTGAAGAATAATTTAAACAAAAGTGCTAATAGCCAGTACTGAAGAGTTTAATATTCAAATGGAGGAAAAATACATTAAGGGATATCTACTATTTTGTTATACTTCAAAAGTTAGCAATGAATTATTTTAATCATTTAGGAAAAACTATATGCTGGTATAAAAATAAACACGTTTCCTAACAAGTTCAATAAATAGAGTATAAGTTTCTTAATTTATTAAATTTATAACATGAAAACTTTTAAGCAGTAAGTAAACTTTGATATGAATGCACTTTAGGTAACTGGCAAATTTTGCTAACTTTTAATAAGGCATTTTCAAATTGCAACTCCTTAAGATTAACAGTTTAATAGCAACTAATATTAGTTCAGCTATTTTCTTTTGGGTCCAAATTTTACACCAGGTCTCTGTAGTACATTTTATATAAAAATTGAAATCTCAGAGGTTAACTATGAAAAAGAAATCTTATCGAATAAATTAAAACATCATTGGAAAACTTCTTTAGTTCTACTACTAACATTATTTATTTAATAATTAAGCTTCACAACTTATAAAAGAACAGAGATACGAGTCCTCGTTAACAGGTAGTCATTGGAACAAGAGGGAACTATTACAATTTTCAGGGGATTTAGTACCCTTCAAACTTTATTTTTCAATATTTTTTCCAGATTTTATTAAAAAAAATTTCCTAGTGATATGGTCTAACTTTTTAGGCATTGAATTTATAATAAGTAAAATAGTTTTCGAGAAAAATGATGATTACTGTACCTATACGTAAGAAAACAAATATTTTTCAACAATTAAATTTGTAAAAAAAAAGTTCTCATTTTATTCAAAAATCCATGCCTATTTTTGTCAAATGGATATTAAGAATGAAACAAAAAAAAATTCAAGTCATTTCATTCATATTTGCTGAAGTTATAGCATTTTGAATAAGGTGGGAATTTCAAAAATCACGAACTGAGAAAAATGCGTTCGAAACATCGAAGGAGCTATTGCAGCAATGCTAAACTCTCCATAAAAATTAAGTTTTTCTGCAATCTCGGCTATCAGATCAGCTCAAAAACTTGCCAGAATAAGGAGAAAGTTTCAAAGATTATAAACATGCAAAAAATAAAAAAATTATATTTTTATTATTTTTTTGTGAAAACAAGGGGTATCAAATCCCCTTCAACTCGACATAATTCACACTTTAATTCCCTTAACAATTTGTGTTAATTCTATTTTGTTATGCACTGGTATGAAATTTCATATGTTTTGAAGCAGTAGCTCAGCGGGTATTAGGGATGGGGAGTTATAAATCTAATGTATAAAAGGAAAACTGAAGATCACTGTAAAAACACTGAATTGGTTATATTAGAAACCCTAAATAACTTCCATTAGTTGAAATTAAAATTCTAGTAAAAGTTACCTGAGATGCATAATTTAGTATTGAATCCCTTAACATAACGTTTGACACATGTTGATTTCCTAAAAGTTGTTCTTGGCAGACCAACCAATTCAATTTTCTGTTTGAAATTTTCAATTAAATTCATACAAATGTCATTTAAGTAAAATCCACTTTAATCTTAACTGGATCTTACTTAATAGCAGCATTTACACGACATTAAAATTCCAAAAGAATACCTCCGATTTCTTACGAATACAGGATACTTCTGGATTAGAAATACAGAACAGTAATATTTGCTTGCAAGAAAAAGTAAAAATATCTTTTAATTTTATTTTTTTGTGAAATAAACATTGTTTCGGTTGCATTGCATAAATATACAGCATGAGAGACCAAAAAGTTTATTCATTGAAGATGACAGCACCTTATTGTGCACAAAAATAGGTTGTTGAGCGTCAAACCAACCAACCATCATTGACAACAAGGCAGCGACACATTTTACTTAGGTTACTCAGAGTTGGTTGGTTGGTTGTATTCAGATCAGATTATCTGGCGCCGTCAGCAACACAAGGGCTATAATGCGCCGAAACATTCGTCATTAGACAAGCCAACATACATTTACAAACACCCATGCCTAACACAGGACTCGAACCCGCAACCTCGCAGTCTAGATGGTTACTCAGTGAGTATGGTTTCTTTTGCTCAAATGACATCCAAGAAAAAAAAAATTCCTCACTTGTGAAAATAGATTTTGCACATTTGTTCAAGCTGAATTAGAAACAAGCCTGTACGTAAACATGCTCAAACTATACGAGCAGCTGTGTATTTCTCGAAATGGTAATATTTCTTTTCAAGCTTGAACGGATATATGGTGTCTCCACACCAGGGTTATAAAGTTGCAGAAGGTGTTGGTGCACATAGATGACTTGGTTGGTTTGTGACCTCAATAACCTATTCTTGTGCATAATAATGGCTAATCAGGCTAGGACCTAAAGCTAAATGTAGATTTCGAACCACAATAAACATTCATACCTAGCCTGGGATTCAAACCCAGTATTTTTGGCCCTAGACGACTTGGAATCGCATGATACGGAACTATGTTTTCATGACACATTACCACTTAGACGGTGCATTTAACTAACAGACATAGCATTTAGGTAACAATGAATAGGCCTCAGACACTGTCTATAGATGCAGGGTATCTTGAGAGTAACTCCCTATTTTTTACTCACAGAGGATAATAACTACAATTTGAAAGTTAGTTGGATAGTTAATAAAATTCAGATTGATTGTCTTGTTACATTGATTACCTTGGTCAAGTTTGAAGACTTTTGCGATTTTGTTATGCGGCAACCCTTAAATTTCACACATTGCATGTACACAAATCGAAGGTATAAAACGAAACATTATCATAGAGCTCTAGAGGTCCGCCAGTTAAAGGAACTGAGCTCATGAGGTAGATTGACCGTTTGGTCCTGGCTTTGTTGAATACTAGTATACGACAATGTGGACTGGTTCACATTAAATAGGTCTTGGCAACAATGTCCTCTTGTTGGTGTGGGGGAGTTGAAGAGAGAGGTATGTATGATAAGGTTTTGACCTTGTAATCTTATCATAGTTCAAAATTACGAGGCATTGGGATAAGCACTTGATAGTGGCACAAATAGAAAGCAGGAAACTTGCACACTAAAACCAAACATCCTCATGGTTGAAGGTACATTTTAGTCTGTATTTTAACACAGTCATCATAAAAGAACAAAATTCCAATAATAAAAGAACAAATTAATCATAACTGGGCATACTTGTTACATTTTCTTTCGAAGAATGCAGCATGTTCGACAACTTCAATCTAATTAGCTCAAGACAAATAACGTCAGAATAATTTCATATTTAAGAAAATAATAAATTTGTCTGTTGTGGCATGCAAGATATTTAACATAGGATCCAAAAGAATAGGCAAACATGCCAATTTCAATAACTTTTATTTCTTTAGTAAGCTGTATGAATAATTATCCTGAACTGGCACCATTTTCTTTTTTGTGAAATTGGGAAGTTCTTTGCCTTCAGAGTTATGTTTAATTAGAATCATTTTCCTGGCATCTACAGAAAATAGTTAGGCCAGCAAAAAAAAATTTTACATTACAATATAGAATACATAATAAAGTTAACGTTTAGAAAATATATACATTTACTTTAAAAATTGTAAACAGAATGTGCCAGCTTCTAATTACGTTTCATCGTTGTCCTTGCAAATAAAGAACACAATAACAGTAAACCAGGATAATGATGTTTGTTATTAATTAAAATATACATAAGTTTAACAGTACCCCACTATTATTATTAAATTTAAAATTGTTTATTTTAATTAAAAAATTTTAAAATCACCTCACTTAAAAAAATTTCATATTATGAGCACCTTTGCACAGAGATTTTTAAAATATTTTTTCCTACTCACAATTAAAATTGTTTTGCGTATATTGGTATTTTTTACCTAAATAATAATAAAAAATATATTACATACATTTATGGCATCCTTTTTTAAAAATGTTTTAATATTGAATAGTTGTCCGTTTCGGAAGAATGAACCCCCCCCCCCCCCCATACCAGAGCAACAAAGTAAAATAAAATGCAGTATAAAAAATTAAAAGCAAAATTACTTTGTGGAAAATAATCCGAGTTGATTAAACTTATTAATTCTAATCAGTTAAACTCTTTACTGTAACAAATTATGGCACTTGCCGTTACGCAAAATTTGGGATAGCTATAATTTACATCACATAGTAAAATAGTATTCTTGAAAATTCCTTTTAATCTTTAGGAAGGGATTAGGCAAAGCTTAGAATAATTCATTGTTTGATAAGTACTGAAAATTAATAGGATTCTGAGTTTATGGTTAACTGACTGAAACCCTGTACATTTCCATTTTCTCGTTTTGAAAATCTACAGGTAACTTTTAATGCAGCTGTACTTTATCATATTATATAAATTCAAAATATATCACAATTCCGTTTTTCTCAACTGTTATTTCGTTATCCTTTTCTGATTTTAGAGTCCATTTTTCTTTGATGAGATCAACAGAGGAAATGTACTTGAATGTGAGAAATTTCCCCCGAATTTTAAAATAGATGCAAGGGTAACTTTTTTAATTAGATTAGAAAGTTTTCTTCACAATGGCACTGTTTATAAAACTCTACTACCACCTGTTAGGTTTGTTTTGTTTTCGTCTTTTTTTAAGCAAGGTTTCAGCCAGCTGCTCATTCCTGCCATGCTCAAGTGCTTGACACAGCCACGCACGACCAGAGATTGAAAAAGGCTCTTTTATTCTAAATATGATTTTTCTTGCTTTTTTTATCAATAATAAACATATTTTTCTGCTTGATAATTTTAGAGGCTTGATATGTTTCATTTCAAAATGTAAAGTGATGGAATAACAGCTTAAAAACTACTCAACTCACTCAACTAAACTAAAACTCCAAATGATAATAAACATTTCATTTTATGTGGGTTGTTTTGCCAACTATCAAGAAAAATTTGGATAATGATGAATTGATTACAAATTCTAACATTTAAGAAATTTAAATACTTTTTTCCCAGTCATGGCTGCCATTCGCCATACTCTTCATAAGGAAGTTTTCTTGCCGAACGATGAAAGGTTAGTGGGCGTTGTTAATGTTGCAAAAGCCAGCAAGAAAAAGAAAACGGCTTTTTTATGTCTTGCCGTCAACAACGAAAAACCCTCTTTGATCACTGTAAGTCAAGTTAAAAAGTCGGACAAAGACGGATACAAAAGAAAAAGTTCCTGGCAACTGCGTGAATTGAAGCTTGTAGATGGGAAAGATGAGAACAAAACCACTGCTGAATTCGATCTCCATTTTGAGAAAGTTTACAAATGGATCGCTAGCAGTCCTTCTGAAAGGAACTCATTTATAAAATGTCTCTGGAAATTCTGTAGTCATTTGCCTCGCTCAAAACCGACTTTCATCAATATTCCAAAAGATCTTTTACAAGATCCTGACAGCTCGCCAAATATGGGAGTGGTTGCACCAAGTATTGGTGAAGAAGCTCAAGTTCTGGAACCCGAAGACTATCAAGCTCTAACGTCGCGGGAAGAGTCTGACTTGGAGTCGTTAATGGCTCAGTATGATTTTGTGATTGGTAATGCTGAAGAGTTTACTGAACAACTAGCTAGAGAGTTATCCGAGCTTGATGCTGCAAATATACGCTCCATAATGGCATCGGAGCAAAAAGTTCAAGGCCTTATGAACATGCTGCAAACATCTCTTGATGAGATTTCGGAGCTGGAGTCGCGACTCGACGTCTATGATGTTATCTTGAAAAATGTCAAAGATAGTGTTGTGCAGATGGAAGAAAAAGATGCTTGTATGAAGATTCAACATAAAAACAACATAAAACTTCTTGATGAGCTTGAAAATATGATCAACAAGCTGGACATTTCGGATAAGCACAGGTCTGCAGCAATGGATGGTGATCTAAAAACTCCTGAAGGAATTGTTGCTTGCACTGATGCAGCTAAAGCTCTTCAAGAAGCCACTAATGCCCAAATTAATCTAGGGTTGATGAAAATGTCTGCATATGCTGAGCAGAAAGCAGATTTAGATAGACTTCAAAATAAATTTATAATCAGGCTTTGCCAACATCTAAATAATTTATTTTTACATCTGGGCAATGAATGTGAAGAAAACCTAACCCATTTGGCCACAGATTTAACTCTTCCTAAGCACAGTAACTGTCATCGTCAGCTTCTCCCATATACCGAGCTCATGAATTGGTTAAAGGACACTGAACCCAATAACTATGTCGACCTCTGCAGGGTTTATACGAAAGCACTATCCAGATTATATGAGAAAGAGATTAAATATCTCTTTGAACTTGCCAAAGAGAAGATTACCAAAAACGGCTTTGAGAAAGACAGGAAGTACAAAACTTTGGGATCAAACCAGGATCTTATGCTAAAAGCATCTATTAAGACCAAATCTCTTTCACTTCTGGGAATGGATCCTGAGCAGTATGGATCAGATTTGGATATCCAAGAGTGGGAAGGATTTGACAGGATCCTGGAGAACCTTTTAAGTGCTTTAGAACCCATTTGCCTTGCTGAACAAAAGTTCTGTATGCAATTCTTCGGTTTGCAGTCGGATGTTGTGTCTTCTCACAGCAATCAGCAACTGACAATACCTGTACCTCAAGGATTAACCCCAACTTCCAGCAATCACAGTCTTAGTCTCAGTGGTGGTCTTAGTCACGCATCTAGTGGTCTTAGTCATGCAGGTAGTGAGGAAGTTCTTATGAGTGCCTTGAAGAAAGAGAAGAAGCAGATCAATGAAGAGCTTCGAAGAATGATGGGCGAGCTGTTTGCGAGTCTAGAGCCAGAACTGGTGAGCTTCATCTCCCACTTTGATAAAATAGACGGATTTTACTCAATGTATGTGCTCGTACGTATGAGCCAACATGTCATGTCGGCCCAAGACACAGGGTCTTATCTGAGTATGACTTTTGCCAGTGTTTTAGTTCAAGCAAAGAGAAACTTTGACAAATTCATGCAATCACAGATCAGGTCGATTGAAGATGCTAAGGTATCAAAGAAATCTCGATGTGGGATTTTATCTTTTGTCGCCAACTTTGAGAAATTCGCTCGTCAGGCAGAGAACATCTTCAAGAACTCGGAACGTCGAACGGATTTGGATCGGTGGTACTTGAAGGTTGTCCGAGTCATTTTCGATGAAGTCGTCAAAATTTCCATCGAGCATCAGAAAACTCCTCAAGAAGTTGTTCAAATGGAAAATTTCCATCACCTATTCACGATGTTTTTGCAGTTGAAGATTCCATGTTTAGAAAACGAAAGAAAGGAAGCAAAGACAAAGTATAACGACGCCCTCCAAGCTTATGTTACTCAATACTTCGGAAGGCCTTTGGAGAAACTAAACTTGTTTTTTGAGGGTGTTCAAAACAAGGTCGCTCAAGGTGTTAAGGAGAACGAGATAGGTTATCACCTAGCCTTCAGCAAGCAAGAGCTAAGGAAAGTGATAAAAGAATATCCTGGCAAGGAGGTAAAGAGGGGCTTGGAGAGTTTGTACAAGAAAGTGGAAAAGCATTTGTGCGAAGAGGAGAATCTGTTGCAAGTTGTGTGGCATTCAATGCAGGATGAATTCATCAGGCAATACAAGTACATTGAGTCATTGATTGAGAGGTGCTACCCTGGTGCAAAGATATCGTTGGAGTTTTCTATTAATGATATATTAGACTTTTTCTCTGAGATTGCTAGGTCACATTGAGCAACTAGTTGCTTTATAAAAGCTTTATTATATGTATTGTTTGTGCAATTAAATATTTATTTCTGTTCCGTTGAGAGTATATTTCTTGGATAAAGTTTAAAAGTGGTAGTTAGCTTTCTCCTGTTAATAGTTTTGGGATGTATTCTTGACATCCCAATTGTCTGGGATAATCTGAAGAAAAATTTGAAAGTGGCTTTTATGTTTGTTAACAATTAAAATTTTATTTTTTGAGCAATTTGTATTCTAGTATCATCAGTTGAAGTAAACTGAAAACGTTACTTTTTATTTCTATGCAGAACATAGAATTTAATTTTGATTAAATTTTAAAAATAATGTGCATAAATGTTAAAAATGTCATATTTCTAAGCAATATTTTGATAGATACTGTTTCAAGAAATCAGCAGTTTAAAGTAAGAAAGATTGAAAACTTTGGTTGTATAAGGTCCTAATTTTTCTAGATATTATTTCGTTGGGTAATGTCTATGATAAAACTTGGAACAAAAGTTTTACTACATTATATTTGTAATTATATATATTTATTAAAAATGCTAGTTTTTGGATGATTATCGACTAAGTACCATATACCAAACTTGTACACTGTGATCAGTATCTCCTTTTTACATTTTTAGAGCAATAAAGATTTAATAGAGATAAGAAAATTTTAAAATAACACAAAAATTTATTTAGATCATTATCTAATTTTCATCTGCAAAAGAGACTAATTTTGCAATTTAAAGTTTTGAATAATTACTTGAAAATTACAAGACAAGATTTGGAGCACAATAGTATTTCAAAATTACTCAAGGTATTGCACTTTTTCTAATACAAACCAGAATGACAATCAGAAAAGGTACACAGTATTTATTGTGGTGTACAAATATTTTTTTTGTAAAAAGTTAATTCCTATAGTTTGCTTGCAACTAAATGATGGCTTCTTTTTATTGGTACATACATCTTTTTAAGGTATACTCTTTCTCTGGTTCTGACACTATCTTTTTCTATTCTAACTTGTTTATTGGCTCATTTTAATTTTTACACTACATTAATTGTAGAGAGGTGTATATAAGGGCTATCTGGGCTCGAAATTCCTAATGAAAACTTCAAATGCTACACATGTCCAATATATCAAATGAAAGGTCTGGCCAAGATGTATTCCCAAACCAAAATTTGACTTTTTTTAAATAAGAAAATTTCAAACTGGCAGAGGTTACCAGATGACAACCCAAATGGGTGGAGGTCTCAGTCATTTAATGTCACCATGTGCACCACAACAACTGTGTAGAAGCGTTTTTGGTGACTATCACAGTCTTAACTTATTTTGTACAACCTCACTAACTAAAAAATTAATAAAAGTTTGAAAAATTGTTTGATAAACAATTATTTGATAACTGTTTAAACAGTGACTAATTTACCTTACCCTTAATTTAAAGTCTTACAAAATCTTAATTTGTGGCAACTTATCTTTCAGAAATAAAGCATTGGCTGCAACCTACATGAATTTTTCTTAAATACCTATTTAATACAACATAATAAAACTGCAAATGTTTGTTTAAATTTAGAGAGGGTATTTCAAGATTTTAGCTTCCATATTGTCACTATTTCAACTAACTATAATTTCTTTTATAAACAAAAAGTCTATTTTCAAACCATTTTTCAAGTATAATACTTGTTTACAATGCCTTATGTTTAAATTTGAGACATTAATGACACATATTTTTACATTTTTAAATTAATGCCTTAGTTTCTATTCATAATTTTCTTAGTTTTTTTTTACAATAGGAATTCAGTTCATTGATGGGTTTTGCAAAAAATAATCAAGTGCAATCTTTTAACACTGAAAAGTGATATTTTAAAAATTTCTTTAACATATTAAATTTAATTGAGAAACTTCCTGTAGAGACTTATTATTTTCAATTACCCATAGGAATACATAGGGTAATTAATGAAAGTATAGTATTCAGTAAATTTATTTTTTTTTGCATTTTTTCATGTTTTGGAATATACTGATTTCAAAAAAGTGATCAAGAAAAAAAGTCTGTGTATACGTGGTCAGCATAATTCCTGAACAAATTGACCAACTATGTTCAAATATGGTGTGCAGGATGGTGATGGTCCAAGGACCTATCCTCAAAATTGTGCATACGCATAAGGTAACTGCCATTGAAAAAATCATGTTTTTCAATGATTGCGAAAAAATAGCTCTAACAATTTTGTTCAAAATCGCTGTGGTAATGTCTCCGAAGGTATTCTAAACATCCCCACCTCCGAAATTCCCCCAAAATTTTTTTAATGGCTTAAAAAGTTGAAAAATGAATGCCCTTAACACAGTTCTCTTTCCTTGAGCATACCTCAAAGATAATTTTTTTTTCTCTCATCAGTTTCACTTATAAGAAAAGATAGTATAAGAATTATCGAAAAGTACGTCGCTAAAATCGTTTTGACAGGCTTTTCCCCCCCCCCCCCCTTTTTTTAAACCCATATTAGAATTATGGCAAAAAATATCGCCAAACTGGCTCTTTTTGCTAAATGATGAAAATATAAAATTGGTAAATGACAGAAATCCCCGTCAGTATTATAGTGTAATTAAAAGTTGTGGGATGTTCCACACCCCTAGTTTTTAACAGATATGTTTAAGTAATTCAAATGGAATTGTTTTTTAATTACTTTTAATATATGTTAAGAAAAAATTTCAACTTTATATTAAAAGTTTAAAAATTAACCACTGAACTATTAAAAAAAAAAAAAAAAAAAAAACATAGAAAAGGTTGTCATAGGAAAACGAAATATAATAGGGTTCTAAATTTTTCATGTTAACAGAAATTATGAACTATTATTATTAAGATTAATGCAGAAAAGCAATTATTTCTGAAAAGTCAAGTATTAAATACTAACTTTTGCAACAATAGGAAATAAGCCTGTTGACTTCCATAATGGACAATTCCCAAATTTTTTAAAAAACGAGTGAAATTAGTTTATATTTATGAAGAATTTCTTTCCGATTCTAAATACTCAAACAATATTCCTTTATATTTAAATAACTAATTTTTGTAAAGAAAAGAAAATGGACGAAAACCTTGTCCAATCAAAACGCTACGTTATAGCTGTGACATCACGACATCCTTCCGTTCTTTATGGTTATCATGAGGTTTCTGCCAAGTACTTGGCGAGTGTGATAGATAATTGCCATATCCTGTACTGGTTGATGCAATTTGTGAGAAACTTGCAAAACTGGTTTTTTTAAAAAAAAAAACACAATGAGCAGAAATTTTTGTGTTTAAGGCCTTTTCAAAATATTTTGAATTAAATAAAAAAAATTGAAAATGCAGGAATTGTCCATTGACTAACTTTTGCCATGTCAGTTATTTATTTTACTAATTTAAATTTAAATAATAGAATTTAAAGTAAAAATTTTAATTTTCTATTAACTTTCAAACCAAAGAAAAATATTTTTAATACGAATTGAAAATTTGGTTATTTACAACTATAAATCAATTCTATTATTTACTGTGTATTCAAACATTTTAAACAGCAACATTTTAAAGTTTTTGCAATGCATATAAAATTCATAAGAATTTTGAACAAAATTTCACTCAAGTATACATAATTAGTAAAATATTTTACCTTGTTATTACATCAATGTTTACAATAGTTATTCTCCGGATTTTATTTCTGAATAACATTTTAAAGTGTTTCCTTAAACTCAAATTATATGCAAAAAAATAATAAAGAAGTTAAATCAATGTAACTAATTCTGAAAACTAATTTTAACAACTTGAGTTATCTACATAAAAACAAGACTAAATAGAAACCAACTCAAGAAAGTATATCACTTTTATTTCAAAAAATCAAATATACACACATTCAGAAAAAATAAATTTTCTAACAATTTGTATAAACACTTTAACAGTATAAAACAATCCTGATGCAAGTGAGATTCAGTTAAATATATACTTTTGAAACAGAATAAAAATCGCCAATAACTTTTAAAACAACAACTTTACAAGTTATAAAACAAATAAAATACTTAAAAGGAAATAATGACAAGAATAAGATAAAGGTTTACATCAAAATTATATTATAGGATTAAAATATTATGTATAAAATAAAGATAAAGAAAATACTTATCAACAAAACAGGCAAATATTGAAACCAGAAGAGATAAAAGTGACTATATATTAAAACACATGGCACCTCTTTATGACAGTTTCCTTTCTTTAACCACATGAATTTAAATTCTGAGATTCATAATATTTACTTTCATTTTAATAGCTTCTGCAAGTTTATCTGACCAATGAATCAAATAAAATTTCAATATTGAAAATAATTGGGCGTTTCTTGCAGTTGTTACATTAATTAAATACTTTTCAGACATTAAAAACCTCATTAAATCATATTGATCTAATTTTTTCTAATAATCTATCCCCAGATATATCACATTGAAAACTGATTAATACTGTCCCATTCAATCTATACTACCATTTCTTTTATGCCATGTTTTTATCATTACATAGATTAATACTCCAAATAAAATATGTATACACTACGCAAAATGAATATTGGACGAGATCTTCAAATGATTCTGGAGTTAGGTGAAGTAAGAAGCCATCATAAAACAACATTTATGAAGATTGGAAATGTTACCTGTTAATGACAGCATAATTTTTTAAATCCAACTCTTGGGAATACTACCTTAATTTCTTATTGTTTAAATAGTTCATTTAATGACCAGTCCCAGCAGTTTCCTTTGCACTTGTATATCCGGTCCATTTAAGCAGTCCATTTCAAGGCACATGATTAGTTTTATATTAAAAGCCAAGAATATAAAGCAAAACCTTATCGACTAGTACTTTCTTAAGAGAAAATATTACAGTATTTTAGAGGGACTTGCAGCAGGAACAACTCGGCGAGATACAGTCTACATTGGTCAGGTTAGTCTACAAAATGTCCAATAAATGAGTAACATTGATTAAAGTTTAATCTTTCAGAAAGTATTAGCTGAATTGTGATGTACCCTGCTCTCTTATTAAAAAGAACCTATATCTAATTTTCATAATGAATTCCCATTTTGTGATTCATCCTTAAAAAAATACAGTCATTAAAAGGCATTCAATTCAATGCATAAAATACACATACATAATATTCCATCTCAGATAAATTTAATGCTTATCCACTAATGCATATCCATAAAATTCAATCCAGTAAAATAAGAGATTAGAAAGTTTGGATATTGCTTTTTTTATTATTTTCACTTTGTGTATGCACTAATAAGAGCAATAATCTATGACCAATCACATTTTGTGTAGTGTATACAAAACTTAAAAACACAATCAGCATTATAAAATGTTTAAATACAACAAACAATATAGCTAAAAATTGGTACCAGATGCTAGCTGAAGTTCCAGTATTCTGACTATTCTACTTAAGGACTAGTTTTAAATATAAAGCAAGAATATATATTGACTTAAATTTGTAAAAAAGAAGTCAAATTATTGATTAGTAATTTCATTGACTCAGAGTGTTTGCTTCTTCATGTTAATTAGGCCAAACTTTAAAATATTTGTACCTATATAATGACATACGTATGTCTGCCAATATATGCAAATATTTTAAAGTTTCCTATATTTTTTTTAGGAAAAACTGGTATGGTTTAAACTTGCATTTCAGGCCCAGCTAGTTTGTTAAAAAATCGAGTTGATGTGGCCTGTAACATATAATATATATTTAATTAAAATATACTTATCTAGCAAAATGGTTATTGGCCTGTTTTAAGCATGGTGCATAATAAAAAAAATTTTATACAGCTTTATAAAGCTAGGTTATAGATTTAAAGCAGACAAATATAAGGAAGTGTTTAAGAAAACTTCAGGAATAGGTTAATTCAATGTTATATGCAAATCTATTTAATCTAGATTGCTAATAGAAGTATATACAACATAACATTTAGATAAAATACTCTTTCGAATAACCATCTTCCAGATCTTCACAAGAACAGTCTTGTGGTCTCTTATACTATGAATGTGCAGTAGATATCAAAAATATTGTTGACAAATTTGAACAAAAAGGTATGCAGAAATGCTAGTTTTTAGGCACAAATAAAATATTTTTAGATTAAGATAGTTGTACACGTTTTAATTGGTACAATACATTGTTATTGAAAAAGTTTGAATACATGGTTGCAAATTGTGTAAGGGTAATAGTTCCAAGTTTTTACCATGAAGTAAAATCTTAAATAAAATCATTTAAAAAATAAATTAAATCATTAGACAGAAGTCTCACAATACTCGAAAAAACAATACTGCTTTTTCTGAAAATATAAAATGTCTAGAACGTGTAGAGGTATTTTTTTTTATACATAAATTTTAGTGACTGAACCTAACTCAATTAAATCGCAAAAAGTAAAAAGGAGTCTTGTCCGATTGAAAACGTTTTAATGTTTCTTTTTTACATTTAACAATTTAATTAGAATATAAAGTAATGTAAAATACTCCTGAAGAAATTATTTTTAAATCAAATATAATTTTATTACAATTATATCCACAATTGAAACTTATTACTAACTGAAAAAATATAGAACTTTCAGAACTGTGTTTAAAAAGTTCGGGAATAAAACTTCACATAGATTTGATTTACTTAATTCCACAAATTACTCAATTAAATTTAAATGGCACACTCAACTTATATCACACTTTTAAGCTGTGCATGGACGTTTGCATTATTCCACTTTCAGTTTATTCCCTTTATACAAGACTACAAATTTAATTAACTAAAAAATTAAAAATTTCGGACAAGATAAAACAAATCTACCACGTTTTATTTTGAAAATTCTCAAACGGAAGAGCTATCCGACTGTATTGCAAAGCTAAACGTCCCCTATTAAAGAAGCCCCTATAAAAAGATTGTATAGCCAACGACATTATCTTCTGTATTTAAGTCCTGTGACAGAATAGCATTTAAGCACAAATGCCATGTATAATACAGGTTATATAAAGAATAGACTGCATAAGTAATAAAATCTGTTTATGCAGTATTCTTGTTATCCTTTTGAATTTTTCTAATAGCAAAAAGCCTGTGCTTTCTTAACAAGTTTTGGCAAAAGGGCTAAATACAAAAATTTGGCTCTAAAAGAAGTTTTACTAAAAAATAATTTGAATTTTACATAAATTAACAGAAGTAATAGAGTTTAAAAAATGCTTTATTTATTTAATTGAAAACAAAACTTTGAGTAATGTTTGCATACTTCTTTACTTGAAAAACAAGGTTTTTCCTTCCAGTACATAGGGGATCACAACCGAATTTTTTAAAAATTTGCACAAAACTTTTCAACACTGCAGAAATATAAGGAAAAATATTAAATAATATTTTACTAAAATGAGTTCTCAAAAATAAATATAGTTAAAAAACACTAAAAGTAGGCTTAGCCTACTTGATGAACCCTTCTCAGTTAAATAAGCACAATTTAAATAGTCTTGATTATATATATGGATAGTATATTTTTTAATTATTTATTACAAAATTTGGAGTAAAACAGAATTCTATTGAAAGGTAGATAAATATCATTACAGTAGTAAGAATTGTGCATATGCATCTTACATGTAATATTAAGTCTTATTTGTTTAAAAAGAAATAATAATTTAAAAATAAATCTTTTATTCGATAAAACTACAAAAAAATTTAACTAGGATCATCCAAATACGAACATTACTTTTCAAAACATGCATAAATTAATTCACATCAAATCAGTCTCAAAAATATACAACCGGAAACTAAATCACTGCAACTAAAAACATTTGGCTGTAAAAGAACTAACTGCGGATTAGTCGTATCCAAAAACACAAAAACTCACAAACTTAAATTCAAGTTAATATAACTTAAGATTTCATCCAATTAGAAAAAACTAAAACACATAATAGTATTCTCAGATAGGTTTGTAGTTGCCTACAGTTTTGTTAACAATACTACCAGTGAGGATTCGCCTTTGAATTTCTCTCCACAAAAGCTTACGCTCTCGATCAGATTTCTTCAGTAAGCCGTTGTTTTCTTGCGCTCGACGGGAAAGGTAGGGAAGAACTTCATCAATTGGACCATATGGCACATACTTGTAGACAGAGTAGCCAGACTGACCTGTAACAGTAGTTTAGAAAGGCTTTATTAGGAGATAAAATTTCACATACAAATTCCAGGTTTCTCACTTTTATTATATAAAAAAATTCCAAGGATCTTTTTAAAAAAATTTAAGGACAGTAAAATTACATACTTTAAACATAATATAACCCATAAAAATAAAGTTTTTAATATACATCCTTTACATGTATTGCCGATTCTGTAACCAACATGTGCATGGTGTTTTCATCTAATTTTGAATATCAAAAACATTCATATCGGCAAAATATGCGACAAACTACGTCTCAAAATTTATTTATTAAAAATTAACACGAATTTATGCATTCGCATTCAAATAGCATTTATTAATTCTGATTAAAACAATTTTATTTATTAAAAAAAAATTGGCAACAGGAAAGAGTTTCTTGGTTGAATGCTATTTTAATGCGATTGGATGATAGCAAGTTGGTTTAATAGAATTATCAGGGATGAGAGTGTTCAGAGAGCAAAAAGGAGGAAACCAATTCCTTAAAGAAGCAAGTGGAAGAGACGATACCCAAAAATGTAAAAAAAAAAAAACTCGCGGAAAGAGCGATATTGTAGCGCTTTGGACTCTATCAACATTTGTTTTGGTTGTCTGAGCACATGCGAAGAACCTTAAAACACTGAGGTTGTCACGGGCTTCACTAACCAATCGTAGAAGGGTAGTGCCATTTGCCACCAATCACAGTTCAAAGAGCATCTCGGTCGAGAGGAGCTTGTGAAGTAATCTGCGAGGAAAGAGATGCGAAGAGGGAAAATCTTTTGTTTAGACATGAGGAAAAGTATACTTTTTGCAGAAAAAACTGGTTTAGATCAGAAAAATGCGGATCCTCGAAACAGGAACAAAAAGGATGAAAATATTACATAAAAAGCAAAAAAGGAGGAAATCCTACAAAAGGAGAAAAAATCTCATCTCTGAATTACGTAAAAACAACCTTTTAGTGACACTTACAGCCCTAAAATGTGATACAATGTGTTACTATCGACGTCGAATCTATTAGCCAAGTTTCAGCCGGATTAGATCACGGCAAGAAGGTTATTAAAGCCACTGCATATTCCGCCATCATCGACACACAAAATTGAAGTTAATATAAAGGATTTAAAAATACAAATAATAAATCAAAATTTTTCCCATTAACATTTAAATGTTCCATAGCATTCTTTTTTAATACTTCTAGATGAATCAATCCTATGGTCTAGTAATGCAATAAACAGCAAAGTTGACACCCTTGAAGGAGTCAACGAAAAATGTTTATGAGCATTGAGGAGTAAAGGGAGGAGGAGGTTATGAGCAGTCGCTTAAAAACTCAAGGATTTTTAAGGATCTCATCCTTTTTTTCAAGGATTAAATGTCATAAAAAAACTTCAATGTGAGTAGGAACCTTGAATTCAAAAGTTAACAGTTACAAAAATTTAAATAGATTGTCAATCATATCTAGTTATAGATCAAATGCTATAGTATTCCAATTAAAATACCTGCAGAAATAGTGATATAAAATAAATTAGTGTGTTAACATACTACATAAAAAACTAACATACTAATATTTAATACTAATTTAATAGTATCATGGGGTAGAAAAATAATAGTATACAATTACTTATCTATTTTAATAAAATAGCTAAAATGAACTTGCCAAGTAGAAAGCTGACTTGATCACACATTCCAAAAAGTTGTCCAAAGCAAATGACTTTGTGTTCTGGTTTGATGCCAACTTCTTCCATTCTAGAAAATTATTCAAATTTTGTAAAAAAAATTTAGTAAATAAATTGAAAAATAATAGTTTTTTTAAACAATATTTATTAATAATTTGTAAAAAGAATAGCAAAAGATAGCACTTGATAAATATATCACAAGAACAAAGAAAAGTAAAGAATTTTTAGAATCAGAGTATGGAGCTATGTTTTAACTAAAAACAGTTCAAAAAGTTGAGTTTAATAGCAATTAACACTAAATTACTTCTTAACAGTAAAACGGACTGTATCCTCATTGTGAGAAGCAACCATGACAGCAGTCTTCCTGTCTTGTTTCCTCACAATCCTCTGCAATATCTCTGTGAGTGTTTTGTGGTACATTTCTGTGGTGGCTTCGTAGGATGGATTAATAGGATCGTCATATCCGACTTGCTTGGCTCGCAATCTTTCCTGAAACAATAAAAGCTTGAGTTGGAACAATATTTTGGTACTATCAAAGGGTAAAAGGTAGTTGAAATTGCTTTGTGGTATTAATATTTTGAGGAAAAAATGCAATCAATATACCGAATAGAAAATTATAAGAAATTAAAACACCATTGCACACACACCTTCAGCGCAAGACTACATGAAAGCAAAATGCGCAATACAATCCTACAAATATTATAAAAATTAATAACCAAAGTCAGATTTTAGGAAGCAAAACAACAGATATGAAATCTTAAATTTGGGTTCAAGCTTCCTGATGAAGAAACTCAGTCGGGATTTTAAGATTTCATATCTGTTTTTAGGCTTCTTAAAATCTGCCTTTGGCTATTAATTTTTATAATATTTGTAGGATGGTTTCACAGTAATTGAATTATTTCTGAAATGGTGATAATTAAAAATTAGTATTTCAAATAAGCATTCTAAAAAGTTCCTGCTGTATCCTGAATATGCTAAACGGTGTGAACTAAATACGCTAAACGGTGTTATTTAAGTGTTCCACTCAATAGGAAAACAATCACTCATTTATAAAATTTCTAATCTTAATTTTATGCAAATCTTTTCAATTTGGAGTCTTATCAAAAGCTTTTTATAACACTGATAAAATACTTAAATCCATGAGTATGTGTAAATTAAACTCTTAATACAAATAAAAAAGTATTCATGTTTTATAAACAAAATGAAAATTTAAAGACAAGATATTCGCATACAAGAAAGAAAAAAAAAAGATTTAAAACTTTTACTAATGTCAAAAGAGACAAGAGAAGTCTGAATTCAATCATTTATGTGGGTTGCCACCAAAAATATTCATACAGCTTTTATATATGTTTATATACAGATTTTCAAAATAAAAAATAAGGACTTTCTAAGCACTTTGTCCACTCTTTTAAGGACTTCTAATTTTTTGTAGTTTATAGGGGGAAAAAACTTTAATGCATACTAAAATTCATGAATGAAATTTTTTAAAATTTCCAATGATTGCAACCAATTATCGTAAAAAAATAGATGTATTTTTAACTAGAATTTTCTTTTCTAATTGTATTAATTCTGCTAAACAGTACTTCAACTGTATTATAACAGTTTTAACATTTTACTAATGGGTTTTAACTAAAAAAGATTAGGACTTTTAAGGAATTCTTTCAGAAACAAGAACTTTTAAGGGAATTTCTTTTTAGTTTATAAGGACTGTACAAACCTTGTATATATACCAAGTATTTTTATTCCCAATGCAAAATAAATACCTGCTCCATATAAGCTCCTCTTACTAATTTACATCCAAAGTAGAATTGTTGCCTTTCAGCGAGTTCTAAATCCAATACTACATTATTATATGCTTCCTGAAAGAAAGATAAACATTTAATTATATAAAACTGAATAATTATGATCAGCTCATTGAAAAGCAAAAGCAGAATACTTACTATATAGTAAAGATAGAAAAGACTTAAAAACTTTATGTACAATTACAAATTAATGTATTTAAAGGTAAATAAAAGAAAACGTAATAGTATAAATTTAAAAAGTTATTGCCAATATTAATGAGCTGATAAACTGATCACAGATATTAGATCAGTAAAATTGACTCACGAAATCGAATGGATAAATTGCTTTACTAGAAACCTTTATATAATGTAACTTTTAATGCTATTTAAGAGAGAAGGCAATCTTTTAAGTTTTAACAATGAATGAATTAAAGAATTAAGAAAGAAAAATCAATAAAAATTGGACAATTTTTAACATTTTCAAGCAATTCTAGTTGAAATTTATTACATTCTTTTGTGGGCATACAGCTTTGTGATGTTCTGTTTATATGCTAGCGTGTTTACTAACAAACAAGTTAATGGATTGATTAATATGATTCAAAGGAGGCATTTTAATTAAAATATTTAGCAAGGGGACCCAATTAGAAAAAAATTTGTTTAATCTGAAACCTAAACTATTACAATTAAGTTTTTTATATGACAATCAAAATTAAAATTCTTCAACTATAAAAAATTGGCAGAAAAAAAAAAAGAATTAAATTGCCAGCACACCATAAACAACTAGCAGCTAGTTCTGAACAACTGAGTATGACCAATGCATTCTTATAAGGAGATGGTTATTACTTATGGCTACATCATCGGCAACTTCTAAGTTCAGCGATAAACTAGAGCAAACAACAGTAAAAGCAAACTGTAGAGCGAGTTTTCTAAAAAAATTAGGTAGGAATTTCAGGGATAATTCTAAAAATTTCAAGGATTATTCACAAAAATTTTAGGTACAATTCAAAAACATTTAGGAATGTTTGTTTTGAAGATGACAGAGACTCCTAACACAGACATATTCTTTCCAAAGCCGGTTTAGATACTGGCAAAAAACTTTCATTTTTCAAATAATAGAACTTCAAACAACTTTTTAATAAAATAACAGTTATAAAATTAAACAATTATATTATTTTGAAAAAAATGCCAATTTAATTAAATCCACTTTTCTCAATTGTAGGAATATCAGGTTTTATTTTTTACATGTTTGGAGGCAAAATCGGGACATTTTTGGGTTTTTTAATTTTTTTTAAGGAATTATCAAAAAATGTAAGTACAATTTTAAGAAGAAACAAAAATGCTAGAAATATTAAAAAATTTAAGGTCGAATGGGATCCCTGGGTTACAGTTACAGGCAGGCAAAACATGAAGATACATCCCAGACAACTTTTGACATTATTCTCGATAATTCCTCAACACAGTTATTGAAAACCGATTTAAAAATAACAACTTGAATACCTTTAAATAGCACTGATAAGTGTTGAATATGATTGCTTTCTCTTTATTATATTTTCTCATGAGTTCCATGGTAATTCTGCTGATGGCTGGTTGGAAGTAAGATTGTTCAGCATCAATCATCACCCTCACATCTTTGTCTCGAGCCACCTACACATAAAGAGTCATTCAAACTATTTACAGGATTTATTTATTTTACATTATCTAAAGCCAACTATGAATGTGCAATCTGTATTCACTGCAAAGTGGGCAGCACTTACAGGGCATTGTGTGAAGTACCATGGAAATAGATGTTTTCTCTTATTGAATGACAAAGAGCTTTCATGTGCAGTTGATAATTTCTGATAGTCAATCAAATACAGCTGTCTTTCTCACCAT
The DNA here is from genome assembly GCA_963978545.1 of Linyphia triangularis. Taxonomy (NCBI): domain Eukaryota; kingdom Metazoa; phylum Arthropoda; class Arachnida; order Araneae; family Linyphiidae; genus Linyphia; species Linyphia triangularis. Next base: position 17,839,308 of record OZ021730.1, read on the forward strand.
GTGCTAAATTGTACACTAGCCAATTTCAAATTGCAATGTTGTTGAAATGGATGGCATGTTCATTAGTTGGCTTTACATTACCTAATTATTTAATCTTGATTAATAAATTAAATTTAGATAACAGGAATGAAAAGATTAACTATAAATTGTGATTTAGGTATAACATCATTCAAAACATTTCAACAGCACAAGATCTCTTAATTTTTGGAGATTGGAAAAAATAGAATGAATTTTGCAAAAAAATTAAAATCAAGATTAATAATAACAAAAACAAGCACAATATAAATTAACCAAAACCATAGCCAACATATTATGTTTTACTCAAACACAACAACTATTACAGTCAATGTAAACAATCAAGGCTCTCAATGAAAGTGCAATCTGAAATAGTATACCAAAATAAAACGAGTTTCAAAAAATTAACAACAATCAACAGCTTAAAATCATTATGAAAAAAAACCCCTCAAACTAAGTTATTAAAGATTTCACAATAGTCACATTTGATTATTTCGATGTTTCCTAAGATAAATTAAATATTTGTGAGCATTTTTTCAGTAAAAGAACATTAAAGAAAAAATTTAAGAGCACAATGCAATTGAAATTACTTTCGCAATGTGGTGCAGTCTTCTCATCATATTGCGAAACATTTCTTCTTCTTCTTCAGTCAATGCTGAAATTATGGGCTCCATTCTTCCAGTCTGTTGGCACAAGAAAAATTTAAGCATATGCTCCCAAGAAAGGGTGCATAAAAGTTAAAAGACGGGAAAATTCTCAAGGGACAGCAATTTTTAATAATTATCTTTCCCTTGGTCATTAAAATTAAACATGTAATTTAATTTATCATATCATTAACGTTAGCCACTATATGGCCTTGGACAGATTTTTCTGCTGCCTGCTGGCACCACAGAAAATAAAAACAAAAAATTTAAATATCACAGTATGGCCATTTTTTTTACATAATTTTAATTTATCTAAAATAGTATGCGTCAATTATATAGAGCAGAGTTCTCCAAGTGAGTTCGTCACTAGAGTAGAGTTCTCTAAGTGTCCAAATAATAAATACAGGACTAACTTAACTGAATCTCATTTGGACAATTTATTAAAATTGGCTACAATAAATACTGTGATAAACCTAAATTAACATATTAATATGTATACTGAACAAGAACATGCATTCAACCGGTAATACAAATCAGCACATTTAGAAAACAAACCATTATCTCTCAGCTATTAGATGTAGAGTAAACCTTTTTTGCTGAAATTAATTTCGAGTACTTTTATGTTATATGAATGTCGGAGCTTGTATTGTTTAGTTAAGATCATTTTGGACGTGAACAAAATTAAATTTAAGTAAATATATTTTTATGAAATAATTTCAACTGAATATTAAATGTGTTTTTAGCAGAAGGGCGAAAACTACCCTTAGAACTATCCTTTAAAAAAGTAAAAGGGCATAGCTTACAAAAATAACATTTAACATCATCCAAATTGAAAAAAGAAAAATTACATCAATTGGTGCAACAGCTCATAATTATGGAACAACTAAGGGTGATTGATGCAATTAGGTAAGTGGGTCAACAAAAGAATATTAGAATGGAAGTAAAAATGTTCTCTAACAGAAAGAAGCAACAATTTTTTACTTCATAAAACTACATACAATGAATTTTTCGAGACAGTTTACCTTACCTTGATATTGGGAACTTTGAATAGATCTGATATCACATAATCCATATCAACAAGACCACTCCAAGAAAACAAATTCATGAGGCTATAAAATACAGAAAGTTAATTATCATGAGTCTTTAAATCTGTTGAACAATTTCATTTAATAAATTATGCTTAACATATTTGTTTAACTCTTCAAATGAAAATAATAAAACTTGAATAGATTTGCTTTAATTTCTCAAGAATTAAGATAAAATTGCCCTCCTAAGACATTTCGTATCCCCAAGTAAAATGTTTAATCTAAAATATCCACAGTGCTAGGCAATCAGAACACATCAGGCACAGAAAAGCATTTTTTATATACTTAGGTTGTTAAAATTGCAATTGCTGCCTTAAATGTGACAGATTAAAGTGCTAGTGCAGTATAAAATTAAAAGCTTTTTGCAGGGTCTCAGTTTGTCTGCAGTGAATTATTACAAATTGACCATCTATAAGTTGCCAGATCCTAATATATTTTAATGGGGTAACATTGAACTAGTTTTCTCATAGTTATTTCAGTTGAGAAGATAAAATCCATAAATATCATACATTTCATACATGGTAGCACAAAATATTGTTTTAAAGTTACAGAGGAAAAGATACAGAGAATAGAGGAAATAGACTTCTACAGGACAGAACGTACTAGAACTGATGCACAGAAAAAAAAGAACTATGAAGAGGTGACCTAAGAATAAAAAAAAAAAAATGTGTTCTAAATAAGAACCACCTTAGTACCATCTGCATGTGAAAATATTTATCAGAATTATGCTAATGTCTATTATTCAAAGTTTAATATAACACTAAAATTAGCTTGATCCAGTCTAAGAATACCTAAAAGTACCTACATAGCCTAAGCTACAGAATGTACATTTCTAAATTACAAAGATTTAAAAAAAAAAGAAAAAAACATAGACACATTCTTCTAAATATACAAGAACCACCTTAATATCTTCTAGACATAAAAGTATTTATATGGGAATTAAACAAATGTTTATTATCCAAAGTTTACAGTTACTTTTAATACAAGACAATCTAAAATAATATAACCCTAAAAAAGTTTTTAATATAAATCCTTTATATGCATTGCCAATTTTTATACTCATTAACAAAGTGCCATTTCTGTTGCTAATGTGTGCTTGGTGCAAAACTATACAGCAAACTACTTTTCAAAATTTATTCATTTAAAATGAATGAATTTATAAATCACATCCAAGTATATTTTATTTATTCTGATTAAAACAATTTTATTATTCATTTATTGAAACAATTTTGGCAACAGGAAAGAGTTTCTTCAATGATATGTTAAATGCCCTTGCTGCGCGATTGGATGACAGCATATTGGTTTATTAGTATTTCGTAAAAGCAACCTTTTAGTGACAACCCCCAAAGTTTTATAGAATGCATTGTCACTGACATCGGATCTATCTACCAAGTTTAAGCCTGAATGGACGACCGCATGGGGGTTAATTAGGCCTCCTTAGATTTTTTTGCCATTGACAAACATACATACGCACAAAATCGAAGTTAATATAAAGGATTTTAAAATAGCGTGTTTCTTAAAAATGTCACTTGTCAATCTAACTTAAAAAGTTAAACAAATAGCCAGTAACATAAACTATACCCTTTCTTATCATAGTCCATGTGCTCCAAGAATTCTTGGAACTCTTTCTTCTCAGTATTGATGTTATAATCTCCCAGTTTATTCTCCAGGAACTCCGGGGAGACATTGACTAGAGCCATGCTTCGTTCCGCACCAGTGACACACTTGAAGAACTTCCTGGTTTGGGCAATCACTTCCGAGAGTTGCATCTAAGGCAACACATACAAAGGAGAATGTGAGTTAAGCTAGCCTGTATTAAATTGCAAAAGTAAGCAAAAGAAATAGCAATCTATTCAGCGTGTCTGGAGGTAAAAAAAAAAAATTGAAATTCCCAGGTATTTCCTTGCAACATGTACAAGGTGACCGACTTCCCTATTCAAAAAACCACACACATCTGAAGAAAAGTAACTATTTGTATGCTTATCGGACAGTTGATACAACTCAATTTTATAAGGGTGAAAACAGTCAAAATGTAAAAAAAAGAGGAAAATATTCGCGTTATTTTGAACTACAAAAATAGCTGAATACGAATGTAATTGTGTACTAATGCGTGTACAGAAAAGTGGTGCAGCCAGAATTTTTTTCTAAAGGGGGTGTTAAACAAGTTTATTCTGATAAAGCCCTATAAAGTCCACTAAAAATAATAAAATTATTAAACAGCGGAACTTCTCAGAGAAAAAAGATTTTTACCCATTTTATTGACTTCAAAAATAAACATTCAAGTAGTTTCAATCAACTATGAGTAGTTGTTTTTGAGATGTTTATTATTTAAAAAAGGGATTCACTTTCTGCACACACTCTAAACTTTTAAATATGATAGTAAAATTAGAGAATTGACTCGATGAATTTTAAAAAAGGGGTTTACATTTTTTAATTGGGATGCGACTATAACCTCTTCTACCCTTCTGTTGCAGACTAAAGTTTGTTTATACCTCCCAAAATATATTCTTAATGATATCAATATAGTCAATGAAAGAAGTGGTTTGATACTGATAATTTGTCTTTTCATTCCACAGACTGATACTAGCAAGTATTTGAACTTATTTGAGACAACCAGTTAAGTCATTAATTTAATATATTTTCAGTTTGATGTTATATTCAGTGGTTGGTTGGTTGTTTTCAGATTATCTAGCGCCGTCAGCAACACGAGGGCTATAATGCGCCGAAACATTCGTCATTAGACAAGCCAACATACATTTACAAACACCCATGCCTACACGGGACTCGAACCCGCAAGTTATATTCAGTGATTTGGTAACTTTTCAGAACTAAAATTCAATCCAAACAATACCTTAACGTATGTATCCAAATTAGTTATTAAATTACTATTTAATTGTGGCCTTAGAAAAGAAACAGTGTTTTAAGAATTATTGGTATCAGCTCTTCAATGATCCCATTTACTACATAATTTGTAAGAAAGCATAAATGGAGTTAAATATTTTCAATACCATTAAGTAGTGTACATAATAAATCATTTGATAAAATACTTGAAAAAGAAATAATTGATTTGTCTACAACAGAATTTACTATGTTCCTTAATCATTTGAATAAATTTTTTTTTTACTAAATCTTTAACCCTAAAACCTCTTTACACTTGAAACAAACAAATATAGCTATAAAATATGAGATACTTTCATTTATAAGGTTGGCTGCACATTAAAAGAAAATATTTATATAATTATTTTTAAAGGTACCCTAAATTAGTCTATTTTATAAAAGACATTTAGTCTATTTTATAAACAACAATTAGTTTATTTTACAAACAGCATTCGATATATGCTGTAGTTATGAAAGGTGTGAAGATAAAAAAAAAGCGAAGGTTTACTCATTAAAATATAGCTCGATTAATAATCAAAAATTTGTATGAAAGCGATATTATAAACACTGTATCTTTAAAAAATTTCTATTAGAAACTTCTAAGATAAATTGCCATTATTTCTATTCGTCTTTCTGTGGTGGCATTCCTACTATATCCGTATCGTTACAAGCTTTAGCATTGTGATTGATAACCGCACTACTTTCAGATATTGAAGCATATGCAAATACAACTTTCAATGAAAGAGTAAAAAATTAAGTCGAGCCATACTAATAGCTGTGGTCGGCCAAGTGCTGTCATTTTGATAGCAGCAAATCCAGTAGATTGCGTTGTACCTAGATAAAACATGTCGCAATTGTAGAAAAAGAAGGCATCAAGGTTTCAAAAGTAAATGCATCCATAATAAGGTTAATTGCTTAGAAAACAAAACACAAAAATAGTTGAAGCCAAAGCATAGGCTAAGCATATTTTAAAATTAAGTAGCTAATTAGACTTTGTTTATGTTTGTTTTCTTGTTATTTATTTCATTTTAATATTCTGTTTTAATTATAAAATAAAAATAACTTTTCTCAGTGACTTGAATAGATAAGATTCAAAGTAATAATTTAATTATGCTCAAAAAGATTTTTGTGAACTTTAAAATGTTTAAAATTGAAATGAGTTTCTAAAATTTTGTATTGATCCTTTCACATTCGATGGTTGATATTTTTGGTTCTTTTTTTGTGAAATATTATAAATTTCTACGACTTTAACAATGCTACAGAAAAATTAAAACTTTAACTAACAAGCTTTAAAAAAAAAAATATCTGCGTCTTACTTTAAATTCAATATTTTTTTTAAATTCACAATCTAATAAAAAATTAAATTTGATTATACTATTCAGAAAATTTATACAAGCAACTTTTTTATAAAACTAATTATAGACTAATATGAACACTTCACTATTAGTCCTTAAAAATGTATCGATATTTTTAGGATTAAAAGCTCCTACAGCAACCACGTGCAGTTCATGACACATTATTTTGAATTAATATATCACTAGGTTTTTTAAAAATAAGCAGAGAAAGTCATACCAGCTAAGTTGTATAAGACAAACTTTTCCAAATATAAATTGAAATCAATTACTATATATTGTATTTTAAAATTTATATTTGCTAAAAAGTCATAGTATAGGATTTGTATTAAAATCTGATACAATAGTTGGAATCTGTAGCAAAAATATAGAATCAGATCCTATATTGACAGTAAAAAAAATATTATTTATGTCAGTTACTAAATGTATAAGTTTATGCAGTTGGTTGATAGTTTTCTAAAACTAGACTACATACACTTTAAAAATAAAGGAGAATTTTAAATCTTTAATTATCCTCACGTTAACACACGAAGAAAGGCGAAACTTTTTGAATTCCATTTTTGGTTAACAAAAACCAAAATACCAATTTAAAATTTTTTATACTATATTTGACATTCTGTAACCGTTGTAAAGGTATTTTTGAGGAGTTATTTAAAAAAATCGGGGGAGGTGCAATTTTTTTTAATTAGAAGGAAGAAAAACCTCTTTGATAATATTTAATGTATCATACCTGCAACGGCATATATACATTTGAGGAAAGTTTCCATATTTTTTTCACACTGAGCTTCATCCAGGTAAAAATAGGTACGTGCAACAATGTGATGTTTTCTTCTATCGGCAAACTCTTCATAGGGTTGATACTGCTTCAACTCACCTAATATAAATTTTTATCAGAGATTAATCTTACAATAAATTTTTACCATCATATCTATCCAAAGCAGCATTTACCACAGGGTGGCGCTAAGGCCTATTTCGGTCCACAACAGCTTTTTATTTTACCCATCAGAGCACAAATCAAAACTTCTGATTTAGAATTTTTTTTACATAATTTTAATGTCTAAAATAATGTGTTTATTATAAAGATCAGTAATTTTCTTAAATATTCACAATTCATTAACACTTAAAAGTTTTCAGTGCTTGTTCAAACATTAAGCAGTGTGTTCCCAGAAAAGTTACTTTTAAATTCCCTGACATTTCCTTGATTATTCCCTGTAACACCCAATTTTTTTGCCTGATATATATAATAGACTTTCAAAGTAAAAGAACATTCAGACTAACAATTATAAAAAAGAATTACAATGCATGTACTGTTTATCTTTACACTTTCATGACACAAACACCAAATTGCCCCATTCAGTGCAGTACTGGACATGCATGTGCAATTATACTTTAAAATCACACTTTTTTCATTGCTTACAGCCTAATGTCAAGAAAAGACTAGTAGCATTAAATTTCAGATATAATAAGATATTTTCTAAGTAAAATTTTAAAAATAAAGACAATCCATGAATCATGTCAAAGTGGATGAAATATTCAACAAATACTCTATGTTATATTAACCTTTTGTTTTCAGAATACTTAAAATTTTAATAAAAAAAATTTGAAAAAAAATCAATAACTACTTTAAAAACTTTTCGTGATAATGTAAATTCTTATTATTTTGCTATATACGTCAAATAAAATTGGTAAAAATTAAATATCAATTTGTATATTAAAAAAAATTGTCTTTGAATGTAGTTGAATTGGTAGAGTTACACCATTTTCATTTTAGTTTACAAAATTTCACTGTCCAAATTGTTTAATTTCATCATTTGCAATTTTCTTTTTTTCATTTGTTTAAGTTCAGCTGCAGCCACTGTTTAAGTACAGTACCCAAGCAAAATGAAAAAAATTTCGCAAAAGAGTTTAAACAATTATATAAAAAGAAATTGCTTTAACATTTAAACTATTACTTATATCTATAGTTAAAATGTAAAACTTTTTCCAAGCTAAAATAAACAATTTTACATACAATAGCAGTTAAAATTACAATTTTAAATAAGAATATACAGAAAAAATTGGGCCATTGGGACAAATTTCTTGCACAAAATCAAATTAAAATTCTAATTATTCTGCACCGATTCAAACCAAATGGCGAAAACGATCCTCACATACACACTAATAATAGACATAGCGGCTATCACATCAGAGGAAGTCTAAGCGAACGACACCAAAACGGTGTTGCAAATCTCGGAAATAGCTGCTATTAAAACGGATTATACCTAGGTGAAAATTACCACTAATCCAACATAAATTTCGGCGAAAGCGGCAATCATAACGGCGTAAATCTCGGCAATTACATTAAGACAACAATCGGCAAAATGAACATCACAACAACATAAAATTCGGCGATAGCATTCGACGTAGTAACGCAAATCTCGGCAATAGCAGTCCTTGCGTCATCGTAATGCTCAGCGAAAATAATTGCCACATACCAACGTAACTAATGCCGATAGAGATTGACAATTTGCAGGAAAAGTGGTCATGACATAGGAGATTTGGAGAAGTCTGAACGTAAGCAGGTTCCAATGATGCGAGACTTGCAAGGAAGCCCAATAAAATTGTAAGGCAAAGTTGTATCGATTTTAGGAATGATCGAAATTTCAGTAAAAAGAGCTAAAATCGAATTTCAGCTGAACTGTACCATGTCTGACAGATGCGTTAGTGAAGTATTATTTGGGTGTAACATTTGACGAAAATGAGAATCACGCAACAATGTGATTCTAGGCGATTTTGCCATTCCATTTTGATTCCGGCCATTCAACACCACAACGATTAGGAAAATGGCTATCACATACCAACATAAATACTGCAAATGGAGGCTATGACATTAGAGAAAAATACTCATTCCATCGATGGTTTTTGGGGAAGTCCGAACGTAGCGTTTTAAATTCTTTGTTAGTTGTTGAAAAACATGAACTTAAGAGGAACTTTTCCCACTTAAATACTATCGCAATCGTCCATAACTGAAAATAGAAAAAATTAAAGAAATCCGCAAAAATACTGAAAACTTTTCACCCATTGGGAAAGACTTAACGTACACAGTTTCCGTGGTTGCCAGACTTGCAAATTGCCAGACTTGCAAATAAATCCAATAAAATTGTAATGCAGATTTCCACCGATCTCAGGAATGATCGAAATTTCAGCCAAAAAAATACCGAAATCAGAGTTTCAGCAAAACTAAACCATGTCAGACAGGACTCCTTGAAATAGCATCAGTGACTATTTTATTGTAACACCCCATGAAAATGAGCATCATGCAAGCACGTAATTCACGCCGTAACACTCAGAAAATTTGCCTTAACATACCAACGTAAATAATGCCGATAGAGGCTTTAAAATTAGAGAAAAATGAAGGGGAAAGGTAGTCATCAGTGATTTAGGGAAATCGGAACGTATGCAGGTTCAATGACAGTCAGGAAATTTCAATGCATAAAGTTACATGGTGGGTCTTTTTGCCGTTTCTTTTCTTATACTTTTTCTAATTTTTTTTGCAAATTGTTTTTGGTATTTTTGCTCGCAGTGCATCTTCAACTGTCAAAATTAAAAGTTTCAGGTTAATTACGGAAAATTCCCCGATTCCTTTAAACTTTTTCACAAAATCCCCGATTTGTTCCTAAATGCCGAATTCCCTGATTTTTTCCGATATTCCCGGTTTTCCCGATCTGTGAACACCCTGATTTAATCACCACACAACACATGATACATTTAAAACAAAGAAATAATTTTGGGGAGAAGGAACACGGGTCGTTTTGCATTAGAATCAGAGCGAAAAGTTGTACATTTTGGTTAGGATCGCTGGGACAAATGAATTCGCCACACCTTTTTTTCTGCGGCGATTGGCTAAGTTAATTTTTGGAAATTACTTAGTTTGGTAAGGACTTTGAATTGACACTTTTTTAGTTTCAGTTCGCAAAAGAAAGTTTTACTTCATAAAAATGATTGAGGCATAAAGAAAGTTGAGTGAACTTACAGTACTACCATTATGTAACATATTTCTAACATGACTTACCAAGTCTTCCATCTTCAGATGCTGATGACAAGCAGCCACTGTTAGAAAAAAAATCTTAAATTAATATATCAATCGGGTATAAATAATTCAAGTAATCAATTTATTAAGTAATTAAAGTAAGACTATTTTCTTTTTGATAAAAAGCTTCTCTCATAACACCTCAGAATGTTAGCCTCTAATGTAGTCCTAAAGGGCCACATCTCTACTCGGAGGCGAAAAATAAAAGTGGTGTTAAGTTCTTTTTTCAGATGCTACTTTATCATGTTCAAATTTTATATACAGGTGACAAAGGCCAAACATAAATAACATGCAAATTTTGTATTAAACAATTTTTTAATAATTAATAACTAATTAAACAAGTTTTAAATTTTTTAAAATAGAAACATAAAATTTACGGGCAATAGATTACGTCTTGAAGCATGCAAAAAGTTCGATTCTTCCCCGCTATAAAGAAATTTGCCTTTAAGATCGCCCAAAACATTTTCGGTTATAAGTGACGTGCTTCTCAACATAATGAACTGTAATTTGGTATCTAGGGTAAACGAGGCATTTCTAAATCGAATAGAAACATAAAAAATAGGGATTCGTATTAAAATTTTTAAAGATAGAGTTAAATTTACTTAGTATACAGCCCCCTAAGAAAACAATTTGCATCAGACAGAAAATAGTAAACAAAACATTTTGGTGCAAACCGCAAGATTCTACGATAATTAGAACCGAAAATATAGCCATCGTTTGGATTTTTTTTTGCGTACTGTACCAAATAAAACCTACAGAGGAGAGAATTTCAAAAATATATCCGATGACTTTTTTTTAACTACAAGGTGAGACCGAAAAGTAAGGTGACTGATGTCATAGTAATCACTGTATTATACATTTGCAGATAAATACATCACTGCCCTTCAAAGTAGTTCCTGCCGTCTATAATACACTTCTGACAACGTTCATACAAGTTCTTGAAACTTTTGAAAAAGTCCTCCTTTGAGACTGTCTTAAGTCCCTTGGTAACAGCAGCTGGAATGTCTGAGATGCTTGAAAATCGGTTTCCTTCAGAGTCAATTTCAGTTACAGTATTACACCCTCCTTATTCCCCTGATCTAGCGCCAGCAGATTTTTTCCTCTTTCCACAACTGAAATTGGAACTGAAGAGAAACCGATTTTCAAGCATCTCAGACATTCAAGCTGCTGTTACCAAGGAACTTCAGACAGTCTCAAAGGAGGACTTTTTCAGAAGTTTCAAGAACTTGTATGAACATTGTCAGAAGTGTATTGTGGAAGGCGGGAACTATTTTGAAGGACAGTGATGTATTTATCTGCAAATACATAATACAGTGATTAATATGACATCAGTCACCTTACTTTTCGGTCTCCCCTTGTATTTTCAAAGAGTACAAAAATGCAAAATTATTAATTAACATTTCATAAGGAAATGCAATTGACATTTCCAAAAAATTAGCAAATTTTACAAAATACAGAGTCTTGCACACCATTACAAATATTCCTGCCAGCGCCCATGTAAACCTTGATAGCTCCATAGACCATAGGTTAAAAACCACTGCTGTACAGCAACAAAATTTAAAGTAATTTTGACAAACAAAACTATTATGTATGGCCTACTTATCAAAGGGATCCGATAAATTGTTGTTTGTAAAAATCACCTAAAATGTAAAATTCGTTGATATTTATCCAAAAAAAAATTTTACAAAGTAATTTATATCAAAATATTACTTCGATTCCTTTTAACAATCAAAATCCAAATAATTTATGTTCTGCTGTTCACGAATTAATAGTTGTAGAAATTTACCTTGTAGAACTATTTATTTCATGTTCCTTGTTCTCCTTGTAATAAGCTCTAATTTGATCGTTTGGTTTGACGCTACAATAAAATGTTTGAATTAAGGCCACCGAGCAAAAACATTTCTTGTGTTATCTTTTTACTTATTTCCCTAAGATAAATAAAAATTAAGTTCGGTGACAAAAACTATCGCCAAGTAATTCAGTTCTAACCCGAAATCATAATTTGCAGCCAAGATATGCACTTCCTGCTGATTTGGAGTTTTCAGTTTAACAGTTTAGGCAAACCAACTAATTTATATTGTCGCGATCTTCAAGCTAATATGTAGTATATGGTCAATAACAGTTACATTTCCAGGTGGTATAAGTTACAAATTGATATTTTGTTCAATTTTTCGTTGAATTTTAGTATGGTAAGTCGCCTTGACAAAACCTTTCATTTCACTAATCTTTTGCGCTTGTAGTATTTATAGTACATACATTTCTGTTATAAGAACTCTCACCATGGTCAAATTGAATTAATTTTAAACCGAAGATAATTATTTTTTGATGATCTACTGATAATCATTGGGTGACTACTTTTTGAAGTTCATACTAATAGGATTAAATCTGTTTTGTTTCATATGTAAAATTTTTCGCTGTTCTTAATATTTTATTGGTTTCTTTGGCGATAACATTCTTGTAACAGAATAGATTGCAATTTTAAGTGGTAATGTTGACAGATGAGTGCATAGTAACTTTGTGTAATTGTAAAGTACAGTTTAAAACTAATTATAATTTTCAGAATTACATCTCATTTATGAATATTTACAATGGACAAGTCCCGCATTTTATTTTTTTATTCAATTCTAAATGTTCCAAAAAAGGCCATAAACATAAAAATGTCTGCTCAATGCGCTTTTTCTTTTTAATTTGCGATCAAAATTACCTTATTAGAGGTCGGCGAGAAAACGACTCATTTCGTTGGCATTGAACAAAACGTAAAGAAATCCCAAACACCTTTGCTTGAAATGCAGCAGCGGAAACCAGATTTGCAAGTTTCTCGCAAATCACGCCGCCAACCTGTACGGAATGTGGCATTGGTCTATCAAAGCCAACTTTTTTAACGCTAACTATTTGGCAGAAACCTCACGATAACCATAGAAACTCTAGGGTCTCATTACGTCACGAATTTTGTTGACTATTTCAATCAGACTGGTTTTGGGGCATTTTCTTTTTATAATATTTAAATAACCAATTTTTTTTTAAAGAACTTTTGCTTAAATATTTGGAATCAGAAAGAAATTCTTCATAAATATGTACTAATTTCACTCTTTTTTTAAAAAAAATGCGGGAATTGTCCATTAACTAATGACCAATCAAGTCCCATAACAAAACAAAAACATCAAATTATTAAATATCTTTAAAAAAAAAGATCTTAGGGTTACAAGCCCTTATCCTACCTCATCTCCGCCTCCAAGGCCTGTTCTTCACTCAAATCCTCCTCTGCACTGTAGTCCAATATGCTCTTCACCCCAAACGAGTTCATCTTCTTGATCACAGGCAAAATGTCCCTCTCATCCTGACCAGCAACAAAATGGCCGTAGAAAGTGTTCTTCATCAGAAAATGAAAGAGGGTGGGTCCTAGCACTTTTTTACCTAGCTTTAGAAGCTGAAATAAAGAGGGAAATGTTAAAATAAGGTTTCAGTTAAAAAAGATGATACAGTCACTACTTTAAGAGAAGTAAAGATGCAGTCCTGAGATGGTTGGCGATTTCAGCTAACAGAAACCTCGACAATATAAAATAAAGCAAATTCGTACCTCAGAAGTAAGCCATCGTAAATACAATTGGTTTCTAAGATAAGATGTAATGTTAAATTGCTATTTTTTATGCAAGTATGGGGGGGGGGGGTACTGAGTCCCTTAATACAACAATAAAAAAAAATTGCAAGGTAGTTGTGCATCAGTTGGAAGCCAAGATTGTAAGGATGCAATCTGACAGGAATTTTGGAAACACTGATGGCAAAAACGATGGTTTTTCTGAACTAAGCTAAGCTAAACTTTAATAATAATAATAAAATAAAAAAAAATAATAACATTATGGTTATCAAAAGCAAAATTAAAGGTCAAATACTACCTATGTTTAAATTTTCAGATTCTCCAAATACTGGAAGTTACTTTCTATAGACCCGGTCACAGATAAACTCTGTTTTAATTAGTAGAGTTAACTTGTATTGTTTTGATATGAGCTGAATTACTCACTATAAAATAATACGTTTTGCACTCAGATTAAACCTTGATACATAGATTAAGCCATGGCCACTTAAAACAACATTTAATACTCGAGTCACAGTCTTCTTAAAGTCACATTACTTAAAAGGAAGTAACAATATAAGAATATGTCAAATATTTCTTTTTTACAGCTACAATATCTGTCGAAGTATTACTTTAAATGAGACATTACTAAAAATTAATAACAATTGTTGTATTACTTTTGTATTAATTTTATGCTAGCTTATAAAACTTCTTAAAATTTAATAAAAAAAAATCTTATTTATTTTCTTCAAATTTAGATAATGAAATTTTAATAATATTGTTATATCTAGGTAAGAAAAATCATATTTTCAAGAAATTCTTCGGCAGATATTTTCGGCAAAAGACGAGGCATTACAGGCTTAACCCTTATGAAGCATAGTGCTTCCACACAGAAACCACTTAGATTTTTACTTCTATGGTTTTATAACGAAACCGCAAAGCATATCATAAATAATCTATGTAATTGTTCGATTTTGTATGACCTGAAACAAACTGAATTTTTTTTATGCAGAATAAATACTAGGTAGGTCATCTGTGTTCACTGTTAACTGCATTGTGGTTTCTTAACATAACCACTTATACTTCCTTTTTTTTTTAAAAAAAAGCCTTTTGTAACTCCATTTTTCTACATTACACATAACGACGGCCCATACTAAATGTCATTTAAATCAGAAATAAAATCGAAATTTGTGCTTCAAAGAGTAATAGGCTAACAATCCCTCTTAAATACAACTTATGCCATCTCTTTTAATCGTCACAAGTTAAAAGTAATTCATCCATTGGTGGTAATAATTGAGACTCATAAGTGAAGAGGCAATTGCAAAAATTGGGGCAAACTGCAAATCACTAAAATTTCTTAAAGCGATGGGCCAACTTTCCCCCCGCCCCTCAATCATCAACTGAATCCACTTATCAAGCCACCATCTTTAAAGTTACCAAACCTACAGAAACATCAGTCATACGTAAAAGGAAGACATTTCTTAAATAAACAAAACTTGTATGTGGTGTGATCGAATGTTATCTGGTCGTCCTTGAATTTAATTGAGCACCGGACAGCACCAAATTGATATTGTTAACATGTGTGCTGTAGAAAAAAAAGTTAGAAATGTTGAATTCCCACATTTGATTTTTTAGTTTATCTTTTTCTGACTTGAAGTCTCATAAGCAATTCTGAACTTACTGTCTCCCAAAAAGATCTGGGTGTTGATCTGACCGGAACATTGTTGTATGGCAACCCGTGGCCCATGGTCAAGTAAGCTAGATTGGGCACAGCAGGCTAAGACCCCCCCCTCCTCCCATGGGCTGTTATGGCACTGAGTTTAGTTTAGTTAAGTCTTTTAAAAAAAATAAAAAATTCCAAGTTATTAAATTGGAATATTCAAAATGGAATATCGTTTTCAAACGAATTTTCAAATGTATTCATTGATTTAGTGGAAGAAGTGGCATCCAATCAAGGATATAATTAATTTGTAGAAAAATACATTTTTTCAAACTCTCGATTCAAAAAAAAAATATGTTCCTTCGCAAATCAGAGCTAAAAAATCGAACTTAAGAAAAACTGAAATTCTAAAGTGAGATCTATTTTAAAAGATGGTGTAGCTCATAATAGCTGTGTGTGTATGTGTGTAGTTAAATCCTAAACCAAACTTAACTAGATCTATCTATGGAACATCGCATAACTTTCAATTACTTTCAATACCGATCACTGCATTTTAAGTTGGATTGGTGTAATTTACCGTTTTCATATTTTTATTAATTTAAAAAACGGTCTGTTGGCGATATATTTTTGGTGGTAATTATTTCATTGAGAAAAACAAAAATCCTTCAAAATGGCGAAATTAGCAATATGCTTTTCGATAAATATTACATTATTCTTTCTTGTAAGTGAAACAGTGAAAAAACAGTGGCTGATGATGCTCAAGGAAAGAAATCTCCGAGTTACAAACATTCGTTTTTCAACTTTTTAGGCTTTTATTACATTTCTACAGGAATTTCGGAGGTAGTGGTGTTTAAAGCACCTTAAAAGGCCAACGATTTTAATAATAAAAAAAAAAAAATTTGAGAAGTTTTGTGGCAATTGCTGTAAAACATTTTTACATTGGCATCTGGCAGCTAGCTTTTACGCATGCGCAATTTTGACCAAAACATAAATTGACAGATCTCATGACCACCACTAATCCGTATACTAAAGTTGAATATCGCAGGTCAATCCGTTTGGGAATAATGCTGACCAGATATTTTTTCTGTCACTTTTTCGAACTCAGCATGTTACAAAACGTGTAGAAATGCAAAAAAAAAAAAATCTAATTTTTTTTACCGAATGCGATACTTTTATTATCCTATGTTAACTTATAGATAATTGAAAGTAAAATTTTTTTAATTCATTGTTGCATGTTAATTACGTTTGAATCTTAACAAATTTCACTTAGAAGCTGAAACAATAAACTGTGTATTACTTATTTTACTATTTACGTCCAAAATCCGATATTTAGTTTTAACATTAGTCGGTCATTTACTTATCAGCCCTTTAACCTCAGACAATCATTGAAAATTTCTGAAATCCATAGTTGGAATAATATTATGGAATGAATCCTTACCGCGATCTACTTTTACAGGGTCTTGTTTTTCTAATTTTTATTCATTTTTGAAAAGAAAAAAAAAAAAAAAAACCTGTATAATACACACATCTATCAACTATTCTTTTTAAAGGGACCTTTCTTTGATCATCCACTTTTTTTTTTTTAAGGTTCCTTTTGCTGAAATTTTGAGTTAAACCTCTTTTCCTCTTTTCAAAATTGAGATTGTTTGAAAGGTCAACAATAAATAGTAACCAAATTTCTTCTTACATATCCCTACCCTGCCTTATAAAAAATAAACCATCTAATCAAATCGAGTTCGCGTCGTAACGAGTTGCTAACTAACCAATACTGCATCTACAGAAGGCCCTCTAGAAAGAATTTATCACAGCGCATATTTTTTTAGAGCGTGTATACAAACAAGATTATCCAGACAAAATCAACACCGTCTGATGCAGTTGGCACCCGGAAGAATGATTCAAGATCAGTCTGGGGAAAGTTGCCAGGTAATTACTTTCGTGTCATGTGAATGAAGTTTAGAAGCTCAGTAGTTAGAAAAGGAGAGTCCGGGGCCATGGATCGACCGAGCGACGGTATGGTATGGGGGCGTGACCGGAAGGGGGAGTGACCGGACATGACGTCACAGGAAGTGATATCACCGGATATGACGTCACCGGAAATCACGCGACCGGAAGTGGAGTGGAGTTGTTGTTCTCGTGCTGCTGTTTTAGTTTCATTATAAGCTGTTTGTGTATGACGTCACAGTAGGTATGACGTCATAATGTGTTTTATATTAAAGTTTAGAGCGATGGCAACACTTTTTTAGTTTCGGTTTATCTTTCAGACGGGGTTGAGTTGTTCTAGGACTGCTTCTAAGTGAATAAGTTAGAGTAATAGGCTTTTATTGCGTGACGTCACAGTAGATATGACGTCATAATGTGTTTTATATCAAAGTTTTGAGTGGTGGCAACACTTTAGTGTCGATTTACATTTAAGATGGAGTTGAGTTGTTCTAGGGCTGCTTCTAAACGAATAAGGTAGAGTGATAGGTATTTTTACTAATGACGTCACAGTGGGTATGACGTCATTCTATGTTAAGATTTACGTTTTAAGTGGTGATAACATTGGATATATACCAAATTTAGTTTTCAGGTGTTGGCAACGAGTTCTGATCGGTCAGCTAAATGCTCGCTTGTGACTGATAAGTTTTAAAAATGTGACCAAAAGTTAACTCCTGATTGACTGTTTGGTTTTCTAGCGAGTTACTTACATATCCTTTAGCCAAGTTAAAATACCTGCAACAAAGTTACACAAAAAAAAATGTTAAATTTGAAAAATTAATAAAAGGAAGGCCATTTGCTAAGGGTCTAAAGAACCCTAACCCCGAGCTACACGTGACATTTCAATATTTTACCAAACAATTGTTAAAATATCGACTATCGGACGTTGCCTTCATGGTAACTCATCTACCCACCCCCCTTCCCTAACTAATTTTGAATAAGTTAAGACTTTAGAATTACAATTAATAAATTTTGAAAAATTATTTATTAAAGGTGAGGACCCACCTCCAACCCGATACCTCTTTTAGGAAGAATTGGTATCGCCTCACTCCACCCTATCAACAAAAAAAAACAAAATCTTATTTCAAAGAACGTATATTTCCTTGAAATATGAGGTCACTAACCAACCATCCAATAATATCTTTTAAGAAGACATCATTACCTCTAAACAATTTAAAATTTTAAAAAATCTGAAAAGAAGACTTGTGAGAACGTATATTTCTCTCATGAATTAAATTTAATGATCACATACAAAATCTTGAAAAAAAAATTAACGTTAAATAAGTTTTTAAAAATTTAGTTAAAGTAATATTTTAGTTAAATTAAGGCTTAAAGAGATAAAAAAATAAAAAAATTTAAGGATTAAATGAATGATTTAAGGAATTTTGAAGTGACCATAGGCATAGCTGGTTATGCCATCTTCCAGCAGATACCGCTTGTCGTCATAGGCCGACAAGGCTCTCTTGGTTTGTTGGAGTGAGAAGATGTTTAAAAATTCACTTACCGAATAATCGAAACGAAATCTGCGAAGCTAAAATAACTGTGAATAACTACACAAGTACGAACAAAATCGCGATGAGAAAAAAAACACGAAGTATTAAACACGTCTTTCACACTCAGGTATCTAAGTAGAAATGGCGAGACGGCAACCGGTAGCGTCTATATATGAGGGGTGATCACGTGACTTCACCGACCAAACAGGTTTCACGGTAGAGGGTGCTACTGACTATCGACCCGTCAGAAGGGAGGGGAGCGAGACTAGGCATGTTTCAACACGCTTCAACGCGTTTGCGAGTTGAGTTGTTGTGTAACGATCTTGCTTGAAACAGTTAAAGTGATAGATAATTTGTTCGTGACGTCATAGTGTAGCGAATGGGTTTTTAACGTAGACAGTTGTTGCAATTGGAGTAATTATGAAATTTATTAAATATAAAGATAATATTTAGTAATAATTATCAGATTTTATTATTATTATTATAAAAAATAAACTTATAAAAAAAGTGAACGTGAAAATTTACTTTACGAATAAAAATCATGTCTTTAAAATGTGTACGAATATCACTAAATAAGAGAAAAAAGTAACATACTTAAACTCTTTACGAGAATAACTTTAAAATTAACGAAAAAAAACTTACTTTACACATAAAAATCACTTTAAAATGTGTAAAAATATCGCTAAATAAGAGAAAAAAAGTAACTTACTTAAAATTTCTAAGATAAATATTTAACCTTTATGCGAAAATTCCCTTCATATTTAAAACTCACGACTTTAAAATAAAACGTGCAAGAGAAAAGTAACGTACTTAAACTTTCTACGACAAATAACTTTAACATTAACGTAAAATTTTACTTTACACATAAAAATCACTTTAAAATGAGTAAAAATATCGCTAAATAAGAGAAAAAAAGTAACTTACTTAAAATTTCTAAGATAAATATTTAACCTTTACTCGAAAATTCCCTTCATATATAAAAATCACGACTTTAAAATATGACATGCAAGAGAAAAGTAACGTACTTAAACTTTCTACGACAAATAACTTTAACATTAACGTAACATTTTACTTTACACATAAAAATCCCGACTTTAAAATATGTAGAAATATCGCTAAATAAAAGAAGAAAAAAAAAGTAACATACTTAAACTTTATACGACAAATAACTTTGACATTAACGTAAAAAATTTTCTTCACATATAAAAATCACGACTTTAAAATGTGACGTGTAAGAAGAATTAGCATACTTAAAATTTCTACGACAAATAAATTTAACCTTTACGCGAAAATTTACTATATACATAAAAATCATGTCTTTAAAATATGTAAAAATATTGCTAAATAAAAGAAAAAAAAAACTAACATACTTAAACTTTGCACGACAAATAACTTTAGCATTAACGTAAAAATTTACTTCACATATAAAAATCACGACATTAAAATGTGACATGTAAGAAGAATTAGCATACTTAAAATTTCTACGATAAATAATTTTAACATTTGAGTGAAAATTTACTACATATATAAAAATCATGTATTTAAAATATCGCTGAATAAAAGAAAAAAGTAACATACTTAAACTTTCTACGACAAATAACTTTAACATTAAAGCAAAAATTTACTTTACACATAAAAATCACGACTTTAAATTTGACATGCAGGAGGAAAGTATAACATACCTATAATTTCTACGACAAAGAATTCAAACATTGCCATTCATGTCTTTAAAATGTATAATGACAACTCTAACTTTTAGAAAAAAGAAACACTAAAAATTTACAAGGCAAAGAATTTAAAATTGAACGTGAAAATTAACTTCACATGTACAATCATACTCTTATATCAACGATAAATAAGATAAAAAAGAAGCTCTAAAAATTTATAAGGCAAATAATTTAAATAATACGCGAAAATTTACCACACATATAAAAATTATGTCTTTCAAATGTGTAAGAATAACGCTAAATTAGAGAAAAAGAAATACTAAAAATTTATAAGGTAAGGAATTGAAACAATATGCGAAAATTTATTTCACGCATAAAATTTTTATCTTTAAAATGTGTAAGAATAATGCTAAATTAGAGAAGAAAAAAAAATAACATACTTAAACTTTCTTCGACAACAATTTAAACAATACGCGACATTTTCATACACAATTATTTTCTTAGGTTAATGTTAAATAATGGGAAATTTAACAGAATAAAAATTTCAAAGATAAAGAATTTTAACCTTTACACGAAAATTTACCTCACAAAAATATCATATCCTTAAACTTTAACGTGACAATTTACTCTTCATATACAATTAAACTCTTAGGTTAATGTTAAATAAGAAAAAAAAATAATATACTTAAAATTTCTAAGATAAACATAACGTAAAAATTTCGTATCATGTGTTTAAAATGTAACATATAAGAGAAAAAAAAACTAACATACTTGAACTTTCTATAGCAAAGAATTTAAGCATTAGCGTAAAAATTCACTTTACATATAAAATTCACATCTTTAAATGGGAAGATAAGCAGGTGACGGTAATTAGCCAATCAGGGTAGCGGTAGGTGATACGCCATTCGCCGGCATTTTTAGATCGGAGGATGAGTCACGCTAAAACTTGTTGGAACAGGTCGGGAGATTTGTACAGCAAGAACAACAGCATCGACGCGCAAGCAGCGGGTGATGCTGTGATGTGTCAGCAGGTCTTTGAGATCATCGTTTTCCTACTTTGCCGTTTTCATAATGAAATGTTTGTGAAAACTTGGAATGAATAAAGTGGATTTCAAAGACATATTAGTAAGTGAAGATAGAATTCGCATGGACTTTCTTCCAAAAAGTATGATTCACTTGGAGAATTTAAGATCATTTCTACTTGAAAACTTTTCTATTATTTAAAACATTGAATATTGTTCAAACTCAGTGGGATTATATGCTACAATACGGGTAAAACTTAACAAAATTGTTACATAGAAGAAAAATAGTAAGAGATTTAAAATAAATATTAGTTATAGATACTCCAAAGAAAAAATTTCACCTCTACTTTTCAATCGGAAAATCAATACAAGTTGGAAATTTATGTTACTTCAAGAAAGACTTAGACAATTTACTTTGTAATAATATACGTTAAGGTGTCGTATTAACTCGTGCAATACATGCTGACTAAGGTTTATTTTACTTGAAAGGTGAATTGGGGGAAAATATTAAATAAATTGTAGATATTAAATAAATTGTAGATATTAAATACATTGTAGATATGCATTCAAGTTTTGAAAATCACCTGCAAGACTTTTAAAACATCTTAAGATAAATTGAAAGAAACTTTTTATACTCTGAAAGGAAATCACAAGTAATTTAGTTAACTTTTTTCATGGTAACACTCATATTCAACGACATGTTTTTAAAATTTAACCTTCTTTACATGATAATAGTTATAAATTTTTTCAATCTCAGATGCGATATACTATTATTTCTAACATATATGTTACGAATTGTGTAAAGTTTTTAAAAGAGTATATGCAAATCACCAATCACAAACATAAAAATCTAACATCAATCAAACACACTAAAATAATAAGATATTTTCCTTAGTGGAAATAGTTAACTACTCATGTGATGGAATGTACTTAGAAAATTTAAATACTGAAAAAAGTTTGCTAGGCAAACTTAAAGAATATATTTTTTTTTTTGTTTGTGAAAAACTAGCATAAATTTGAAAAATATAGAGTTTGTTACTACGTAAAATTGAACATCATCTGGATAAACTAAATTATACGTGAATTTTTTTTTATTTGAGAGGTGCTGACAATATATCATTAATACAGAGATTTTTAACTTCCACCCATAATTTCTAAATAACTTATACATAAATTTCAGAAAACTGAAACGGAATGTGTTTTACAAGACGCTTATTTTGTAAGATGAATATTCAATATTAATATAACTGAGCAAAGTTCATTACGGAAAAAACTTGTAAAAGATACTTATATTTTGAAAATAGTTTGAAATATCCTTTTAAATTTATGAATGCTCGCTTTCGAAAGACACAAATAAAACTGATATTACACATGATAATTAACACATGCATAACATTAATCAAACAAAGTGGAATTTTTATTGCTTGTGACCGATAAATTTTCAGTGAAGCAGAACTTACATAGGAAATTTGCGCAAACTTTTTCAACTTTTAAACCAAGTATTATGTAAAATTATAAATTACGATAGGAAATGGCACACTTCAGAATCGGAACAAGTCTTCTAGTTAAGCTAAATTTATTTCTCAAGGAATTGAAAGCATACCAGACAAGTCCTTATCATTTCGCATCTTTTCTCATGTTGCAAGAAGACATACTTTGTAAAAGATCGTCGTTGCACTTAACAAAAATCAGTAAAAATAAATGTATTTTCTATGGCAAAGATAAAACTTCACAACTTAATTACTGAAATTTAGCTAAGTTGCATATGGTTTATTCACATAACTCGCATATGCTTCGAATGTTGAAATATATTTGTCAGTTGAAATCAAACTAATCGAAAATAAATGCTACCTACATTTTCAAGTCGGAAATTACTATTAAATAAACTTTACATGTAAAACATTGTCATGTTAAAAAGAAAAATCTACAAAAATGTAAATGATAATTTTACTGTTGGTACATAAATGATGAATAATTTATGATTTTATTCTAGGCAAACGTTTTATTGTCTAACAGAGAACTTAAACTTTAGCAGAAAAATAAAAAAATACAATTTTTATATCCTATCATGCTTGTCGAAAATTGAATTTATTAGCTGTTGTAATAGATTTTTATTGTCCAAATTTCTATAGTTTTTCTTCCCGGTGCAATAAAATTAAGTTCATGTGTAATAAGTAGGTTTTTTTGATGAATCTTATAAATTTAATGAAATTATTATGACCTAAGAGATTGAGTGAACTGAATAAATCAATGATGTAAATTTAAACAGTGACTTGAACTGATACATACTATAACTGTAAAGAAGTATGACAAAGTGATAGATGAAGTAAAAATAGAAGTTGAATGAAATGTGTTGAAAAAAGTTGAAGACGACAAGAAATTCGTAATTGAGAATTATCATTGACTTATATTAACTTCGTTTTTCTTGCTTATGACAAGAAAATACACTCTTTCTTATTAAGAACCAACTTGATATCTTATCATAGAATGACAATGATGAAATATCTATACATTAAAAAAAAAAAAAAAAAATACCAAACTTAGACATAGCAAATTTCTTGAAATTCATGTATAATGCGAGAAGTTTTACTGGAAATATAGAAGATACAACATTGAAAGATGTGAATGTTTCGAAGTACTTTATCAGAAATAAAAAAAAAAAATGCGCTGAGATTCGCTATAAAAAATTTTAGGAGAAAGTTTAAACAAAATTTAAAATCAAACATGCTTTTAAATGGGAACACAAATATTAAAACTATAGCACATTAAACAATTTATATTACGTCATCTCAGTTGTATCAAACTGAATAACATGAAAAACAACCACAAACTGAATAAACATGAAAATTATCAATATATGTGGAAAAGTTTCCTTTTTTCACATATAAAAAAAATAACACATTGACGTACGTTAAGATCACGAAACATGCATAATCATATACCGATCATATCAAAGCTAAAAACATACTTATAGCTTTGCATTTGTAACAAGTTAAATTGTACATGTTTCATATGAAAGTTACAAAATTTCAGATATTTTCATGGAAAACATATAAAATTTTAATTTCACGAGAAACATGTACAATTTAACATGTTACAAATGCAAAGCTATAAGTATGTTTTTAGCTTTGATATGATCGGTATATGATTATGCATGTTTCGTGATCTTAACGTACGTCAATGTGTTATTTTTTTTATATGTGAAAAAAGGAAACTTTTCCACATATATTGATAATTTTCATGTTTATTCAGTTTGTGGTTGTTTTTCATGTTATTCAGTTTGATACAACTGAGATGACGTAATATAAATTGTTTAATGTGCTATAGTTTTAATATTTGTGTTCCCATTTAAAAGCATGTTTGATTTTAAATTTTGTTTAAACTTTCTCCTAAAATTTTTTATAGCGAATCTCAGCGCATTTTTTTTTTTATTTCTGATAAAGTACTTCGAAACATTCACATCTTTCAATGTTGTATCTTCTATATTTCCAGTAAAACTTCTCGCATTATACATGAATTTCAAGAAATTTGCTATGTCTAAGTTTGGTATTTTTTTTTTTTAATGTATAGATATTTCATCATTGTCATTCTATGATAAGATATCAAGTTGGTTCTTAATAAGAAAGAGTGTATTTTCTTGTCATAAGCAAGAAAAACGAAGTTAATATAAGTCAATGATAATTCTCAATTACGAATTTCTTGTCGTCTTCAACTTTTTTCAACACATTTCATTCAACTTCTATTTTTACTTCATCTATCACTTTGTCATACTTCTTTACAGTTATAGTATGTATCAGTTCAAGTCACTGTTTAAATTTACATCATTGATTTATTCAGTTCACTCAATCTCTTAGGTCATAATAATTTCATTAAATTTATAAGATTCATCAAAAAAACCTACTTATTACACATGAACTTAATTTTATTGCACCGGGAAGAAAAACTATAGAAATTTGGACAATAAAAATCTATTACAACAGCTAATAAATTCAATTTTCGACAAGCATGATAGGATATAAAAATTGTATTTTTTTATTTTTCTGCTAAAGTTTAAGTTCTCTGTTAGACAATAAAACGTTTGCCTAGAATAAAATCATAAATTATTCATCATTTATGTACCAACAGTAAAATTATCATTTACATTTTTGTAGATTTTTCTTTTTAACATGACAATGTTTTACATGTAAAGTTTATTTAATAGTAATTTCCGACTTGAAAATGTAGGTAGCATTTATTTTCGATTAGTTTGATTTCAACTGACAAATATATTTCAACATTCGAAGCATATGCGAGTTATGTGAATAAACCATATGCAACTTAGCTAAATTTCAGTAATTAAGTTGTGAAGTTTTATCTTTGCCATAGAAAATACATTTATTTTTACTGATTTTTGTTAAGTGCAACGACGATCTTTTACAAAGTATGTCTTCTTGCAACATGAGAAAAGATGCGAAATGATAAGGACTTGTCTGGTATGCTTTCAATTCCTTGAGAAATAAATTTAGCTTAACTAGAAGACTTGTTCCGATTCTGAAGTGTGCTATTTCCTATCGTAATTTATAATTTTACATAATACTTGGTTTAAAAGTTGAAAAAGTTTGCGCAAATTTCCTATGTAAGTTCTGCTTCACTGAAAATTTATCGGTCACAAGCAATAAAAATTCCACTTTGTTTGATTAATGTTATGCATGTGTTAATTATCATGTGTAATATCAGTTTTATTTGTGTCTTTCGAAAGCGAGCATTCATAAATTTAAAAGGATATTTCAAACTATTTTCAAAATATAAGTATCTTTTACAAGTTTTTTCCGTAATGAACTTTGCTCAGTTATATTAATATTGAATATTCATCTTACAAAATAAGCGTCTTGTAAAACACATTCCGTTTCAGTTTTCTGAAATTTATGTATAAGTTATTTAGAAATTATGGGTGGAAGTTAAAAATCTCTGTATTAATGATATATTGTCAGCACCTCTCAAATAAAAAAAAATTCACGTATAATTTAGTTTATCCAGATGATGTTCAATTTTACGTAGTAACAAACTCTATATTTTTCAAATTTATGCTAGTTTTTCACAAACAAAAAAAAAAATATATTCTTTAAGTTTGCCTAGCAAACTTTTTTCAGTATTTAAATTTTCTAAGTACATTCCATCACATGAGTAGTTAACTATTTCCACTAAGGAAAATATCTTATTATTTTAGTGTGTTTGATTGATGTTAGATTTTTATGTTTGTGATTGGTGATTTGCATATACTCTTTTAAAAACTTTACACAATTCGTAACATATATGTTAGAAATAATAGTATATCGCATCTGAGATTGAAAAAATTTATAACTATTATCATGTAAAGAAGGTTAAATTTTAAAAACATGTCGTTGA
This sequence comes from Linyphia triangularis, assembly GCA_963978545.1. NCBI lineage: Eukaryota > Metazoa > Arthropoda > Arachnida > Araneae > Linyphiidae > Linyphia > Linyphia triangularis. The sequence goes on from OZ021730.1 coordinate 17,866,125, forward strand.
ATATGAGTGTTACCATGAAAAAAGTTAACTAAATTACTTGTGATTTCCTTTCAGAGTATAAAAAGTTTCTTTCAATTTATCTTAAGATGTTTTAAAAGTCTTGCAGGTGATTTTCAAAACTTGAATGCATATCTACAATGTATTTAATATCTACAATTTATTTAATATCTACAATTTATTTAATATTTTCCCCCAATTCACCTTTCAAGTAAAATAAACCTTAGTCAGCATGTATTGCACGAGTTAATACGACACCTTAACGTATATTATTACAAAGTAAATTGTCTAAGTCTTTCTTGAAGTAACATAAATTTCCAACTTGTATTGATTTTCCGATTGAAAAGTAGAGGTGAAATTTTTTCTTTGGAGTATCTATAACTAATATTTATTTTAAATCTCTTACTATTTTTCTTCTATGTAACAATTTTGTTAAGTTTTACCCGTATTGTAGCATATAATCCCACTGAGTTTGAACAATATTCAATGTTTTAAATAATAGAAAAGTTTTCAAGTAGAAATGATCTTAAATTCTCCAAGTGAATCATACTTTTTGGAAGAAAGTCCATGCGAATTCTATCTTCACTTACTAATATGTCTTTGAAATCCACTTTATTCATTCCAAGTTTTCACAAACATTTCATTATGAAAACGGCAAAGTAGGAAAACGATGATCTCAAAGACCTGCTGACACATCACAGCATCACCCGCTGCTTGCGCGTCGATGCTGTTGTTCTTGCTGTACAAATCTCCCGACCTGTTCCAACAAGTTTTAGCGTGACTCATCCTCCGATCTAAAAATGCCGGCGAATGGCGTATCACCTACCGCTACCCTGATTGGCTAATTACCGTCACCTGCTTATCTTCCCATTTAAAGATGTGAATTTTATATGTAAAGTGAATTTTTACGCTAATGCTTAAATTCTTTGCTATAGAAAATTCAAGTATGTTAGTTTTTTTTTCTCTTATATGTTACATTTTAAACACATGATACGAAATTTTTACGTTATGTTTATCTTAGAAATTTTAAGTATATTATTTTTTTTTCTTATTTAACATTAACCTAAGAGTTTAATTGTATATGAAGAGTAAATTGTCACGTTAAAGTTTAAGGATATGATATTTTTGTGAGGTAAATTTTCGTGTAAAGGTTAAAATTCTTTATCTTTGAAATTTTTATTCTGTTAAATTTCCCATTATTTAACATTAACCTAAGAAAATAATTGTGTATGAAAATGTCGCGTATTGTTTAAATTGTTGTCGAAGAAAGTTTAAGTATGTTATTTTTTTTTCTTCTCTAATTTAGCATTATTCTTACACATTTTAAAGATAAAAATTTTATGCGTGAAATAAATTTTCGCATATTGTTTCAATTCCTTACCTTATAAATTTTTAGTATTTCTTTTTCTCTAATTTAGCGTTATTCTTACACATTTGAAAGACATAATTTTTATATGTGTGGTAAATTTTCGCGTATTATTTAAATTATTTGCCTTATAAATTTTTAGAGCTTCTTTTTTATCTTATTTATCGTTGATATAAGAGTATGATTGTACATGTGAAGTTAATTTTCACGTTCAATTTTAAATTCTTTGCCTTGTAAATTTTTAGTGTTTCTTTTTTCTAAAAGTTAGAGTTGTCATTATACATTTTAAAGACATGAATGGCAATGTTTGAATTCTTTGTCGTAGAAATTATAGGTATGTTATACTTTCCTCCTGCATGTCAAATTTAAAGTCGTGATTTTTATGTGTAAAGTAAATTTTTGCTTTAATGTTAAAGTTATTTGTCGTAGAAAGTTTAAGTATGTTACTTTTTTCTTTTATTCAGCGATATTTTAAATACATGATTTTTATATATGTAGTAAATTTTCACTCAAATGTTAAAATTATTTATCGTAGAAATTTTAAGTATGCTAATTCTTCTTACATGTCACATTTTAATGTCGTGATTTTTATATGTGAAGTAAATTTTTACGTTAATGCTAAAGTTATTTGTCGTGCAAAGTTTAAGTATGTTAGTTTTTTTTTTCTTTTATTTAGCAATATTTTTACATATTTTAAAGACATGATTTTTATGTATATAGTAAATTTTCGCGTAAAGGTTAAATTTATTTGTCGTAGAAATTTTAAGTATGCTAATTCTTCTTACACGTCACATTTTAAAGTCGTGATTTTTATATGTGAAGAAAATTTTTTACGTTAATGTCAAAGTTATTTGTCGTATAAAGTTTAAGTATGTTACTTTTTTTTTCTTCTTTTATTTAGCGATATTTCTACATATTTTAAAGTCGGGATTTTTATGTGTAAAGTAAAATGTTACGTTAATGTTAAAGTTATTTGTCGTAGAAAGTTTAAGTACGTTACTTTTCTCTTGCATGTCATATTTTAAAGTCGTGATTTTTATATATGAAGGGAATTTTCGAGTAAAGGTTAAATATTTATCTTAGAAATTTTAAGTAAGTTACTTTTTTTCTCTTATTTAGCGATATTTTTACTCATTTTAAAGTGATTTTTATGTGAAAAGTAAATTTTTTACGTTAATGTTAAAGTTATTTATTTTAAAGAGTTTAAGTATGTTACTTTTTTCTCTTATTTAGTGATATTCGTACACATTTTAAAGACATGATTTTTATTCGTAAAGTAAATTTTCACGTTCACTTTTTTTATAAGTTTATTTTTTATAATAATAATAATAAAATCTGATAATTATTACTAAATATTATCTTTATATTTAATAAATTTCATAATTACTCCAATTGCAACAACTGTCTACGTTAAAAACCCATTCGCTACACTATGACGTCACGAACAAATTATCTATCACTTTAACTGTTTCAAGCAAGATCGTTACACAACAACTCAACTCGCAAACGCGTTGAAGCGTGTTGAAACATGCCTAGTCTCGCTCCCCTCCCTTCTGACGGGTCGATAGTCAGTAGCACCCTCTACCGTGAAACCTGTTTGGTCGGTGAAGTCACGTGATCACCCCTCATATATAGACGCTACCGGTTGCCGTCTCGCCATTTCTACTTAGATACCTGAGTGTGAAAGACGTGTTTAATACTTCGTGTTTTTTTTCTCATCGCGATTTTGTTCGTACTTGTGTAGTTATTCACAGTTATTTTAGCTTCGCAGATTTCGTTTCGATTATTCGGTAAGTGAATTTTTAAACATCTTCTCACTCCAACAAACCAAGAGAGCCTTGTCGGCCTATGACGACAAGCGGTATCTGCTGGAAGATGGCATAACCAGCTATGCCTATGGTCACTTCAAAATTCCTTAAATCATTCATTTAATCCTTAAATTTTTTTATTTTTTTATCTCTTTAAGCCTTAATTTAACTAAAATATTACTTTAACTAAATTTTTAAAAACTTATTTAACGTTAATTTTTTTTTCAAGATTTTGTATGTGATCATTAAATTTAATTCATGAGAGAAATATACGTTCTCACAAGTCTTCTTTTCAGATTTTTTAAAATTTTAAATTGTTTAGAGGTAATGATGTCTTCTTAAAAGATATTATTGGATGGTTGGTTAGTGACCTCATATTTCAAGGAAATATACGTTCTTTGAAATAAGATTTTGTTTTTTTTTGTTGATAGGGTGGAGTGAGGCGATACCAATTCTTCCTAAAAGAGGTATCGGGTTGGAGGTGGGTCCTCACCTTTAATAAATAATTTTTCAAAATTTATTAATTGTAATTCTAAAGTCTTAACTTATTCAAAATTAGTTAGGGAAGGGGGGTGGGTAGATGAGTTACCATGAAGGCAACGTCCGATAGTCGATATTTTAACAATTGTTTGGTAAAATATTGAAATGTCACGTGTAGCTCGGGGTTAGGGTTCTTTAGACCCTTAGCAAATGGCCTTCCTTTTATTAATTTTTCAAATTTAACATTTTTTTTTGTGTAACTTTGTTGCAGGTATTTTAACTTGGCTAAAGGATATGTAAGTAACTCGCTAGAAAACCAAACAGTCAATCAGGAGTTAACTTTTGGTCACATTTTTAAAACTTATCAGTCACAAGCGAGCATTTAGCTGACCGATCAGAACTCGTTGCCAACACCTGAAAACTAAATTTGGTATATATCCAATGTTATCACCACTTAAAACGTAAATCTTAACATAGAATGACGTCATACCCACTGTGACGTCATTAGTAAAAATACCTATCACTCTACCTTATTCGTTTAGAAGCAGCCCTAGAACAACTCAACTCCATCTTAAATGTAAATCGACACTAAAGTGTTGCCACCACTCAAAACTTTGATATAAAACACATTATGACGTCATATCTACTGTGACGTCACGCAATAAAAGCCTATTACTCTAACTTATTCACTTAGAAGCAGTCCTAGAACAACTCAACCCCGTCTGAAAGATAAACCGAAACTAAAAAAGTGTTGCCATCGCTCTAAACTTTAATATAAAACACATTATGACGTCATACCTACTGTGACGTCATACACAAACAGCTTATAATGAAACTAAAACAGCAGCACGAGAACAACAACTCCACTCCACTTCCGGTCGCGTGATTTCCGGTGACGTCATATCCGGTGATATCACTTCCTGTGACGTCATGTCCGGTCACGCCCCCTTCCGGTCACGCCCCCTTCCGGTCACGCCCCCATACCATACCGTCGCTCGGTCGATCCATGGCCCCGGACTCTCCTTTTCTAACTACTAAGCTCATTTTTCAAAAAGCAATTTTCAAAGACCTTTTACGAAAATAGAAAACTTAAGTCCTTTTGAAGAGCGCCGAAAGTTATTTTGTAAAATATGCGTAAGGAGAGAAGAGTCTGTATAGTTAAAGTCAAAATACCCGATGATTTAATATAATATACCAGGGTTGGGGGAAAAAAACCTTTTTTTTTGCTTTAAACCGAGTTTTTTTAAAAAGCTTTTTCTAATTACAAGTATACATATTTATAAATAAAATTTGACATATACTAGAATAATTTATGTTTAAATAACAATTAATATTCCTTTTGAAAATAATTTAAACTAAATAAATAAACACTTGTTGCTACTTATGTGGACATTCAAATCATTAAATTTAAATATTTTATTTAGAGATATTATTTTTGAATTCAATGTATACAATATAATACAGTAGTAACTGTTTACTAACATAATACATGGAATATTGCTCTCAGATTCATCAGTAATGGTGATAAATTTAAATTTAATTAATAACTTTTAACATATCTGTTAAATTAATATAAAAACTTATTTTATACTTATAAATATATCAATAGTTTTTAAGTAGAAGGTTTATTAGCACACTTTTATTAGCTTCGTATGTATCTATGTAACGGAATATTTGAACTCGATTTTCGACCTCTTCAAAACGTTGGATTAATTTGAAATTTTGCACAGTTATCAAGGACCGATGTCAATACAATAATTCAATAAGTTTGTAGCATTATCGCAAGGATTAGCTCGTGTTGCCCTTGAGCCGTTAAACTCCAACCAACCTTCTCCGTAATTTAACCCTGGTGAGGTGCGTTTCGTTGGATAATTATTCACTAATCACTACCGTTTCGTTGGCCCCGACCACAGACGCACTAATTGTCTCACATATGCAAATACTTAGTGCTGAATTAGTTGGTTGTTTTCAGATTATCTGGCACCGTCAGCAACACGAGGGCTATAATGCGCCGAAACATTCGTCATTAGACAAGCCAACATACATTTACAAACACCCATGCCTAACACGGGACTCGAACCCGCAACCTCGCGGTCTAGAAGCTAGCAAGCTAACCACTATACAATTTAGTCGGCAGTGCTGAATTAGTGCTTTCAGAATACCTAACTGCCAAAATTAGTGCGTCAATATTTTGGCCAAATTCGCCAATTGACGCACTAATTTTTTTTAATGGTGGATTCTGAAAGCACTAAATTTTGGTATATATTAAAAAATTAGTGCGTTTGTGGGCGGGGCCAACGAAACACACCTACCCTGGTGCCCCATTACAACCCTAATAGTCACAGAACCTACCATCGTCAATTGATAAGGCAAACATTTGAAAGATCCGTCGTGGGCACTACGGTTATACTATCAGCAAAAAGTTATTCAGATTTATCATATAATAATGATGGACGAGTCACCGATATGTTTTGATCTAATATGAAAGCGTTCCTTTTATCTGGTCGGAGCTCTGGATTGCAGGGATTAGCTCTAGAAATACCACAGTTTTCCATGTAAATGTGGACACGAATTGTGTCAAAAAATTAAAAAATGACAGATATAGACATTCAAACGAATTGTGTCAAAGAATTAAAAAATGACAGATAGACATTCGAAACATTTCTTTTTTTAAAAAAAAAGTAAAATGCATTCCCAACAGATTCAAAATCAAGTGGCTTGTCTAGTGAATATCAAACAAGTATTGACGATCAGGTTATGTTTAATGATAAAGAAAAAAGTCAAAATAATAAACGAAAATATTAAAAATTCTATTAATTTCTCTACGATCTTTAGGAAAATTCTTATTATGAAATTAAGTCGAAAAAGAATAGTAACCATAATTTCTAACTTTACATCCGTTGACCTTCAAAATTATCAGAAGATAATCTATCCTCTTTTTTTAGAAATAGGAATCTTACTCTTTATTATGTTAAAAATATTTGAAATACAAAAACAAATTTGATATTTTTATGTTTTTGTGATTGAAATATTTTAGCATAATAAAGAGTAAAATGCCTATTTCTAAAAAGAGCATTATCTATTCATAATTCTGACCCCCAATTTGAGTGCCAACGGATTTAAAGTCAGCAATTATGTTAACTATTCTTTTTCGACTCTAATTCGTTCAATAATGAGAAAATTTTCATACGGATCGTAGAGAAATTAATAGAATTTACAATATTATCGTTGAAAATTGTGATTCACACCAGTAGAATTAATGAAAACGTGATGTATGATGATACTCCGGTACACTTCTCGAGTTACGAGGACACGAAGAAAAGCCCCGAAACATGTACAGGTTAGTAGTTTAAGTTAAACCCTTTAGGACGTACTAAGAATTGTGCCTCATGTATATTACAGGTAAAAAATTAAGGTATATACACAATCTTATAATAACTTAGTTATTACCCGCAACTAAAAAATGAAGCAAAAACAAATTCTAGGGAAAAAAAATTGGGTCTCAAATGGTTAATGTAAGCTCTCACGTAATTTCTTTAACAAAAGCTTCGGGACCAAAATGACACATTCAAAAAATTAAAAATCATAATTCGATTGTAACAGCAACCCATTCTGTGAGGTTAAGCATCAACAGTCAAAAAATATAATATATAGGGAATAAAAAAATGACGTGTAAAAGAATATTATCAACTTGAACAGCGAGATTTGTAAAAACCAAACAAGCACTAAAATTTGCATTGAGTTATGGTTATAGTTCATCGAGCTTAATCGAAATCTGAAAATTTTGCTACCCACTTTTACAGTCCAAAAAGAGCAATAAGTACTTATCATGCTCATGTGGGATTGCACAATCGCCTTAATGCTTTCATAACATAATTAAGTTGAGCAAAACACTTTGCATTTCTTAGATGTATTTTTACAAAAACGCTCCAAGGATTGTTACTTAATTCCGGGCAATCTGCCACGGAAAAGATGGTTACAAACAACTTACGAACCTTACAAGGGAAAAAAAGTTGCACATATATTAAAAATCCACAAAAACATTGCACGAGGAAATATTCGCTGATTTCTAATGTTCATAAAACAAGTGTCCAAGGCAATCAGCCTCCTTCAGGTTGCAGGAGGTATCCGCAACATCACATCGCACCCAAAAGTGACACAAAGTGCGTACGAAATCAAAGACTGTATGCAAAGCCCGTGATTACTTGATGGTAATTAAATGACAACTTTGATTAAATTAATGTTAGGATACTAATATTATAATAACTAACGAGTTATTAAAATATTTTTATATTTTTGGTACAGATCCAAATTCAATGCATTGATCCAAGTACACTGAACAGAATATTGATATTTACACAGAAAATTCAATTTTAATTCCATAACTTATTACAAACAAAACATTTATTTTAAACAGAATCGTAAATAACGGAATTCTGCAAGGCCTTCGGGCAATTTGTAAGGCCTCCAAAATTCAAGGGCCCTATGCATAGGCTTAATGCGAAATAACGCCCAGATATGCATGTACGTGAAGCTGAATGAAGGACACGATTACTTTTACGTTAACTTGATTTGTGTCATTTTTCCAGCTATCTGTAATCTTGTCCATGTAGTATGCGATTCTGTACAAACTTGAGGATGAATGAATGACACGATTATTTTCAAGTTAACTTGATTTGCGCCATTTTTCCAGCTATCTGTGATCCTGTCCATGTAGTATGCGATTCTGTACAAACTTTAACTCAAATACAGGGTTCCCACTCTTATTGAAGAAAAAAATTCAAGGACTTTCAAGGACCTTTTTAAGAAAATTCAAGGACCTTTTTAGAAAAATTTAAGGACTATAATTTTAAATACTACATCAGATGTAAAATTACAAAACGGAGATTATCGGAGGTCAGGGATGTAGTGGAGTGGAAACACGAGGAAACGGCGATCTTTTACATTTATAGAAGGCGGAATAACGTTCCCTCATCTAAAAAATTTTTTTATTTTTTTCTTTTTACTTGATACTGAACTCAAAGCCAAGTAAGCAAACAAAAAAGTCATTTCGTGGGAACTTGCTTTCGTATGGGATCCACAACTTCAGAGCTGAGCAGGCAAATTCTAGTTTTTGTAAAACACTTGAAAGAGGCGCGGCAACTCACACATGGCCATTTCTCCTTGATTAAAAATGAACTGACATATATGTTTACATCTAGCTATGATTCATTCAATAGCAATTATCCTCTTCAACGAATAATCTGTATTTGTGGAGGAATTCCAGACGTCAAATTTGTATGGTTCGTCGTATATACAATCTAAAACTTCCATACACAAATTCATGCCAATTATCTACATTTTTAAAGAACAAAACTGTGACCTAGCACATTCAGTTCTTTGCGCCCTTTCCTTGAAGAATATTTCATCTCCTCTAATTTTAACGGGAACGCTAACCGATTTATCAACAAAAGTTACGAAACTTTTTTTTTTTTTTTTTTTTTTTTTAATTTTTATATCACGGACGGATTTAATAAATTATTTGTAAACCATTCAACGTACCTAAGAAATGAATTCGTTCAAGAGGAAAAAACAAATGACAATAAAAGATGGGTTTTTTTCATAATCCAAAAAAGTTAAGCAAACCTGCGGTTCTGACGGAAAAAACTGTTTAGTGCTAAATATCCAGATAGGTAAGAGCAGAATGTTGATAGTTTGTATTAGCTTTTAAGGTGTTTTGAGATCACGGAATTATGCATTTATATTTTGTCAGATATAAGGAAATATTTATTTTATTCCCAGTTATTGGAAAAATCAAACATAACTTGTTTGAACATGAAAAAATATGTTCAAAATAGTATTGATTTTTAAATCCTTTATATTAACTTCGCTTTTGAATGTTTGTGAATTTGAATAGTTTAGTTCAACACATAAAATGTTGCTTGAATGTACATTTAAGAGACTGGCTTCAAGCGCTCCGCTACGTTGTTGTGACAGAACTGAACAGTTGTTAACTTTGTTTCACTTTAACTTGGCAGTACTGATAATGCTACATTAGCCAAATTGCAGCCTTTCACAACCCAAAGTTGAAAAGGGGTTCCAAGACTTGCACTAAGAGCGGAGGACTACTAAAAAAAGTAATACGTAGCAAAAATTAGTAATTTTAATAACACGTATTTTATTCAATTCTTACAAAAATAATTTTATTAAAATTTTTATATTTTATAAAAAAAAAATTGAGTCCGTGGGTTCATTAATAAAAGCCGACTTAAAATAAGGTTATTTAGTGCAGAAAACGCTACGATTTTAATAGTTTGCATCCATACCATATAGAGCACCCTTACCATTTTTAAAGTGTTTTCTATACCCATTTTCATTGCAAGGGGCGCCAAAACTCATTCTTGCGCACATAGCATTTTACTCCAAGGCCGGTCCTGTATATTTGATTTTCCTTAATATAAAAGTGCTAATGGTTTTGCAAATGGGTATAATACATCGAAATTGGGCTGCGAATAAGTAGGAAAGCAATTCAGATGTACTACTTTAAAATGCAAAATTAAATTGCTTTTCGGTTTGAGAATGGGAAAGTTTTACATTTACAGTTAATGCAGAATTTATTCCAAAAATGTAGCAGCAGTTCTTAAAAAAAAAAAATCATACAGTGGCGGCAATAAGGGGTATTATTATAGTAATATTAACAAAACTATTTAAAGTTGTCATTTTCACTCCCCCCATCCCACACACACAGAGAGAAAAAAATATATACATTTGTAACGACGCAACATAGCATTCCCACACTTTTTTATTTTACACTACACCACTGTCATTGATCACTTAAAAATTCAAGGACTTTCAAGGACCTTATCCTTTTTTCAAGGACTTTCAAGGACCAAATTTCATCAAAAAAAATTCAAGGACTTTCCAGGACTTTCAAGGACCGTGGGAACCCTGAAATATGAAAGATTTTGAATTGTATTACTTGTGGTTGTGTTAGAAGTGGAAGAATTAGTGATGATTCAGTTAGTGAGTCAGGGTTTTAGCTTTTATATAAAAAGTTTTATTTTATTAATCTTTAAATACGTATAATTAATGCAATACTTCAAACAATAAATTTTTACAATTATCAAACTTCAATCAATTATTTTGGAAAAATTTACGTACTTTTTAATAAATTGAATAATTCATAAACATATATACTAATGTTTAAACTGCTTTCTTTTTCATTACATAAAGGCCGACCAAACGGTATGGTGGTTAGCGTGCTAGCTTCTAGACCGCGAGGTTGCGGGTTCGAGTCCCGTGTTGGCATGGGTGTTTGTAAATGTATGTTGGTTTGTCTAATGACGAATGTTTCGGCGCATTATAGCCCTCTCGTGTTGCTGACGGCGCCAGATAATCTGAATACAACCAACCAATCATTACATAAAGAAAACAGTGATGCAGAAAAGGGAATCTATCGAACGCCAAAAGAAAAACAATAAAAACGTCAGTCCATCTTCCTAATAACCATCTTCACAATCTCAGGCGCAATATCCTTCATCACACAATAAGGTCATTTAATCCACGCTCTTGACCTTGCTTCTTATGCGCTAGGTCATTGTCAAGAGTAGGAAGAAATGCGAGGATTGACACAGACGCGTCGTTGACGGCATTCAACAACCGGCATGTTGGGAAGACCACCGAGTTAAGCAGCTTCCAGGTGATGTTTACTATTTAAACACCTTTTAGTCGACTACGCAAGGATATTCTACTTCTGAAAGGTGGGCACGATCAAGCGGATAAATGTCAACGAAAGAAATTAACAAGATTTAAGACGGATTGAGTCGGTTGTATTTGAGTTTTTCTAGCGAAAAAGACACTTTTTTTGCACCGTGTTAGGTAAATATCACTGGAAGGTTCTTTATATTGGAATTCAATGGTATCGAACGGGAGACAGATAACCAGCTGGCAAGAAACAATTAGACACGGCCACCAGCATTTCTACCAACTTCGAAATGGGACTGTCGAGCGCAAACGAGGCTCGATTCAGAGGCATCACGAATGCTAGTCGAGTATTCGTGAGCCATGAAATCAAATTAAAAATATTATTTACGTATCACATACTTACTGAATACCCGTGCTTCGCTACGAAATTTTAACATGTGCAATATTTTAGCTAGCTATAAGGTCTCGCGTTGCGGAAATCCGTCATTGGTGTATAGGTCCCAGTTTTTGGCGCTTCGCTCGCAGAAAGGTTCATCGTTAAGCAAAATCGAGCTCGCTTCGTTTGCTGAAAAGTTCATTAACACAGACTTACTTCAATCGTTGAAAGGTTCATTGCTGAGTAAGCATAAGCTCGCTTCACTCACTAAAATCTAATTGCTACGTAAAGCCTTAATATTGAAAGCCTCTCCCATGTCCCAGGGAAAAAAAAAATCCTCGTTAATACAATACAAAACTCCTTTAAGGTTATTTTAACACGTGTTTGTGAAAAGCAAAATTAGAGGCCAGAACTACTTATGTTGAAACTTTCAGAGCTCTAGACTTATTAGAAGTCGCTTTTTGTGAAAAAATTAATTAAAATTTTAACATTCTTTTTGTCAGTCCAAGTAGAAGGCCAAAACTACTTATGTTGAAAATTTTAGAGCTGTAGCCCTATCAGAAATCATTTTGTAAAATATATTTTAATTAATTAAAAAAATTAAGTAAAAAGGAACTAATTAAAATTTTAACATTATGTTTCTTAAAAGTCTAATTAGAAGGCTAAAACTACTTATGTTGAAAATTTCAGAGCTGTATCTCTATTTGAAGTCACTTTGTAAAAAATAAAATAAAAAAATTAAAAGAGAACTAATTAAAATTTTAACATTCTGTTTGACATACATGAAATTAGTAAGCCAAAACTTCTTATGTTGAAAATTTCAGAGCTCTACTCCAATTTTAAGTAGATTTCTATAGATCCACAGACAAAAAAAAGTTTGTTTTATAATTATAGATAAAGCATAACAGGAAGAAACTCATCCTTACATTTACACTAAACAAAAAAATGTCTCATTATGGAAAAATTTTCGTCTGTAAACACGCCATTTATTACAATTAGAAAGAAACTTTCCTGTGTAACGTATGTGATAAAGTGTTTGTATGGCAATCGTTCAGTCAGTGTTTGCATGTTATGACAAGTCATCTGAATTTGCCATGACACTCAGTTATCAGTTATTCAATGAAAAAAAAAAAATCAGAAATTTGTTAAAATGACTAAGTAGAATAGGTTAAAAAAATTCTTCAAATATAAAATAATTTTTAAGTGCAAAAAGACCACACAGCATAACAAATAAAGAATTTAGTCAAAAGCCGCAAGAAAAAGTCAATAGTGTCTTAGGGCACATAGTTGGCAAAATCTGTACCTCAAAAGTAAAATGTATAAAAAAAAATATAATGGCCACTGTCTCATAAACAATATAATTTCAGTACTTCAAAAATAAACTTCCAGTAGTTTATTTCTGAGGTACAGAAATTATATTTTTTATGATACAGTGTATAAAATAAAGAATAATTGAAATCTTAAAAAACACTTGAGAAAAACGAAATAGAACCTCATGACAGTGCTAAGAAAATCACCTAAAACATATCGCTTGGTTGGTACGTCAACGAACTATTTTTGTGCACATTTCGAAGTATATGATTTCATTACCTTTACAATAGATGTGTTGTTGAATTGTTAGTATGGCGAGATTTTTTAGAACAGTAAAATACGTTTCGCTAGTTGGAAATACAATTTGTTATTAGTATTCCGAGTCATATTTTAAGTATTTCTATGGTGGAATTCGCGAACAGCGTTTTTTCGACATTTCAATATTGCGAACCAATTCCTCAAATGAAATAATTTTTAAAAATTCAATTTTATTCGTCAAATGCAAGAAAAAGTTTATTTTTTCCTTCTAAAAAACCAGTCGTTAATTAAGGAACAAATCAGATCATGCTCAGACCCATTATTTGCCGTCAAGGTCGTGTCACCAGAAAAGGAACTGGAATTTAATTGCTCCCAACAAAATAAATTACTGTCCAAATGTCAAACGGCTACGAAAGAAAAAGTTGACATTTCATTCGAAAAAGAACTTTAGGGCATTAATGCATACTCGAGTTTTACGAGCCCTAAAATTTAATAACTGCGTCTAAAACTTTAATTCCTTATTATCCAAATAACTTTATAGTGAGGACTAGAAAAAACTTTTGTTCCATAAAGGTGTTTGAGTTTGATTAACCCTTTATTTACTGGTACCATTTACTTACCATGGTACTCCATCAATTTAAACGCTTTGAAACCCATTGGAACATTTAAATCCACTTCTATGAAGTTCGTTCTTCAATTGTTAGATGGGAGTACAAGTTGCAAAATAAAATATCAAAAGCCGTCCTTTTTTATTTTGTTTCTGAACTGCTACCATACATAAATATAATTAACCCTTACAGGACCATAAGATGTCCAAGACTAAATATGCCACTACAACACAATATTTTAGCTATTGTGGGTGTAAAGTAAGAGAATATCACCAGAAAAACATAGCAGGGTGTATAGGTTTCCTATAATTTCATGGGAAATATTTTTCCCTATGGACCATAAAAGTAAATAAACGAAGAGTTGGGTTTATTATATCGGTATTTTATTTATTGCTTTGTAATACAAAAAGCATAATAAAAATTATCAGAAAAGTAAAATAAATAGTTAGTTATGATATTCTACGAAACAATTTCGTTTACTTGTGAAGCACAAGTGGACATTGCACATAACACATTTATTATGTGTCCTATTTTCTATACGTTTTTTTTTATTCGTTCAGAAACACATTTGCCGCCTTGGTCATACGTTTTATTTTGACATTCAGTAAAAAAAATATCGATTCAATAATAATTGAACAATCGATAACGATTTTTGTAGAAGGGAAAAATATTTCCCTTGAGCGTGAAAGGGTTAAGAGCTGGACTGATATTGTTGGAAGAAGAACGTAACATGCAGGTGGTCACAAATATATAAAAAAAAAGATGCGATGTCATTTATGGACAACCCCATTTGCACAAGAATAAGTCAGAAAATAAAAGATGGTTTCAGTCTAAGGCTCTGGTTATAATTTAAAAATAATTTATATATATAAAAGGCAAAGTCCTCACTCACTCTGACCCATCAAGTATTCCCCTTCCCATATAGTCACAACACTGAAATTTGTACAAATGTCAACGAGGACAAACACAGAAAAAGTAAGCGATTCCGATCTCGATTAACTAATTGTACAGGGTGGAGAAAGGGTCGAAACGTTCCAAACGACTAATAAATGTCTCGCTACCAATATAGACAAAACTCTTAAATTTGGTACAAATGTCAAAAAGGACAAACATAAAAAAAAAATTATATAAAGCTATTCCGATCTCGATCAACCAACATTAAGAGGCCGTAAAGGAGTCAAACATTTCTAATGAGGGATATTTAAATGTCTCACTTCCATTGTAGTCTCCACTCTGCAATTTGGTACAAATGTCAACAAGGACAAACATTAAAAAAAATGTATATAAAGCTATTCCGATCTCGATCAACTAAGAGGCCGTAAAGATGTCAAGCATTTCTAACGAGGGATATTTAAATGTCTCACTTCCATTGTAGTCGCCACTCTGCAATTTGGTACAAATGTCAACCACGACAAACATTAGAAAACGTATTAATCTACTCCGATCTCGATTAACCTACTGTGAAGGTTGAAATGATGTCAAACATTCCAAACGAGTTTTATTAAAAATATCTCACTTCCAACAACTCTCAAATTTGGTACAAAGTCAACAAAATTGAAACAGCATTGAAAAGTAAGAAATTCTGCACAGGGTTGCTACTCAAAATGCAGAACAAAATTCCCCGACTTTTCCAGACAATTTTTTTTAAGTTTCAAGGTTTCTTTTCAAGCCGAAGTAAACAAATTTTTTTGCATACAATTCTAGTTAAAATTGTAATTTTAAACAAGGATTATACAGAAAAAAAATTACGTTATTTTAATGTGCATTTTTATTAATTAACGTAATCCACTTTTTGACGGAACAGTAAAATGTTTGTGATTTGTGTCAACCAAACACTGATGTACTTGCACACGAAGATAAATTGATTAGATGGTATTGTGCGTGCATCTCCCTTTATATTTCCCTGGGGTGAAAACAGTCTTTCAGATTATCTGGCGCGGTCAGCAACACGAGGGCTATAATGCGCCGAAACATTCGTCATTAGACAAGCCAACATACATTTACAAACACCCATGCCTTACACGGGACACCAACCAGCAACCTCGCGGTCTAGAAGCTAGTATGCTAACCACTATACCGTTTGGTCGGCGGTGAAAACAGTTATAATATAAAAAAAGAGGGAATAATATATATATATATATATATGCATTGTTATTTTGAACTAGAAAATAGCCAAAAAAGAATATATTAGTGTACTAATGTGTGTACAGAACAGTGGTGCAGCTAGAAATTTTCTCCGATGGGTGTTTTAGGCAAGTTTAGTCTGATAAAGGCCTACAAAGTCCATTAAAAATAATAAAATTGTAGAAAAAGTTAAAAATTTCAGAAAAAAAAAGAAGCGGAAATTGGCGTAAAAACGGAAGATTTTCAACCGTTTTTCAGGCAATTTGCTTTCAGCGGGTGCTTTTTACACATTATTACAAGAAAATATCACATGAAATATCAAATTTTCAGAACGTAGATATGCGTTCTGAAAAAAATCACTGTACTTCTTAGAAGAAAACTTGAATCTGAAAGAAATTCCCTGATGTCAATTAACTACTTTTAAGGGGCCGAATTAACGCCAAACGTCCGAAATGTGGAATTGCTACATGGTAACATTAAAGCACGGGTATTCAGCTAACACAACATCGGGAAATGTTAGCAAATTTCCTGTGACTGATTCCCGATGATGTCATGTGACTAAAAATAACAAACTACGATTGCCAACGAGAAACTGATTGAATTACAACAACTCATTTCAAGGCAAATAGTCTTCGAAGCAAGTGCGAACTTGATTATCTATCCAAAATGAGAGAAAAATTGGGCGAAATGTCGTTTCGCTTTCAACTGATTACTCAAATGACAGGCTTCAGGCCCCGTTTGACAAGTGCTTCGGTATCATGGTAACACTTTTTTATGGCATTATCGTCTGGACAAGTTGATGGATTTCCAAGCGGCTTTATTTATTAAGCCTAAAAAAAATTGAATAAACTGGTAAATGTGACATTTGCAAGTTTATTCGAAATTAATTTTTGTTTTCTATCTTTTTTTCTTCTTCCAAAATTGATCACTACGAATTGATTTGGGCAAATTATATAATAACTTGTTTTTCTAGAATTTATAAGTATGATTAATAATGCATTTATGATAACGAATTAGGATAGGGATTTTGCACACACAAAAAGTGAATAAATCAAATAAATTGTTTATAGATAAACAAGGAAAAATAACAAACCAGATGAAACCGCAAATTTCAATTACACTTTGGTCACTGCTTTAGATGTTCCGTTTTTATACTTTCATTTAATTTAAAAGAAAAGGAACTTTGCCAACTCAAAGATTATGGCAATATTTTTACCAATTTATACAAGTTGACGAGTATAGCGGCATTTTAGGCAACAAAGGTAGCAATCAATTTCTAGTTTTAGCTGAGAAAATTGATCCAAAATAAACAAGAAACTAGGTGTGTGGAACATCGCACAACTTTCAATTATACTACATTACCGATGTGTATTTGTGTCATTTATAGTTTTTATATTTCCATCATTCGTTTAGAAAAAAATGGCCAGTTTGGAGATATTTTTAGCGTGATTTTTTGCAGTGATTTCAAGAAAAATTTAGATAATTTTCAATAGCTTTTAATGGCAACGCTGAATATATATCATAAAAGAAACTCCGAAATTCCCGTAGGAGGTGGGAATATTTAGAATACCTTCTGAGGCAGTGAGTTTGAACAAAATCGTTAGAGCAGAGGTTTTTTTTACCAATCATTTAAAACATGATTTTTTTTTCAATGGCAGCTACCTTATGCGCATGAGCGATTTTAACGAAAACCTTAACGGTAGGTCCTTGTGCCATCATCAACCCTCACACCAAATTTGAACATCGTAGATCAATATGTTCGGAAGTTATGCCGACCACAGACATTTTTGTATATCACTTTTTTGAGGTCAGGATGTTCCAAAACGTGGAGAAATGCAGTGTAACATTGACCGGAGTTTCAAAATGTCATTTGTGTTTTTATTTACTCGGAATTAACATATTTTTTCCAATTATATATTAATTTTCAAAAGAGAGGGTGGTGCAAGTGCACCCCCTTGTACCCTACTGGTGGCGCCCATGATAATGAAGTGTATGGCAAAATATTGAATATTGATGCATTTTAACTGTTTCTCAGGCAAGTTCAAACTTTAGTTTTGAAGTTTTTGAAAAGGGAATAAAGAAAATCAAAAAAACACATGGAACTACAAAACGATCATCAAAAACCTAAAAATGTTTGAAAATATCAATATATCTGACTTTTATCGATATTTTTAATATCGATATTTAAAAAAAAATCGGCTAAAAAGTGGTTATTCAACTAATTAAACTAGGGGTGTTGAACATTGCACAATTTTCAATTACACTAATTAGTGGCACTGTATTTAAATCTGCCATGGATTGGTGTAATTTACAGTTTCGGTTTTCATACTTTCATTATTTTAAAAAATGGCCAGTTTGGCGATATTTTTGGTGAAAATTATAACACTCTGGCACAAAAAAAACACCACACACGTTAAAACGGCGATACACTTTTCGACAGAGAAGGTGGATGGTACGCTCAACGACTTATACTTGAGCACAATAAAGGGTCATCAGACCGGGACCTACAGCTTAACGTGGATTCCGAGCTACAACGAACATCTATGGCTATCCTGGGATTCGAACACGGCACCTCTGGCATGCGAGGTCAGATCTTTAACCACACAGCCATTAGGTAGGATCGATAGAGAAGAGATAGTAGTTGATGGCGATGGTCGAGAAGAGAACTCTCGAGTCAAAGACATTCGTTTTTTCACATTTTTACGCCTTTATCGCATTTCTAGGAAAATGTTTAGAGCACCTTAAAAGGCATTACGACACGAATTTTCGTCATGGAGGTCGTTAGAGCCGTTAAACATACATTTTTCAATGGCAGCTACCTTACGCACATTCGTAATTTTAATGGACATCACTAATCCGTAAGCCAAAGCTGAACGTTGTAGGAGACAAGAGCTTTGGAAAGAAAGAAGTGGGATTTTTTTAGAATTCAACATGGAGGACTATTGTTTAAAAGTAACGTACAGGTTTGCCGTTAATTCATGGTTTAGGTGAGATTTGTATAACGTCTACAGTCTAATTTGCCGGATATCAGATCGTCAGACAGTCGGATTTCAGGCCAAAAAGAAATCTGGGTAACAAGGTTAGATATATTTAAAAAGGATATTTTTCAAAATTCCTTGTAAATTTCAAAATAATGTTAGTAAACATATTAATTGTGCATTTTTTTCTCAATATCCTCTTTCGCCATTAGTATTACTTCCGAATATTTGAAGGTAAGAATGCAAATGCAGAAGCACTTAAGCGCAAAAGTTTTATGACTGACGCAAATTGATGAACTCCAAATTTAGATATCTTTAATTGAAAGATCCACATCAATAAATGGCTGGCGTTAAGCTCAGACCTTAACCCTTTCATTCACGCGGTGACACCATTTCCTACTATCGACCGACTGCTTTCGGCTATTTTTACACACTAACGGACAGCGGAAACGTCCATTGAAATAAAACTCCCAAGAATACTGCGCAACAGAAACAATGTCGCTATGGTGATGAAGCCAGAACTTATAAGAAAATATCAGACGATATTTTTTGAACGTTTCAGCGGAAAAAAAAAAATAATAGTTGTGTTTTTTTTACCTCAGTGATGACATAATTAGCCATTTTCAACTCGGTCCAATTATTAAAGATAAATATTTGGTGCGGAAAGAATGAAATCGCTTGCTCGATCCTTCATTGAAAACTGAAGAGTTGGTAGACTAAAGAGACAGAAAAAAATATCCAATATTCGGCAATTTATACAACATTTGGCTATATATTTAAGTTCGAACTTAATCGAAATCGATTTCCGGATTATTTGGGGGCCAGCAGACCACTTTTCTTAACTACTAGGATTTCTTTATATTGTAACAAAAAAAAAATCAGATTGATGTTTGACCATATATCAAAATTTTACTACATTCTTTCAGAGTCACTACATTTTTAAAACCTAATCGTACAAGTCCATTACGACGACAAAAATTTCAATATAAAAATGGTTTAAAAGTCATATAGAGTTACAGACTTTTTCTTCGCATGCATGATATGTAACATACTTTTTAAAAAAATTCGACCTTTCACACTGCATTAGCCAATCACTATGCACATTTCAAATTCCCGCAAACATAGCAATCGATCGTGACATAAACTCCATAACTCCAACTACCAGAAAATAAAATGTAATAGTCAACGTTGTAAGTACTGTATTGATTGATGTTAAGATTGTTTATAATTGAAGCAATAAATCTTCAAAACATTTGTTTTGCTTTGTAATTAAAGTTATGTAAACCTTATCAATGACGACATTATAGTCAACTTCTTTTCACAAAAAAGAAATGAAACGGGCATTATGATAGGATAATGGAATACGAACGTTTGATTTTTTTTTAAAGGTGTATTGTGATTGGTCACAAGTATATCGTAAGTGTTGTCAGACGATGCAACCACCACTAAAATAACGCCATGCATAAGATCTATATATTTGAAAATATTTTATTTTTAAAGGTATTCAAGGATTCCCAAAAGCGCATTTCTTTCATTAGTAGGAGACGTGATAACGAGCAAAAAAACTTCAAAATTATAATCTGGCAGTTTGTTTTTTAATCTCAAAAGCAAGCCCGAAACCCAGGATTTTTTTTCGGGGAGGGGGGATTATGGTCGAAGATTTGATTAAATGCATTTAACATGTTACACAAACTAGGGGTGTGGAATATCGCACAACTTTCAAATACATTATAATATTGATATCAATTTGTGTCATTTACCATTTTTATATTTTCAACTTTCATTTAAAAAAAAATGGCCAGTTTGGTGATATTTTTTACCATAATTCTTGTATGAATCTTTAGAAGAAGAAAAAAAAAACTTCGCCAAATAGATGATTTTGGCGATATATACTTTGCAATAATTTTTATAAGTGAAACTGAGGAGTGGAGAAAAATTGATCGTGGATGAGGTATGCTCAAGGAAATAGAACTCTGCGTTAAAGGGATTCGTTTTACCATTTTTACGAGAATTCGGGAGGTGGGAATGTTAGCACACCTTAAGAGGAATTACCATAGCAATTTTGAACAAAATCGTTAGTCATTTTTTAACAATAACTGAAAAACATGATTTTTCAATGGCAGCTACCTTATGCGCATGCGCGATTTTGACGAAAACCTTAATGGTAGGTCCGTGTGCCATCACCAATCCGTAGGTCAATTTGTTCGAGAGTTATGCTGACCACGTACACACAGACAGACATTTTTTCTATATCACTTTTTTGAGATCAGAATGTTCCAAAACGTGGAGAAATGCAAAAAAAAAAAAAAAAATTTTTTTTTAGTAAAAAGAAAAGTAGTTAAACAAGATTACAAACAATTTCGGGGTGAGGGGGGTCCCGTAGGTTCCCTCCTGGCTACGGCCTTGCTCAAAAGATATTTAATTGTTAACTTTTATAAGGCCCTTTTGCCACGATTTTTTCTATGGCTCTTAGCAAAAAACTTAATTTTATTTAACTTAATAGATTTATTCTAATGTTGAGCTGGAAAGTTATAGATAATTTTTTATTTTTTCTAATTTAACACTAACATTTTTGTATCTACATTTTGTAACTTTTTACTAAAATTTGTGTACCTACATTTCTAAATTAATAATTCCACATACAAAAAACTTGCAAGTTTATGAAAAAATTCAAAATATTTCTGTATTAAAAAAGCAAATTCTTCTGGAAAATCTTTTATCCTTACGTTTCTGGATAAGTTTTTGTAGCTATACAAATCTAAGGTAATACATGAACAAATTACACTGTACTAATATTAAAAAAATTTAGTGAACTTACTTATCATTCAAAATAAAATGTAAAAACTACAATACCAAGAAAAAGAAAAAATGTGAACTATCCAGTAAAATCTGAATTTTAATTTCATAGGTATGATATGAATATATACAAAAGTAAATTTTATGTTTGTTAAGAAAACATAAGGATTGAAACAAGAAATTAATATACACAAAATGTTGTTAATGGAGATGTATCACTATATAATAAAACAATTAAAAATAAATTTTCCTTCGTTCAAATCATTACAAAACACCAATTACGTTATCAACTCACAAAACATGTATTTACTATTTTAAGTGTAGGCTTAAACAAAACCACAGTTACGAAGTGTGCATATGATTATTATATTACAGCCCAAACAGCAGGGCAGCAAAAATTTTAATGTTTTTTATTATGTATAGTATTACGACGTTATAAATCCATCCTTATTCAGAAGGGTATGACAAATTTAATTTTTATTTGCAAAAAAGACTCAACTCTGAAAATCAAAATTTTTCAGAAACATAAAATATTGAATTTTTTGATAACCACTATAAAACTATAAGACAAAATATGATCTCTTGTCTGCAATAGAATAGAAAATGACTCTAAATAAAGCAATTTTCTTTCCAAATACAACAAGTAGCAATTACAAAATGTTAACGTTGAAATGTTCTTAATTGAGCCTTTTTCTCAAGTCTATATTCAAATTTGAAAGCAATGAAAAGACATTTATTTCGATACAAATATTGCTATTGCTAATGTAACTTCCCGCAATATCCATACATTTGTCGCATTTGTGAAGCAGTTATTATTACAAGTGTATAAATATATATAACCATTTCTCTAATGTCATGTGTACATTATCAAAAGACTTTGTTTTACCTCTTGTTAACCCTTTATTTGCAAATAACAATTATTTATTGGGCGGGACTTATAAGTCCTGTCAGTTTCCCTTAAGGTATTAATTTAAAAGCTTCAATTGTTGGATGGCAGCACAAACATATTTTTTTATATACAAACACATGAACAATTTTAAATCTTCTACACATTCACCTTAGTCTTGCATTGTCTTGTACACCTGAATCTAGCAAGCTTCCAAAAAGGAATAAACTTGTGCTGCCATCCAACAATTGAAGAACAAACTTCATAGAAATGGACTTCAAAGTCTCAATGAGTCTCTAAGCATTTAAATTAATACAGAATCATGAGAAAACTGATGGGCCTTACAAGTCCTGTCAGTAAACAAAGGATTAAACTAAAAAAATAATAATAATGGATTCTTAAATGGATCAACATTCTAATATACCAATGGCAGGTCTAGCTAAAGTACATTCTAAATACTTCTACCTTAAAACTAATACTACCTAAAATCTTCATTCTTTACCAGTTGCAAATAGTTATGTTTTGCTTTTTTAAGAATAGTTTTTACTTCTTTCATAATATTTCCAACAATAAAATTATTCAGTTTATATATTTATTGCAACATTTAATAAGGCGATATGAAATTCTGTACCTAATCGCCAGATTTGCAAGAAATATCTAACACCATAGAAAACAGCCTTTGAAGTCATAATTTACAGGTGGATGCAAATTGTATACATGGATGTGCAAAGTGGCTAAAGTATGTGTTCAAACCTTAATTTGTCAAAAATAATAATAGGGATTTTCTACTGATATATTAATAATTATGCATTATGTTCAATTGAAATGAATAAGTTAAAACCCATATCATACATCTTGTTTTTTGTTGTTGTTTCTAATCTCCCTTTTGTCTGACGAAGTCAGACAATATCAATGAAGCCATTGACATTAATGAAGTCTGACACTAGTTGTGGACAGTTATAAATGTCCTCCCAGTCCAGTCCAAGGCAGTCCAAAATGTGCTGAGGTGATGCCTGTTCTTTTTGGCATTTAGGGCAAAGAGGAAAATTTTTGCTTCCCCCGGAATATGTGAGGCCTTTAAGGTGACCACTAGCAAGTCGGGACAGACGGGTATTGGTGTGCCTATCACAAGGAAGAGATAGGGAGTGTCCTGGCTTTTTGGCTTTATACCATTCGTGTTTTTTGTGAATTTTACAACTTATCTCTGCTTAACACTAAACGTACCAACATTTTATAAATACCTATATCTCTACTGATGGCAATCAAACGACCGCTTTTCAAATAAACATATTCTTATCCGGTAATAATATCCAGTTAAATAATATAGAATTTAGCATAGGCAATAAAACACAAAATAACTATCATGTAAAAATTGAAAAATATTTGTTTTTCGGGCTCTAGGAAGAAAATTGAAAACTTGTAGTTTAACAATTTCGATTTAAGTCCCAACAGCGGTCATTTGATCGCACTGTGGTAGGTCAAGTGTTAATTTCCAAGTCCAAGGAAGGCTTCTCTTGTACCCTATATTTAAAATTCCTCAAGTGCCTTAATTGTGAATATATAATGTATCAACATTAGTTGAAGGATTATTGCGGGGGGGGGGGGGGGGGGGGGGAGTAATATTATAATTCATTAAAAATAAGGTTAAAATTCATGACCTGGCATATATATCGTTCATACAATACATAAGTCTCTTTGCATCAATTGCAGGGTGGCCACAAAATTCAGGAAAAAAGTTCCCTGATAGTTCCCCGACAGATTTCTAAAAAATTCCCTGATTTTAGGGCAAACTTTTCAAATTTCCCAAATTTTCTTAGGTTTTCCAGATATCTAGACACCCTGATCAAATAGAACATGTATGCTTAAGAGATAATATGCAATTTTTTTAAAAATAGTTTTGCTGGTAATGAAAAGTTTAAATTATTCCGTAACATTAAACTTCTAATGGCTTACCACTACAAATCTCCATGTAAATAGCGCCAAAATATTGTTACGAAATTTCTGTATATTTGTAAATATTTTGTAGTATTGATTATGTAAATAGGAAAATTTATGTGAATGTCGCATAAGGTTTGAAAACCAGTTTTACAGAGATCATGCTGGGAAACAAGGTGCATGCCATTTAACATTATGGTAATGACAATCTTGCCAAATTGGAGAGATAGAGCCAAGTTGGCAACTAATTTTGGTTGCCAAACTTGGCGACATTTTCGGTCCCCATGTACATGTATAGAGCTTTTCAACTACGATCTGGAAAATCCTCCAAATTTCTATCTCTAGAAGATTCACCTTTTCTATATAAGGCCAACAAAGAGAGCGGGGAAGTTAGTTGAGTCAGTTAGTTGACTGGAGTTACTGAGTTAGCCGTCTCTCAGTGAGCATTCAGAGTAGTTCTAAAAGCGAAATGTATAGCATTGTCTTTTGAGGTGAATTGTAGCAGTTGTTTATCTAACTTTTAACTGCTGTTTTGTGCTCTATTGCTGTGTAAAGAGCTGTATTGAGTCTACTAAAACGAGAAGTTCTGGAGTTGTAAAGGAATCTGCGAAGAGTTATATTGGAATAAATTTCTGCAAGTTTTGATCTGCTTTGGCTTCAAGTCTTTCGAACCCATCCACGCAACAATATGGATCAACGTACCTTAAACATTACAAAATTTCCCTGATTTTCAAAAAATTAAAAAAGTTCCCTGACATTTCCCTGATTTGTGTTCAGAATCAGACAGCGCCCTGACATTTCTGCGATTTCCAGGTTATCGCGGTTCTGAAGCCACTCTGAATTGGAATGAATTATACCGTTTCTCACTTTAAAATTTAAAAACAAATGCAGTACATATAGGTAATAAGCATGTTCTTTAAGAGGAGGTCCAAGTAAGGATCATTTCCTATACTCAATATGTTACAGCCTTCTAGCCCAGTGCATTTAGAAACTAATTTCTATAAAATCTTCAAATTTGGCGAGTAGGTACGAAAATGGTCACTTCATGAAATGACATAAATTGTTTTCATTTATTGTCTGAATGAATATTAAAATAGCAAAAGACAAGACCAGGTGGAGCCCCTGCATATACATTGATGTAAGGATTTCAAAAATAAAATACATTAGGCACTATTTCCGAGTTTTTAATCGATGTCATTTCATTAAGTGATCTTTTTTGTACCTACTCACCTAATTTCAAAGTTTTATAGAAAGTAGTTTCTAAATGCACTGGGCTAGAAGATTGTAACATAGCGAGTATACGGAATGATCCTTAATAGAACTTCCTCTTAAGAAAATATGGTTGGTTGTTTTCAGATTATCTGGCGCCGTCAGCAACACGAGGGCTATAATGCGCCGAAACATTCGTCATTTGACAAGCCAACATACATTTACAAACACCCATGCCTTACACGGGGGACTCAAACCCGCAACCTCGCAGTCTAGTACTAGCACGCAAAAATATAAACCAAAAACACAAACCACTATACCGTTTGGTCGGCCATAAGCACTTAGGTTGGTTGGTTGTATTCAGATTATCTGGCGCCGTCAGCAACACGAGGGCTATAACATAAGCACTTAGGAGATATTCAGTAACAATGTTTGGAACTGAAGCGGGGCCATATTTAAGAGTATGCCGCCTATAGGGTAAAGTCCATTTGTCGCCCCCTCTATAGTTCATATTTGCTTAATACATTAGTTTTAAACAAAAAATTATTGAATTCATTGGTATTTTCATCTTTTTTAAATCAATTGCACTACAAGAAAGTTACAATACAAGATTACGTGCTGTGAATTTGAATTATGTTGTAGTTTTAGAAAGTAGGCTATGTAGAAGAACTAAAACATTTTTAAGTAACATGCATTCTTAAATTCGTACAGAAATTATTATTAACGTCTAAAATACTTCCATTTTAACTTTTGAATAAGTTGCCTAACTCCCGCTCCCCGAAAATTTGCTGCTCTAGGCTGCAGCCTACTTAGAAATACGGCCCTGAACTGAAGTAAAACAAAACACTATCAAGTTCACTAAAATTTGAGAAAATCCCAGAACACAGTGTGAACACAAAAATGATGAGCAACTACAGTGCGACTGTAGTAAATCATCATTTTTGTATTTGTATTGCATTTAATGGTAGCCATAAAATTACACTTGTGCTGGATTTTACTAAATTAAAGATATATTTATTACAAAAATGGGGAAAAAAATTGAGGAATTTTTTTCTTTTTACCAAAAGCCTCGCAACAGAAATATTTACTACCTTCAAATTACAAACATAAGTTTTGGTTGGTTGGTTGTTTTTCAGATTATCTGGCGCCGTCAGCAACACGAGGGCTATAATGCGCCGAAACATTCGTCATTAGACAAACCAACATACATTTACAAACACCCATGCCAACACGGGACTCGAACCCGCAACCTCGCGGTCTAGAAGCTAGCACGCTAACCACTATACTGTTTGGTCGGCACATAAGTTTTGTTAGTGGCGTAGTTAATATCTTTAAGTTTTGAAGGTTCAACAAGAAAATTTTAAACAGAAATATTTTCCACCTTCACTTTTTTTTCAGGCAGACATTTCCAAAGAAAGTTATAAATAGAACCACTCAGAAAAAAAAGGAGAACCATTGTTTACAACTGAAAATCCATTCAAACGAACATGTAAACAAGTAGCAGACGACAAAGACGAGCTTAATGGCAAACGATAAATGCTTTTTATGTGGACTACGAGATATTAGAAGGAGTTTTAGTATATTTTTAAAGCACTTACCTTTTGATTGTTCTCTACAAGATAATCAAAAGTGCTCAGTTTCAGAACAGTCAGCGCTCGAATAAGTTCCCATGTGGTTTTGCTTTTATAAGCATTTTTCGTGTTTTCAAAAGTCAAATCTAGTTCGTCCCTCTGATATTTTTCAGTGTCGGTTGCTTCAGCGGTGTCAGTACTCACTACCGTAGCCGAAGTCGACTTCCACTGCTTCCTGTGATACTGTTCCTTCTTGGGGTCATTTTTTAATGAAGAGAAACTGCGGTTTAGAATCTTCGAATTGGATTTTGAGAGAGAAACTATCACACCACGTGTGGCCATTGAAGACGAAGAGATGGATTAGAGAAGAGGAAATCCCACAGACGAAGATTTTTCCTTCGTCTTGTCGTCTACTCCTGTATTCAGATTTCAGTCAGACGCAGCGAGTCGGCCCCAACGTGCGTACTGGACGGAAATATTTCCCACTGCACTTGGGGATTTATAGCGCTTTGTGAATGACGATAGTAATGTGTAAATGCGCAAGGACAAATGCGCGTAATGATTTCACTTAATCAAAAATTCATTTCCATCGTTTAAAAATTTATAATTTGGTTCAATTTTGAAAAGAATTTGTTCGGAACAAAAAAATATTATGCAACTGAAATCGTTGACGTTCTAGCTCTGATAATTTTGATTACGCAACTTGATCGAAAGAGTTTTGGTTTTGTTGTAAAATGAATAATTTTTGTCACGTCCCATTTGTTGCCATCTAAAAAAAAAAAAAAAAAAAAATTAACGTATTTTTTTCGCTGTATTTTGAGTGATTAATTTTGATACAAGTGGAGATAGTAAATTAATTTAGCATTCGGAAAAAAGTTAAGAATTAAAAAATTCACGAGCAGACGTCATAAAGAAGTTGGCAATGTTCCCCAAGGTTATGCAACATAAACTTCAAGCGACAATTTTTGCTTCGACTCATTTGATGACGCAACCAGCCATCAATTTCAAGTAACATGTTTTTGTCATAAGTTAGGATATTTAATAATTTCACCAATTTTTTGCTCGTTGAAAATTGAATCAGGTGACACGTGAAAGGAAAGGAATTTGTTTTATTTCTTATTTACAAGTCAATATTTTTATTTAACTGTTTTTCGCTCCATTAGTATAAAGTATTCGATGACCTTCAAAACTTAATCGAATATAGGATTGCGTGTGAATTATTAGAGCACAGCCAAAAATTTGCTAAAAATAAAACGAATACAAACATTTTAATGTGAAATTCGGTAATGTTCTTAGTAGTAACTGTTGATAATCTTGAATATAATGTAAATTTTCGATGGTTAAAATTAAATTTAACATAACTTTTCAAGATTTAATAGTAACAACTCACCTCAGAAGAAACATTTTACAACAATTCGATTTTCAATTCGACTCAAGTTATTAGGTACTGGAGAAAAATTAAATTAATTTCCAAAATCCTCGAAAAAATTTACTATGAGTTCTAAAAAATTAATCCTTGCATACCAGAGCTTTTTTTTTTTTTTTTGTATCTGAACTCTGGTAGCGAATCTGTACAGAATTTTTATATTTCACAATTTAGTCAATTTTATGTTTTTTATTGGAAGAAAAATATGATATAGTTTAGATGCGATTTTATTAGAACAATTTATATAAGTATGCGATGAAAAATTTCACTAATACATATATAAAATGGAAACGCGATATCAATGATAGGCAGTGTTTCATATAGGATACAAAAATTTTATTTAAAAAAAAAAAGCAAAAATCAATTTGAAATAACAGTTGGTTTGTACAAAATATCAATACAAAAAGTACTTTTCCATCTTCAGCTTGTTCGTTCTCTTTAAACCAATGATCAATGGTAATCTTCAAATACTTAGTAAATTTTGTAGCTATATATGGATAAACACTATTACTTTCAATTACCTATATATAAATAGGGTAATGAAAGTATAGGATTCGGTCCACACAAAAAAAAGCGATTTTTTTTTTTTTTTTTTTTTTTTTTTTTGCATTTCTCCAAATTTTGGAGCATCCTGATCTCAAAAAAGTGAAAAATGTCTGTCTGTGTGTACATGGTCAGTATAGCTCCCGAACAAATTGACCTACGATGTTTAAATTTGATTAGCAGGTTGGTGATGACCCAAGGACCTACCATTAAGGTTTTCGTCGAAATCGCGTATGCGCATAAGGTAGCTGCCATTGAAAAAATCATGTTAAAATCATGTTTTTCCATGATTAAAAAACGGCTCTAACGATTTTGATCAAAATCGCTGTAGTAATGCCTCTTAAGATGTTCTAAATATCCCCACCTGCGAAATTCCCCTCCCCCCCCCCCAAAAAAAAAACAATTTTAATGACGTAAAAAGTTGAAAAACGAATATCTTCAACACAGGAATTCTATTTGCTTGAACATAGGTTATCAACAATCGTTTTTTCTCCTCTTCTCAATTTCCCTTATAAGAAAGGATAATATTAGTATATTATCGAAAAGTATATCGTCCAAATTCCCATTTTGGCGAAGGGTTCTTTCTTTTTTTTTTTTTTTTAAAGTCCCATTTTACAGTTATCTATTTATAAGATATTTTATCGCAAAAAATATCGCCAAACCGGCCATTTTTTCTAAAAGAATGATGGAAATATCAAAACGGTAAATTACACAAATCAGTAATATAGTGTAATTGAAAGTTGTGCGATGTTCCACACCCTTAGTTGTTGATGTTGGCTGTGGAAAAGAGACGATCTCCCACAGATTCATAAAAAGAAATACAAGTAAAGGAGTTTTGAAAACAGCAGAAAAGGACATAAAGGATTTTAGTAGCCTTTTTCATAAACTCAGTAAAAGCTGATAGGTCTGACATAAGGCAATAGAAATTTGTGAAAAAGCGGCCTTTTAGAGACAGGCTCAAAACTTGATAGAAAGCGTTGTCATCGAAAATGAATGTATCAACAAAGTTTCAGTTCAATAGGATAACAGGAAGTGGGTTTATTCGTAAACCCAATCGCCAATAAAAGCGTGTGTAAAAGCGGCCTTTTAGTGACAGTGACCACCCCAAAAACTTTGTGGCGACCTCAAATAACAGACAAAACTTCTGTGCATTGGAGTACTCTTTTGCACAGCGGTAAAGCATCTGTCTCGAGACACAATGGTCTCTGGATCGAGCCCCGTCGCCCATTGAAAGCTAGCTTACGCTTTATTGGTGACCCGGACGTGATTTGAACACGCAACCTTACTGAAGCTTGAGGTTGATTCCACTGTTGTCTTTGAATAAATTTTGTGCCTGTGAAGAGTAAATAAATAGTAGTTTTCATCTTAAAAACTGTGCCATCATTGCCTCAGTGGAAAAATTCATAACAGTTCTTTCTGTTGTTCAGTCAATTCTTTTATCATCGCAACACTCGCAACAAGCGATCACATACGCTGGGAGGAGGCTATGTGTGGCGACCTCAAATAACAGATAAAACTTCTGTACATTGGAGTACTCTTTTGCACAGCGGTAAAGCATCTGTCTCGAGACACAATGGTCCCTGGATCGAGCCCCGTCGCCCAGCAAAGCTAGTTTACGCTTTAACTTGATATTGTTACGAATTTTTGTACATTTGTAAATATTTCGTAGTGTTAATTTTGTAAATAGTAATTTCTGTACATTTCGCATAAGGCAATGCAAAAATTGGTTTCACGGCAATAGAGGTGTTATCGCTTGATAACGGGTTTTACAGAGGTAACTCTGGGAAGCGAGTTTCAAGGGGCTGGGCATTTAACATTATGGTAATGGGAATCTCGCCAAATTGGCGAGATAGAGCCAAGTTGGCGATGGTTTTGGCGACTAATTTTTGTCGCCAAATTTGGCGAGAAATCGTCAAATGTCGCCAAACTTGGCGACCATTTGGCGACATTTTCGGTACATGTATCCCATGTATGTACATGTATAGGTATTTTCGACTACTATCCGGAAGGTTCTCCAGACATCCATCTCTAGAAGGTTCGTGAAGATTCGCAGCCTCCCCTATATAAGGACGGCCGTGAGTGGAGTTAGTTAGTTAGTTGTTGACTGTTTTTGAGTCACGGAGCTAGTTGTTAGCTGAATCCGTTAGTTGACTGAAGTTGAGTTGATTTTGAATCACTGAGTGAGTTGTCTCTCAACGTTCATTGTGAGAGCTGTATTCCTGACTTGAGTTAGTTCGCGGATTTTGAGTCACTGAATTAGTTGACTGGAGGTACTGAGTGAACTGTATTGCATTGTCTTTTGCGACGATTTAGCAGTTGTTTGTCAAGTTTTTAACTGCTGTTTTGTGCTCTACTGAGGTGAAAAGAGCTGTATTGTGTCTACTAGAACGAGTAGTTCTGAAGCTATAAGAGAACTGTGAAGAATTATTTTGAAATAAATTTCTGCAAGTTTTGATCTGCTTTGGCGTCAAATCTTTCGAACCCGTACAACGCAACAATATAATGAATTGCCATTGACATCGAATCTATCTACCAAGTTTCAGATCCATGGATTAAAACAAATTTGTTTATTAGTCATCCGAAGCTGCAATAGTAGCGTGGGTAAAAGAGGTATTTTAGTGACAGTAACAGATCCCAAAACTTGATATAATACATTCTTATTGACAATATATCTACCTGTCAAATTTCAGCGTGATTGGATAATGGCAAATGAGTTTATTATAATTCAGAAGCGATACTAGTAGAGTTGCTTTATTAATCTGTAAAAAAAAAACATCCAGGATCTCTAGAGTTAATTAGGTTGGTTGGTTGGAGTTTAACGGCGCAAGGGACACACATGGGCCATATTGCGCCCTAGAGTTAATTAGGCCTCCGTAGATTTCCTCGGCAGACACCCTGGTACTCACAAACACAAAATTGAAATTAATATAAAGGATTTATTAATGTAACCCAATTAATATAAATCCTATAAATGCATTACCCATTTTTATATTCATTAACACAACGCCGATTCTGTTGTCATCGTGTACTTGGTGTTTGCATCTAAATTTGAACAAAATTTAAAATTATTTCACTTAAGAGGAACTCCTAGTTAGGATCTTTTCTTTACTCGCTATGTTTCAATCTTCTAGCCCAGTTCATTTAGAAACTACTTTGTTTAAAACCTTAAAATTTGGTGAGTAGGGACGAAAATGATAACCTTAATGAAATGACATAAATTAAATACTCGAAAATAGAGTCTAATATATTTTACTTTAAATTTCAAATCCTTACATCAATACCTATGCAGTGGCTCCACCTGCAATAGTTAATTTATGTTAGTTCATTAAGAATCCGAACGATGGTTATATCTTGTGTTCTAATTGATGAAATAACAAAAGTCAAGTACCATTGTAAATTGTGGAAAGTCTTTATTAATTGCATATAATTTTTTTTATCATGAGGGGTCACCTACATATTAAAACTAAATCAAACTTTCAAAAGTTCAATAGCGACCCCATAATATTATACCATATTTAGATTTAGAATCCAAAAAAAACCCGACTAAATATCAAATTTCATAATTTTCCAATGAGTGGTCAGTAATTTAAATGATATAAAAAATGGCAAATTAATGTTAAAAAGAACATTTGTGTTTTTAGCCATAAATTTTTAAATAATACGTAATTTTTAGCAATTTTTGTTTCAAACGATAGTTTATTAAAGGCCAAACATAAATAACATGCAACTTTTGTATTAAACAGCTTTTTAATAATTAATTAGTAAAACAAGTTTTAAATTTTTTTTAAATAAACATGTATTATTTTTTCTTCCGTTAGAATTATCATGTTCGAAAACCCCTCCAGAAATTTCGTCTTGAAGCACGCAAAACGTTTGCTTCTTCCACGTTTTAAAGAAATATGCCCTCAAGATCGGCCAAAACATTTTCGCTCATAAAGTCATAAGTGATGTGATCCTCAAACATAATGAACTGAAATTTGGTATCTAGGGTAAACGAAGTTTTCTAAATCGAATGAAAACATAAAAAATAGGGTTCGTATTGAAATTTTTAAAGATAGAGTTAAATTTACTTAGTATACAGCTCCTTAAAAAAAAAAAAAAAAATTGCATCAGACATATAGAAAAAATCGTAAACAAATCATTTTAGTGCAAACCGCAAGATTCTACTCTTATTAGAACCGAAGATATTAGCCATCGTTCGGATTTTTTTTTTTTTTTTTTTTGCGTTCTATACACTACTTACCAAGTGTCAAGGTTTTAAACAAAGTAGTTTCTAAATGAACTGGACTAGAAGATTGTAACATAGCGAGTATAGGGAATGGTAAGTGAATAAAATGCAAGCATTATTTATAAGTGTTTACATGTTCAAATTGCTAGTTTACAAGTTAGAATATATTTAACTTATTGTTAATTATTCATGTATCATGTATAGCTACTTGTGACATTTCCAGTATATAAGTGCGATATGTAGCACGAATCAAATAATTTACCGAGTGCGAGTTAAGCTTGGCGTCCACTATCGCTAAGCAGAGCAGAGCAGTACAGAGCTGAGTGGATTAGAGCCAATCACAAGGCTGTCAACGTCCATTGCAGCTCGAGGCTCGTGCTATAGTAGACATTGGCAGCCTTGTAATTGACTCTTGTCCACTCCTCTCTGATCTGCTCTGCTTAACGATAGTGGACGCCAAGCTTTAGACGAAGTAATTTCAAACGTGTAGGGTTGCATACAGTATTTTTTTTTTATAATCACGTACAAAAAATATTTATAATACATATAAATACTAATGAGGGCAACTCCAGTCAATGAATATGTCAATTCTTTACCAAGACTACAGGGTGGTTATAAAATAACTTTTCTGATATATGGACCTCTAGCTTCCGTTCCGTTCAACAGATAGAGATAAGATTTCAGGTATAGTTATTCAGAGGTATGAGCTCGGGATTCTATGAATGGCAACAAAATGGCGCTCACGGTTATGTTTATAGTTACAGAAACTCGGAATTTTCGAATGGCTACACCTACATTTTTCTATCGCAAAATGCTCGGCGCATATGAAAACTCTAGAGATCGTTGGAACTGTACGTGTATCACAAAAAATGGACACGTAATGCAAGCACAAATAACAGCTCTGAGACAGTGGCGGAACTAGGATTTTCCTGAGGGGTGGGGGGGGGGGCGCAACACCTGTGCCTTAGCCAGGATGAAATCAAATATTTAAAAAAAGTTTTTTAAAAAATCTATGCAGTGTTCTAGAAATATACTTCAAAATAATCCGTATCCATTGATTGACCCCCCCCCCCCCCTTTTTCGTCACATTTCTGACTCGCTATCTTAGCGTAAGGTGAAATGCCCAGGTCATACCAAAATTCCTTTTCAGTTTAAGAAAAACAAAAAAACAAAAAACTCCCCCCTCCCACTCCTCAAAAAACACCCTTCTATGCTAGATATTTTTATGAACTCCTTTGTTTCTTTATACTCATGACAAATAAAACGTTTTTGCAAAGTTTCATGAACGGACCAATTTTTTATTTTTTAATGTCGTATTTTACCTTGGATTTATTTGTGTTCTCGTTTATAAAAAAGAACTGTAACTTTTTTAAATTAGTTATATCGTTTTGCTTTTTTTCATTCGATTCAGCATACAAAAAAAAGTACTCTAAAAACATGTGTCACATGCCTAGATTGCTCCAAAATTAATTTTTCAGCCACAAAACCTCCTGACCCCCCCCCCCCCCCTTAAAAAAACCCCTTCTTTGCTAGATATTTTTAATGACTCATTTGAATATTCATTTTCATGACAAATATAGAACATTTTTGCCAAGTTTGATCAACGAATCAATTTTTTTGTTTTTCTTATGGTCTTAAGTACTATTTTACCAGCACTAATATATATATTTGGAGCGATTTTATGCATCCATATTTTTTTTTTACTTTCAATTACTCATATGGTATAAAGTATTGAATTCGGTAAAAAAAAATTCGATTTTATTGCATTTCTACACGTTTGGAACGTGATGAGTTCAAAAAAATGTTTGTGACTGTTAGTTATCAGCATAACCCCCAAAACGGATTAACTTGCGATGTTCAATTTTTATGCACAGGATAGCCATGGGACCTGGCATTACGGTTTTCGTCAAAATTGCACATGTGCATTAAGTAGCTGATATTGAAAAAATTACGTTTTTCAGCGATTACCAAAAAATGGATTTAACGATTTTGATTAAAATCGCTATAAAAAGGCCTTTAAAGGTGTTCTAATCATTCCCACCTCCGTAGAAATGATATAATGCGAACGCCCATCAACGACTGTTTCTGCTCTGTTGCACTTAAAAGAAAGGATAATGCAGTGTTTATTGAAAAATATAGCACAATTTTCACCGTTTCAGCTGCGTTTTTTTAGAATAATCGCCAAACTGGGTATTTTTTTTAAATAATGAAAACAAAATAGGTAAGTTATATCAATCCGTGACAAATTAAAAAAACATCGCATACTGAAATATTTTGTTCCAATTCTTCAATTATAACTGGAAGAGAGAGATTGTAGGAGGATCATTGTATTTAAAAATTTTTAAGAACTTCATTTTGAGTTGCAATATCATTTTACTTCTTTCACAAAACTTTTGAACAAGAACCAGAAGTTTCGTGAAAAATATGTTCTGGAAGAATAGGCTTAGAATAATCTTAGCCTTTTCTAAAAGTATGTATATATATATTATGCCGTAAGCGTTATAATTACTTATAAAGTGCAATATTTCATGCATTACTTCTGGAAGAAAAAAAAAAAGAAAAAAACAAGAAAGAGAAAAAAAAAAAAAAAAAAAAAAAACAGAATTTGAAAGCATGTCCAGGTGAATATTTGTACAAAACTTTTCAAATTATCGTAAAAGTCATACACATTTATTTTGTTAATTCATTCGTTTAATTTCGTACAGGATTTGAAAACGATATTTTTTTAAATAATTAATTCTGCTAAATTGGCATACCTTTCCAGTGTGGTGCAAGAGAGGATTGTAATTCGAAATTCAAATATGACGCTTATTTACAAGCCGAAGCAGAAATTAGAGCTGGACGAGTTCTTATGCAGTTAATAAATAACCTTCCTCTTCCTTTCTTTCAAAAGTTTTAAGTTTAGCCTATTACCATGTCCAGTTGAATGGGGGTGGCCATTTCCGGGGGTAACCCAAATAGTCAACCTCTCATTATCCCCCCCCCCCCTTCCCGGTTGGCGTTGGACATTACGCATGTGAGTCAAAATCTCTTCCTCCCACTCAACAGAAAAGAGATCGGGTATCAGGGGTCCAAGATATCTTCACTATCAAGAGGGTGGAGGTTTGAATACTTGTACAGTCCATGGTACAGTCTTCCAACATCCGTTTGAATAAGAAGAGAGATGGCTATAAATCAGTGGCGACTGGTGCAGGGGGCCAGGGGGGGCCCAGGCCCCCTCACTTTTTTGGTCGGTTCCCCACAATTTTTTTTTTTTACAAATGATTTTTTTTTAATAAATTTTTTATTAGTTACTAGTTAATATACTGATTTATCTGAAGTTTTAATCTTGAAACTGACCACTTTCACTCCCCCCAACCAATAAATTTCCTTATATTTAAATCGCCTGATTGAGCTTCTTTTCCTTTGCCCGTAGAAGAAACGGGCTGGAAAAAAGACGAATGGGCGGGGGGAGAGACTGACTTTTGCCACCTGCAAGTCTATACCCCTTGTGTGGTTCTTAAATTACAAAATTCCTGAGTTTCGTGTTTTGGCACTGTCTTCTGATCTGTAGGATAAGGAGGTTCCCGGCCGAAATAAAAGTTAATCTCATTAGATCAGAGACCCAATATGAATGTTACACATCGATATTTTTTATTTTATTACTAGGCTCATAAAGTTTAATGCTGTAAGTCATACTATAATTCGCTGCTGAAGGAATGAATTTGAAATGCCCAACTAAGATATTTTTTATGCTCATCTGTGACCGTTTGAAAAAATAAGTTGAATGAAAGTAACTAACTTGTTTCGCACAAAAACTAGGATGGTCTATCCTTGATTGTCGGTCTGTCTTGTGGAAAGAGAGAAGATCTCACTCAAAAGAAGAAACCTTGTTGTTTCTAAAAACTGAAAGTAATTTCCAATGTAGCTCTAACCGACTAGGCACATTTTTCTACAATCCTGGTCGGACGTATGACAAAAGAGTGAGCCAAATTTTTGCATCAGATATTATTTTTCAATCTTCCTCTTGATTAGATGCCAATTTGTTATACAGTATTAGTGTGCGGATACCCATTAAAATTTATTTGCTATAAAAAATCACGTCCGTAAATAAATTACAAAAATAAAAGCTTAAACCATAGCTAAAAAAAAAAAAAAAACTTTAAATAATAGTACTTTAGTACGATCGCAATTCTACAGAATATTGTAAGAACCCACAATTCCTATTAAAACTCTAACAGCCTAACGCTATTAGAATGACTATGAGGATTATCTTCTTGCCCTCTTCAAAAGATGTTAGTTTACCCAGACTGTGCTTGGGGGAACAAAATGATTCTTAACTTCGGTCGACCTTGAATTTGCATCTTAAAGAGCAAAGAGATAAGACAGAAAATTCTATAATGTGGCGAGGGCCATTCCTTCCCTTTCACGTGACATCCTGTTTTTTCGTCATACCATGGGTATGAGTATCATATTACTAATACTCCTCCTGGTCCTGGGGGTCTGCAAGGAAATGGTCAATTCTTACTTTTCTTACTTTAAAGTCAGGGATCAGGCGTTTATCTTTAGAGTCTTCAACTTGTACGACTGCGAAAGAATTTACACCAATAAATAACCAGGATAAGTTTTTTTTTTTTTTTTTTTTTTTTTTTTTTTTTTAATTTTACTCTTTATTTAGTAAAATGTAAGAGTCAACAATTGGTTTTTGTTCAGATATTTACTTTTTGTTTTGAAAAATAACTGAGTATTTAAATTTCGTTCAAATGATCAGAAGTGTTGATTTGTCCTACCTCTCCCAATGATATTTGATATAGTATACAATTATTAACGTAACTTTCCGGTACTATCAATAGATGAATTTCTATAACGACAGCAAAATATTTCCTTATCAAATCAAAATAAGTGGTTTGGCTAGAATTGGGCAGAAACTACATTTATCCTTTTACAGGGTAGTACAAATAAAAGAGAAGATGATCTAATTTTAGAAAAAATTCTGTAATAAATAAGTAGGTGTACAGCATTGAAAAAAATATCATACAGGATACTCGAAATTAAAAGTTTAAAGTTAGTTCCATACTTTTTAACTTCTTTTCAAAGTATTAAGAATCATGGTCAAAACATTGTATTTTTAACGACTGCTATATCCGAACTCATTGACACCCGAAGCAATACAATCGAGTGACGCCGTGTGCTCTGTAATCTGTTTTCAAAGTGAGTAGACACATCAATAATTGTGACTGATATCTTTGTTTCGATTGTTGGGTTCCTCTGCAGATTTTCAGGATTTCTTCAAATTTAAAATACATATGCTGTGCATTTTCTCTTAAAAGATTTCTTGGAAAACATTCTTTCCTAGATAGAAGAACTAATATATTAGAGTCCAAATTTTGATTGAAGGATATTCCGTTGCAGTATAACTCTCCCTTAGCTCTGGTGCCAAAAAAATATACAACGACATATATTGCTATTTAAAGAATATCAAGTAGTTCAATTTAAAACTATTGAACTGGTCAATATAACAATGCCTTCATCTTCGTTTGCAAATTTGTTGTAAATATTGCACTTTCAAAGGTTTTGTAATATTTTATTAACTCTATTATACAAAAATCAAAATTAATCAAAATTATTTTGCATGAATTAATAATTAAAATATCATTGACTGAAATATTAGTAGCATTACTCATGACTTAATTTTTTCCCCAATTAGTTTAAAATCTTATTTGTTGTTGTAAGCAAGCAGAGAGAGAGAGAGAGAGAGAGAGAGAGAGAGAGAGAGAGAGAGAGAGAGAGAGAGAGAGAGAGAGAGAGAGAGAGAGAGAGAGAGAGAGAGAGATCAAAATATACATATCGATACTATATCGTTGCATGGAAAAAAATATCGATAAAATATCAATATACCCTAATAGCACACATCCTCCCAGGGAGGTCCCTAGGAAGTCCCCAGTCATCCCCCAGGGTTCCCACTCTTATTGAAGAAAAAAATTCAAGGACTTTCAAGGACCTTTTTAAGAAAATTCAAGGACCTTTTTAGAAAAATTTAAGGACCATAATTTTAAATACATCAGACGTAAAATTACAAAGCGGAGTTTATCGGTGGTCAGGGGTATAGTGGAGTGGGAATATGAGGCAACGGCGATCCTTTACCTTTTTAGAAGGCGGAACGACATTCCCTCATCTAAAATTTCTTTTTTCTCTTTACGTAATACTGAACTCAAAGCCAAGTAAGCAAACAAAAAAGTCATTTCGTGAGAACTTGTTTTCGTCTGGGATCCACAACTTCAGAGCTGAGCAGGCGAGTCCAAGTTTTTGTAAAACACTTGAAAAAGGCACGGCAACCCACACATGGCCATTTCTCTTTCATTAGAAATGAACTGATATATGTTTACATTTAGCTACGATTCATTCAATAGCAATTATCCTCTTCAACGAATGATCTGTATTTGTGGAAGAATTCCAGACGTCAAATTTGTATGGTTCGTCGTATATACAGTCTAAAACTTCCATACACAAATTCACGCCAAATATCTACATTTTTAAAGAACAAAACTGTGACCTAGCACATTCAGTTCTTTGCGCCCTTTCCTTGAAGAATATTTCGCCTCCTCTAATTTTAACGGGAACGCTAACCGATTTATCAACAAAAGTTATGTAACTTTTATTTTAAAAATTTTATATCACGGATTTAATAAATTATTTGTTAACCTCTCAACGTACCTAAGAAATGAATTCGTTCAAGATTAAAAAACAAATGACAGTAAAAGATGGGGGTTTTTACAATCCAAAAAAGTTAAGCAAACCTGCGGTTCTGACGGAATAAACTGGTTAGTGCTAAAAATCCAGATAGGCAAGAGCAGAATGTTCATATTTTGTATTAGCTTTTAAGGTGTTTTGAGATCACGGAATTATGTATTTATATTTTGTCAGATGTTGGGAAATATTTATTTTATTCCCAGATATTGGGAAAATCAAACTGATAACTTGTTTGAACATGGAAAAAATATGTTCAAAATAGTATTGATTTTTAAATCCTTTATATTAACTTCGCCTTTGAATGTTTGTGAATTTGAATATGTTTAGTTCAACACATAAAATGTTGCTTGAGTGTACAGTAAAGAGACTGGCTTCAAGCGCTCCGCTATGTTGTTGTGACAGAACTGAACAGTTGTTAACTTTGTTTCACTTTAACTTGGCAGTACTGATAATGTTACATTAGCCGAATTGCAGCCCTTCACAACCCAGGGTTGCATAGGAGTTCCAAGGCTTGCGCTAAGAGTAGAGGACTACTAAAAAAAGTAATACGTAGCAAAAATCAGTAATTTTAATAACATGTATTTTATTAAATTCCTATGAAAATAATTTTATTACAATTTTTTATTAAAAAAAAAAAAAAAAATTGAATCTGTGGGTTCATTAATAAAAGCTGACTTAAAATAATGTTGATTAGTGCAGAAAATGCTACGATTTTAATAATTTGCACCCATACCATATAGAGCACTCTTTACCATTTTTTAAGTGTTTTCTGTACCCATTTTCACTGCAAGGGGCTCCAAAACTCATTTTTGCACACATAGCATTTTACTCCTAGGCTGGTCCTGTATATTTGATTTTCCTTAATATAAAAGTGCTAATGGTTTTGCAAATGCGTATAATACATTGAAATTGGGCTGCGAAGAAGTAGGAAAACAATTCAGATGTACTTTAAAATGCAAAATTAAATTTCTTTTCGGTTTGAGAATGGGAAAGTTTTACACTTACAGTTATTTCAAAATTTATTCCAAAAATGTAGCAGCAGTTCTTAAAAATAAATTATACAGTGGCGGCAATAAGGGGAGGAAATTTCCCCGATCTTTTTTAAAATCTAGTGATTTTGATGGCAATATCATATATATATATATTAGAGTTTGTTTCCTCCTCCGATTTATACCCATTTTTGACTATTATTGTCACCCAACCGTCACCACTGTCAAGATGACAAAATATAACTGGATAAGATAAAAAACAGGAATGTCCCAAACAAATCAGGCAAGTAATGAGTCTACATTGAAGTATCCCGCTTAAAATTAGAGATGATTGAGATGGTACACAAATTAATATTTTATCAAGAAATTTTAAATCGACTGATGGATTTGAATTTTTCAATTATTTTATTAATGTAGCAAATTTGGAAAGGAAGGATCTATCAAGAAAGAGGAACTTTTCTACATTTTCTTTTTGAAAAGGAGAAAAGCCATAAAACTTTTAATCAACTTCTGCAACAATCACAATCTTTTTCATTCATTTTGAAAACAAATTTCGAGGAGCTACAGAATCTGGGAATTTATCCGAACCCATTGCATGCAAGGCATCTCTGATATTTCGGATATCTTTAAAAATTTGTGTCAATAATATGTTTGAAAATGTGT
The DNA here is from genome assembly GCA_963978545.1 of Linyphia triangularis. NCBI lineage: Eukaryota > Metazoa > Arthropoda > Arachnida > Araneae > Linyphiidae > Linyphia > Linyphia triangularis. The sequence goes on from OZ021730.1 coordinate 17,908,089, forward strand.
TATAATCCTTTATAAAGTGTTAAACAATCTTTTAAAATGGGTTGTGCAAAGCAAATTATTTAAAATCCATATAACTTAATAGTTTAAAAAAATTATTTGTATAAAAGAATAAGTCGAAACACACAATTATTATTTATTCACTTTTTTTAATTTTTGGAGGTGCTCGTGAGCTATTTTGAGATTATTAAAGTAATATTAGCAAAATTATTTAAAGTTGTCATTTTCACTCTCTCCCCCCCCCCCCCTTCCCCACACTCAGAAAAATATATATATTTGTTTGTAACGACACAGCATAGCATTCCCACACCTTTTTATTTTACACTACATCACTGTTGTTGGTCACTTAAAAATTCAAGGACTTTCAAGGACCTTATCCTTTTTTCAAGGACTTTCAAGGACCGTGGGAACCCTGTCCCCGGGACTACGAATGACTTCCCAGGGACCTCCCTGGGAGGATGAGTGCTATTAGGGTATCGATACATGATTTTTTTTATTGGATTTTTAATTTTGGCAGAAAAAAAGTTTTTCGGGGCAAATTTCTACTTTTCAAGATTGCTTTTTTGTAAGGTGACTACTTTTTCAACTGAAATGGATCTATTGCAAAAAAAAAAAAAGTTATATTTTCGCTTAGTGTTTTTAAGAAAAATTAAGATAATTTTTAATAACTTTTAAGTGCATGGAAAAATATTGAATATTGGTGCCATTTTAACTGTCTCTGAGCCAAGTTCAAACTTTAGTTTTGAAGTTTTTGAAAAGGGAATAAAGAAAATCGAAAAAAACGCATGGAACTACAAAACAATCATCAAAAAACTAAAAATGTTTGAAAATATCGATGACTTTTATATCGATATTTTTTTTTAGAAATATCGACAAAAATATCGTCGCATCGATATATCGCCGACCTCTAATCTATGTGCCGGATTCAAGGAGACAATGTCGTATAAATGGTAGAATAGAAATATTTTTTTTCCCTTTAATGTTAATGATTTGAACTGTCGCGAAAACGTGTAATCTTGGATTTTTTTTTCACTCTCATTGAATTTTTTCAAGGACATTCGAACTGGTTTACCTTTTACCGTTTAAGGAGCTAAGTACAGTCAGACAGGAAATTTAATTTAACAACTTGTATTACTATAAAAAATGTAGGAAAATGAGAAATAGAAAGCGACTATGATGCTCAGCCTGTCGCAATCAAGTTCGATTCTAATTATCAGGTTACCTCCAACCTCATTTTCGCCAAGAAGCGCAGCGAGTTTTCTAAAAAAATTACGTAAGAATTTTAAGGATAATTCCAAAAAATTTAGGGGTATTTCTTTAAAAGCTGACTGAAGCTCCTAACACAAATATATTCTTTCAAAAGCTTGTTTCAATACTGGAATTATTTTTTTAAATTTAACGTCAAACAACAGTTATAGGATAAAACAATTATACTATTTTGACAAACATGCGAGTTTAAAATTAAATCCCTTTATTGGTTGTATTCAGATTATCTGGCGCCGTCAGCAACACGAGGGCTATAATGCGCCGAAACATTTCGTCATTTAACAAACCAACATACATTTACAAACACCCATGCCTACACGGGACTCGAACCCGCAACCTCGCGGTCTAGAAGCCAGCACGCTAACCACTATACCGTTTGGTCGGCTAAATCCCTTTATTACAATTTAAAATTGTTTGTACTTTTTCTTGTTACAGATTGCAGCGTTCACAAGATAAAATGACTAGAACAATTTATTGGTTCTACTACTTCTAAAATATACTGCTACACAAATAGTTAAGGAATCATTCCCATTTTACTATAACTTTAATATAAAGCGCTAAATAAGAAATTTCTTCTTATTTTCCAAGGATATATGAAATCAACCCAAGAATTTCCTAATATTTTTTAGAGAACCAATAATAATCTTACTCTATATTAGTTATATAAAAGTTTTAAAAAATCGCAATTCTTTAAAAAACATTTTGTTATACAATATTGGATACCTCTCTCTGCAAATTCCTGTTAATTAGACTATAAACATTTTTCGTAATACTATATATAATTTATTATTTTAAGCAATCAATTATTTCTTAACGATGTTCTTTTGCCACAATCCCATTATACAAAACCAAAATTGCTAAATGACATGTCAAAATTAAATTGAAGTTCATTACATTTGACATATTTTTAAATCTTTTTTTTTTTTTTAAACTAAAAAAATTATTTTTGATTCACTCCAAACGCCTCAAAGTTCGAAATTCTTCGAAGAAGACGTGCCCTTTTTAACTCCTGATGAGATCCAAATCTAATACTACGACATACAAAATATAACCTATTCATAAAAATTTATTTCTGTTCAAATTCAAAAATTGCTTCAGTTTCTAGAAGGAACATTAACTCCACTCCAAAAAGGTAATAAAAACCAAACAGAAAAAAAGGTTATTATAAATAAATAAAAAAAACTTAAACAAAGGGTATACAAGGGCTCTTATTGAAGAAAAAAATTAATAATTAAAATTAACCTTTAACTGCTGTGGTTGGGTGGTTTGAGGTTTTTTGCGCAAGAGCTACACATGGTCCATACTGCGCCAAATAAATTTGTGAACATTAGTTTAAGAAAAGTAGTATCAGAAAAATTAATATAAAAGTCAAAGATGCCATATTTTAGGGTGTGGAAGAGTTCCATAAACAATGACTCGCGGTCTGTCAGACCGCTTACAGCAGTTAAAGGTTAAAAATTAATTCCTTAATTAATTTAAGGAACATAAAATTACATACTTCAGACATAAAAATACAAAACTGAGATTATCGAGGATAACTTCAAAATTCAAGGACTTTCCAAGACCAAATTTCATAAAAAAAATAATTCAAGGACTTTCCAAGACTTTCAAGGGCATTTAAAGCCCTGAAGAAATTGAAGGGGGCGAAAATATTTAAAAAATTGGGATAATTAAGGAACATTTTTCCATTTAAAACTTTGTAAAGGGTATTTCTCGTCTGCTTTGGTTAGTTTAAAAATAAAATGCCACCATATTATCAGCGCTTTTCTATTGTGCTTTTGAATTCATATTCAAACGCATTATAATTCTTTACTGAAGAGAGTTTAGTTTGGAATTTTTTCAGGATATTAATGTTGAGGGAAGCATCAGTCTTGGACAAATGTCAGTAGTAAACATGGCAATCTATTTGAATATAACACGTAGGTGTCAAAAAAATTATTTCCATCTAAATATAAATTTTGTTTTTGAAGTTTTGTAGTTGTTGCACCATATTCAAAATTTTTTTTGATTGATTTAGAATTCAAAGATCTTTTGATATAAAAAGACTTTTAGAGTTATTAAACAGCGTCCAATTGGTTTTATTTGCTGAGCCCGATTTTGTAATTGCATTAATTTAACAATAAGACACAAACAAATAAAAATATTATATTTAATATTTAAATACAAAATATTTACAAATCTATGTACACCATGAAGTCTTTTTCGTAACTGGGAGATAACATAAATTATAATCACAATCTATCAAATTTTCTTATCCAAAGTTAGATAAGGTGCAAAGGGAATATAGTTTCTCCTATATAATAAGACTTGTATTGAGTCCTTACTACCTTTCTTGCATCAATATGTGAAGAAGAGACATAGTTATACAGGGCTGGCAAAAATTACAATTGGATTATTTTTTAATAATCCAATTGTAATTATTATGCAAGAAAATAAGTTATTTTCTTGAATAACATTGAAGACCCATAACATACATTTGGAAATTTAATAATTTGTATAAGTTAATGCTTTTTAGGAAAAAGAAAATTCTGTCACTGGTTGTCAATGAAACTGACACATTGATAGTTTTTAAATACCCATAATATATATATTCCAGAACATTTTTAATAACAGTACATAAATGTTTCTGTGATATTTCTCTGAATAATTAAAAAAAAAAAAAGGTGGTTCCATAAGTTGAATTACATTTTGAAAAAAGTAATTTTCAAAACTAAAAACCTTTTTTAATATCTTCAAATTTTTTTTGTTTACTTCATATTATTTAAAAGCATAACATAAAAACACCTGTTACAACAGAAAATTTTGAACTTTGTGTAGGGGAAATGAAAAAAGTATAATATTTAGATGGAAAAAGATGTTCCTAAATAAATAGAAACATTTTTTAAAATTGTGTTTCTATATCTACTTTTGTTGCCTACAATTGCCAAATTTGAATGGACAATTCCTGTATTTAATTTTTTTTTATTTAATTCTAAATGTTTCGAGAAGGCCATAAACAGAAAATTTTGTGCTCAATGAGCTTTTTCTTTTTTTCTAATTTGCAATCAAAGTTCTGCTGTTAGACGTTGGCGAGAAAACGATTCATTCAGCTCAAATTGAATAAGACGTCAAGGCTTCCCAAACATCTTGGCTTGAAATGCGACAGCGGAAACCAGTTTTGAAAGTTTCTCGCAAATTACACCAACTTGTAAGGGATATAGCAATTGTCTACCAATGCCAACTATTTGGCAGAAACCTCACGATAACCATATAAACGGAAGGAAGCTTTGACATCACAGATTTTGTTCAGTGTTTTGGTCAGACTGGTTTTGGAGCGTTTTCTCTTCTAAAATTATAAGCAATTAATTTTTTTAAAGAGCTTTTAATTAAATATTTGGAATCAGAAAGAAATTCTTCATAAATTTAAACTAATGTCACTCATTTTTAAAAATTGCTGGAATTGTTCATTGTGACACTTTTATAAGTGACATGTTACTTGTTTTGAAAACAGATAGTTTGTAAAAAAATACCAAAATAAAACCACACAAGACCAACTGCTACTAGAAAAAATGCTAGTAGTTCCAAGAGAGATTTATGAAAATTAAAAGATTTTCTAGTTTATTTCTATTTATATGACAAGTACAGCTTAAAAAATTAACATGCTGATAATCAGTAATGTTTCCAATAAATCAGGTACAATTCACAAAATTTTCTGTTCAAAAGGTTCAGATCTAATCTGCTTTGATGTTTAGAAGAAAAAAAACACATAACCACACTATAATACAATATATCCCATGATTTAGTTGGAAAGAAACCCAAAATATTAAAACTGATTTTAACATAGAAATGTAATTTAAATACAAATTTTCCAAGACTTAAGTTTGATCAATTTAATTTTTTAACCAGTTTTCCCAGTCCAGACTCTAGATAAAAATTCTTATTCAGGAGAAGTAACCATCTAAAAAATATTCGTATTTTCTGAAAACTACAGATGAACTTCACACATATTTCTTAAATTAATACACAGCATCAGAGTTTACGTAAACTAGAAGAATTCACTGGCTTTGTGCCGCTTTGGCGCATTTAACAAAGTCTCGGCATGAGAAGGAGTAATGACTGTGGTTTTATGAACAGGTGTGAGGTTTGGCGTGTTCAGAGTCAACGGAGTCTTATTGTTGTTTGGTGTTCTCAATGGGGATGGAGAATAGCTGGCTCGGAGAGCTTTGTCAGTGTCTCGCTGTATTCCTAGTTTGGCATATGCGAGTTTCCTGGCTGCGGGAGACATGCTTTGGAGTCTTTCAAGGGATGTCATTGGGCTTTGAACACCAAATTTGTGAGATGGGCTGTAGAAAAAGAGAAATAATTTTGTTAAAAAAAATATAAATCACAGACTTTCTTGACTTAATTATAAAATAAAAAAATAAATAAATATATAGATATTATAATTAATAAATTATGATATTTCAAAAAGTATAGTCATACATATATGAAAAACCAAAAACAATTTATTTTTCTAATTACACATAATTGAATAGAACAAGTTGGTAGGTGTTACAAATTAGCACTTTTGAAAAGCGTTTTTATTTTCTGTGATGATAAAAGAGCTTTTACTTGCTGAACAAATTGGTAGGTGTTACTAATTAGTACTTTTGAAAAGAGCCTTTATTTGTTGTGATTTACTGAAATTTGAAAAATTCTAAGACATTTAAACGATACAATTGCAAATTTTGTGCTGAAAATCCTAAATTTCCACTGATTTTTTAAACATTTCTCGACATTTATATCACATAGTAGCAGTTTAGGAGATAAATCTAATTGTTCCATTTCTTAAACAATACCCGATATTTATACATAGCTGTAGTTATGACGAGAATCTTAATTTATGATGAAATTCATACCTGCCAACATTGGCATTTTCAAATTAGTAAAATTTTTACAGAACAAATATTAGCATTCCTATGATTCATGCAAAGTCAAATAGCGTCAATGCTTATGAATGCAATGTAGAAAAAATACTTATTCCCTTACAAATGCAAAAAAAAAAAAAAAAGTATAATAGTAAATTGCTCTCAAATGTAATAAATTGTTATATTTTAGCAAAATAAAATTTATAAATAAAATACTAGCCTGGATTTAAAAATAAATAAAATTTGAATTTTATGATGAAATCCCTGATGAGGTTTATGATTTAGTCCACATTACACACATACAACATGCTTTATGTCACAAGAATTTTAGTGAGACATACAAGGAGGTGGTATTCAAAAAGTATTTAATCACACGCACAAATATTAATTAAATATGCTTTTGTATCAAATTCTTATAACTACATTTATTGTTGTCATTGTGCTTTTTAGAATTGATATGAATTTTGACATCAGTAACTCCTCCATGAGAAATCTTTATATCAGATGTTCATATAGAGCAGAATGCAAAATTTGTTTCTTTGCATGAATTTATGATGCAAGGAAACTGCTTGGTATAAGACTAAAAAAACACTTAAGAATAATATTTAACTTGGACATTTTAAAATAAATAATTAAGACTAAAGCTTTCAGTTTTCAGCTTCTTTGTTAATCTCTTAAGTCCGAGACAACGAAATAGTTGTTTGGTGCATGCAAATCCTGTCGGAAATACAAATGAAAACAATGCATCCCCAGCGCCATGCTTTAATGCCATTACATACCAGTAACAATGGAGTGTGAACATTTCGACACAGGTGGCAGCTTTGGAAAATCATTTTGGTTTCATTGGTAACTTAAAAAAATATAAAATAAGCGGCTTCCGGGGAAAAACAAAAAATACTGTGAAATCTGTCTGATTTTTTTAGCTATTCGTGCAACTGTAAAAAATAGTAGAAATCTGTGCATCGTAGAGATAATCCTTATAAGCTGGCAGCTATGGAAATTCCTACATTTTAAACGTTCCCAACATTTTCAGATTTTAGAGATAAAAATCCGAAATATCACTCCATTTATTCTAACAATTATGGGGATGAAAATCTTAAATGTACAAAAGCTCTTTGAACATTCCTTAAATTTTATATGACACAGTAGTACTTAATTTCTCTCTATTTTCTTTACAGATTTGAACACATTTCCAGAAATAAAAACTATACAGAGAAATCCATCTCAAGATTCAGGTAACTAAATTAAACCCCCAAAAACCAACAAGTTTTTTTTCTCCACTTACGTTAGCAGACTGGTTCCAATCTTTGGCTTCCTGTGTTTCTTGGCTGCATTGTCAGCCAGTGACAGTGCAATCCTCTCCCTTGCTGAAAGATTAGGGATCTTGAACTGCTGTCCACTTGGGTTTTGTGGGAGAGGAGTGTCGCTTCCATCCAGACGAAAAGGCGTGCCTTCTATCTCACCCCATGTCATGATAGGAGTGTCTGTAACGCCTAGATTTTAAAATGTAAAAATACTATAGCTTAACACAAAAAATACTACACAGTAATACAAATAATATGCATGTACAATAACAAAACACTACTTTAAAAATTCATAAAAAAATTGTAAATTGTTTGATACATATTCCTTTCTTTGGCCCTTTTTTGCCAGTTTTGTTTATTTAGAAAACACGGATGATAAAAAAATTTTAAATTTAATCACATAAAATAATCACATAAATTTGAAACAAACATTGCAATTTAAACTATACTCAAGTTTTATTCCTTCAATAAAAATTGTTTTTTCATAATAGATGATAAAAAAACTCCATTTAACTAAATTTTACATTAGAAAATGCTACATTATTAGAGCATAATAGTTTCATTTTGGTTTGTAGAAAGGTTACATTAACACTTTTTGGAAGAAATCAAATTTTAAAGATGTAAAGTCTTATTAGAAGTGTAGTAAAATTGAACTGACCAATACATGGATATTGAAGTATTTACTAGATAAAATTAAAAGCCATTTTCATAAAATCATAATTATTTTTATTTTTTTGAGCTTTCTCTATCCAAAGTTTTGAAGCTACCAGAAGACTGAAGAATATGTCAACTGGACACAGCAAGGATTCTTGATGAATCAGGAAGTTCTACTCCGATACGCACCAGATGCCGATTCGGAAGAGACTCAACTGGCAAGCCCGACTATGGAACGTGAATACATTATGCAGAAACATTGCGATGACTCAATGGCTGGACATTAGGGAGAAGAAGGAACATTCCACAGAATTTCTAAAAGCTATACTATTGGACTGGTACGAGAAAATATATCTCTGATAACGTTAAAAAGTTTCAAGAATGCAATCGCTACAAAGCTAATAACCAAAAGCTAGCTGGTCTTCTAAGGACTCTTATGCATTCAGAGGTTTGAAATAATTTCAATAAATTTGTTTGGACTATTACCACAAACTGAAATAGGGAAACAATGGATCTTCATTGTTGAGGACTGTGAAATGAAATGGGTTGAGCTTTTTCCTCTAACCTACGCCACGGCACATGAATGTGCCACAACTCTGATAGAAGTCTTCAGGCAGCATGGCATCCCAAGAAGGATTATTAGTAATAACTGACTTCAATTTGTCAGCCCTGTCCTTCAACAAGTTTGTTTCACACTCAACAAAAGTCAGAATACGATTCCTGTGTGCTTCCCACAAGCTAATCCAATTGAAAGGAAAAACAGAGACCTTAAGCCTTGCCTAGTGATTCTTGTAGGAGAAAACACAATACCAGATGTTCAAAGCTCCCAGTTATTTGATTTGCCATGAATACGGCTAAGTGTGATACTACTGGCCATACACCTGCCTTTTGGAAGAGAATTAAGAACAGTAGACGATGTCGCACAAAATTTCAAAACTATGGTGGAAAATTACAACTTTGTTCCAGAAATCACTCTGTACCTAAAAAGATTCGTAACTATCACAAATGATATCCGTGAACAAGTTAAAATGAAGCAGGATCAATGTAAGCAACAATACGACCAAGAATAGGAGACAATCATACTATTCACCTGGCAGAAAAGTTTGGATCACTCTGTATCCTCTCTGCAAGGTGAAAGTCAAGAAAACAACCAAATTCTGTCCAAAAAAAGATGGACCCCACTTAGTGCTAAGACAGAAGTCACCCACTTCATACATTATCGCCAGCATTGACAAACCATTCGAACCACTCACAACATACCATACCTCAACCATTCAGAGACATAGATACTTCACCAGTAGCCCTCTTTGTAATAGAGGCAGACCACCACATGGTCTGGCACTATTCACATGGATGCACAGAGCAAGCTCCTGCTAGTGCTTTGTGCCCAGTACCTCCACCATTACGCCCTGCTCAGAAACTTACAAAGCCCAAGCCTCAACCCAATACTTATGAAACATGTAACTTTCCTGATCCTATCTTCTTTCTGGATCGTCGTCGGAACAAGGGGGAGAGTTTATAGCACAGCATCTCATATCTCTCCTTTCTACCTCCAATTAAAATAACTGCCAGCGCCACCTAGCAAACTTTAGTTTAGTTTAGTTAGATTCCTGCCAAGAAGGATATGTTTTGCACCTTCTCTTTTTTTTTTTTTAAATTGTCTGTTCATTAAATGTTTGTAATGAGTGTAACAATAACTATTAAATTTATGTTACACTAAAGATTTTTCATTCTTAACAGATCGGTCAAATATATATAATCTATTATTAATATACAGCATGTCCCCGTATAACCTGGCTGACCTTTATTTTCGACACCGTTGGTCTTAGATGCAGTCCCAATGAGGAACTTGCACAAGTGAGGAAAATGAATATTGTTTGTATTTTCTAGTGTTATCCAATGAATATATTTGAGCAGTGCAATTATTTTTTATTTTTATGCTTTCAATTAATCAAAAATCGAGTTTGAAATTAGCCGAAATCAAAGCAAAAGTCATGTGACCAAAAACGCATGAAAAAACCGTGACGTGGTTACGCAGAGATAAAGTTACAGAATGAAGGAGAAACCATACTTATTCCTCGTCTAAAACAGGTTTTAGACTGCTTCATTACTTGCGCGTTGACGTTTCACGCAAATGAGGCTTTTTCCCGCCAAATCGCAAAGTGAAAAACTAAATATTGTTTTAACTATCTATCCCAGCTCAAATTTTTGAAAGAATGGTATTGTTTTTCATGATTTTTTCTCTACTTTTATTTAAAAATAAAACCAAAAAACATGAAAGTTCCTCATTGAAGAAATGTTTTAAATAATTAAAATATTTTTACTGAATAGTTTTAAGTTAGAAAAGGGGTTGGTATAAAAATTACGGATCGTAAATTTTTATATTGTCCTCAGTTCACCCAATTCATATTTTAAAAAATGTTGCCCATGAAAAAACATTTCAAACAAAAAATATAGAAATTTGTACGACCAATATTCATTTAGATAAAAATGGAATTTAGTGACTTATACCACTTTACACCAGTGGTCATTAACATATTTTAAGGGCATGCACACAAAATGAAAAACAGAGAAAAAGCAATTGTGTTCGTAAAATTATTCCGAAATCAAACGTATGAATACGATCTATCAATATCTGTAGTGAATTGTGGATGCTGAACTCGTTTGCAAGAGATAATAGGTGCTATACTCCCTGAAACTAACAAAAATCTTTTGACCATGTACGATCAAAGAAAAAATTAAATCTGTCGAGGCCGAATAAATTCACACTCTTGTGTTATGCAGGGGTCGCATTTGCCCTAAAATTCCTTAAATTTTCGTTTCTCTTTAAAATTGTACTTAAATTTTACGGATAGACGAAAAATTTAAGAAATATATAAAAAAAATCCTTTAGTGGTAAAAAAAAAAAAAAAAAAAAAGAGAAAAATTTCCCGATCCTTAAACATTTTAAATGTTTTTTTGTTTTTTTTTAAATGGGAAAGGTCTTCTCAGAGCAGGGGGAAGATTGGAAAATGCAGATGTTTCATTTAGCTGTAAATTTCCAATTGGTCTATCTCATACTCATAATTCTTCAAAATTAATTCTGTTGTACTATCATATAAAAGAGATATTACAATTTTTTTTGCTCATACTACTAATGGGTCATGTTGACAAAGACAGAATTTCTGACTATTGGTTCATACAAGGCTTAATTGAAACACCAATCTTTAATAAGTTTAGGCCCAGGGACAGATTCTTGTTATTGCTGAAATTTTGCATTTTTTTTTGGATAATAGTAAGAAACAAAAAACTGATCATCCAGAGTATGACCATTTATGAAAGATTAGAGACATATACGAATTGATAAATAACAACTTCCAAGAAGTTTACAACTTCATCAAAAAAGTAGCTGTGGATGAAGTTATTGTAAAATTTAAAGGTGAGGTTATTTTCAAGCAATATATTCCTAAAAGACACAAGAGATGGGGAATTAAACTCTACAAATTGCCTGACGAGAATGGATATTCTTACAACATAAGTGTTTATCTTGGAAAATATAAACAATTACTAAGTGATCCGAAAAAATGATGCGCAAGATACAGAATTATCAAAACCATGATAGAATGAAAAAAAGTTATAATGGACACAAATTATTACTGAACAATTATTCTTCTTCGCCAAACTTATTTTCAAATTTGTAATAAACAACAAGATAAACAGCGTGGGAATATTTAGAAACAATCGAATGAATTTCCCAAAAGAGATTGTTAAAAATGGATGACCTCAATGTCCGATATGGAAAAGAGATGACTGCTCTTTGTTGAAAACAGGGTTCCCACTCAAATCATAGAATAAAAATTAATGACTTTTAAGGATCTAAATAAAGTTTTTAATGACTTTTGAAAATTTGTTTTCAGGCATCATATCTAAATATAAATTTTTAATATAGTATATTCTATCAAAAAAGTTATAAGTTGGTGCATGAGTAATACAAATATGACACAGAATTTTGATATAGTGCGGATAAGTGGCGGTCATGTGGGGATAGCAAGTCTGAGTCGTATTTTAATAAATTTTACAGTTAGGCACAGAATATCAGCAAAAATTAAGGACCTCTAAGTATTTTCAAGGACTTTTAAGCAACTCTGAGCATTTCAAGGCCTTGAAAACGAGTTCAAAAATATTAAGCACTTTTAATGAATGTGGGAACACTGGAAAAAATAAAAGAGTGGTGTTGATTTTGTCATATGTTCAAAATCTGATGGAGTAGTCAACGAGTTCAGAAAAAATTAAAAACTTCAAGTCCTCATTTACTATAACATCAAGGTTCTCACTGAAATCAAAGATTGAAAATCAATGATTTTCAAGCACTTTTAAGGACCTAAATAATATTTTTCAGCATCTTCGCAAATTTGTTTTCAAGCATCATGTCTTTATATAAATTTTCAGTAATATGTATGTGAAGTAAAAATTAAAAATATTGAATATTTTAGTAAACACTGTGGTTAATAATTGGGTTATTCCATGTCAAATCAACACAAAAAAGTGACATTTTCAACCCGACCCCTTCAGAATTTAATAAAATTTTGCTCACTTGTTGGGATTATAGAGAAAAGAAAAAATGGCCAATATTAGGTTTGAATATCGTTTGGTTTCTGAAATGCGGAGCTTCAAAAATGGGCCAAAAGGTCAAAATTTTGCATTTCTTGCTTTTATATATCTGGTTATAATTTTGTCCCTAACTATCATAAAACATGAACTTTTTTTATTGCATAAAACAAAAGTATGCATATTGAAGAAGCATAATGCCAAATTTCAAAATTCTACGAGTTTTAAAAGTGATTCAATTTTACGGTTTAAAAAACCTTATCTTCAAAAATTCTACTTTTGGTTTATTTTTCGTCGGGAATTGTGGCTAGTTTCGATTTTCATAATTGTAGTTTCTATGGAAAAACCAAATAAATAATTATTTTACCAGAAATGTTTGTGAAGAGGACTACTGCACCTTAGTGTAGTTTAACTATAACTGTAGCCAATCCAGAATATTTTGACTTATTTCGCCAATATTTTCCATTTTAATGACTAATTTCTTTAGATAATTTGTTTATTTTACTTAAAATTGCTTTTATTATTATATTTGAGAAAAAATAGCAAGTATGCCGAGAGTTAAAAAGCAGAGTCAACATTTGAAAAGTATCAACACAATACCAAGAAATGAAAAAGATGCAAGTATTGATAAAAATAAAAGCAATGAACATTTACTTAAATTAAGTACAATATCAAAACAAGTTGGTTCTTCAAGTAAATCACAATTTGTACTAATAGATACTGACAACTTGGTAAAAAGTGCTGTGTGTCCTGATTGTCAACAAAACCAGTTACAAGCTAATTTTAAAAGCTATCATGGTTTTGCCCATAACATGAACTTGTTTTGCTTGAATTGCAATGACTGCATAAATAGAAGCTTTACTTTGAAAACATTAAAAAGCAAAAAAGGATTTGAGATCAACAAATTGGTTACCGAAGCATTTTTATATTTTGGAAAAGGGTATACAGCTGTCGAGCAATTTGGAATGATTCTCGGTATGGTTGTTATGTCCGACAAGACTTTTTACGAATACACTAAGGTAGTATCCGATGACCACGTAAAAACTACAAATAAAATTTTGGCGGAAACGCGAAATCGTGTAAAAGAAGCATACAGAGTTTTAGCTGGTTTGGCGCACCAACTACACATCACTGACATAGCAGTAAGTTACGATGGTTCGTGGCATACACGCGGACACAACTCTAATCATGGAATTGGTTGTGTCATTGATTTGTTGACAGGCTATGTCATAGACTTTGAAATCATGTCAAAGTTTTGCTATGTGTGTACCGATGCCAAGTGTTTAGGTGTGGAATCTCCAGTTGTATTCAGATTATCTGGCGCCGTCAGTAACACGAGGGCTATAATGCACCGAAACATTCGTCATTAGACAAGCCAACATACATTTACAAACACCCATGCCTAACACAGGACTCGAACCCGCAACCTTGTGGTCTAAAAGCTAGCACGCTAACCACTATACAGTTTGGTCGGCGTGGAATCTCCAGACTATCAAATATTTATGGAAGGACATAAAGAAACTTGTGATGTGAATCACACTGGTTCAGCCAACTCGATGGAAGTGGAGGCTTGGTTGGTTGTTTTCAGACTATCTGGCGCCGTCAGCAACACAAGGGCTATAATGCGCCGAAACATTCGTCATTAGACAAGCCAACATACATTTACAAACACCCATACCAAACACGGGACTCGAACCCGCAACCTCATGGTCTAGAATGGAAGTGGAGGCATGTTTAAAGTTATGGCAGCGTTCCGAGGCTATTGGGTTTCGATACACGACCATGATGTCGGATGGCGATTCCAAAGCGTACAATGTCATTGTGGAAAATAAAGTTTATGGCACCAATATTAATATTGAAAAAGAGGAGTGCCTCAACCATGTTTCCAAAAGGTTGGGCACAGCTCTTCGTAATACTGTGAAAGTTTGGAAGGCAAGAGGTGTTACTTTGGGTGGCAGAAAACACGGTAGCATTAAAGATGCAACAATAACTAAGCTACAAAAATACTATCAAAGGGCTGTTCTTTCAAACAAAGGCAAAGTTGCGAATACTAAAAAAGCAATATACGCAACATTGTATCACAGCATTTCAACTGATCAGAAACCCAAGCATTTCAACTGCCCTAAAGGAGCAGATTCCTGGTGTTTTTACTAATCGGCTATCGCTTTTACTAATTGGCACACCATTGAAGGAAAAGAACTTGGAGAAACTTCTGCCTGTTTATCAGCGACTAGCTGCTGATTATTTGCTGGAACGATGTGTTAAATGCAGAACGCAAAATTCAAATGAAGGCTTACATAACCTCATTTGGATGAGGTGTTCGAAAACTGTATTCGTTTCAAAAGCGAGAGTGGACATTTCTGTTATGCATGCATGCTATCTGTCACTTTAATGTTGGAGAAAAAGAAGTGTTTAACTTTTCTGAAAATAAGCGAGTAAACTCAAGTATTAGTCATAGGCGGCGTGTAAAAGAATCCCAATAGGCCCAATCAATCAAAAGACGAGGCAATCCAAATTTTAAGCGAATGCGACAAAGTGTGAAACGGGCTTGTTTAGTTAAAAAATTAGTGACAGAGAAAAAAGAAGGTGTTACATATGCAGCTGGAACATTTTAAACTAGGTAAGCTACCAAGAAAATTAGAGCTAACAATTGTTATATTTTGTTTGTAAATATTCAGAATCAAAAAATTAGATTTTGTGAATTTTCATTAAATTATATATTCTACATAGCTAAAAAAATATTACAAAATGTTGTAAATAAATTAACTATGAACAAATAGTGTACTCTGCATATGTAAAAAAGTTTCATTTTAATGCCTAATATGTTTTATATGGTTTTTGATATATTTGATCTTCGATTGCTTATATCTCAAAATCCTTTTTTTAATTTCACCAAAACCAAAAAACCTAAGACTTTTTTAATATTCTACGTATAATTAAAACAAAAGTTTCAATGCATTCAGAATATTCTGTTTAACAAAACAATAGAGTTTTTTCTAAATAATTGGTCTGTTTTTTTTAAATTAAAGTTGAAAATTCAAAAATTTTTGTAAAAATTTGCTGATTTAACAAATATATATTTTTTAAAAAGAAGCTATCAACAATTTACAAAAAAACTCTCCATTGTTTTTATACTACCATACTGTAACTAAATAAAAAAAATGTAAAGTTGTAACTTTAAATTTAAAAAAGTAGTAGGCTTTTTAAAATTAAAAAAAAAAAAAAAACTTCACTTTTTTTTCTTTTTAAATAGGTTTTGAAAAAAAAAATTAATTGTTTAAATTTTTTTTTATCTAGCGTTGATCCTATTAGGGTACTTTAATTATACAATTAATTTCATATGAATAAAACAAAAAATAAATAAAAAATTTTGGGTACGGGTTTACCTTAATTCTCTACACAAATACTTAGTTTCATAATGGGACCGCAATGGGATGCCAAAATATAAATTAAAATGTGAACTCTAATCCTTAATTTCACGCAATAATCGTCTTTAAGTGCGAACTGAAGAATTCCATATTCGCACATCCTATTGCAGTCGAATATACAGGGAAGAGTGTAAATTGACTAGTTTTCAAAAGGAAGGAGATGGTGAAGATTTTCATCTTAGTTCTTTTATTCAGTGGCATAGCCAGGGGAAAGTATATGGGAATATATCCCCTCCCGAAGTAATCTCCCGTAATCTCAAAGAAGCGTTTAAACAGTTCAAGGATGAGTTTCCACATTATAAAATTGGATTTTCTAAGTTTGCTGAGATGCGACCAAAAAACTGTGTTTTTGGCAGGAGCAAGCGGAACACATACCGTCTGTGTTTGTCATATCCATGGAAATGTGAAACTAATGATAATTGGATCTCATTTGAAGGAATTAAGTAAAGAAATTAAAACTCCATTAGATTCCTATAAAACCTGTTTATCAAAAATTGTTTGTTATCCTCCCCAAACAATATGTTACTTGGGAGAGTGCAGCAATTGCCCAAAGTTCTAAGAATTTAGGAGGTACATTGAAGACCTTTTTGATGAAAATGGGATTACAAGAATTAAGTACGTCGTCGTAATTTGTCGAGCCCTTGTGATGACTTTATTGATTCGTTTCTGGATAAACTTACCAAACTTATACGTCATTCATTCATTGGTAAGGGACAATCGTCTTTTTTTAGTGCTTCTAAACAAAATCTGAAATCAGGTGAATATGTAGTTGTTTGTGATTTTTCTAAAAATTACTCTTTTATTCTACAAGATGCAATTCAAGGATTCCACTGGAATAATTTGCAAGCGACTATACATCCATTTGTGGTTTATTATAGAAGAGACACTGACCAAGTCGTAGACAATTTTAATTTTATAATAGTTTCTGACTGTCTCCACCATGACGCAACAGCAGTTCACTTATTCCAAAGGCATTTGATCAAATTCACCGGAAAAAAATATAAAGTGAAACCTTACAAACTTTTGTACTTTTCTGATGGTGCAGCTTCTCACTACAAAAATCGAAATTTTTTTATAAACCTGTGTTTCTATAAAAAAGATTTTGGAATTCAAGCAGAATGTAATTTTTTTGCCACTGCACAAGGTAAAGGAGTTTCAGATGGCATTGGGGGTACCATAAAAAGGCTAGCTGCTCGTGCCAGTTTGCAGCGCCCATGTAAAGATCAGATAATGACTTCTCGACAGTTATTTAAATGGGCAATTGCCAATATTGAAGGAATGCAGTTTGCATATATAACTTCCTTACAGTATGAAAGAGAAAAACTAACCAACAGACGCCAATATAAATAAATGATAGAGGCTGCAATCTGCAATGAAAAGTGATAATCGGGGAAGAATCGTCGACAGTTATTTAAATGGGCAATTGCCAATATTGAAGGAATGCAGTTTGCATATATAACTTCCTTACAGTATGAAAGAGAAAAACTAACCAACAGACGCCAATATAAATAAATGATAGAGGCTGCAATCTGCAATGAAAAGTGATAATCGGGGAAGTTTGAAGTACGCAGGTTCCGTGTTTGTCCGACTAGCAAGCAAGCTTAATAAAATTGTAATGCAGATTTCTATTGATCTCAAGAATGATCAAAATTTTGCAAAACTATGATCGTGACCAAATTCCTGTTTTAGCTGAACTATATTATGTTATATATGTTATAACACGTACAAATCTCTGCAATAGCATCAGTGAGTGTTAAATCGGAGTAACACCTGATGAACACGAGCATCACTCAACAATGTAATTTTCGGCGATAATGCTTGCCATAATCACAGAAATACTGACCATTTCATTTGTTCAATGCTGAACAAAATGGCCATCACACGTCAACATAAATGATGCCGATATAGGCTATAATAATAGGGATAAAAGCGGGGGAAATGTGGCCAATCCATCAGTAGGTTTGGGGAAGTTTGAACGTATGCAAGTTCAGAGATTATGAGGAAATTTCTTTACGAATTTGTATCAATCTCACGCATGATGGTTCAGCAAAAATCCTGAATTTCTCCAACTCATTTGAAATAAGAAAGAAAACTTCAGAGGAAAGGAGAAAGTCTTTCTATCCCCGATATCACAGGAAAAATTGTAGAAAAACGCTGATTTTCTTCGAAATTTGTAAAAAAAAAAACCCGAAAAATATGATAAATTAAAAAAGCATAAAAATATGAAAAATTCGAAAATCTACCATTTAGCGGTAGGTATTACATCCCTGGATATTGACCAAGTTTTTGAATAAATACTCATCAGACGGTTTTTCAAAGTAGATATGATGCTTCAGCAACAACAGCACAAAAAAAAAAAAAGATTGGAAAAGTTAAATTTTTTTATTGCATCATTTTTTAAATATTGTTTTTTTTCTGATACTTCTTTAAAGGTCACTAATAACTTTTAAATACTCAAGATCATCCTTACCTGGTACTGGTACAGGTGTTCCAACAAACCCATATCCATTGACCTGCGGAGATTCGCCTGGAATGAGCTCTTTTCCATCAATTCCAACTCTCCCTTCCTTCATCTTTGCCTGAAGGGTTGCAGCTTCTGCAATGGCTTCCTTGTTGGCTTCTTCATCAAAAGGAGGAGTTTCAAAACGAGTGTTACCGTGGCTGATTTCTTTGCGGTTCTCTTGGTGGAGTTTTTCTTCTGCTGTGAAGTCGACTCCTAGAGGAAGCGTAAACAAACACATAAATATTGGAGTTACATTGAAAGTTGTATAGTTTAATAAAGTTCAAATAACAAAAAGTTTTACTGTCACTAAAAAGGCCACTTCTACGCATATTAATTTGTATTGTGGCACATCAGGTTCAGATATCAAGTATAAAAAATTTAGCCACATTAAATGACTGATGAGGATAACTGATAACAGAAACTATGCTAATTTAGAGCTTTTTAAACAATGTTGCCAAAATGGCCCATTTGGTGAAAAAATGTTTCCCATATCCAAGAATATAATACAAAGAAAAGAAAATATCCAAGATCAAACCCTATATATTTATTAGGTGGTGAAAAGGTAAGAACCTTCACATAAATTTACTACAGAAGCACTCTTCAGATAGAATTTTATGAAACCCTATTAATATTATTTATGATTTAAGCTCAAGAAATTAGCAATAGACTTATGGTCAACTTTTCATTTTACATATTGCATTATTTGTAGTTTTGACAGAAATATCAACTTTAAACAGATGGACAGAAATTTTAGATATGCTTTGCTTTACAGGGCAAAGACCAAATGAATGCTGGTGTTTCAAAGCTTTACTAGGCAAAATGCAACTAATATATTCAGAAAACATACACTGAAAAAGGTAATACAGTAGAACTTGGATAATTCGAACGTCTCTAATTCGAAATCGTCGTTAATTCGAAGATTTCTCTTGGTCCATTGAACTTTGTATTAAATCAATGTAAATAAATTGTGGATAATTCGAAGTTCAACTTCCTTAATTTGAAGTTTTTGTTACAATATCATTCAAAATTAATCTTAATATAGGAGTTTTGAGAGAGTACGTTTTCAGCTCGGCCGTTTGGTCTGAGGTTGTTTCATTGTAACCCCCCCCCCCCACTCTCTTTGTCAAGCGGTCATCTTCACTTTCTTTTGTTAAGAGGGTTGGAGAGTTTTGATACTCCACACTCCACTCCAGCCAATCGCTCAGTTAGTGACTTTAACGTTTTCTGAAAAGGTCGCCCTAATTCGTGAGGTGGAAAAGGGTGCAAAGAAAAATTTCAAATTGCCAAAGAGTTTAGGATAGCGCCAAACACCTTATCAACTTTTTTGAAAAATAAGGACAAAATTCTGAGCAACGCTGCTGTTAGTGGAAAACCAAAGAATCGCAAAAGAGCTAGAGAACAGGATAATCTTGAAGTAGACGAGTGCGTATTGAAGTGGTTTAAACAAGCACAAGATAAAAACGTTCCTTTGAGTGGCCACCTTCTCCGAGCAAAAGCTGAAGAATTCTCTACTGGTTTAGGAAAAAGTGATTTCAAGGCTAGCACTGGTTGGTTGGATGGATTTAAGGAAAGAAATGGCATATCCTTTAAATCCATGTGTGGTGAAAGTGTAGATCAAGAAGCAGCCAATGTTTGGAAACCCGATGTTTTAAAAAAGATTGAGGGAACACTGGCTAATGATATTTTCAACGTTGATGAAACAGGTTTGTTTTACAAATGTACTCCGGACAAGACATTGGCATTTAAGGGAGAGCGTTGCAGTGGGGAAAAGAAAAGCAAAGAACGAATCACTTTATTGGTTGGGGCTAACATGGATGGCAGTGAAAATCTGCCTTTGCTCATGATAGGAAAATCTGCTAACCCAAGATGTTTAAAAAATGTCAAATCGAAACCACTAAAGTACACGGCGAATAAAAAAGCCTGGATGACTTCAAAGATTGGCTCTTGAAACTCAATAAAACGTATAGAAAGAAGAACAGAAAAATTATCTTGTTTATTGACAATTGTACAGTGCATAACTCCATTCCACAAATGGAAAATGTTAAGGTTATTTTTTTCCTGCCAAACATGACTTCTGTTGTTCAACCAATGGACCAGGGCATCATAAAAAATCTTAAGCATTTCCATAGATACCTTGTTGTCAGAAACCTGTTAACGGATTCATTCACGGACAAAAACAATAAATGCGTAATAAATGTCCTCGATGCAGCACGAATGTCCCACAATGCTTGGTGTCAAGTGACAGAAAACACAATTGCAAATTGTTTTCGAAAGGCGGGATTTGTAAAGAAAATCGAACCAGTTGTAATCAGGGAAGAAAATATCCCCCTTGCACCGGACACATGGAATAACAGCCTGAGCCTGACATTCCAAGAATACGTCGATTTGGACGAAAACGTGGAAGTTTGTAGAGAACTTTCTGATCAAGACATTTTATCCGAAGTTCTATCGAATAAGAAGAGCACAGAGGAGAACGATATAGAGGCGGAGGAAGAAGCAGCGCCAATCTCTACATCGTCGGAGGCGCTTTCTCATCTGGGAGATTTTCGACGATACATTGAAGGACAATCCAACGTAAGTGAAGCTATTTTTTGATCACTTAACATACAGGAAGATTTTGCTAATTTGAAAAGACTAAATTCTTTAAAACAATCTGAAATGTCACAATTTTTTTTGCCGAAGTGTAAATAACAGCTGTATTGAATGTAAATAAACCTTCTGTTTACATACTCAGTCTTATTTTTTTATACACCATGATATTTCTGAATAATTATTTACTTATTAACAGAATAGCATTTTCAGTCATTCAGTGGACCAAATACTAAACCAAAAAGATGTAACTTTTGTAATTCAAAGTTTTGGATAATTCGAATTTTTTTAGTGGTCCCTTCAACCAGGGCCTGATTTACCATTAGGCCCAGGCCTAGGGAAACCCAAATTTTGAAAGTTTAATGAAATTTTTAAATATAATGGTCTTTTTATGGGAAGTACTGAACAAAAATAATAAAAAATTTTTTAGTTACACATCCGCGAATTCCATACTTTTTATAGTCAAAGAGAGTTAAGTTAGATAGATTAACCTAATAAAACCTAATTAAGCAAATCTTTCCGGTTGCCAATCATATACAACTTCTTCATATGTACAGAGACAAAGGCTTTAAGCAGCTGTTCTCCTTCTCTCGCCTCTTGTAAAGAGATGTTCACCAACCGACCATATACAACTTCTTATATTATGAAATGAAAGAGGGTCTTTGTGATTGGTTGGTTTGCAGGCTTTTCCGTGGACTCTTTTTGAACAAGACGAGAAGGAATTAATTTATTTCTTTTAAAATGAATGTAAAAAACTGAACGTAAACAAAGGATAAAAACATGACAAATTAAAACAGAAGAACTTTTATTTTTTGGATGAGAAGTGAAGTGATTTCATTTCTCAGCTTTGTTTGAATTTGAAAGCAAACAAACACATGGTTTAGAGTTGAAATCCTTACATTATCTAGCAAAGTCTATCTGCTAATCTGATACCTAACTGCCTAATATATCTTGTCCAATGTCGGGGGGACGGAAATATTCATCAGGCTGTGTAAAAAGGAAGAAAAAGTTATCGGAGAGTGAAAGTAAAAGATCGAACACTAACAATGCCATTGCTGGATAAATATTTTCACCGGTCAGATACGTCTTCACAAAGAAGTGAACCTGATGTGGCTCCAGTTGTCGTCGAAGGGACTGTTGATGAAGTTGAATCCTCACCAATCATTCAAGAAGATGAAGAAATAGTTTCTAATACAAACCCACCTGTTTGTGAACCTGAATTCGCTGGAGCAGAATTTGGCAATGATCCAGCTTTGTGGCTGCCTACCATCCCCAGCTTGAGAGAGTATTTCACAAAAAAACAACCTGATCAAAATGTAGATTTAATCTGCGACTCTGGCAGAAAGTTTGGAGAGAAAATGCGTGTGCACGGAAAATAATTTTTACAGAAGAAAACAGAATGGAGAAGTTACAAAAAGCCATTGGTTGATATATTCTAGAACAGCCAATGCCTTATATTGTTTTGTTTGCAAACTCTTTAGTTCCAGTAATCATGCCCTATGCACAACCGGTTTGATAGACTGGCATAATGTCAATAACAGACTGTCTTCATATGAGACTTCAATTTTGCATTGACAGTCTATTAACCAGCTGGCATGCCTAGTGCAATCTTCAGGGAGAATAGATTCTCTTGTTGTCAAAGAAAGTCAAAGTGAAAAAGCATATTGGAGGAATGTGCTCAAAAGAGTTGTGGATGTTGTCGAGTTCATTGTTCAGAGAGGACAATCTTTTTTTGGTGAAGATGAAAGTTTTGGTTCTAACCAAACTGGCAACTTTTTAGGTATTTTAGAACTATTAGCTACATATGATCCTTTTCTGGTAGAGTATATACAATCTCAGGGAAATAAAGGACAGGGGAGAGTGAACTATTTGTCCTCAACTACTGTTGATGAGCTACTCCATATTATGTCAAACCAAGTAATGAAGCAAATTGTTGCTGAGGTAAAGAAAGCCTGTTACTTTGGTATTATTGTTGACTCGACTCCAGATTTGAGTCACATTGACCAATTGTGTGCTGTTATACGATATGTTGATGACCAAAATCATGAG
Source organism: Linyphia triangularis (assembly GCA_963978545.1). Taxonomy (NCBI): domain Eukaryota; kingdom Metazoa; phylum Arthropoda; class Arachnida; order Araneae; family Linyphiidae; genus Linyphia; species Linyphia triangularis. Next base: position 17,931,352 of record OZ021730.1, read on the forward strand.
CCAGTGGAACGTTTTATTACATTCATTCCCATCCAAAGTCACGCTGCTGAACATTTATCGGAAACAATTATTAAGCTATTTAATGAGTGGAAAATTGATCTTCAGTATTGCCGTGGACAATCCTATGACAATGCAAGTAATATGTCTGGGAAATACACAGGTTTACAAGCCCGCATCAAAAAAGAGTATCCTTTTGCTGAACATGTTCCTTGCTCCAGACATTCGCTCAATTTAAATGGTATTAATGCAGTTGAATCTTGCAAAGCAGCAATCTCCTATTTTGGATTTGTCCAAGCACTATACAATTTTTTTTTGGGATCTACTCATAGATGGGATGTACTAACCAGCAATGTTGATGGGCTACCTTTGAAGTCTTTATCAGGAACAAGGTGGTCTGTAAATGCTGATGCTGTTAAAGCTTTAAGAAAAATACTGAAACCTTGAAGGCAATAAATGAAAATTCTAATGAAAATGCTACAACTAAATATGAAGCAAAATGTTTAAAAAAAAACAAGAATTTGAAAATGGCATTCTCATAGTAATTTGGGACACTTTGCTTCAAAGATTAAATTCCACAAGTAAAAGTATACAATCATACAGTTGCAGTATTGAAGCCATTGTTCCCCTTTATAACTCCCCAGAAAAGTTTGTTCAGAGTGTCCGAGATTCATTTGAAAAATTTGAATCAGAAGCCGAAGTATTGGTTACTAAATGCTACGTCCAAAGTAGAAAGCGAAAAAGGCCTGTAACCATTGATGACAGCTCAAGTGTTGATGTAAATGCAGATAGGAACAGATTCATTGTTCATACACACAATGTCATTTGCCTTATATCAAATTTAAGAAAAGAAAAGAAGCTTACATCTTTCTACACGAACGATTCAAGTTTTTTTTTGAAGACTGTGATAAAAAAAACACACCATGAGGCTGTTAAACAGTTTCAAGAAATTTACAAACATGATGTTGATCAAGAGTTTGTGGATGAATATGAACAATTTAAAGAGTTCATCCCTGTTTCAACCAGCCCCCATTGAAATGTACAAAACCCTGAAATCTTTTCAAATTGAAGACACCTATCCAAATGTTGAAATTGCTTTGAGAATGTTTCTTTCCATTCTTATTTCTAATTGCTCTGGAGAACGTTCCTTTTCTGGTATGAAGAGGATAAAAACTTGCCTGAGAACAAACATGTCGAGTAACAGACTCTCTGAATTAGCTCTTCTTACAGTTGAAAGTGATTTGATAAAAGTCTTGTGTTTGAGGATGTTTTGCATGATTTTTTAAGTGTAAAATCCAGAAAGAAAGCAATGTAATGTTGAGGGATTCAATTGAAAGCAGATAAAAACAACTTAGTAACTAAAACTATTTTGTAAGTGCCTTGATTTCTTTGATTTGTATTTGATAAATAATTTACAATCTTTTAGAGTTACATAAATGTATGTATTTAATGTTTGAAACAAATAGAAAATTACCTAAATCACTGAGTATTTACATGTTAGCCTTTTGACTGTTTACCCTGATATTAAATTATTGTTTATTATACTAATAATAATCTAATTATTATATGTAACTGTAATTTTTAAAGAGCAATAACCAATGTGACAGTTTTGGCCCTCCTTTTTGGTGAGATCGTGGAAACAGTGGAAAGGTTACTTTGTATTATTTACAATTAGTGTTATAAAATCAAGTAATCTTTATTATTATATAATTTGTGGACCCTGTGGTAAAAAGTAAGTTTAAAATACAGGAAAGTGTGCTTTAAAATCAGTGTTCATGGGAGTCTTGATTAATTCAAAAGTTTTGAGGAAATCAAGATCATACTAATTATAAAAAAAAAATCGTGTGAAAGTAAACTATGAGTTTTAATTGTAAAAAGTTAGTCTTAATGAATGTAGCTTGATTTGGTAATATTGTGACGTAGGGAATTAAATATTTTCCATTGGGGGGGGGGGGGGGCCCTCTCTGAATGTTGGGCCTACAGTAAAAAAATTTCTAAATTGGGCCCTGCCTTCAACTTTGAATTATCCAAGTTCCACTGTACAATCAAACCCTGCAAACACGAAGTCGAAGGGGCAGCCGAAATTGTTCATGTTAACCAAATTTCATATGAAGCGATTTCGCTGTAACAGGGTTTGACTGTATATACAAGTTACGAATAGCAGTTAACATGTTACCGCAACGATGGATTGGTCTTAACTACCCTAGATAAAGCACTGTTACCCTGGCCCCTATGATCGCTGGATCAATCCTCTAGCAATATATTTCTTGAGTGGGTTCATAAAGGTACCTCCATTTCCAAACACCATGACTAATTTGAAAGCTCATATCACAGCAGCTACCTTTAGCATTGATACAAACATGCTACATAAGATTTGGCAAGAAATGCACTATCGATTAGGCGTGTGCTAGTTAACAAAAGTAGTGCATATTGAACACTACATTTAAAATTAATATCTACTTTTATGTACCTTTTGAATAAATATATTAATTACATTTTGTGTAGTAAAGCGTTGAAATCCTGGCATTCATTTGAATTTACCCTGTCAGGGGTCTATGCAGAGGGAAATTTGGGTCCTTTTAAGGACCCTTCACAAAATTCCTTGTCTAAAAAACGGACCCTTCACAAAATTCCATAATCAACAAAAGGACCCTTCACAAAATAACATAATCAAGAAAAGGACCCTTCACTAGATTAGATTCCATGTCCAACAACCTGAAATTTCACAAAATTCCAAGTAAAAAAAAATTGAACCTTCATAATATTTTCAGTTTGAAAACAGACCAATTACAAAATTACCAAGTTTAAATTATGCCAAAAGGAAAAAATTGCTCTCTTGCCCAGATATTGGCTCAAAATGTATAAAATAGAAAAAATTTCACAAAATTAATATTTTTTTTCACAAAAATAGGACCCTGTAAAAAAAACCTGGATAGACCCCTGCCTGTATATTAGCATAGTGTAAGAAGGTTACAATATCAAATTTACTCTACTTGCACATATAGAAACAGCTAGGCTAGTAATCGGTTTGAAATTCAGACATCTTCAAACAGGGTGGCCACAAAATTCAGGATGAAAAGTTCCCTGATTTTACGAGAAACTCTTTTTCAAATTTCTCCAATTTTTCCAGATGTGCAGACATCCGGATCAAATTTTTTAAAAATAGTTTTGGCGGTAATGAAAAATGTAAATTATTCTGCAACATTAAACTTTTAATGATTACCACCACAAATCTCCGGGTAAATGGCGCCAAAATACAGAAGAACGGGAAAAATGCTTGAAAATTTCCGATTGTGAAATTTTAAAAAAATTCCCCGACATTTCCAGAATCTGAAAGCTCCCTGACTTTTCCCATATTTCCAGGTTCTGTGGCCATTCTGTCACAGGTTTTGGTTTTAATAGATTAAGTCATTTATTCTGTTTTTACTTTGAAACCAGAGGCACTTTTTTAGCAGTTTGTGTTTGATATTTCTAGTTTCAGGACAGATGAGTGCTTATAATATTTGCGTATTTATTTTAAATTGTGTTGGTTAAATGCATACTTATTTGGTGGATTAAGGTCTTTTGTTAAAAAAATTTATTTTCAATTAAACTCTTTGGATGTGTTCACAATTGTCAGATCAATCAAAGCTTATAATAGTTCATGGCTGGTGATCCGGTCAGTGTTTCCGTTCATACACTGACCGACCGTGACTACACTTATCTTTGAAAGAAAAACTCTAAGTACACTAGTTTTAAATATTATTAGGAGATAACACAACATAATTATCCAATATTAAATAACTTCTTAACGTTGTATAGTTTAAGTTTATATACTAATGATTCTTTTGAATTTGCCTTATATTTGAATCTTATATTTTGCCATAATTCATGAATTTAACTGATCCCTCAAACTAGAGCTTTCTCCAAACAAGGGTAGATGATGTTACAATATAAGTTTCTTTATGATTATACTGTGAAATGCTTAGTTGCTAATCCACATTTATGGTTAGATATTGCAGGGGGCTGAATTAAAAAAAATTGCCCAAGTGCAAAGTTTGCACTTCAAACTTTTATCTGAAGTGTAAATTATTTACTTAAGAGTGCAACAGGTGGTAAACTTTTAAAAGCATGCTCATTAAAAACTATTGTTTATTTCCATAGCACAATAGCTCAAACATAGTAGTTTTGGGTTAATTTGACTATAAATTCGAGTTTAGAAGCAGGTTGTAGTTAGAGTGGAGGGATTTGAAGTAGAAGCTACACCCTTGAGTATTATTTCCTATTATTTAGAATGCTCAATAAGAATAAAAATTATTTCCTGCAAATTACATATTTTTGGAAATTTTTTACATTATTTTATTATTTACTTTCTTATACCCATTAACAAAGAATGTTATTTATATGGCTAGTCTAAATATAGACTGAAATTTTAAAATTACTGTAATTTTTCACAAGGCCCAAGCACATATTGGGCATTAGTTTTGGTAAAATATCAGTAAATGAGTATTTAAAAAATAAAATAAAAAAAAATAACACAATGGAAACATTGATGTGATCCTATATAGGTGAATATATTAAGTGCAATGATCTTTTTGGCCAAAAAAGAACGTCTCCTTATGATGCAGAGATAGTTTTGTAAGACCTGATGTCTTTTCTTAACTTATTTTTGCCAACTATCCAGTTTCATCAAGTAATAACATAATTATCTCACAAATTCCTAAATTGAATTCATTTGAGAGCATCTTGAACTTAAATAACATGCATCATATGAAAATTTAATTGAATGGGGATCGTCAGTGACAAAAAGAGCTTGCAAAGGGCTATGAAAATATCCCCAAATTATCCATACAGTGGAAACATAGGCATTCTTGTTTAGATGCGTTTAAAATTGGAAATTACATTGAACAATCAAAATAAATGACATAAAAGAATCATTCCCGGTTACAATGATTTGGCTAATAAAACAAAATCTAATTACACGTTAATAATCTAAATAAAACCATTTTCAAAATGTGGGTAAAAAAGTAATTACATATTTTATGATTTGCAAAGATGGCAATCTTAATCCAAAATTAATACCCAGATAATGGAAATGCGTTGATTTTAATCGATTCAATATTTTTTTTATAGCTGTAATATTTTTAATTACAAATATGTCAGCTCTCTAACAAAAAAAAAAAGCTGAGTGAATGGTAGTTATGAAGTTTTTTTGGTGCAATGGTTACATGCGTGCCAAATTACACCATAACAGATAACAGCAACGTCTACAACTATGTTTGTTCATTTTGAATTTGGTCAAGTGATGAGGCAATAATACCTGCCAAATCCCCACTAAGGAGAAGACATCGAGGCCTCAACAGATTAAACATGTAGCAGCCAACATTAATTCCACATAGTAGCTCACTGGCTAGCACCCAGTGATCTTCCTGTCAAAAAACTGATGCCATAGTCAAACTACTCGCGGCCAAGAAAGCTGAAATTTACAAGATGAAGTAACTTTGAGGATTTACACCAATCTCAGTAGTGACCGAAATTCATGTCAAGAACACAGAAAAGCATTCTACCGAAATGAATTATGTCTATATATTGCAATTATTAGTAAAACATTTACTAAGGCGACCACAAAATTCAGGCAAAAAATTTCTCGATTGATTTCCAAAAAATTCCCTGATTTTACGACAAAGTTTTTCTTAAACAACTCCAATTTTTCCAGGTTTTAAAGATGTGTAGTTACCCTGATTGAATAGAACATGTATGCATGTTTATTTTTTTTAGATAGTTTTGACAATAATGAGAAGTTTAAAATACTCCGGAACATTTCATTTAACGACTACCCGACATTTCTCGAGGTTGGTTGAATGAAGTTTAACGGAGCAAGGGCAACACATAGGCCATACTGAGCCAACCAATTGTCAATCAGTTTTAAAATACATTAAAAGTAAATCGCTGTTAATATTTGAAAGTTAGAAAAAATCAAAGATAAGATGAGGCAAATATTTAAATCAGATGGTAAAATCCAATGTTGTATAAAAATTAAAAAATATTTTTGTGAGGAGGTGAATATAAAATAGATGAAAGTGAAGGATGTTTGGTATTAAAATGCTGCTGTTTGAACATATTAAAAGATCAACATTCAATTAAAACATGAAAAACAGAAAATGTAACTCCACAGGTATTGCATGTGGGGGCATCTTCTGCCAACAGAAGATGCACATGGGTAAAACGAGTGTGGACTATTCTTAATCTAGTTAGGAGCACTTCCCTCTTCCTGGATTGCTGTATGGGGGCGAATCCAGATATTAAGGGCTGAAACGAACGCAGCTTGTTAGCTGTCTGTGCATCTCACATGGCCACAAGGCCTGCTAAATGAGAGACAGAGGACATTTCTCCGGGTAAATATCGACAAAATAAGGAAAAACGGAGAAATGTACCTTCAAAACAAACATAGAAAAGTTCTCTGATTTTCGTGAAATTTAAAAAGAATTCCTTGACATTTCTCGGATTTCAAGAATCTGTGGTCATTCTGTTTACTATTTGAAAAACTAATGTAATCTTGGTACAATTAATAAATTCATTTGAAATTATTCAGCAAGCTATGGCCAGCAAGCACTTACCATCTGGGACATACATAAGAGCATTCCTGTTCTTATAGGCCCATGTAACCAGCTCTGGTTTCTCACCCTCGATGGCCTTTGTCTCCCCTGAAGATGGCAGAGCAAGCATGTCCAATATTTTCTGTTGCTCTGCCTTTTCGTCCTTGTAAATCCAAGGATACTTTTGCTGGTGGAGGGCGGCTGACTTTTCCGTCATCACTTGGAAGGAAGCGTTGTCTTCACTCGTTGTGTTGGCGAGGAACTGGTCCAAGGTCAAGCTGTTCTTCTCAGAAACTGAAGAAAGATAATGGTAGTACTATGGTGATCAAAACATCTTTGTAAGTAATATTGACATTTATAAAGAATTTTTTTGAAAGGTCGTAAAGAGTATTATGTCACCAATTATTGTTTGATGTAAACAAGTTATCTACCAATGTTTATTAAAAGGGGTTAACAATATGTTTTTTTTTATACAAAAGGAATTTCCTGATTAAACAGCACATTTTTTTCAAATTTTCCCAACTTCTCCTAATGAGTAGGCACCCTGATCAAATAGAACATATATGCCAAAGAGATATGACAATTTTTTAAAATTAGTTTTGGTGGTAAAAATTAAAAAATTCCCCGAAATTTCCATCGCAGAGTTCATTATTTTTAGAAAGAATTTATTATTTTAATTTATTTAACAAGCCAGATAAGTATAGTCAAAACTCAATTACACAAATTTTTCTGATAACATAAAAAAGTAATTTTTTTCTTTAGGAATGACTTTCTGCAAGTTAATGTCATCAAATAATTCTGTAACTTTAATTCCTCGAGTTTAGTAAACAGCACCGAAGAGTAGGATTTTTTTCCAGAGTAACAATTACTTTTTCCAGGTTGTTTTTTTTTGGGGGGGGGGGGGGATTTTCTTTTTTTTTCTATGAGATTTTAAGGCCAATTTATTTTTCCTGTTCTCTTCGAGGTGTATGAACCCAGTAAAAAGTTTAAATTATCCTATAACATTAAGCTTCTAACGATATCCACCACAAATCTGGATAATGTGGACTGGATACTGGCTGGAAACTGTGCCTTAAACAATATATAATTTCTGATTTTTTACAGAGTTAAAAAGCTCTCTGACATTTCCCCGATTTCCAGGATCTGCGACCACTATTACAAATTTATTAAAAAATAATAAAAGAAACCAATAATTAAGTTCCTTTCAAGTATTATTTATTAACTTTAATAATTGTTGTTATACGTGATGTTAAAAATGTTTCATAGCAATACCATGACAGATATTTTGGCCAAAAAAAGTTAAGCATTTTAGATGCATGGTGCATAGGCAGGTTGACAATACTTTTTAACATTTAATTGCATGATTCCTTTAACATTTAATTTGTAATACTGTTCCTCATTCTATTGAAAGAATATACTGCGAGTGAATCAGCAATGGACATTGAAATTGACATCACAAGTGGATGACGACATTTTGACATCAGAAACTTGAACTGAAAGTCAGATCGTCGATGCAGTGGTTCAAAATAAAAAAATGACCGAAGAACCAAAAAGTGAATCGGATGATACCAACGATGAACGGGAAGAAACTGAAGTGATAACGCCATCATTAGCAGAAGCATCTGTTGCCATCAATACATTAAGTCAATTTCTCTTGGGTTCAACGGAATGCCTGAACAGTTTAGATTTGATTGAAGATTTCTGGACTAATTGCTCAGAAAAAAGCAGGAAACAATCTGTAATAACCAAGTTCCATAAAAAACAATGAGGTATGTATCTTATCACCTTATGTGTATCTTTTACCATACGATATTTTAAAAAGAATTTCTCTTGTAATCAATTAATAAACATTCTAGCTTTTAAATCTTTACTTTTGAAACTTTTTATATTAGTGATAATATAGATATTGCATTTTTCTTTGAAAAATTCGAAATTTATTGCTTTTACTTAAATATGCATTAGGAACTAAAATTGTGTTTCAGAAAATCGTTTGAAATTCTTAGTTTTTAAAAAATTATTTTATTGTTTTTCGGATAAATTGAACTACGGATAAAACGAATTAATTTTAAAGGTCCCTAAGAGTTTGTCTTAATCAGGTTTGACTGTATTTTGTTGTAGCAGTTTAAGTTTCCCTTATCTAAAATACTTTAATTTTCTTCCAAATTATGAAATCCCACAATTTTAATGAATAGTTCATAAATTTCCAATACTTATATACTTATATTAAAAAAAAAAAAAAAAAAAAAAAAAAACCTGCCTAATTTCACTTATAATTACAGGTTTTCTATCCTTGTTGTACACAGTGTGTCCTGAAACTTTTAATAGAAATGAGATTGATGACGAGGAAGAAAAGTTTTATTACCTTTAATAACTTCATAAAATTCCATTTCAGGGCATTAAGATAATTTTTAATGTACTTTTATACTCTATTACGGTTCGTACACTTGAAGGAGGAAAAAATTCAAGGACTTTTCAAGAATGCATTATCAACTCATATAAATTGGGAAAATTTTAATAACATGTTGTTAACATATGTTACATGTTCAAATCGAATAAACACAACATTTTATAGTTACACAATTTAAAAACTTAATTACTAATTGGCCAAACTAAATTCGAAGGATTTTGCTCATTTTGTTGACCAACATTTTTTAAGACGTTATATTTTTTATAAAATAAAATAAAATTTAAGCACTAAAAACATATTTTTAAGAAATTCAAAAGGTAATCAAGCAATTTAAGGTATTCAAGCACTTGAAAATGAAAGGTTTCTTTTCAAGCACTTTTCAAGGTTTTTAAAAACGTACGAACCATGTCTATAGAAGAGAAATTAAACTTACCAGTTATAACAGATGCAGAATCATCAAAATCAGCTTCTGTTCTAGCTGGTGAAGCAGGATGTCGTATTTCAGGAGTTTCAAAGGAGGCTGGCGTGAAACCTTAAAAAAAGAAAATGATTTCATTAACTGTGTTAGCTATAGATTGCTTCAAATCCTACCAACAAATTCACAATTTCTATATGAGTGGTTTTTAGTCTTAAGGTGACCACATACTTGTCATATTAAAAGACGTCACAGACCATCTGCCTATGCTACGTCCCCCTTCTTTCAATCACAAGACAACTGTTAATGTTCTCCATGTATTATCTAGAATAAATTAATCTTATAAAAAAATTAAGCACAAATAGCAGCAACAACACAATTAAATTTAAAAGCAAGTTTTTTACTATTCTTCTCTAGCTTAAATTTGTGGGATTCATGCGCACTCACGTTGAGAATGATCACTAACTTATTTCCCAATGCTAAATGAAAATTGTTCATCAACATTTAAAGCAAATGTGCTATTTATCTCCAATTGAAGATAGTTCAACTTAAAATTAGTTGGTTTAATTAGGTTAATGTCACAAAAGTTTTTCTGGACCATATTGACCCAACACACAAAATCCATTTTAAGAAATTAAAAAGTATGTTTTAATGTAAACAAGTAAAAACTTTTAAAATGAAAGATGCTTATAATATATAAAACTGTAAAAACCTTAAATTAAGTAAAAAAAGCCATTTTTTTTTTTAAATGCAAAAAGTTTAATTAGGTGACATTCCTAAAAGTGAGGAATGACTAGTACAAAGCAGTCACAGCCAGATTGTAAAATAAACTAAACAAGGACATTTAGTTAAAATATGTTGGGGGGAAAAAAAGAAGGACAAAAAAAAATGAAGTAGGCTGTACAAGTGGGGATATATTCAGTCAGCAGAGGATGCAAGAATAAACTTGTAAATGATTGTCTTCGGCAACACAAACTAAAATTTTTCCTTCTGTGATTGGTAATTAAGATCAATACCAGCTACTTATTTAAAAAAAAAAAATGTTAGGAGAGAAAACATTAAGTCTCTGGTAATGCCATAGCTTTGATTCATTTCAAAACTCTGGCAACCAATGAATAATTAAATACTCAATTTTCAGTAGCACCACAGACTACTTCAATTTCTTTACAGTTGGAAAACACTGTTCAATAGAAACTATTTCTGTAAAGAAATGTAAATACAAATTATCATTAAAAAAAAAAAAAAAATTCTGTAAGTAATAAATGAAATTAAATAACTGAAATGCAATATAAAAATTTTCATAAGTCAAACTTACTGTTCCATATGTTTTACGTCCAGTAAATTATCAATTTTAACGATTCATGAGAAATTTCATTTTCAACTTACAGTTACCTGAAATTTTAAATCGGCAAACAGTAGTAATTGCCATTTTTTTACTTGTATGTACTTAAAAAAATACTTATGTCATAAATAATAATAAAATCTGTTGAAATTATAACGCACACTATTATATTTTAAAAAGGTTAAGTTTCTGATGAAGAAGTTGCAGATAATTTCTGAAAAGCAGAAAGAAAAAATGCAACTGAAGAATATACAAAAACTGCCTAGAGAGAAGTAAAGTAAACTGTTTTTTAACAATAACATGTCTCAATAATAATCTAGAAAAATAGTTCTTGACCTACTATGAAGAGATAAAAAAGCGGTGCTATCAAAATTTGAGTATTAAAATATTCATAGATGTAAGACTTTCAAAATAAATTGTGTCTGCAGCATAAAGAGATAACATTGCACTTCATACTTTCATCCTTAACATTGATACACCACAAAGCTTCAACAATCTCATCCATTTCTTTAAAAAACAAACTGAACTTTCATTGATCTTAGTTATTCCACTATACAAATTACATGTTGTATTATTAAAAAATTTCAGAGTGTGTTGAGGAAAACAATTACTTATTAGATTTATTCTTTAAGTCAATGCTACACGATCTGAAATGCTGGTCCATGAAAAAAAGTAAAACATATGTTTAGGTACTTTGTGCTTTTATTTGTGTTTAATATTTGTTCTATAAGATTAATGCATTCCAGTAAATGAATGTAGTAAAAAACTATATAAGAGTTAATTTTTATCCCCATCTGATTGGGGGAGGGAGAAGCAGAGTGGTCATTTAACATAGTGGTCACCTCAAGATTAAAAACTATTTAAAGTAGAACAAGGCATAACACAAATTCCAAACAATAAAAGATATTATATAATTTGTTTTAGATTGGAACTTTGTGTGAAGGACGATAATTTGAATAAAACTTGTTATACTAAAGTTGATTTCTGTAGAAAAGTAATATGAACTCATATTTTACGTAATAAAATCACCATTTCAATTCAAGTACAGAAACTTTCAAGTTTGATATCTTGTACAAATTCCCTTGCTTATGGTTGGTTGTTTGGGTTTCTGGCGCATGGGCTTCACATGGGCCATACAGCGCCTAACAATTTGATTACAGTCAACCACTCTTGAGTATGGTGACAACAAATTCAAAGGTAGGATAAAACCTCTTTTTTTAAGGAAGAATATTATAAGGAAAAAGAAATAATATATATCTGCACAAAATAATTTAGAAGCACAAGACAAATTATATTTACCAAATACAAAGAGGAAAAATAAAATACAAATTAGCAAAAACAAAATTCCTCTCAAAATATCTTCAAGTTTAAGAAAAAATCTCACCTGGCAAGTTCACTCGTGTTAAATGTGTTTGATTAAATAGTGATAATTATGACAAGTTTTACTAAAGATAAATATTCGGGTAAGACTTCCAGATCTAGTGCAGATTTTGTAGCAAGAGTTGTTTACATAAAACCAGTGCAAAGCTATGTTAATCACAGGCAATAACTTGTTAGTAAAAAAAGGCAGAAACTACCATTCATTAACATTAATCACCTTCGCGCAGAATCCATGCTGGAATTGAAAGACTAACCAAGATCTATCGCACTGAATACACAAATCTCTCAATTACTGTTTCATACAGGAACTCATCTTGAGAGCTTATTTTAGTGATATGCTCTAACAGGGAGTCGATCCAGGGACTCCTAGATCAGTAGACAGACGCATTAACCACCAGACAAAAGACATCTAGTGTCAAGGAGTTGTATTTGTACACAAGACCACCACATAGCCCCTTTCCAGTGAGACACATAGAGGCGAAAGATTGACTTGTTTGCGTGCGGCAGCGAGTTGCCAAAGATGCCGAGATGGTAGTGTGGAAGTCGTGCAGAATTTTCAGAAGGTGCCAATAGATGGCAGCATGATTAAGTTGTCTGATAGACACCAATGTAGCAATTTGCGCTAACGGAGAGTTGAACCAGGGACTCCTAGATCAGTAGACAGACGCGTTAACCATGAGACCTCTAGTGTCATCGAGTTGTATTTGTTATTTGTACGTGAGACTACCACATAGCCCCTTCCCAGTGAGTCGCGTAGAGGTGAACGAATGACTTACTTGCGTGCGTGCGGCAGTGAGTCGCGTAGAGGTGAACGAATGACTTACTTGCGTGCGTGCGGCAGTGAGTCGCCAAAGATGCCAAGATGGTAGTGTGGAAGTCGTGCAGAATTTTCAGAAGGTGCCAATAGATGGCAGCATGATTCAGTTGTCCAATAGACACTAATTTAGCGATGTGCGCTACTAGCGGGTCGAACCAGGGACTTCTAGATTAGTAGACAAAAGAGATCTTGTGTCCAAGAGTTGTATCTGTTATTTGTACACGAGACCACCACACTTTTATTTGGTATTTGTAAATTTATCACGGAATGTTGATCTCAGGTGGACAGGAACTTTGTATAAGCATCACTCTACTTTATTGTAGTGTAGAAGCAAAAATATTACCTGTACTCCTAACTGAATTAATTCTACTTCTTGTACTCTCTGTTAGCTGATAAGTCATTTGGATTTCGTGTACACGTGCAATGTCTCCCTTTTCTACAGCATCCAGGTACTCATTTTGGGCTTTCAATTTTGGCAAGTCAGGAAAAAAGTCTCTTGTAATGATCTTTTCCATTTTCTACAAATAAGATAAAGTTATTACTTAAGATACATTTATCAGGGATGAGAGTGATCAGAGAGCAAAAAGAAAGAAATCCAAAACTTCGTTAAAAAAGCTCGGGGAAGGAATACACAAAAATTCAACAAAAAAGTATGCAGGAAGGATGATTCAATAATTTTAAAGATACAATGAAATTTATCAAACTATATAATACTAATTACATTTCAAATATTAGGAGTTTGTGAAGTAATCTGTGAGGAAAGGGGAGCTAAGAGGTACATCTTTTGTTTAGTCATGAGGAAAAGCATACTTTTTGCAGGAAAAACTAGTTCAGATCAGAAAAATTCAGATCCTCGAAACAGGGACAATGGTAATGTTACACAAAAAACAAAAAATTAGGACATTTTTCAAAAGGAGGAAAACTCTCATCCTTGATTTATCATATTTTGCAGACAATTATGAGACTTGATAGAAAAAATAAGTAATATAACCCATAAAAACAGAGTTTTTAAAAAATCCTTTATGTGCTTTGTCAATTTTTGTATTCATTAACGCAGTGCCGATATCACAGACATTTCTATCAGCAAAGTGTGCAGCAAACTATGTTTCAAAATTTAAAATGAATGTGAATTTATGCTCTCACATTCAAATATCATTTATTCTGATTAAGGTAATTTTATTATTTATTTATTAAAAAAAAAAATTGGGCTACAGGAAAGTTTTAACAATGATCAATTCAATGCTAATTTAACGTGATTCTATGATGGCAAGTTGGTTCATTACTATTCCGTAAAAGCGACCTTTTAGTGACAGTAACAGCCTCAAAATCTGATAGAATGCATTGTCATCGACCCTATCTGCCACGTTTCAGCCATATTGGATGACAGGAAGGGGGATAATTAGGCTTCCGCAAATTCCGCCTCCATCGACAAAAACACACAAATTTGAAGTTAATATAAAGGATTGAAAAAACCTTGACACTCTGAATTGTTTTTGATGTCGAGATAAATTGCTGTTTTCAAATTATCTTATTCTTATGACTTTATTGATTGGTTGGTGACAAACTTGAGTAGAAAAATGGCATCTCCATGGGTACGTCTTTGGTTCTAAAAGTTGAAGAATAAAGCTGGGAACTCTTCTGTTAGACGGAAACCAGATACAAATCGCCATATTGTAGCGATAATACATTCAAAGTGGCAACCTTTAAATCATGTATTGTTCATATAACAAACCATTACAGGTTTGATACAACAACCTTATAACATTTAAGTGTCACTTAAAAGTGTAAACATTTAAGCTTGGTGACAACTGCACCAACTGATATCCATCTATAGGAATAGCATCTAAAGCTGCTTACAATTTTATGTAACTCTAAAGCATATTTTTTTTTTGAAGAAGTTTTTTGGGCACTGTATATTAATCAAATACTAAATTAATTTAAATATGTAAAAAAAAAAAATCTTTTACATTAAGAATCGTAAAATTACAATTTAACACTTCAGTATTATTCCTAAAAATAGAAATTCTTTAATTTCAAGAAAAATTGCAAATGTAATCTAGGTGCACGGCAGTGACACCAAGCCAGACATCTTTTGCCTGAAGCAACTCAGCAGAATTTTGACCTCTCATATCTGTGCATTACAGTATAGTACCTGAGAGCTGAATTTTTTTTTATGGGCAGCTGTTTGCCATTAAGTAAGATACGTAAGTTTCAAGTCTTCAATTATATTGGTTGTTAAGATAATCAAATTCGAAAACGGCATAGTTTGAGATCCACACACTTACTCGCCATCAAATTACTAAGGTACTTCTAGTAGTGCTAGAACTATGAAATATGGTAAGGTTTAACATGTATACAAACAAAAACAATCTAAAAATAGAGAATTTCGCCTCCAAATCCCCTGAAGGGTGTAATGTTCGAAAAATGCAGGGGAAATTTGATTTTCAGAAGAAAATTTGACTAATTTCATTGCTTGTAAATTACAACCTTAAACTTGGCTTTATTTTAGATCTCAATACTTTTTACAGCCATGAACATTGCGCCTTATTACAGGGATGCTTTTGTTGGAATTGATACTCCTGCATATCTTTTCCCCTCGCATATTTAATCTGAAACACTTTATGGAGGAAAAGGTAAGCAATGCTATTAAAATTTCGTTCCTTAAATTTGAAAAAGCAAGCAAGCATGAATGTTATGGCACTGATGCATTATAGGGTGGGATTTGGAGGCCTTGGTGCATTTATGTAACCCTAATTGTTGAATTACCATTGAAATTTTAATACAGATGTAGTATGGGACATTCGTTTGGCGGGTTAGTTTTGATAAATTCGATTTCTGGTCATTTTAATTGACAGCTGGTAGTTTCAGAATACTCCACTGGCTTCTATTATAGAAATTCTACTATAACCCGCGAAATTCAAATATGTTTCGTTTCATTCTAACACAGGAACTTTGGATATTAAGACATTTTCCAGGTTTGCCATTTGAATTCTTCTTTGGAGTCTGTTATTTGCATTTGATTCGGTTTGTTTTTTGCATTTGGATATTAAGACGTTATTTTCTAGGTTTGCTTTTTTCATCTGATTTCTTTTAGGCTTTTTTTTTTGCATTTGATCCTTTTTTTTTAATCATGCTTTCAGTTTCAAGTGTTATTGAAAAGTTCCAAAATAAAATTGGGGATACTTTGCATTTAAAATTTTTCGACAAAAGACCCGAATTTTGGTCGCCCTGGTGTCATGAATAGGTTGCTTGCCATTCATGCGGCCCTTGATAAAAAGTTTTTTTTCTTCTAATGGAGGCGCAGCTAATTCGTAATGAAATGTCCAAGATGCGGTTGTGATGTTAAGTTGAACCCTAGAGCAACTAAGTCGGATGGTTTTATATGGGTTTGTAGACAACGGGCAGACAGCAATGTGTGTGGGAGTCAAAAGTCTATAAGGTCACGTTCAACCAATTGAGGATGGATGAGGGTTTTTATTACTTACGTGTTACTTAGATGTACTAAAACTGGTGACATTGAGGCAGAGATTTTTTTTTTTGCTTCTCAGACTTTCTCCGATTAGAGACAGTTTGGGAATGAAATTTTTTTTGGATTTTATAGAATTGTCGTCGGAGAATATTGGCGGGTTTGGTAAAGTTGTCGAAATAGATGAGTCGAAGTTTGCCGAAATATAACAGAGGTCACGCAGAGGGCAATGGGTTTTTGGGGGTTGGTTGGTTGGTTGTGTTTAGAACTTATTTGGCGCAAGGGCAACACAAGGGCCAAACTGCGCCATCAGAGTAACCATTTTTGAAACAATAATTAAAATACAAACAAAGGGATTATACAAATCCATTGATGAAAACACATCATTGGCAAATTGCTAAAAAAACATTTAATGTAGATACCAAAAGTCTTAAATAAGGTGATAAAATGAGATTTGATTTAAAAAGCTAAACAGATTTGCATGAGGGGGTGAATTTAAAAGTGATGACTGATTTGAATTAAAAAAATGCATTCGCATAGAATTAAAAACTGGACAATCTGATAAAATATGGAGGACAGTAAAAACATCACCACAGGAACTGCATGTGGGAGGGGGGGGGGGGGGTTGGGGGAATCGGGCAAGATCTTTTTAATAGGCGTGCATGATAGAACTAAAGACGCTTTGCTTTCAGTTATTAAAGAATAGATTGCACCTAGGACTACGCTTCATTCTGATTGTTGGGCATCGTATAACTGTTTAGGGGAAGAAGGGTTTACTCACTTAATTATAAACTGTAGTGTTACTTTTGTTGATCCTGAAACGAGCTGCCATACTAATGCCATTAAATGAACTTGGAGGCATGTGAAGGCAACCTTGCTGACACACAATCGTCGAACAGATTTCAAATTTAATTTGGTTTATTACATGTTCAAAAAACCATGCAATGAAAAAAAAATTATTATTTTACCACGTTTTTGGAGATTGTTAGGGAAATGAACTGGGAAGAATTCAAAGTTATTTATTTCATTTTGTTGTGTTTTGTGATTCTTGTAATTTAAATGTTTTATTCAACATTAGATTGTCCACTTATAATATAGGTTAGGATCTGGAATTTATTCTGCCCTAGCCACAGGACGACCTACTATCACACTTCATGTAGGAACTGGTCCGCAATTATTAATATTAGAATAACTCCACAAACATGCACCTTTTTATTCCTTATTTATTGAAATTAATTAGTATATTATGTCGTATTTTATTGTTTATTTGCATATTCGTTATGTTTCCATTTGTTTACGTTTTTACGGCCATTCTAAATGAACAGCCATCTTGTTTATATTGAATTAGCAGAAACCACGTCATTTTGGCGACTCTTTGGTCGCCAAATGTCCTATACTACATCAGTTCCGAGATTTTGATTTGGCAATAATGGAGAAAACAGCTGAATTTTCAGCTGTTTGTACGGTTTCTAGCTTTTTGCTAGCAAATAGTAGGAGCTAACAACCACTATTTTTTACCAGCAAAAGAATTACATTCAAAAGAATAAGTATATCGCTAGATGTCAATAGTGCACCCATACAACACTGACATTTCAATCAAGGAAAAAGGATATCCTCATTTTTATAATTCCATACCTTTGTATACTCTTCTTCAGTCAATATTTTTTTCTTTTTTGCTTGTGCAGGAATAACACTTTTGCTACTGGAAGAAATGATAGATTTGTCATCTTTTTCCCTGAGCTTTGCTACTTCCATCGTAAAAAATAACACTTATTCCCAAATGGTTTTAAAGAGAAAGCGTTATTAAAAATGCAGTAGTTTATCGAAGCAAAAATTGAAGAATGTAAGAATCTTTATTCATAAAATAACAAGAAGGAGCAAAACAAGTGGAACAATGACGGTCGCGATTGACTAATGGAGAACACTTATTTTGTGGGTTGATTGTAAATAAGTACGCAGATAATGACGTCATACTTTACACTTGGGAGCCGATTCGCATCTTGCCAAAATTAGAGTGCTCTCCAGACGAAGGGCCTGATTCTCACCTACTCTCGAATCGGAATTGCAATCGGAAAGGGGGGTGTCACGTGACTTTCCGATTATTTGCGATTCTCACGTCAAAATCTCGTTTAACGAGATGTCCAATCTCTCGGAATGCGTCTCGGTTGCTCTGGAGCTCTTGGGATGCCATGACGATTATCGAGATTTCGGCGAAGTTTATTCTGATTGATTGTTCTAGTTGTTTGTTGAAGTGTCTATTGTTGCTGCTGTTTTAAAACAACAAACATCAAAATGGATCCTGCAAGAACATTAGTTTTTATGAGTTTTAACCCAGTATTTAGCGAACAGGGAATTGAGAAGACAAAGAGTATTTAGCGATAAAACAAATCCCTTTGACTCTTGTGGTGTCACATGCCCACCAACTCTAAAGCAACAACTCAACTCGACTCAACCCGGCAGAAAACATGAGATGACTCTGAACTCCCGGACAACGTGCTACGAACTTAACTAGCGAACTAATCAGACAGTCATGACTCAACAACTTTCTAAAGTTTAATTTGCATTGTTAAGAACAATTTTTATTTACCATAAGTAATGTCCTTTATATTTTCAAGTTAGTTATGTGCTTGTCAATGTTACTTAAATAAAACCAACCGATAAGCACTTAACGTAACAGTGGTGACCTGTGTATTAACGAACATTTTAATAACTTATGAGCGAAATGGTGAGCATTACAACTGTGGTGATAAAGGATTACCACATTGCCTGACTTTTAAACTATTTGAAATGATGAAAACCAACTTCCCAAATGGATACACGTCGTTTGAATGAATACACGTGGTGAAACCCGAAGTATCGCTGCATTGAAGTCCACGGCAGAGAGAACAAGGTAGGAATTTGACACTAATTCATTAATTCTTTCGGAGTGGTGATTGCTTTATTTCTTAATTGCATTATTTTATTTTGGTTTCATTTTGATTTTTCCAACTACTTCTGTTTTTAAGTCAAAATGTCTGTTGCTGATAACACTGCTGAAAATGTGGAAATTAACCGCGTGCATATAAAATTACCAGTATTTCATAAAGGAAATATAAAGTTATTTTTAGCGCAACTCGATGCTGCATTTTCAATTAATCAAATTAGAAGCGAAACTTCTAAATACAACTATTTAATTAACGCGTTAGATAATGAAATTTTAGCTTTAGTTAGTGATTTGGTTCTTGAATGTCCTGATGATAAACCGTTTACTACTTTAAAAACACGGCTTTTGGATTTGTTTCAACACTCAGCTGCCAAAGAGGCAAAAATTCTGTTGGAGGATTTACAACTTGGAGACCAAAAACCAAGCATCTTATTACGTCGAATGAAGGAACTTTCACATGGCAAAGTAGGTGACGAATTTTTGAAAAATTTATGGTTGCAACGACTTCCGAAAAACATTCAAACAGTGCTAGCTATAAGTGGGGATGAGTTAGATAAGTTGGCAATTCTGGCCGATAAAGTTGCAGAATTGACTGAACCAAGCAATTCATACGTATCTGTAGTGTCAGAAAATACTACCCTCTCTGAATTGAAAGGTCAAATCTCTGAATTGAGTCAAAAACTTGAACGACTGAGTACGAATTTTGGATTAAATCATGAACGCAACCATTCACGCAGGCGTAATAACTACCGCAGAAACGCAACTTCCCGTAATCGTTCCGCAACTCCCCATAGTACACAAAACAATTTAAATGATAGAAGTATGTGCTGGTATCATTGTAAGTTTGGAGCAAGGGCTCTTAAGTGCAACTCTCCATGTTCCTTTCAAAATGCGTCGGGAAACGCGCAGGGCCAGTTGCAGTAGCGGCTTGCGATGATGGCCCTAACACCAAACATATAAGCCGTCGTTTGTTTATTTTGGATCTTAACAGTGGCATGAAATTTCTGGTTGATTCTGGTGCTGATATTTCTATTATACCTCAATGCGGAAATAATAAACCTTCGCCCATATATCTCTTTGCCGCCAATGATTCTAAAATCGCTACGTATGGAACAAAAATGATGGAATTAAATTTAAACTTGCGACGTCCATTTAGGTGGGAATTTACTGTTGCCGACGTAACAAAGCCTATAATTGGATCTGATTTCTTAGAACATTTTGGTCTGGTTATTGACATTAAAAACAAAAAGATCATTGATCCTTTAACTTCATTAACGACGTCAGGAAAATCTTATCATGGACCGCCTATATCAATTAAAACTATTGCAAGTGGTTCATGTGTACATGATATTTTAAAAGAATTCCCCAACCTTACTCGACCCCGCCCATTTGCGGGAGTATTTCCTCATAACACGAGGCATTTTATTGAAACAGAAGGTCCGCCTGTATTTTCTCGGCCACGTAGATTACATCCTGCCCAGCTTAAGATAGCAAAGCAGGAATTTCAGTATATGGTGGATCAAGGTATATGCCGCCCTTCAAAGTCAAATTGTGCATCTCCACTGCACCTCGTTCCAAAAGGGGATAATAACTGGAGACCTACCGGCGACTATAGAGCTCTTAACAAAATCACTGTTTCTGATAACTATCCAGTACCGCATATTCAAGATTTTTCTCAGAATTTAGAGGGTTGCAAGGTTTTTTCAAAAATTGACCTCGTCCGCGCTTTTCACCACATTCCAGTTAATCCGGATGACATACCTAAAACTGCAATCACCACACCGTTTGGTTTGTTTGAATTTTTGTGTCTTCCTTTTGGTCTTTCTAATGCGGCCCAGAGCTTTCAAAGATTCATCAACGAAGTTCTGCAAGGATTAGACTTCTGCTTTCCTTATATCGATGACATCCTGATTGCCTGTTCTGATATTGAGGAGCATCATCACCACCTCAGATTAGTCTTCAAGCGTCTGGACAAGTACGGTCTGACTATTAACACCTCTAAATGCGTCTTTGCAGCAAAAGAAGTTCCATTCCTGGGATACCTCGTCAACCAGAATGGATCTGAACCTTTGCCAGATCGAGTCCAAGCCATTCAAGATTTTCCTAAGCCTGAGACTAAGAAACAACTTCGGCAATTTCTTGGAACCATCAACTTCTACAGACGTTTCCTGCCTCACACTGCATCAACTCAAGCACCTCTTCATGAGCTTCTCAAGGATAGTCGTAGAAATGACAAAACTCCAATCCCATGGACAATACAGACAGTTCAGGCCTTCATCAAGTGTAAGACTGAGCTGGCACAAGTAACTCTTCTGCATCATCCTTCAGCGAATGCCCCCTTAGCATTGCATGTTGATGCCTCAGACTTTGCAATCGGAGCTGCTCTTCATCAAGTCTCTCCATCAGGCGATCTACAACCACTAGCATTTTTCTCTAAAAAACTTACACCAACTGAGAGAAATTATTCAACATATGATCGGGAACTTTTAGCAGTATATTCAGCAGTTAAACATTTCAGGTACATGCTTGAAGCCAGAGAATTTCAACTGTACACTGACCATAAACCCCTGACATTCGCCTTTAAGCAGAAGCAAAATAAATGCTCACCACGCCAGATGCGACATTTGGATTTTATAGGG
This sequence comes from Linyphia triangularis, assembly GCA_963978545.1. Lineage (NCBI taxonomy): Eukaryota > Metazoa > Arthropoda > Arachnida > Araneae > Linyphiidae > Linyphia > Linyphia triangularis. The sequence continues at coordinate 17,953,313 of OZ021730.1, forward strand.
CAATTCACCACCAACATCGTCCACATTAAAGGCTCTGAAAACATCCCAGCTGACACTCTGTCAAGAATTGCTACAGTCACTTTTCCTTCTCCTATTGACTACGAACAAGTTGCTAAGGACCAAACCATCGACGAAGATCTCAAAGAAATTCTCTTGTCCACATCATCAAGTCTTCAGTTGCAGAAACTTAAACTTCCTGGAACCGATGTTGAGTTACACTGCGACGTTTCTACAAAGAGAATCCGTCCCTTCTTACCAGCTGCACATCGACGACTGGCATTCGACACCCTTCATAATCTCAATCACCCTGGAATACGATCTTCAGCGAAACTCGTAAGCGAACGATTCATTTGGCCTTCCATGCAGAAAGACTGTCGAATGTGGGCTAAAGCCTGTACTTCTTGTCAACGCTCCAAGGTACAAAGACATGTATTTAGTCCCTTAGGAACATTTGCAGTCCCTGACACTAGATTTTCTCACATCCACATCGATTTAGTCGGCCCACTCATACCATCCCAAGGATTTCGATACTGTTTGACAGTGGTCGATCGCTTCACCCGTTGGCCCGAAGCTTTCCCCCTCGCAGATATCACAGCTGAAAGTGTTGCAGAGACCTTGTATTCTGGTTGGATTTCAAGATTCGGTGTTCCGGCCCACATCACCACTGACCAGGGACGCCAATTTGAGTCGACACTTTTCAAGTCACTAGCCAAGCTTCTTGGAATAAACAAGCTGCGCACCACCGCTTATCATCCTATGTCCAATGGTTTGGTAGAACGTCTTCATCGTCCTCTGAAGAGCGCCATCATGTGTCACAACACAGAGAAATGGAGTGCAGTTCTTCCTACTATCCTCCTCGGCATGCGATCTTCAATTAAGGAAGATATCAACGCCACTTCAGCTGAGCTGGTATACGGCACAGGTTTACGACTTCCAGGTGAATTTTTTGTCTCCAGCGACGCAGATCCAAATCATACCATTTTCGTTGAAACGTTGAGGAACACTATGAACAGGATCAAACCAACTCCAACCTCCCATCACACGCGTCCGAAAATCTTCGTTCATAAAGAGCTGAACACCTGCTCCCATGTGTTCGTCCGAGTTGGACCACCCTATGATGGTCCATATCGAGTACTTTCTCGTGATGCCAAAACCTTCCGTCTGCTGGTCAATGGAAAGGAATCTACTGTCTCCATTGATAGACTCAAGCCAGCGTTCACCATTAGTGATTCGTCTTCGGCAGAGGAACAGCCAAGCGAACCAAGACCTTTGATTCCTCAAGATGTTGTAACAGGACAACACCAGACAACCACAAGGTCTGGAAGACGTGTCAGATTTCCCCAACACCTCCTGACTTAAACTCTGGCAGGGGGGTACTGTGGTGTCACATGCCCACCAACTCTAAAGCAACAACTCAACTCGACTCAACCCGGCAGAAAACTTGAGATGACTCTGAACTCCCAGACAACGTGCTACGAACTTAACTAGCGAACTAATCAGACAGTCATGACTCAACAACTTTCTAAAATTTAATTTGCATTGTTAAGAACAATTTTTATTTACCATAAGTAATGTCCTATATATTTTCAAGTTAGTTATGTGCTTGTCAATGTTTACTTAAATAAAACCAACCGATAAGCACCTAACATAACACTCTCAAGATATTCATTTTATTGAAATTTTTCGGCTTTCGAAACCTGCAGCATGGCTGGTTGGTTGGTTGTATTCAGATTATCTGGCGCCGTCAGCAACACGAGGGCTATAATGCGCCGAAACATTTCGTCATTTGCAGCATGGCTGGTAATCGAAGAAATTAGAAGTGTACTTGCCACACAGTGCCGGAAAAAAAGAAATATGAGCCCTGAACTACTTTATTTTTTTCTGTTATTAAGACTTATTTCTCCTAAGTTTTACATAAAACTACGGAGCCAATACAGGAGAGAAAAAGTAATCATGATAAATTCTTATATGTTCACTACATTTACGAAAAAAAACCCTGATTTTTCCAAACGGTATAGTGGTTAGCGTGCTAGCTTCTAGACCGCGAGGTTGCGGGTTCGAGTCCCGTGTTAGGCATGGATGTTTGTAAATGTATGTTGGTTTGTCTAATGACGAATGTTTCCTGTGCGTTATAGCCCTCGTGCTGCTGACGGTGCCAGATAATCTGAAAACAACCAACCAACCTGATTTTTCCTTTGACTACCAAATAGTTTTGGTGGTAGCAGGCAAGAACGTGATTCATTTAATTCAGACGGCAGCAAATTAGTATTTGCATGTTGCGATTCTTATCAATATTCTAATTAAAACTGTTACATATATTTATCTCCTGTTGGGTGCCTGCTAATACTTACCAATAATTTTTATCATATGTTCTAAATCATAAACAAAACATTGTGTTCATCACAAAGAGTTAAAATGCACAATAAAAGCCATAAATACCGCCTAGCTTATGTTTGATGAAAGTTTTACTATTTTTTTTTTTTGAGTCATTCATTCTCAAAACCTGCTGTAACTTGTGATTTATTAGGACCAAAGGTGTATTCCTCTGTTATCATCAGAAAAATTAATAAATGTTTTAATGCATTTTAGTATCTGTTCAACTTTCTTGGAAGCTATTTCTTGCAACACTACTAGGAGAGGACGAGTTCCACCAAAAAATTATGAACATTGAATTGAAGTCAAAACAGCACATGTTTCTGAAAACTCTACTGCTCATTTCTAACCGCGCAGTTTTCAGCGGAGGAAGTGCGTCATTCTTCGATTTCGAGAAAAACTGAGGTCAGAATCACTCCTTATCTACTGAACGAGAAATGGCCCGATTCCGAGAGAGCCGGTCACGATTTTTTTTCCGATTCGATCGGAGGTGAGAATCAGGCTCCTACTCTCGAATCGAAAATGGCAATCGGAAAGGGGGATGTCACGTGACTTTCCGATTATTTGTGATTCTCACGTCAAAATCTCGTTTAACGAGATGTCCAATCTCTCGGAATGCGTCTCGGTTGCTCTGGAGCTCTTGGGATGCCATGACGATTATCGAGATTTCGGCGAAGTTTATTCTGATTGGTTGTTCTAGTTGAATGTTGAAGTGTCTATTGTTGCTGCTGTTTTAAAACAACAAACATCAAAATGGATCCTGCAAGAACATTAGTTTTTATGAATTTTACCCAGTATTTAGTGAACAGGGAATTGAGAAGACAAAGAGTATTTAGAGATAAAACAAATCCCTTTGACTCTCACGATATTCATTTTATTGAAATTTTTCGGCTTTCGAAACCTGCAGCATGGCTGGTAATCGAAGAAATTAGAAGTGTACTTGCCACACAGTGCCGGAAAAAAAGAAATATGAGCCCTGAACTACTTTATTTTTTCTGTTATTAAGACTTATTTCTCCTAAGTTTTACATAAAACTACGGTGCCAATACAGGAAGGAAAAAGTAATCATGATAAATTCATATATGTTCACAATTCATATGTACACCAACGGAACAGTGAGTTGAAATTGTATTATCCCTGCCTCATTCGAGGTTGCTTGTTTCATGTTGAGGAACACCCAATTGTAAAAAATGTAAACTCTGATGCCCGCACTACTTCCCTCCCTAAAAATACTAAAAGGAAACATTTCACTACCCCAGATCAATTTACCAACAATGGTTTTGTGTCCCCCAGGAGCTAAATCTATCAAAATTGTATTAAACACTCCCCCTACTGTCAGCAATCAATTCGACAACTTGCCCTTAGATGAGATCGAAACCAATATTGGCCCAGTGCCGGTTAAAATTTCATCCTTCATGGTTAAAATAAACGAAGGGAAACACTTCAGACCCCTATGCAAAATCATGGAAGAAACTGCAACTGAAAAGGTTAAATTTAAGTTCCAAGGCGAATACATACGCACTACCCCCTCTAACGAACTTGATCACAGGAAATTCAACCAACTGTTAAGCGAAAAACAAATAGACTATTATGTAATAAAGCCAATCCAGGACAGACCCCTAAAAGCAGTTATCAAAGGACTCCTCACTAATACTGACATTGCTGAAATATTTGAAGAACTAGAGGAAATGGGATACTCTGTTGAAAGAATTGTGCAGTTAAAAAGATATCGAACGAATGCCCCTCTCCCTATGTACCAAATCACCCTAAATCACCAAGAAATGTTTTTCGAGGAAACCATCTTTAAGAATAAAAAACTACTCTACATGACTGTCGAAGTCTAGAAATCAACAGACCCGGATTCGTTAGCCAGAGCTGGCGGTGTCAAGGCTTTTATCACAGCTCCAGTAACTGTTCTATTAAACCCCGTTGTGTTAGGTGCGCTGGCACCCACAATTCTTCAGACTGCCCTAACAAAAACACTGACAACCCCCCTAAATGTGCTAATTGTGAAGGAGATCACCCCGCTAATTATAGAGGCTGTAATGCTTTCCCTAAACTTATCCAAAAACACCCTGTAAACACTGAAAAAAACCCTCAAAACAATCGACAACAACAAGACAAAATAAAAACTAATCCTCACCCTAATCAGAACAACATCAATAGAGGTTATGTAAACTCTCGTCGTACTGATAATGGTTTTTCTTATGCGCAATCTGCCAGCTCTAATACCAACGAATCTCCTAATGTAAACAAACCCACCAACTCCAAAAATCAAATCCCCGACGACCTGTATACTATCTTAAAAGAAAATGCCAAACAATCTCAACAAATATTCGAATCTATTCGAGATATGATGAAAATGTTCACCTCCATCATGTCATTACTTTTAAAACTTGCAAATGTAACCGCCAATGTGTAATAACAAAAGTGCTGGATTTCGAGTATGTCACTGGAACGCGAACGGTGTACCCACTAAAATTGCAGAACTCAGGAACTTTGTTTCTAAATATCTCCCCGATCTTATTCTCTTACAGTAAACCAACTTGCCCCCTTTATTAAAGTTAATATTCCCAATTTCTCTCTTTATAGGAACGATAAATCTACTGGAAATGATAATTCTCCTATTCATGGAACAGCCATCTTCATTGATAACTCTATTCCCCATCACCATGTACCCCCCCCCCACCCCTCCCTACAACGTATCGAGGCCACTATCGTTACTGTCACTCCGGCTAGCTCCGCCCCTTTTATTATTGCCTCGATTTACATTCCAAATCACTCTCATGCCACCTTTATTAATGATATTATTTCCATCGCAAATATTAATAATAGTATAATTCTTTGTGCCAAACATCATCGATGGAACCATAATGTAAACAGAGCAGGAAGGCTCCTTACTCAGTACGCTGATAACAACAACTTTGAAATTGCTGCCCCCCATACCCCAACTCGCTTTGGCACCTACGGTGCAAATCATATTTCTAATACTATTGATATCATGTTATTCAGAGAATTCAACTTTAATTTCTCCATCAAATCCATGCCTGAACTCTCTTCTGATCACAACCCCATTCTTATTGACTTTAATGCTAACCTACCCCGCCAACCCCTCCTACACCACTCTTGACACTAATTGGAACACTTTTCAAAACATTCTTGAACATACCTACTCGCTGCCCAACACGATTAATAATGCTGGTGACCTCGATAATGCTGTTGATGAACTCACCTCCACCATTAAAAATGCCCATGCTATCTCCTCTACCACCAAAACTGTTAATTACGACATTTATACCCCCCCCCCCCACATTCGGAAACTCATTAATATTAAAAATAGGTATCGCAGGGACTGGCAAAATAACAGAGACCCCCCCGTTCTAAACGCCTTCTTAATAAATACCAACACAGAATTACCAAATTACTTCGAAACTTTACCCAAACTACCTGGACTAACAGAATTGTTGCTCTTGCTACTGAAGACAATACCATTTGTAAAACTGTTAAAAATCTTAAAAGAACCAACTCTACCATTCCTGCCCTTCAGGCTAACAATTTAACTGCATATACCACAAATGCTAAAGCAGAAATTTTTGCAGACGCATATGAGCAGCAATTTCAAAATAATCCCTCCAAATTCCCTAATCATGATAATATAATCGAACACTCTGTTAAAAAATTTATCAACATCCCCCCCCCACCCACGAAATTAACCCAGTGACCCAAGATGAAGTTATTGGTTATGTCAAAGCCCTCAAAATTAAAAAGGCACCCAGTAGGGAAGGTATTACTAACAAAATGGTCAAAAAACTTCATCCTAAGATCATTGATTATTTCACCTTTTTGCTTAATGCTATGTTGACTTTACACACCTTCCCTATCTCTTGGAAATCAGCTGTTATCATCCCCATCAAAAAACCTGGCAAAGATCCAACTGACCCGACCAGTTATCGACCTATTTCACCTCTCCCTGTGATGGGGAAGGTCTCTGAAAAAATCATTAAAAATATACTCACTGTTTTCCTTGATGACAACAATATTTTGATCCCCCAACAATTTGGTTTTAGGAGAAAACTCTCCACTCACCAACTCCTTCGAGTCACGGAGTTTATAACTTGTAATATTATTTTTAAAAAGAAAGTCGGAGGTTTATTCCTTGACGTAGCCAAAGCATTTGACAAAGTCTGGATCACTGGTCTTGTTTACAAACTCACTCTCACTAAAGTCCCTGATTATATCAATCATATTATCCACTCCTATCTTAATAATAGAAACTTCTCAGTCCAGGTTAACAAGCACTTCTCCACCCTTAGAAAATTTAATGCAAGCACTCCCCAAGGCTCAGTTTTGGGCCCCCTCCTTTTTAATATTTATACTAATGATATTCCCCAAATTCAGCACACCACCCTCAGTTTATTCGCTGACGATACTGCTTGCCTCAACTTGCTACTTCCCACAACTACCAATTCCCTAGAGAAAAATTGTTAGATAAATGGCGCATCCAAATTAATGTCACCAAGACTGCTGCTGTCCTTTTTTTTAAAAAACTTAACAAGAGCCCCCCCCCCCCTCCTCTCCATGTATAATCAAGTCATTCCTTGGTCAAAAGATACAAATATCTTTGTGTTCATCTTGACAGCGGAAAGAATTGGAATAAACACTTTACTTATGCTTCAGAAAAGCTCCGCAAGGTGGCAGCAGAACTGCGTCCCATTTTTGGTCGCCCATCACCCCTTACTACCCAAAACAAACTCTTATTATATAAGACCGTTCTTCGTCCAGTGGCCTCCTATGCATCCCCAATTTGGGGATGTATTAGAGAATATCACATTGATAAACTCGAAACTCAGCAAAATAAACTAATCCGTTTTAATATTGCCAAAGCCCCTTGGTTTGTCAAAAACAGCGACATTCGCAAAAGCTTGAACATCCCTACCATTAAAGAACACTTCTATAAACAAGCGGTTACATTTTTTAATTCCCACGAACATCACGACAATATTGAAATTCAAAACCTTAATAATTATGACTATAAACATCCAATGAATTCAATTAGACCTAGAGCAATCCTTAATATCCTTGGGTAATCCTCAATATGATTTCACCTCAATGTTGTACGGATAATTTGATAAAATGTCTTTTTTCTTATGCATCATGATTTTTCTAGTTTTCCCTCCTCTTTTTTGGCGACTGTTTTTTATATAACTATCTCATTTTGAGTATTTTTTCGAATTTTTAACCCTTCTGGACTTAGACGAATTTTTTAAACTTGTCTTTTTTCTTATGCAACTTGAATTTTCTAGTTCCCCAACTCGTTTTTTGGCGGCTGTTTTTATATCTCTTTTTGAGTATTTTTTCGAAATTTTTCAAATCGGAACTTCGTTCCCCCTTTTTTTTTTCACATCTAGTATTGCTCTCTCTCACTGTTTCGACTTTGTGTTATGCCCCTCCCACAACATTGGCTACTGATTAGACATGGTTTTCATGAATCAGAATGATCTTACTCACTGCTGTTTACATATTTCTTTTTAGCCAATTTAAGATACCTAATATCTGACAGTTTATGGCAAGTTCTGAAATTTTTCAATTTGTTTTTTCGGACGTTGAACGCCCCTTCGGGGAGTAGGAAGTCCACATAACCTTAAATAGTAGTAGTAGTAATATTTGGCTTTCGTGAACGCGTAAACAGAATTTCTCTACTCTAGCGAAGAGCCATACGTGTTTTGTGAAGTGGGCTATATCTTTCTCGAGTCTTCACTTAAAAGTTTCCAGGTATGGTAATAATTTTATTTTCTGTTTTATTCAACATTTGCTTCATTTATTTTCTTTTTCAAATGAAAGTTAATTTTATAGAAATCGTGTTGGGTTTGCAAGCAATTTCCTAACCGTGTGCAGTTCGGTATTTAAAGCCGATATAAGGAACTTACTATGCTTTTTATTTCCTATTTCATGGTGGTTGACAAAATCCTAAATGCACTTTTATATTCCATTTAAAGAAGAAATTTTTTATTCTTTTTGGGATAAATATTGGGGTGTATTTGGATCAAAATTAAATGAACAATTTGTCAGCAAACAACTCAAATAACTTTTTGAAGTTATTGCAGTTAAAAACTTCTACTATATATAAATTAAAATAACAATCCCACTTTCTGTACAATTAACTTTCTGTACATGCTTTTTATTTTTATAAGTTAATTTTTATGCGAATCGTATTTGTATTCCAGAAGATATTTTATTAAAATTTCAAACCATTTCATAGGTTCAATATTGAAGAAGTTTTTAAGTTAAAGCGTTACATTACTCTATGTTGAGCTTGATAATTCATTTTTTAGAATCGCCCAGCTTCTTTGGATTGGCTGCTAGAATTCAAAAATCTAAACTGAATACAGAAAATTAAGCTAAACTAATTAAGCTTAATATATATATATATATATATATATATATATATATATATATATATATATATATATATATATATATATATATATATATATATATATATATATATATATATATATATATAATTTCAATTGTTAAACAAATAAAAATTACAGTAACATGCCATTAAAATCTCTTTTTGGTACCGATATCTTCTATACTAAAAAATCCTCTTTTAAATTTTGTCTGGGTTTAATTAATATATTGAATATTAATTTTAAAGTGTTGTGTAAATTTGGGTAATAATTAAATGTTTTCCCCTATTCTTGTAATCCAGCATTATAAACCAGTATGAAGAATAAAATCTCGTAAGCTGACTAACGCATCGATACAAATTTTTATGCCACATGAATTATTATACATTCCGCAATTTCTAAATTTTAAAGAAGTTAATTATATTAACACTTTTCAGAATTTACAACTAATAACTCATTTTACTTTGAAGAAAATGCTCATTAATAACGTGTTCAGGTTCACCACGGTAGAAGAGTAAACATAGGCACCATCAGTCAAAAATAATTAGGGATGGTACTTGGTCTAAAAATGAAAATTAAATCTTAATTTAAATTACTTTGTAAAATCAAGGCAAGTGGAAATTGTCACGCTACTTTTAGTCGCATTGTTGCAAATATAAGCATATGTGCTGAGAGAAATTTAGCCAAGATAGAAACGACAGATACATGTCTAATAAATTAAAGGAAATAATTAAGTCTGATTGCCAAAGTTTTGTAAATAGAGTATTTGAAATAGTTGCATGAAAAACTTTATTATAGTCTAGTTTTGGTTGGGTTACACATAATAAGGACGGATATATAATGCTTCAAATATACCAAATTTAAAAATTATAAAGCTTGATCAGCACTACATTTTTAAAAATTATTTTTATTCAAATTGTTTTCGATAGGTTATAAAACGTTTCGTAAACCTTTTTCGGGACTGTCACGGTGGGGAAAGGCAAAACGGCTGAAGTCTGCCTTTACCCTTTAAGGGAATGCGAGTGCAGTGGAAGAATCTACTAAAGAAACAAATGATCCCAGAGAAAGTGTTCCGACAGTCTCAAATAACCCATTTTGCCAAGTACCTGACTTGCCACCAATCGAAGACTCATATTGGCAAACTAATTTGGAACAGGAACCGCTTTCAGATAGTTCTGACGATGATTGTGGCGAAGAGCTTTATGACTCTTTTAATGGTTGGTTGGTTGTATTCAAATTATCTGGCGCCGTCAGCAACACGAGGGCTATAATGCGCATTCTAATGATGAACATTCATCATTAGATAAGCTAACATACATTTACAAACACCCATGCCTACGCGGGACTCGAACCCGCAACCTCGCGGTCTAGAAGCCAGCACGCTAACCACTATACCGTTTGGTCGGCCTCTTTTAATGAATTTGACTCTCTTAAGAACATTTTAAAGGAGTGAGCCATTTCACTTAATATAAGTTTAATTGCGATTTCGGCTCTGCTGTGCATTTTAAAATTGCATAAGTGTTTTGTGACCTTGCCTTCAGATGCCAGGACTTTGCTTCAAATACCAACTTCTATTTCCATGGTGTCTGTCGAACCAGGTCACTATTCCCATATAGGATTAGAAAAAAACTTGAAAAGGATTTGGAGCATAGTAAGGGAAACAGTTTCGCACATTGAACTACTTTGCAACGTTGATGGTTTACCGCTGTTCAAAAGTAGTGCCATTGAATTTCGGCCTATTTTAGGCATGGTTACCAATGTCCCTTCAATAAAATCACTTGTATTTCCTATTGGAGTTTATTGTGGCTCAGGGAAACCAAAGAGTTGTGCAGGTTTCCTTGAACAATTTGTAGCAGAAGTGAGAAACGTAATTGCACAAGGGATTAATATTAATGGCAAACTTTTTTCCTTTTCAATCAAAGGTTTTATCTGCGACACTCCCGCAAAATCATATACCGGGTGATCCAGAAGTCAGGACAAACTTTAAAAATGAATAATTCGAAAACGAAGCAAGATATGGTTTGCACCAAACGCATGAAAAATAAACCGGGTTTTGTGTCGCAACATAATAAAAAATAGTTTTTTTGCCGACCAACAGACGGCGTTGGAGGAGTTCAGCTGTAGGATTATGCAAAGCAACAACCGATATAAAAGAAGGAAACGCAACGGGTTAGCATCATCATCATCGACCAGTCGTGCTGTTATTCTGCTCCCGTAGCCGATTCTCTGTTCCCGTGCATTACCCAAGCAGCCGCTAGCTTAGAGACTAGCTGCTTGGTTTTTTGCAATGATGCCTATGAAGAAGACGATTAAAAGCCAGGATGGCTTTTTCGGCGGTGTGCGGCTTGCCACTGCTCCAGCTGCTGAGGTACCTGTTTTCCTTGACCTGTCGCCTAACCACGTCCCAGACTTTGGTAAGATCAATCGCATCAGCATGACTGACTGCACTGATTCTAAATTTCAAAGCTTTTCTTTTCCAAATACTGCCAAGGGAAAAACTTCACTCAAAGCCATGACCCGGTCACTGCTCGACCTAGGCTGTGAAGTTTTCGCCCGCTTCTCCAACGGTAAATTCACCGTAACCCCTCACAATGCTGTTGAGGAAGATCATATTTCAACATTTATGAAGGAAAATCTTAGCCATTTCACACAATCCTTGCCCAAGGGGCCAAGAAACTCCTTCAAGGTAGTTATCAGAGGCTTGCCCAATGATACTACCACATCCGAAATCAAGGAATGGCTTCACTATTCTAAACCTATTTTTCCCCCCATTTCAATAACTCAAATGAAGAACCGTTTTGGAACCTTGATTCCTCTCTTCATCACTGAGTTCTCATCCACACTTTCGAAACCCGACATTCTTTCATGGCAAAGTTTAGGGCTCCTTAAAATTAAGATGGAAGCTCTAAAAGGAAAGTCTAGTCCAGTTAAACAATGCTTTAATTGCCAACGGTGGAATGGCCACCTTTCCTTAACTTGTCCTTACCCCACCAGATGTCGCCACTGTTCCGAAAAGCATCCCAGTCGGGATTGTCCCAGTAAGGGCGGTGCGCGGCACTGTGTAAACTGTAAAGGTGATCATGTTTCATCATCCCACCTTTGTAAATCTTATTCTGACAGACTTAAACTAATCCGGCCTAGTGGTTCCGGGGTCAAGAGGGCGATCCCTGCCACAAAGCCTATCCTCGTTCCTCGGCCTATTTCCTTAAACTTAATTCCTAAGCGCACATATGCCAGTGTTGCTTCTCAATCTTCAAATTCTGGCCCTAAAATTATCAAACATCAGAAAACAAATACTGATATTTGTTAACCAGAAATTCCCAGCTCCATGGAAGTTGATCGCATTATGGTGGATAAAGCCACTAGCCCTATCCAAATTCCTAACATCACAGCCGACCAAACGGTATAGTGGTTAGCGTGCTGGCTTCTAGACCGCGAGGTTGCGGGTTCGAGTCCCGTGTTGGCATGGGTGTTTGTAAATGTATGTTGGCTTGTCTAATGACGAATGTTTCGGCGCATTATAGCCCTCGTGTTGCTGACGGCGCCAGATAATCTGAATACAACCAACCAACCTAACATCACAACTGCTGATGCAAACACACAAACCCTACTCAACAGTGAGTACATGGTTGATAGAAGACTATACTACTATTATGAACACAACCAACCTTTCGCTTGTCAAACGTGACTACAAAACCTCTAAAAATTTCATTGAAACTTGTCATTATGCTAGAGCAAGGAATACTGAATATATGGAACCCATTAGGGATTATTTCCTTCTCTTTGAGGAATTCGACCTCAGCCCCTACGCCTAAGCCCATTGGCTTTCGCCGTTTTTTCCCCCTTGTCATTGGACCTGGCTTTTTCACGAAATAGTCTGGTTGTTTCGGAACTGTACCACCGATCTTATTTACACTTTCATTTTAGTTCTTTTCATGTTGTGTTTCACGAATGTTTATGTTTTATTCACAAGATATTCTGCAGAATGAAGATCCCTTGTGGATTTATCTGCACCAAACATCAAATCAGTCAGTCAGAGGGTTAGCATTAGTCGAAGCGTATATGCGAAACCTCCGAAACTAACAAGGCCTGTGGACCACGTGACATGAAGCGAGTGACGTCACCTATCGTCGATCTAGATCGCCAGCCCACCAAACCACTAAGTTATACCCCGTAGATTAGAAGATCAAGATTGCTTTCGCGCAACGCTTATGTTCACGTCTTTTTAATTCTTCGTTCTGTCAAATTTTATTTTATATTTCTACAAAAATGACTCAATAGCGATGCCTCATAGTTGTTGTGTGCCGTCCTGTAACGGAAATTACAAGAACGGGCCGAAAGTTCGAGTGTTCAACTTTCCCAAGAACAACACTGCAAGACTGAAGTGGTTACGAGCCATTAAAAGGGATCATTTCATTCCTACTCGTCAAAGCAGGGTAAATATTTAGGCATTTTTGTCGCTTATTATATCTTTAATTTTGGCTTTAAAAAGTTGCATGTTGTGTAAAGTGCATCTTTACTAGAATGTGTTGCCTGTTGTGTAAAGTGCATTTGCACTAGAATGTAAACAAAAACAGAAAAGAAAAAAAAATTAGCTTTTATATTGTTAATTTTATGTTTCTGTGAACAAATGTACATTAGATATGCAGATAGTTATTATTAAATATAATTATGTTAATTTTAAGTGTAGTTATTATTACATATAATTACGTTAATTTTAAGTGTAGTTAAAAATATTTTACTTAGTTGTGAATATGGATTTGTTTTAAGTAATTTGATTTGATTAATCAGGGTGTATACATGCAGGCTATTCTAAATTGCAAGTTGGGCAGTCGAAAAAAGTAAAACAATAAAAAACTTATTCAAATTATAATAAGGAAAAAATATGTTAACAAGAAATTGGAAATATTTTATTAAATATTATAAATTTCAATTATTTTGGTAAGTTCGCTCGCAAATACCAATTAACCCCAAAAACTAATGACATAATAAACTTTTTCTGAAAAATTATGAATTTTACCTAATAATCAGATATTCAATTGGGCATTTGCAAATTTTGCTTATAATAGGTAGACCTTGTGATAATTTTTAAAATCATGTTGTAAACCAACTGCTGTGAATTGGAATATTAAAATAATTTTTTTTTAGGTTTGTGAGCTACACTTCAGGCCGTCAGACTTTAATTTTGAGATCAGCAAGTTTGACGAAAAATCCTGCAAAAGAATTACAATCCCATACAAATTTCCAAAGTTGAGAGAAGGAAGTTACCCAACGGTCTTTCCAAATCTTCCTGACCGCCTGTCTACCAATGTTTCTTCACGAGAATGTCCAGACAGCAGGCGTCAACGTTTGGAAGAGACAGCGTTAACGGAGGCCATACAGATCAGTATTGAAGAAAAAGCTCAACATGACATGGCAAGAAGTTTCAATTCCTTTGAGGAGCTTCAATCTAAAATGGATACTTCCAATAACTTGTGGACCATCGTAAAGAAACCTGATGTGATGCTCTTCTTGATCATACAGTTAAATGCAAATGTGCCACGAATCACCCATTCAGTCGTCATTAATGATCAACTTCTTCTGAAAATATACATTGATGAAGTGGAACTGCAATGTATTGGTAATTATAATCTTCCACTTCAAATTAATAGCCTTGACATAATAGACCAAATTTTAGATTTAACAAGAAGTAAACAACTTGAAAATTTGGATAAAATTAATTATGTATGCAATATTCTGAAAACCATGTCTTTCGATGATCCAATATCAAATAATAGGATGAGATTTTTAATTGAACAAATGGTATTATTTAATGTAAATAAACATGCTTGTAGATATTCTTCTGATTTGTTAGTTTTTGCATCACTTTTGTATAGTATGGCTCCAAAGGCATTCAATTTTGTTAGAAACAGTGGAAATATTGTAATGCCACATCCAAGTACCATTCGTCGCCTTTATCTTCATCTTAAAGTTGATGCCAAAAAAGAGACTCTCGATTCTAATTTTCTAAATTATTCTAAACAAAAGTTTAACTTCCTTAAAGAAAACGACAAAAAAGTAATGCTACTCATGGATGAAATTCATTTAAAGCAGTTTTTTGACTACAAAGGTGGCAATGTGTTGGGTATGGCATACAATTCAGAAAATATTGCTAACAGTGCTCATGTATTTATGATTAAGAGTTTATTGTCTAACTTCAAAGATGTTGTACATATTTTACCTGTCCAAGCTATCAAAGCTGAGGACTTATTTGATATTACTGTCCAAATTATCAAGGGTTTGGAAGACATAGGATTCTTTGTGTTTTGTGTTATATCTGATAATAATGCAATTAATAGAAAATGTATGAAACTTTTTGCTGATCCTCCTAAAGAAAGTATTTTATATGAACATCCATGTAATAAATCTCGTCCATTATTTTATTTAGCAGATAGTGTCCACCTTTTAAAATGTATAAGAAACAACTGGTTCAATCAAAAAACTGAAAATAAATCTTTGTATTATCCCCCTTTTCCCAATACTGATATCGTTAACTTTAGAACTGCCTCATGGTCGTCTTTGAAAGATATGTACAATTTAGAATCGCAATCGTTAGCAAAATTTGCTTTTAACTTAACACATAAATCTCTACACCCAACTAGTTTAGAAAAACAAAACGTTAAATTGGTACTTCAAGTGTTTAATGAGTATGTTGTTAAAGGGCTTCTTGAATTTGAGGACAAAATTAAACATTGCAAAGATACATCAGACTTTATCAACATTATTCTGACTTGGTGGAATATTGTAAATGTAAAATCCTTGCATAAAGGAATGCATCATAGGAATGTATTTCAAACTCCTTTGACAAATTCTGTTAATGATGAAAAATACATTTTCCTTAACAATTTCATCAAGTGGCTAGATGACTGGGTAGCCATGAATTGTGATGCTGGTTGTTTTACAAAAGAAACACACAAGGCATTGGCTTCAACCACTCACTGTTTACTGGAATTGACATCATACTGCGCAGATGAACTACATTTGCAATTCATATTGCCCGGTAAATTCCAAACTGATGATTTAGAGTCTAGGTTTGGTTTATATCGACAACTATGTGGCAGCCAGTACAATATAAGTGCTAGGCAATTGTATGAAGCCGAGTCAAAGGTTAGAGCGCATTCTGTGCTGAAACTTTCTTCTGAAATGAAAGAATTTGATGCAAGATCATTCGATTTTAACCCAGATATTGATTTTATGGATTGTGTTATAAATTGTAGTGCATATAATGTTACTATTTTGGAAACTGATTTCATGAATCACATTGGCGTATATCCTGTCATTACCTATGTAGCAGGTTATTGTGTGCATAGAGTTATAAAATATTTCAAATGTATACACTGTCAACAATCTTTAACTGTAAATGATCAAAATGTTTATCTTGATGAAGAATTCAGTTATCTGAAAAGATTAGACAGAGGCAGCCTCTGCTATCCTCAAGATCATGTGATTAATGCTGTTTATTATACGTATATTGTAGTAAATAAACTGTGTATAGATTTTGAGGATAATTTTTTACATGATACCAGCCAAAAAAATCTAGCATGTACAATAAGTTACAATAATATACTAAACAAGGAATTGTTTGATGATGAAATTTGCAGAAATGGTCATACTCGAGACGATATCTTAACTAAAATAATTGGTTCCTCTGTTAATATCTTTCTGAATAATTATTGTAAGAAAAAAAATGATGATTTACAAAAAGCTAATCGAAGTAAAAATGAAATTGGGGAGGGAAGTAAAAGTTCAGAAAATAATGGCTGTAAAACTAAAAAAAGAAAATTGTCCACTTTAGTTAAGTGATATTATATAATATTGTTATATGTATGCTATTTTTAAATGAATAATAAATGATTTTTATACTGTATTGATTTATTTAAATTCTTTTTTTTTTTAAGTTAGTAACCTTCTTTCATTGCTTATAAACAGAATGGCCCAGCAAGTAAAGAATCCATTATCCATACTTAACTGCAACATTTAATGTTTTCCAAGAGTCTAAATGTATATGATAATTTAAAAGTTATATAATAAGAGATTATGATGGGATAAAATAATTGAAAATTAAGAGTTGTATAAGATATATATTTTATTCAATTTTAAAATTTGCTTGAAAATAATTCAAAGTAATAATAGTAATTTCTAAACATTTCTCAAAATTATAATTATTTTAATGAATAAAAGGCCGTGGTTTGCTAATCAAAGTTGAAAGCTGAAAGAAGTTCCGTTGTAGCAGGGGAAATGGGATCGACGATGTGTGACGTCACTTTGAGGTGAGAGGGCCTGCTAGTATCGGAGGTTTCGGTATATGCATCGAAATGCTGTCCATAGTTGAGAAAGCCCTCCTTGTTAAACTGTTTTATAAGAATTCGGAAAGTGCCAGTGCGGCATTGCGAGGATATCGCTACATGAAAGGTACGCGAGACAGCAAGGGACCAATAACGCCGTCTGCATTGAACAAACTGATTAAGAAATTTGAAGCTATAGGTTCGTTGACTTCACGGCCAAGAAGAGGACGTCCCTCAATAGCCGCTGCTGCTGCAACTACAGTGGAGCACACGGTGCAAGCCATGTCGGCGGTTATTGCACACGGAGAGTGCAGTGTTCGAGAAGTTTCGATGCAGACAGGAGTGTCGTACGGAAGTGTCTGGAGTTTGTTTGTTTGGTGTTTTATGGCGCAAGGGCAACACAGGGGCCAAACTGCGCCAAACACAAGTTAAAACAGTAAATTTTAAAATAAAGCTTTATGTTTCCCATGCTCTAAAAGAGTAAAATTAAAATTTCAAGAATAAAAAAGCAATTAAAAAAGGTTTAAATGAAGGCACAGCATATAATTTGTAGTTTAATTTACGATGCAAGATTAAAAATGGGAAAGTGCTGTAAAAATATTCATGATGGGGGAAAACCCAAAATGAAAATTCTAAAAAAATTGAACTCCTTTCTGATTAAAAGGGAATAACTTCAAAAATATTACAATTATATTTGCTTAAAAATAGTGTCATGTTTTGGATTTATGTCTGTCTGGAGAGTTCTGTCGCTCGACTTAAATCTCCAGAGTATCACTCGTTTCGTAAAGTAATATATCCTCCTCTTCCTCAAAAGAAGATAGAGGAGGCTTGATGGAAGCAAACGCTTCAGAACCAATTTTATTCCAATACTCTTTAGAGAGTTTTGTTGGTTCGGTAGTGTCACTAGACATAGGAAGCTGTAAGTTGTCATAAGGTGTGTCAGTATTTTTCATGTCTACAATAACTTCGACTGTTGGTGGTGATTTCATCAATAGGTTATATGCATTACGTTGTTTTGCTTTCATTGCAGCATTTTTCGTTAATGGATAATGCTCAGTTTTCAAAGTCAGTTGGTTGCTCAGGTTAACAAAAGTTGGTTGAAAATCTGGTTTTTTAATATTTTTTACTTTACTAAATGAGGTCTTTTTCATGTGGCTTGAGGCAGTTTTATCTAAAGTTTCGTGCTTTGCTTTTGTCATTGGTTGGTTGGTTGTTTTCAGATTATCTGGCGCCGTCAGCAACGCGAGGGCTATAATACGCCTAAACATTCGTCATTAGACAAGCCAACATACATTTACAAACACCCATGCCAACACGGGACTCGAACCCGCAACCTCGCGGTCTAGAAGCTAGCACGCTAACCACTACACCGTTTGGTCGGCGCTTTTGTCATTGGATGCGAAGTTTTTGATTGAGTTGGTCTACATGACTGTAAGGACTCTACTTCATCGGTAGTTTGTGTTGAGATGGATTTTTGTTTAGGTGGGCAGGTAATAGATTCAGAAGGTAGTGTTTGAGTCGCTATTGATTTTGTAACTGGTTTTAAAGTTGCGGAATAAGAAGGTTGGTTGGTTAGATTTTGTGGCGCAAAAGCAACACTAGGGCTATGCTGCGCCAAACCCTCGTTAATTAAAAACATGAAAGAGAGAACAATTACAATTTACAGGACAGTGATATAAACTTTAAATTAAGTGATAAAATCCAATTGTTTTTAAAAATGTAAAAAGATTTATATGTGGTGATGGACTTAAAAGTAATGACAATGATGGATGACTGGTGCAAAACAGGCGCAATCTGACTGGGTTAAAAACCGGGCAGTCAGTTAAAATGTGTTTAACAGAAAAAATAACATTGCATGTGGTACATGTGGGGGCACCCTCTGCCAGCAGAAGGTGTACATGGGTAAAACGAGTATGGCCAATCCGTAAACGTGAGAGGAGAACCTGCCTCTTCCGGTTCGGAGTGAGAGAATTAAAGTCGGACAAAGTTGGTTGTATAGAGTAAAGCTTGTTTGACTGTTCTGCATCCCACCTGGCCTGCCAGGATTGATGCAGAGCCTCCTCACATACTTTGACTATGTCATTTGCACACAGTTTGTTGCTTAAAGGCCCTTTTGCGTCCCGCGCAATTTTATCTGCTCTCTCGTTACCCATGATCCCCACATGGCCAGGGATCCAACAAAAAAGAATAATAAAATCCAGTGCTGATAATCTGGAATGAATGTTTAAAATGTTAGTGATATGGGGATGATTTTGAATCAATGGATTATTTAGAGCTTCCAGGCAACTTTTTGAATCTGTGTAAATAATCCATTGTTTGTATGATTGCTTGGATATGTGTTGTATGGCCATGAGAATAGCATGGGACTCAGCTGTGAATACAGAACTGCAAGGATGCAGTTCGGTTGGTATGATGGCATTATCCAGTACCACAGCTGATCCCACATGGCCTTGACTTTTAGATCCATCAGTGTAAACGGGCTTAAAATGTGAAAAATGATTCCGATGATAGTTAAAAAGAGTTGAAAACACAACATGAGGTGTTTCACTTTTTGTAAAATTGGTAAAAATATTAATGAGAGTTATGTGACAATAATTCCATGGTGGATGGTTGTAAATGACAGGACGAACCCTGACATAGTTCAAGTCATAAAATGATAAAAGTTGTTTTATTCTGAATGTAAAATGGGGTATACAAGAAGGACGAGCATTAAAAAGTCTCTCATATGATGGATTAAAAGCGTATTCTGCAAATGGATGACGAAGATTAGATTTTATTTTAAAAAACAAAGATAAACAAAGTTTATCTCTTCTATGTTTCAGAGAAGGTTCCATGCAGAGAGCGTAGAGGCTTTCGACTGGTGATGTACGGAAAGCTCCTGATGCAATCCTGAGACCCTGATGATGAACGGGGTCAAGGAGCATCAAAGCCGATTTTCTGGCTTATCCGTACACCACCGATCCATAGTCTAATTTGGAGCGAATAAGGCATCTGTATATCCTTAACATGGAGGTTATGTCAGCACCCCAGGAAGTGTTGGAGAGTACCTTCAGAAGATTCAAGATTTTTATGCATTTTAATCTAAGGTGTTTAATGTGAGGCAGGAAAGTGAGCTTCGAGTCGAAGATTACACCCAAGAACTTATGTTCGTTGACAATCGGTATCTCGACTCCATTAAGATATAATTCGGGATGTGGGTGAAGCCCACGTTTCCTGCAAAAATGCATAGCAACGGTCTTTTCAGGTGAGAAAGCAAAGCCGTTCTTAGTCGCCCAATCCGTGACTCTTCTGATGGCGAGTTGTAATTGCCTCTCAATTGCTGACATGTTGGTTGAGGCGCACGACATCTGAAAATCGTCCACAAACAAAGTACCAGACACTGCAGGTGGAAGGCAGGTCAGTATGTCATTGATTTTAACGATGAACAGTGCGCAACTCAACACACTTCCCTGGGGGACACCTTCCTCCTGAATGAATTCATCAGACAAGGTTGAGTTTACTCGTACTTGGAACGTTCTTTGTTTAAGGAAGTTTTGAATAAACAATGGCATATTTCCCCGGAGCCCTATATTATGTAGGTCTCTCAGGATGCCATATCTCCAAGTACGGTCATAAGCTTTCTCCATGTCAAAGAATACAGATACCAGATGGTTCCTTTTAACAAAAGCCTCCCGAACTGACGTTTCGAGGAGGAGAAGATTGTCGATGGTACTACGCCCACGACGGAAGCCACTCTGAAACCTAGAGAGATAGTTGTTTGCTTCAAGATAAAAAAGAAGTCTAGCATTAACCATTTTCTCTAAGAGCTTGCAAAAGCAGCTGGTTAATGCTATAGGACGATAACTTGAAGGATTCTTGGGATCTTTGCCAGGTTTAACTATTGGTATTACGAGAGCTCGTTGCCATGAGGAGGGAAAACTATTTTCCCGCCAAATACGGTTGAATAGTTTCAGTATAAGCTTGAGCTGGAGTGGATGTAGATGTCGTAGCATACTGTAATGAATTTCATCTGGACCCACAGTTGAGTTATGGGCCGATGAGAGAGCGTTATTCAACTCGGCCATAGTGAAGTCCGAGTTGTAGACTTCTGAACCAGCGGAAGCAAAATTCAACGTTCTTCTCTCAGCTCGAAGCTTATATGAGGCAAACGGCTCTTTATAGTTACGAACACTGGACTCTTTGGCAAAAGCTTCGCCAAGCGTATTAGCAATATCTTTGGCCTGAGAAACTATCCCCTGATCACTCTCTAAGATGGAAATGGAGGTTTGGGGATAGCGGCCCTTGATCTTGTTTACTTTATTCCATACGCTTTTTGAGGATGTGGAAGATGTTATAGTGCCAACATAATTTTGCCAAGAATCCTTCTGGCTTCGTCGACGGATCTTACGAGCATCAGCTCGGGCACGCTTGAAACTAATGAGGTTGACTTGGGTGGGGTATCGACGAAATATACCCCAAGCCTTCCTCTGTTTCTTATGTGCAATCTTGCATTCGTGGTTCCACCACGGTTTTGGAGTTTTTGGTAGATGTTTGGAGGTCATAGGAATAGAGCTGCGAGCAGCTTCTATAATAGCTTCAGTAATAGCAATTGTAGCTGCATCGATATCGTCAAGGCTCACCATCTCATCAGACAAATGGATCACAGAAGAAAACATCTCCCAGTCGGCCGCTTCAATTTTAAATCGAGGTTGGCGGGTAGCAGGAGTAAATCCATTTCCTTCATATTTGAGTCTGATGGGAAAGTGATCACTGTGGAAAGGATCATCTCCAACTATAAAAGTCCAGTCTGATAAAAGAGATGGTGAGCACAAGACAAGATCGATGGCATGGAAGGTCCTCGAAGGGGTGTGGAAGTAGGTGTTTTGCCCATTATTTAGGAGGCAGAGATGTTGGTCCTCTATCATTTTTTCAATTATCTTTCCACGATTATTTATATCTGGGCTACCCCAAAGAGTATCATGACCGTTAAAGTCTCCCATTATGATGTATGGTGCTGGGAGTTGATCACACAACCTGTTTAGTTCTGCTTGCTGGATGGTATCATTTGGTGGCAAATATATAGAGCATACGGTGATGAGAGATTTCATTGTCACTCTAACAGCAACAGCTTGTAGAGTTGTCGAGAGCGACAGCGGGGTACATGGAGTGCTATTTGATGTGAAGATAGCAACTCCTCCGCTGGCTCTATCACCGCTGGTACAGTCTTTGCGAATACAACTGTAGCCCCTTACAAGAGAGCTCTGAGTTGGCTTCAAAAGCGTCTCTTGCAAGCAGAAACAGACAGGTTTGTGCCGATTAATGATATTTTTAACATCTACCGAGTTGAGATGGAACCCACGACAATTCCAAGATAAAAGATGGAATTTTAAGATTTTTTTTTATCGATCCGCCGGTCATGGGACTTACTCCTAGGAAGAAGCAAGGTTGGAGCTTCAAGGCCTTTATCAACATCCATGTCACCTGGGTCAGACAGACCCATGATGACATCTTGCTCATCTTCATTGGATGAGCTTAGATCAGCCTGTGAATTTAAAGAATGTTTTAATTTTAATTTGTTTTTCAATGCATCATTTGGTTTTTTTACTGATTTAACCGTGATTTTCTTCTGTTTATTTTTCTCTGCTGTTGAACGGAGCAAACTGACTTCTTTTGGTTTTGTATTACTTGGAAGCGAGATCGTTTGAGAAGAGGTTGAGTTTTGCTTGATTGAAGGAATGAAATATTTAATAAGTTGTTCAGGAGACATGTTAACATTTGGGATATTAATATCGGTTTGGGTGGCTATTGATTTAACTTCATTGATGGTTTTATTGATGGTTATATTTTTTGCTATTGTCTTTGCCATTGATTTAACTATTGTAGTTTCGTATAAAGCTCGGGCTTCTGGATAGGAAATATTGTTGTTAGTTTTGATCTTCTGGATGTCTTTTTCTTCTATTCAGTTTGGGCACTGTCTGGAAAAAGATGGATGCTTTCCAGAACAGTTAACGCATGAGGGTTCTGCCCTGCAGCCCTCACTCTGGTGTTCAGAGCTGCCACAAACGGCACAAATTTCGAGCTTACCTCTGCATGCGTTTTTCGAATGCCCGAACTTCTGACATTTGAAACATCGCAATGGATTTGGTATATACGGACGAATAGGGCAACTTAAATAGCCGGCGGTGATTTTACTAGGTAGTTTTGGAGTATTGAATGTTAGAATTAGGTGTTTTGTTTTTATGATATTGCCTTCTTTTTTTATTGTTATACGTCGAACTTGAATGACGCCTTGAGTTGACAGTTCTTTTAAGATTTCATCCTCTTCAACATGTGTTAGGTCACTCTCAGAAATCACACCCTGGCAGGAATTTAGAGCTTTATGTGGTGTTACTGTTATATTTATGTTGCCTATTGTAGTTGCTGATAGTAGATATTGAGACTGTCTATTGTCTTTGGTTTCAATTAGAAAATCACCGGATTTAAGTTTTTTTATTGTTTTGGGCTCATTGCCACAAATGCCCTTTAAACCCTTTTGTATAAAAAAGGGGGACATTTTGCCCAATTCGCCCGACTCAGAGTGAACAATTAAGAATGAAGGTTCGTTTAATTGAGATGCCTGTTTTTTAGAAATAGTGTCTTGCTCCGTTTCATGAGTACGTTTAGTATGGGGTTTAGTTTGGGAATCAAGGCCTCCCGTGGGGCTTAAGAGAAAAGAAGAAGCCATCATAAATTAGGAAATAGAAATTCGGACACTAGACTCCCACCCACCATGGAGTCCTCGACATTAGGGATAGTGCACGCCGGCAAGCAACAAAAAACCAAGAAAAGAAAAATTAGTAACTAAACTGTTACGCACGGCACAACACCACCAGGTTATCTAGTGTCTATACGCGACCGGCTCGTCCCTGTAGATGTCTCCACCCTTAACGAGATTCCCAGTAGACGAGCCGGTCGCTTGATCCCAAGCCGCCGACGAAGTCGGACGACCAGCCGATTGATGCACATGGGACCAATGTACACCTCCCGTTTATCTGAAGCAAGGGCCAAAGTAGTGTATTGGGACAGTATGTCGTCCCTCAACTACCAGGATCCCCCTTTCCAGGGACACGGGTCTCCACGCACGGCAAACACGTGGGTGATTTAATCCCCAAGAGGAGCTGATGGCAACAGAGCGGCACAAAGCTTCTCAAGGGGAGCCCTCACCTCAGAAGAGGTAACCACAATGAGGGAAGGAAGGGAAGCCAAACGATACATACAAAACCAAACCGAGAAGGTAAAACAGAAGGAGGGGTAGATCACTGGGGAGCCCCGGGGTTGTGAAGCCCGTATTTACTTATAGAAAGTAAACCCCCTGAGGGGGCGGAATAAGAAGGACTCTGTTTTTCGGAAGCTTTCAATAGTGCTTTGGCTTCGTGATAAGAAGTATGGTTTTTGGTCTTTAATTCTTGAAGGTCTTTTTCAAAAATCCACTCTGCACAAGATTTTGAGAAGGCAGGATGCGATTTTGTGCAGTTGGCACACTTCGGTGGAAAAGAACAATTTTTAAAGTTGTGTTGAGGATCGGAGCTAGCACAATTTGCGCAAATATCCGTTCCTCGGCAGGTAGTGGTAGTATGACCAAAACTTT
The DNA here is from genome assembly GCA_963978545.1 of Linyphia triangularis. Lineage (NCBI taxonomy): Eukaryota > Metazoa > Arthropoda > Arachnida > Araneae > Linyphiidae > Linyphia > Linyphia triangularis. Next base: position 17,978,029 of record OZ021730.1, read on the forward strand.
GACATTTGAAACAGCGCATAGGGCTGGGAATGTAAGGACGGACTGGGCATCTAAGATATCCAGCATAAACATGAGAGGGAAGATTGACTATTGAAGGTAAGTATTGTGTGTTTTGTTGTTACAATATCAGCTCCTTTTTTAATTGTAATCTTTTTAACATTAGTAACTCCTTGGTCGGAAAGTCCCTCAAGGATTTCTGTTTCTTCAACTTTTTCTAGGTCAGTTTCAGATATAACGCCTCTGCTCGAGTTCAAAGTCTTATGAGAGGATACCGAGATGTTAATGGAAGCAAGCTGTGTAGCTGACAAGAAGCAGTTAGATTGTAAGTCATTGGTTGTCTCAATCAAAAAATCGCCGGATTTTAGTTTCTTCACAGATTTTAGTTCCCCACCAATGCCTTGAAAGCCTTTCTGAATAAGAAAAGGTGACAACTTTCCCAGAGCATGTTCAGGTGAAGTGACAATGAGAAATTTCGGCAATGTATCAGTGCAAGGTTTCTTTTCGATTACGATAGGTTGGTTAGTAACGCGTTTCTTTGATCTTTTATTGTTTTCTTTAGTCAATGGTTCATTAGTGTGTAGTGGAATTAGGCCTCCACTAGAGCTCGTAGAGTGAGAAAAATCCATAAAAAAATCCTTAAACGCTCACCGTAGATCCCCACCCACCATCGGGTCCAACATGGGTAGCAGCCACCGGTCGACTAGGATTTCCCCAGGCACGGCGCTTACTAGGGGGTAATGTACAATGAGGCCGTCCCATGAATATCACGGTTCTTACCCTAAAGCAGTCAGCAACACTAAGTGTCCTGGTCCCACTAGCCGATTGACAAAGCATGGTCAAACTCTGCCTCCCGTTTCGAGCGAAGCATGGGCGAAAGGGAACGCAGCAGCGCCCTCAGGAAACTAAAACCCGTCCTGAAATGGGACGCCACAGGATCCCCAGGATCCCATTTTCCGCCCTTACGGGTCTCCGCACACGGCAAACATGCAGGTCAGTAAAGAAATCTGACAATAGTAAATCAAAGAAAATATAAGTCAAGTGAAAAAAATATGGGATTTAATCAAAAGAAGATATTGTAACAAAAAGTTGAAAAACCAAAATCATGTTGAATGGGAAAAAGTAATTGCATACAAAAAACTGAAAGCTGTTCACTAATTAGGGCCATCACAATGAGGATAGAAAAGGAAGAATGCTAGGCCCAGCTAGGGTACCTCGGGTTCGCCAAGCCCGAACTCACAAGAAGTGAGCCCCCGAGGGGGGTCTGGAGAGCGCTGCGAATAACTCTGAAAAGATATCCTTACAAATTGCAACATAACCAAGAACTGAAACCTGTTGACTTTGAATGTCGCCGAGATTTTGCGAATTTCGTATTCAATAAGATGGACGAGCAGCACGACTGGCTTCACAACGTGCTTTGGACAGATGAAGCGCATTTCACACTGTCTGGCGCTGTTAACACTCACAACTGTCGTGTGTGGGCCAAGGACAATCCACATGAATTTGTGGAGGTACCCTTGCATCAGCCTAAAGTGACCGTTTGGTGTGGCTTCACTGCTGATTTCATAATCCCTTTTTTTTCCGAAGAAGTCACACAAACGGGTTTCAAAACAGTTTCCGTCACTGGTCCGCTATATGCTGCACTGTTACAGAACAACATTATTCCTGAACTGCAAGCGAGACAGGGACTCCAAACAGTCACCTTTCAGAAGGATGGAGAACAACCTCATATTTTTCTGCCTGTGCAACGCCTGCTACGTTCAACATTTGGGTAGGATCGCATTATCAGTCGCGCCTTTAAGCAAGCATGGCCTCCACGATCTCCCGATCTCACACCCCGCGACTTTTGGCTGTGGGGATTATTTAAGTCAAAGGTGTACCGCGACCGACCGGCATCATTGGCTGCACTTAAAGATGCCATCCGGCAACATGTGTCTGCCATAACGCACGAAATGCTCCTAAATGCTGTGGTCACTCCTCTCACAGCTGTACTTATAAATGATGGACAGCACATTGAACATTTACAGTAATTAATTAACTGTAATAAAGCTGAATTGTAAAGAATCTAATTTTTTTTCTAAATCAGCTTTTCGTGACATAACACACTACAGCGCAATCTGTTGGTCGGCAAAAAAACTATTTTTTATTATGTTGCGACACAAAACCCGGTTTATTTTTCATGCGTTTGGTGCAAACCATACCTTTGTATCTTGCTTCGTTTTCGAATTATTCATTTTTAAAGTTGGTCCTGACTTCTGGATCACCCGGTATTTTAAATGTTAAAGGTCATACAGGTTACAGCTCATGCACTAAATGTAAGCAAACAGGTTGGTTGGTTGTTTTCAGATTATCTGGCGCCGTCAGCAACACGAGGGCTATAATGCGCCGAAACATTCGTCATTAGACAAGCCAACATACATTTACAAACACCCATGCCTACACGGGACTCGAACCCGCAACCTCGCGGTCCAGAGGCTAGCACGCTAACCACTATACCGTAAGCAAACAGGAGTTTACATAAACAATAGAATGACTTTACCACAATTTGATGCTGCAGCTAGGACAAATGAGGCCTTTTTGATTTGTGAGGATGAAGATTTTAATACGGGTTCAACTGTGCTGACCACTATTCCTGGGCTTGATTTCGTGCGAGGTTTTCCACTGGATTACATGCATCTGGTTTGTCTTGGGGTACTTCGCAGTATTATTTATTTGTGAATGTTTGGACCAATTCCTATTAAACTGCCATCCCAAATTATCAATAAAATATTCGTTGAACTTATTTCATTACAAAACAGCATGCCTATCGAATTCAACAGAAAACCCCGTGCGTTGAATGAAATTAAACGATGGAAAGCGACAGAATTTAGGCAATTTTTAATTTATACTGGACCTGTTATTTTGAAAAAAAATCTTCGAAAAAGAATTTACTGCATTGTACGATAATTTTTTGAGTTTCTCAATTTTAATTCTGGTTAGCCAAACTAAAAGTACTTATGATAATTGCGAATATGCAAAGAATTTATTAAAACACTTTGTAAAGACTGTTAAGACTTTATATGGGGAACAATATATTACCCATAACATGCATGGTCTAACACATCTTGCGGATAGCGTTGAGGATTTTGGTCCTCTCGTCTCTTCAAGTGCTTTTCCTTTCGAAAATTTTCAAAAAACTTATTCGTAAAGGAGATAAGCCATTGCCGCAGGTGATCAAAAGACTGTCAGAAATATTGTACTCGGGTTCCTGGTTCTTTTCTAAACTATCAGACTGTAATGTCCCAACTTTTTCAAAAGCTCACTTTTTAGGCCCACTTTTACCTGGTTCAGATGCAACGAAGCAATATTCACGTCTTAAGTTTTCAAATTTTAGTATTTTTACAAAGCAGCCTAACTCTTGCTGCGTTTTGAAATGTGGTAAGGTTGTTATTGTAAAAAAACATTGTATATTCCACGAATTCTCATGAGATGACAATGCTTTGTGAGGAATTTTTGAAAAAAGTTGATTTTTACAGCTCTCATTTTCTAAACAGTTCTGCTATGGGTATTTATATAGTTTCAAGTTTATCTAACCTCACAGAATATTATGTTAGAGATATTGCTGGAAAAATAGTCTTACTTCCCTTTAATGATAAGCATGTTGCTTTTCCTTTATTGCACTCTGTATAATTTATGCTTTTATTTGTCATTGTTTCTTAATGATAGGTTTGTTTTTTATTACTGGAAAATTATGTAATTGCTAATTTCTACTTTTGGGCTTTTAGATGCATATTTTAATATTTATCAATTTCTTAAAATATTTGGAAACATAATTTTTCATAACGTTCAAACCATACTTAAATTAAAACATTATTTAGCAATAAAATCCCCTAACTCGTTTACAGGTTCTTTAAATGGCAACCCGAGAGATTAATATTTACTGTGAAATAGTTCTGCTGCATTTTTTACTAATTGTCTATCTACTTTTAAAGTTGTGGTAATTCTATTGTCTAAACACATGTTCAGTGATAAAAATGCCACTTTTTTTATTTGCCCTTTAAATACTTTGTAATGCTTCAAATTTAAATTTATCGACTTTATCAGAAAACCTTATATACTTAATTTCTATTTTACAATTATATCTTAACAATGTGAGCATCATGTCTATTTGGCAAAATGGGTTGTTAAGCACATAGTTTGATTTTTATGTAAGTAATATTGAATTTATTAATTTGATTTTTTTTCTTCTGAAATTGTGAATTGTTATAGGGGGTCTAATTTCCTTATTATATGCACTTAAATAATATACATTTCTTATCCAAATTTTCCCCTTAGTATAATGAATTTTGCCATTGTGTGATTCATCAATGAAGATGGTGCCCCAGGAATTATATCCACAAATTGGCTCAACACAGAAAAAAACAAGTGTTTTTTCCCAAAATTGGGCCTTGAGTGGAGCAAGAATAAAATACTTCTGGCAAGAAAGGAACCAGGTTTGGACTGGCTGCAATGTCCAGTTACAATGTTGAGGGAATTTTGTAAGTATTTTTTTTCATCACGGTCCTAAACATTTTATGAACGATAGATCCCGATCAGTGCTTTTAAAATCCTGGAAATTTAAATATATATATATATATATATATATATCGGCAATATTATATATTCCAGATAATCTCTCCATAAACTACAACTTGTATGGCCCTTAAACCTATTTTATATTAGAAAATAATTGATAAAATACTTTTTGCTAGTGCTAAATAAGTAACACATTAATGCATTAGGTTATTTATTTTTGGATACTGTAAGAGTGTTCTTTAAACTTGATTTCATTAAAAAAAATGACATTTGGTTTATAGCTACCTATGAAGCAGCAAAAGACTTAATGTCCGATACCGAGCTGACTTCAAATTTGAATGCAAGAGATCACGTATGAGAAAAAAACGCGTGATATGCCTTCCCGGGGAAGAATCTTCGGACGAAGAAGCTGGGCAGTCCTTCGAAGTTTTGGATTCATATCCTGTTCCTCCAGCTAGGAAATCCAGCCCAAGTAAACACATTTAAATTTAATTTATATGCTTTTTTGTTAAGTTCTAGTATGCTTTTTAGTTATACTCATAAAAGTACATGTGATTTAATTACCCTGCTCAACAAATATTAAAAGAGTTTTTAAAATCATTATTGGTGCGTATGTATGTAAATAACAAAGTAGTTAGTTCTATATCAAGTTACATTCTACTTAGGAATAATATTTAATTTTATTAATGTACAGATACAGCTCACCAAACACAAGGGTTAAATGGATTTCAACACAGGGATACAAATATGGCAGCAAGTGAATATGTAGTCTCAGGCAAGTCTTCAAATAACTTGATTTTGAAAAAAGAAATACTAGAATTGTTTAAAAATTAAGGTCCTTAAGTTTCGGAAACGTATCCTCCTTCCTAAACATCTAGGAAATCAAGCTCATAAAATAAGTTTTTCATTTTAATTAAATTTCTATACCTTTTAGTTAAAAAGAGGTTTTAGTTAAATACCTTTTAGTTATAAAGAAGTAATATTGTATTATTTTACACATGAAAGTAAATGTGTTTTAATTATCCTGCTGAGCAAATATTAAAAAAGTTTTTTAAAATATTATTGGTGCGTATGTATGTAAATAACAATGTGGTTAGTTCTATATCAAGTTACATTCTACTTAGGAATAATATTTAATTTTTTAAAGTTACAGATCCAACTCACCAAACACAGGAGATATTTGGATCTCAGCATAGGGGTACAAATATGGAAGCAAGTGAATATATAGTCTCAGGCAAGTCTTCCAAATAATTAAAAAAATTACTGGAATTTTTAAAAATTAAGGTCCTTAATTTTCGGAAACACATCCTCCTTCCTAAACATCTAGGATATCAAGCCCATTAAATAAGTTTTTCATTTAAATTTAATTTCTATGCCTTTTAGTTAGAGTTAAGGAAGTAGCATTGTATTGTTTTACACGTGAAAGTACATGTGATTTAATTATCCTGCTGAGTTAAAAGTTTTTGAAATCATTATTGTTGCGTATGCATGTAAATAAAAATATAGTTAGTTCTATATATAGTTACATTCTACTCAGGAATAACATTTAATTTTATTAATGTACAGATCCAGCTCACCAAACACAAGGAATAATTGGATCTCCACACAGTGGTACAAATATGGCAGCAAGTGAATTTGCAGCCTCAGGCAAGTCTTGAAATTATTGGATTAAAAAAATTATTACTAGAATTGTGTCAGAATTCGTTTCTTGTCAGGGGCACACTGGGAAATAAAATCGATCAGGTGTTTTTATAGTTATGACAGCCTAAATTTTCAATTTAATTATTGGTTGGTTGGTTGGTTGGTTAGAGTTTAACGGCGCAAGGGCAACACGTGGGCCATACTGCGCCAACCAATCGTTAATCAGTTTTAAAATATTTAAAAGTGAATATCAATTAATATTTAAAAAATTGAAAAATTCTAAAATAAGACGAAGTATTTAAATAAGGTGATAAAATCCAATGTCATGTAAAAATTTAAAAAGATTTCTGTGAGGTGGTGAACATAAGATAGATGAAAGTGAAGGATGGTTGGCATTAAAATGACGCTGTCTGAAAGTATTAAAACACGGACATTCGTTCAAAACATGAAAAACTGAAAAAATAACCCCACAGGTATTACATGTGGGGGCATCTTCTGCCAGCAGAAGATGCACATGGGTAAAACGAGTGTGACCAATTCTAAGGCGTGTCAGGAGCACTTCCCTTTTCCGAGATTGCTGAATGGGAGCGAATCCGGAAATTGAGGGCTGAACCGAACGCAGCTTGTTAGCTGTCTGTGTATCCCACATGGCCTGCCAAGTGAGAGACAGAGCAGTGTCACAAGCTTTATTTGCGTCGTCAGGGCAGAGCCAAGTGCTCCTAGGTCCACTTGCTGATCGTGCGATGGAATCTGCGCGTTCATTACCCATGATCCCCACATGACCTGGGATCCAACAAAAAAGGATTTTAAAATGCCTGTCTAAAAGTGTGATATGAAGTTTTAAAATTTCTAAGATAAAAGGATGGGTCTGGTTCAGTAGATTACTTAGGGCATCTAAACAACTTTTCGAATCTGTGTAAATAATCCACTGACCATGGCCTTGCTTTAAAATAAATTGCAAGGCCAATAGAATAGCCAGAGACTCAGCAGTAAAGTTGGTTGGTTGGTTGGGTTTTGTGGCGCAAAAGCTACACAAGGGCCATACTGCGCCAAACATTCGTTAAGGCCATCGCACTCTAGTTAAAAAAGACAAGTTCTATAAAAGTCAGTAAAAGTTTTAAAAATGTGGTATTTAAGATACGTAAAATTTTTATATCAGGTGATAAAAACCAATGTCTTTTAAAAATGTAAACAGATTTTTGTGAGGTGTTGTTCCTATGAGTGATGACAATGACGGATGACTGTTATAAAATAGGCGTCGCCTGGTCGATGTGAAACATGAACACTCAATTAAAATATGTATCACAGAGAAAACAATGCCGCATGCGGCGCATGTGGGGGCATCTTCTGCCAGCAGAAGATGCGAGTGTGTAAAACGCGTGTGGCCGATTCGGAGACGTGATAGAATCACTTCTCGCTTCCTGCTCGTTTGAGAGAAGGAGAAGCCTGATGTCAGAGGCATGATTTTATGTAATTTATTATCAGTCTCCAAATCCCATGCTGCTTGCCGCGAGCGAGAAAGTGCATTATTACACACTTTGACAGCATCAACAAAGTAGAGGCAATTACTAATAGTGCTCTTTACAGATTTAGCAATACTGTCTGCTAGCTCATTGCCCTTAATCCCCACATGGCCTGGAATCCAACAAAAAATTACATTAAAGTTGTTTTCTAAAAGTTTAAAATAATACAATGTACATTTAGATATGAGTGGATGGGTTTGCGAGACAGGGTCATTTAATGCATCGATACAACTTCGAGAATCTGTATATATAATCCACTGTCTATATGATTGTCTAAGTATATATTTCAGAGCCAGGAGAATGGCAAGGGATTCAGCTGTGTAAACAGAACTGCAAGGGTGCAGTTCTAATGATAAGATGTTATTTTTATGTACAGCAGCTGATCCAACATGCCCCTGGCTTTTTGATCCATCCGTAAAAATGGCTTTAAAATTTTTAAAATTTTCTCGGTGACAGTTGAAAAGTTGAGTGAAAACAACACTCGGAGTTTCGCATTTTTTAAAATTACTAAATATATTTACAATTTTAATATTATGGGTATGCCAAGGTGAAATGGTGGTTGTGATGGGATAGATTCTAAAATTATCTATGTTATATGATGATAAAATGCCCTGCATTCTTAAAGAAAAAGATGGAATGCTTGAAGGACGATTATGAAAAAGTCTTTGATGAGATGGATTAGAAACATGATTAAAGAGTGGGTGTAAAGGGCGACTCTTGATTTTAAAATACAGTCTTAAACTGAGATTATCTCGTCTCAGTCTCAAAGGGAGTTCCGTGCATGTGTTGAGTATACTTGGGATTGGTGATGTACGGAAAACTCCTGATGCAATTCTGACACCATGATGGTGAACAGGATCTAGAAGCTTCAACGCCGATTTTCTGGCGGATCCGTACACCACAGAACCATAGTCAAGTTTGGAACGGACAAGGCATCTGTAAATCCTCAACATGGAGGTGGTATCAGCGCCCCAGGAAGTGTTTGAAAGCACTTTCAGAAGGTTAAGAGCTTTATTGCATTTCAATCTAAGATATTTAATATGGGGCAGGAACGTAAGCTTCGAGTCAAAAATGACTCCAAGAACCTTAGCTTCAGACACAATGGGTATTTGCACACCATTTAAGAAAATTTCAGGTTCGTTATGAAGCTCACGTTTCCTGCAAAAATGCATAGCTACGGTTTTCTGGGCATTAAAAACAAAGCCATTATTGTTGGACCACTCTGTAACTCTTCTGATGGCAAGCTGAATATGTCTCTCAATAAGAGACATGTTGATTGAGGCGCACGATATTTGGAAGTCATCGACAAATAATGATCCAGACACTGCAGGTGGTAGGCAGGTCATTATATCATTGACTTTGATAATAAACAGTACGCAGCTCAATACACTTCCCTGGGGCACACCTTGCTCCTGTATAAACTCATCTGATAAGACAGAGTTAACACGTACTTGGAAGACTCTCCGAGAAAGGAAATTCTCAATAAAGAGTGGTAAATTTCCCCTGAGACCTAAATTATGTAGGTCCCTGAGGATACCATATCTCCAAGTACGGTCATAGGCTTTCTCCATGTCGAAAAATACAGACACCAAATGGTTCCGCTTGACAAATGCCTCCCGGATCGATGTTTCAAGGAGGAGGAGGAGGTTGTCAATTGAACTTCGTCCACGACAGAAACCACTTTGAAACTGAGAGAGACAATTGTTATTTTCAAGATAAGAAAAAATACGAACACTGACCAGTTTTTCCAGTAGCTTACATAAGCAGCTAGTCAAAGCTATTGGTCTATAGCTGGTAGGACTCTTGGGATCTTTTCCTGGCTTGACTATTGGAATTACAAGAGCACGTTGCCATGCTGACGGGAATTTATTCTCCCGCCAGATCCTATTAAATAATTTGAGAATTAACTTAAGCTGGAGAGGCTGAAGATGTTTTAGCATGCTATAATGGATTTCATCATGACCAACAGCCGAGCTGCGAGTGTTAGAAAGAGCTCGCATTAGCTCGGCCATGGTGAAATCAGCATTATAGTCTTCCAAAGTATTCGAAGTGAAGTTCAATTTGGTCTTCTCAGCTTTATATTTAATAGTGGCAAACGGCTCTTGGTAATTTGAGTTGCTGGATATATTTGCAAATGAGTCAGCCAGAGTGTCAGCAATATCTTTAGGGTCTGAAACCACTCCCAGATCTGTCTCCAAGATTGATATAGATTGTTTGGGATATTGGCCCTTAATTTTGTTGACTTTGTTCCAGACCCTTTTAGAAGAGGTATTAGATGTTATCGTGCTGACATAAAGCATCCAAGAGTCCTTCTGGCTACGTCGGCGGATCCTACGAGCTTCGGCTCGGGCACATTTAAAAGCGATGAGGTTGGCTTCAGTTGGATATCTGCGAAAAATACCCCAAGCCTTCCTCCGCTTTTTGTGGGCAATTTTACAATCGTGGTTCCACCACGGTTTAGGCATTTTCGGTAGACTTGTTGATGTAACAGGGATTGATAAGTGTGCAGCTTCGATGATAGCCTTGGTGATTGAATTTGTAGCATCATCGATGCTATCTTGGTTCACCATCTCGTTCGATAGATGGACAATGGAAGAAAATAGGTCCCAATCCGCCGCTTCGATTTTAAATCGAGGTGGGCGGGAAGAATGTGGGTCGTCGTTCCTCTCATGTTTTAAACAGATAGGGAAGTGGTCGCTGTGATAGAGATCACTGCCGATGCTATAAGACCATAGGTGCAGAAGAGATGGTGAACACAAGACGAGATCAATGGCGTGAAATGTCCTCGAAGGGGCGTGGAAGTGAGTTGGCTGCCCATTATTGAGTAGACAAAGATTTTGGTCATCTAGCAGTTTCTCAATTTGCCTTCCACGTGAATTAATATCTGGACTACCCCAAAGAGGACTATGGCCATTAAAGTCACCCATTATGATAAATGGGGCTGGAAGCTGATTACATAACCTGTTTAGTTCTGCTTGTCGGATATTGTGATTAGGGGGCAAGTATATAGAGCAAACTGTAACAAGTGTGTTGATATTTACTTGAACAGCGACTGCTTGTAATGTAGTATTTAGCGACAACGGTGTTGAAGGTGAGCTATTGGATGTAAATATTGCAACACCCCCGCAGGCTCTATCATTTGTGACACAATCCTTACGAAGAGGACTATATCCCCTAACAAGAGAGCTCTGAAAAGGCTTCAAGAGCGTCTCTTGCAAACAGAAGCAAACAGGTTTATATACGTCAATAAGATGTTTGATGTCTACCGAATTGTGGTGGAAACCGCGACAATTCCAAGATAACAGATTGAATGTTACTTGGATTGAGTGCTGATCCGCCGGGTTTTACCCTTACTCTTAGGACTAAGAAGAGCAGGGGTTTCTAGGCCTGGATCAATTTCCATGTCACCTGGGTCAGAAAGACCCGAGATAACATCGGCCTCATCATCAGAAGATGTTTCTGAAGTTTCTGATGGATCTTTTAATATTTTCAATTTAGGTGGAGTAATTGTTTTCTTTTGTTGAATTTTATTTTTCAATAAATTTCCGGGTTTATTAGATGTTTTATTTTCGGGTAGTTTCTTTTTGTTTTTCACGGCAGGTTTAGGTATATTAACATTTGAGTTTGAACTGGATGGAATAAGGTTTGTTTGGGATGAAGAAGTGTTGTGTTTTATGGGAGGAGTGAAGCGCTTAAGCAATTCTTCAGGTGATATATCTGATTTCGGGATATGAATATCAGTTTGGGTTGCAATGGATTTCAATTCAGATTTTTTAGGAACCATTGATTTTGCTATTTTACTGGCCATTGAATTGGTTACGGTGTTTTCGTGTATTTTTCGGGCTTCTGGATAGGAAATGTTGTTATGGGTTTTTATCTTTTGGATTTCCTTTTCTTCTATCCAATTGGGGCATAATCTGGAAAAGGATGGATGTTTTCCAGAGCAGTTGACGCAGGTGGGCTCAGCTTTACAGCCTTCGCTGGGATGTTCAATGCTGCCACACACTGCGCAAGTTTCGATTTTACTTCTGCATGCGTTCTTTGAATGGCCGAACTTTTGACATTTAAAACACCGTAACGGGTTGGGAACGTACGGACGGACGGGACAGCTCAAGTAACCAGCAATGATTTTATTTGGAAGATTGGGGGTGTTGAAAGTCAAGATTATATGTTTTGTTTTGATTATTTCACTATCTCTTTTAATGGTAATACGTTTGGCATTTGTGACCCCCAGGGGAGACAGTTCTTTTATAATCTCTGAGTCTTCAACATGTTGAAGATCGGTCTCAGAGATCACCCCCTGACAAGAGTTTAGAGCTCTATGAGGAGTCACGGATATTGCAATGGTTCCTATTGATGTTGCGGATAGTAGGTATTGGGATTGTCTTGGGTCTTTAGTCTCTATGAGAAAATCACCGGATTTTAGTTTCTTGATTGATTTTGGTTCATTGCCACAAATCCCCTTTATCCCCTTTTGGATAAAGAATGGGGACATTTTCCCTAGTTCACCCAATTCTGAGTGAACTATAAGAAAAGATGGGACTGTGGCTGAGAGAGATGCTATGGATGGATCAAGTTGAGAAGCTGGTTTTTTAAAGTTTGGGTCAATGTCAGGTTCTATTGTGCGTTTTGTCGATTTGTTAAGAGTAATCGCTTGGGGATTAAAGCCTCCCGTCGGGCATAAAGAAGGAGGAGATAAAATTTCCATAGGTTATAGTTTATTTTATTCGGGCACTAGAGTCCCACCCACCGTGGAGTCCGCGATCTCGGGGTCAGTGCACACCGGCAAGCAACTAAAATAATGAAAAAAAGAAAATCGCAACTAAAAAGTTACGCACGGTATGTCACTACCAGGTTGTCCAGTGCCTATACGCGACCGACTCGTCCCTGTAGAGGTCTCCACCCTTAACGAGATTCCCAGCAGACGAGCCGGACGCTTGATCCCTAGCCGCCGACGAAGTCGGACGACCAGCCGATTGATACACACGGGACCAATGTGTACCTCCCGTTTATCTGAAGCAAGGGCCAAAGTAGTGTATTGGGACAGTATGTCGCCCCTCAACTACCAGGATCCCTCTTTCCAGGGACACGGGTCTCCACGCACGGCAAACACGTGGGTGATATAATCCCCAAGAGAAGCTGATAGCAACAGAGCGGCACAAAGCTTCTCAAGGGGAGCCCTCACCTCTGAAGAGGTAACCACAACGAGGGAAGGAAGAGGAGCCAAACAATAAATACAGAACCCAAAAAAGAAGGTAAAACAGAAGAAGGGATAGATCACTGGGGCGCCCCGGGGTTGTGAAGCCCGTATTTACTTTGAGAAAGTAAACCCCCTGAGGGGCTCAGCAGTAAAGACAGAGCTGCTATGGTGCAGTTCTCGGGACATGATGGTACTGTCATGAACTGCAGCAGCTCCGACATGCCCCTGGCTTTTCGACCCATCCGTATATATGGACTTAAAATTAGAGAAATGATGTCTATGATAATAAAATATACTTGTAAAAGCAACGTCTGGTGTAGAACTTTTTTTTAAATTTGTAAAAATATTAAGAACAATGATTTGATGATGGTGCCATGGTGGAATAAAAAATGAGATAGGGCGAACCCTAAAATCGTCAATGTTGTGAGATGAAAGAATGGAGCGAATTCTTAAAGCAAATGATGGAATGCATGATGGACGTGCGTAAAAAAGTCGATGATAAAGAGGGTTAAAAATATGTTCTAAAAGAGGATGAGAGGGGTGATTTTTTATTTTAAAATATAACTTTAAAGAAAGTTTGTCCCGTCTCAGCCCCAGAGAGGCTTCCAGACAAAGCACGTATAAACTTTGCACCGGTGATGTACTAAATGCTCCTGATGCGATCCTGAGACCTGAATGGTGGACAGGATCCAGGAGCATTAGAGCCGATTTTCTGGCTGATCCGTACACCACCGAGCCGTAGTCAAGTATTGAACGGACCAGGCACCTGTATATCTTTAACATGGAGGTTGTGTCAGCTCCCCAGGAAGTGTTAGAGAGAACTTTCAGGAGATTCAGGACTTTATTGCACTTAAGTTTTAGATGCTTGATATGAGGTAGGAAAGTGAGCTTAGAGTCAAATATTATACCGAGAAATTTAGACTCAGGAACAATGGGTATTTGAGCACCATTTAGATAAATTTCTGGGTCATGGTGAAGCTCACGTTTCCTGCAGAAGTGCATGGCTACGGTTTTTTCAGCGGAAAAAGTAAACCCATTCTTATTAGCCCAGTTCGTGATTCTCCTGATAGCCAGCTGAAGCTGTCTCTCTATGAGTGTCATATTCGTTGAGGCGCAAGATAGTTGGAAATCGTCAACAAACAACGACCCTGACACTGATGGTGGTAAGCAGGTCAAAAGGCCGTTGACTTTGACGATGAATAGGGCGCAACTCAACACACTTCCCTGGGGGACACCTTGTTCTTGTATGAACTCGTCAGATAATATCGAGTTTATTCGTACTTGGAAGATTCTTTGCTTTAAAAAGTTCTCAATAAATATTGGTAAATTTCCTCGCAGACCTAGATCATGTAGGTCTTTGAGTATACCATACCTCCAAGTACGATCATACGCTTTCTCCATGTCAAAGAATACAGATACCAAATGGTTCCGCTTGACAAAAGCCTCCCGAATCGAAGTTTCGAGGAGGAGCAAGTTGTCAATAGTGCTTCGTCCACGACGAAAACCACTCTGGAACCGAGACAGACAGTTGTTGAATTCGAGATAAAATAATAGACGTGCATTAACTAGTTTCTCCAAGAGTTTACAAAAACAACTAGTTAATGCAATAGGGCGGTAATTTGAGGGATTCTTGGGGTCTTTACCAGGTTTTACAATTGGTATTATTAGAGCTCGTTGCCAGTTCGATGGAAATACATTCTCCCGCCAAATACGGTTAAACAATTTCAATATAAGCTTGAGCTGGAGTGGCTGGAGATGTTTAAGCATTGAATAATGCATGTTGTCTGGCCCAACAGCAGAATTGTTGGAACCAGATAATGCTTGCATCAACTCAGCAAAAGTAAATTCGGAATTATAATCTTCCGAAGAAGCAGAAACGAAATTTAACTTTGTTCTCTCAGCTCGAAGCTTATATGATGCGAACGGCTCTGTATAGTTGGAATTGCTCGATACTTTGGCGAATGAATCGGCAAGAGTATCGGCAATATCCTTAGGGTCTGAAACAACTCCCTGACTGTTCTCTAAGATGGAGATAGAGTAATTGCGATAACGGCCCTTGATCTTATTGACCTTGTTCCAGACCCTCCTGGAAGACGTTGAGGAAGTTATGGTGCTAACATAATTCCTCCAAGATTCCCTCTGGCTTCGGCGGCGGATCTGACGCGCCTCAGCTCGTGCCCGTTTAAAATTGACAAGATTTGTCGTAGTGTACCTACGAAAAATACCCCACAATTTTTTTTGCTTCCTATGAGCAAGTCTACAGTTTTGGTTCCACCACGGTTTGGATTGTTTCGGTAGCTTGGTTGATGATACGGGTATAGAAAGGTGAGCAGCTTCAATAATAGCGTTGGTGACCGATTGCACAGCTACATCGATGTCATCCTGGTTCACCATCTCGTCAGAAAGAGAAACAACAGAAGAAAACATGTCCCAATCCGCCCTTTCGATGATGAATCGGGGTTGGCGGATTACAGGAGTAGATGCACCTCCTATATAGTTAAGGACTATAGGAAAATGATCACTATGATAAGGATCATTTTCCACAAAAAAAGTCCAATCAGAAAAAAGAGATGGTGAACACAGGGCGAGATCGATGGCGTGAAAGGACCTCGATGGGGCGTGGAAATAGGTATATTGCCCATTGTTAAAAAAACAGAGATGTTGGTCTGTGATTACCTTCTCGATTTGCCTTCCACGGTTATTGATGTCTGGGCTACCCCAAAGAGGATTGTGGCCATTAAAGTCTCCCATTATAATAAAAGGGGGAGGAAGCTGGTCACAAAGCCTGTTTAAATCTGTTTGTCTTATAATAAGATTAGGGGGGAGGTAAATAGAACAGATGGTAATTAATTGATTTTGTAAAGCAACTCTGACAGCAACAGCTTGTAGGTTAGTGGCGAGCGATAGCGGGGTGGACGGATTGCCATTAGCTGTAAATATGGCAACACCACCGCTAGCTCTGTCGCCGCTGACATAGTCCTTACGGAGAGGGCTATACCCCCTAACAAGAGAGCTCTGGAAAGGTTTCAAGAGCGTCTCTTGCAAACATATGCAAACAGGCTTATGTACATCAACTAGGTGTTTGATGTCTACCGAGTTGTGGTGGAAACCGCGACAATTCCATGAAAGTAGACTGAATTTTAAGATGGGTTTTTATCAGTCGGCCTCTCTTTTGACTTGCTCCTAGGCTGGAGATTGATAGGAGTCTCCATACCCACCTCTACGTCCATTTCACCGGAATCAGATAGTCCAGAAATGGCATCTTCATCCGATGATGAATCTGGTTTTACTTTTGTAGTATTCTTTGGCAAAGGCAATTGGTTGTTTTCAAGTTCAGGATTTTTCTTGTTTTTGGAGAGAACCTTAAGTTTTAGGGCTTCTCCGGGTTTAGTTGTGGATTTTGGTATTTGTTTAGCTATTGTAGTTTGAAGTTGGTTGGTTGGTTGAATTTTAACAGATTTACTAACAAGCTTAGTTTGAATTGCAGTGGTTACAGTATTGGGTTTAGTTGAATTATTGGATTTAGATGAACTGGATGTTTGGAATTTGCAAGGATACGAGAGATCAGTCTGAGTACAAGTGCTATTTAAAGGTTTGGGTTTAATTGCAGCGGAGTAAGTTTTTTGCCCTGCTGGTGGATTTGCTGGCACTAGGGCTTTTGCCTCAGCATAGGACACACGGCTTGTGGATCGAATTTCCTGGATCTTTTTTTCGCGCAGCCATTCAGGGCATGATCGGGAAAACGCAGGATGGGCGCCATTGCAATTGATGCAATGGGGATCTGCGGTGCAATCCCGATCAGCATGGTCTGCTTTTCCACATTTGGCACATATGTCCGGCCGATTGCACGTGTTCCTAGAATGGCCGAACCGCTGACACTTGAAACAGCGCAACGGATTCGGAATATAGGTGCGAACAGGGCAGTTAAGGTATCCGGCTTTGATATTCGGTGGTAGTATGGGTGTATTAAAAGTCAGTATTACATGTTTGGTTTTCAGGATTTCGTCTTTCTTTTTTATTGTTATGCGATGAGCACGAATCACGCCCTGACTCGAGAGTTCAGAGACGAGTTCGTCCTCATCCACATTTTGTAGGTCAATTTCAGATATTACTCCTTGGCTATTGTTGAGTGTTTTATGAGGCATTGTAGATACAGTTATAGTTGCTAGAGTTTTAAGGTTGTTTAATGATTGTGATTGGAGGGGATTTGCTGCTTCTATTAGTAGGTCACCTGAACGTAGGCGTTTGATGGATTTTGTGTTACCAATTGCACCTTGCACCGCTTTCTGTATGAAAAACGGAGATTTAGTTTTGAAAGTGGGATCAGTAGATTGAACGATATAGAAGGTAGGTAATGCAGTGGATAATTTCTTTGGATTTTGGACTTCTGTTGTTGATATATCAGATGGACGTTTCGGTGTTTTAGATGTAGAGGTGGGGTTTTTTTGGTGAATCGAGGCTTCACCAGGGCCTGAAAGTTTGTTGGATTCCATATTTTAATTTATTTTATTCATCTCGATGCGTCCCCACCCATCACAGAGCCCAACAAGGGGAGACCCTTGGGGTCTCAGGGATAGCATCGAGATATAGCATTACGGCTTCAGGTTGTTGATCCGCGGGGCAACCCTAACCGCAATGCTAACCCTAAGTAGTGAAGATGAAAGTTCTACTACCAGCCGATTGACAGAAGGGGGCTACCTCCTGCCACCCGTCTACAGTGAATCCTGGGCCAAAGGGCACGCATGCGAGGACCCAACCATGTGAATCCTACGCATGGTAACCCCAGGATCCCATTCTCCCCCTTACGGGACGCCACGCACGGCAAACACGTGGGTTGGAAAAAAACCAACAAAAAACAATACATAAATGAACTAAAAAATATATGCAAAATAAACTAAACCCAAAACTATTAGAAAGATAATTCAACCCATAAAATAAGTACAGAACTAAAACGTATGACAAAATGCGGAACCAAATGAATGAACACAACCAAAAATAACGAAACAGTACATACGGTAGGGCCTAACAGAAAAAGGAAAGAAAAGAAAAATGCTAGGCCCAGCTAGGGTACCTCGGGTTTGCCAGGCCCGTACTCACAAAATGTGAGCCCCCGAGGGGTCAATTTAATTATTAATACATTTTTAATAATAAATTAATTACATTAATTTAATCATAATAATGAAATTATTTTAATAATTAATAAATTTTATAATATTTTAATAATTAAATGGTTTTATTTATTTAATTTTAATAATTGAACAGTTTTAAAAATTAGTTAAATTAAATTCAATTTTCGGTCTCTACTATTTATACTTCATTTGAGTGAAGTTTGTTACCATAAAACATTTACATTTTATTGCAACATCTAACTTAAAACATCTAAATGCTAAAATAATTTCCAGATGTATAAGTTTGTGTTTACTAGAAAATGATATCCAAAATGATATTATATATGTTTAACATTAAAATATATAAAATAAGTTAAAAGTCGTAATACGGATAGTATTATATAAATCTCGATGTATTTATTTTCTAGTAGTTATTTGAATAAGATTGTTAAGTTACTTATTATAAATTTTATTATCCAATGAATTTGCATCCTCATTTTCATCAATATAAGGTATCTTTTCGCTTTATAAATATGAATATTCTAAAACCTTCAGTATTTATAGTTTCTCATTATCATTTTAGATTCTATAAAGGAACTTCAAAAAGAAGTTCTAGTGATACGAAATAACCAGAAGAACTTGTGGAGTTCGAACTCCGAACTGACTTTGATATTAAGTAGAATCGAGGCAAAAGTAGATTTGTTGCTAACCAAAAATCCTGATCAATACTGCAGTAACAACATCGAGTCCCAGACTATTGATCAGGAACTTTGCCTGCTGGCTGCACTTCCAGTAGATGTCGAAGGACTCGTAAAACTAAATGTTCAGATAACTGAAAATCAGTCCTTCAGACAAAGACTTGTATGTATATTCTAATGTGTTATTTATATTCAATTAACTTCTAATTTTATAATCCTTTTCACTCAGTTAAGAGTTAGAATCAGTCACACACAAGATGTGGATAAGAAAAAAAAGTTATAATTTACTATTGTTGGATGTGTAACTGTGTAATGAACAATTTCTTTGAACCCAATAACTTCATTCCTCTTAGATGTATGGTTATTGTGTTCTCATCACCAGTATGATTCTTTCAGAAAAAACTACTGCTCACCACTGGGAGCAAAGACATAAAATCACTGACATTTAACATCTTGTGAAAATTGGTGCTGAATGATGTGGCGGAGCAGTATTCTCTAACTGGGAAGTCGTCAAAATCAGGTCATTACAAGCAGTCTTTTGACAAGACGGGGGCTTATAAAATAATCTTGGGTGAGTTTTTAATTTATATATAGATATAAGTTGCATAAAAAATCTTGGAATAATTGAGTTCAATCTTTTTATAAGTTGCTTATATAACTAGGTTTAATGCAAATAAAATTTATATATTTCATCTTAGAACTATTAAGATTGTGTACGTTCTGGTGCCTATGGATATTGAGCTTTACACAGATTTCTAAAAAGTGTTCTCACTATATAGTGTTTATTCTGTGATACTATGCACTCTTGGTAATTTCAAATTATGGTGTTTATTGAAATCGGTAGCATTTTCCCAGTGCTTTCAGTGTTCCCTGTATTTCTTTAAAACGAGTTCTAGATTACTTTCTTTAAGGTGTCTGAAATGAGTGGATTTTTTTTAACCTGCAAAAGGCAAACTAGTGATATATTTACATTATATGAAGCTGAATTTGATATTTCAAAAATACTTGCACCTTCATTTTGATTCATTTCCGTTTTTTAACATTTCAGAAATCTGTTTCTGTAATTATGGAAACTCCCAAGTGAGCCATGTGAGAGAGGCTATAAGTGACTGGCTAATGCAAGTTGGTTGGTTGGTTCGATTTTCTGGCGCAAGGGCTTCACGTGGGCCATACTGCGCAGAACAAATTTATCTTTATCAACCAGTTAAAAAAACGATTAAAAATATATTGAGATCAACAAAGGGTAAAAGATTTTAAATGAAATTTTCAAATCAAGTAATAAAAGCCAATCTCACGTAAGAAGCTAAAAAGATTTTCATGAGGGGGTGAACTTAAAAGAGATGATAATGGAGGAGGATTCATTTTAAAAAATCTCAATCTGATGGTGTTAAAAGCCGGACATTCATTTAAAATATGAAACACAGAAAACATAACTCCACAGGTGTTGCATGTGGGGGCATCTTCTGCCGGCAGAAGATGCACATGGGTAAAACGAGAGTGGCCTATTCTAAGACGGGTCAGGAGCACTTCCCTTTTCCGGGATTGCTGTATATTAGCGAATCCGGATAATAAGGGCTGAAACGAACGCAGCTTGTTAGCTGTCTGTGCATCCCACATGGCCTGCCAAGTGAGAGACAGAGCAGTGTCAAGAGTTTTATTTGCGTCGTAAGGGCAGAGCCAAGTGCTCCTAGGTCCACTTGCAGTTCGAGCTATTGTGTCTGCGCGCTCGTTACCCATGATCCCCACATGACCTGGGATCCAACAAAAAATAACTTTAAAATTTCTCTCTAAAAGTAAAATGTGTGATTTTAAGATGTTTAGAATGAAAGGATGGGTCTGGCTCAGTGGATTATTTAAAGCATCCAAACAGCTCTTCGAGTCTGTATAAACAATCCACTGGCCGTGCTCTTGCTCTAGGATATATTGTAAGGCCAAGAGTATAGCCAGGGACTCAGCTGAAAAGACCGAGCTGCTACTGTGCAGTTCGCGAGATATGATGTTATTATCATGAACTGCAGCAGCTCCGACATATCCCTGGCTTTTCGACCCATCGGTATATATTGATTTAAAATTAGAAAAATTAGTCCTATGGTAATGAAAAAGAGTAGTAAAAACAATGTCAGGGGTATCGCATTTTTTAAAATGATTAAAAATGTTTAAAACTATGATATTATGATGATGCCAAGGTGGTACATTAAAAATGACAGGACGAACTTTGAAGTTGTCCAAACTATGAGATGAAAGGATCGGATGTATTCGCAATGAAAATGATGGGATGCAGGAAGGACGAGCATTAAAAAGTCTTGTATGAGATGGATTATAAATATTATGAGTGAGAGGATGACGTGAATGACTTTTGATTTTATAATAAAATTTTAAAGACAGCTTGTCTCGTCTCAGTTTCAAAGATCGTTCCAGACATATGTTAAGTACACTTGGAATTGGTGATGTACGGAAGGCTCCTGAAGCGATTCTGACACCTTGGTGGTGAACAGGGTCAAGGAGCTTCAATGCCGATTTTCTGGCAGATCCGTACACCACAGAACCATAATCAAGTTTGGAACGAATAAGGCATCTGTATATTTTCAACATGGAGGTGGTATCGGCACCCCAGGAAGTGTTAGAAAGCACTTTCAGGAGATTCAGAGCTTTAGTGCACTTTAGTCTCAGATGTTTTATATGAGGCAGGAAGGTGAGCTTCGGATCGAAAATGACTCCAAGGAATTTTGTTTCAGATACAATAGGGTATCTTGTCCCTATTTAAGTAAAGCTCGGGGTCGTTATGAAGCCCACGTTTCCTGCAAAAGTGCACGGCCACGGTCTTTTGGGCATTAAATGTAAATCCATTATGGTTGGTCCAGTCTGAAATTCTCCTGATGGCGTGTTGGATTTGTCTTTCAATAAGAGACATATTTACCGAGGCGCACGATATCTGAAAGTCGACGACAAAAAGCGAACCAGACACTGCAGGTGGTAGGCAGGTCATAATGTCGTTGACCTTAATGATAAATAGTGCGCAACTCAATACACTTCCCTGGGGAACCCCTTGCTCCTGTATATATTCATCAGATAAGATGGTGTTGACGCGTACTTGGAAGACTCTCCGAGAAAGGAAATTCTCAATAAAGAGTGGTAAATTTCCTCTGAGACCTAAATTATGTAGGTCTCTGAGGATACCATATCTCCAAGTACGGTCATAGGCTTTCTCCATGTAGAAAAATACAGACACCAGATGGTTCCGCTTGACAAATGCCTCCCGAATGGATGTTTCAAGGAGGATCAGGTTGTCAAGTGTACTTCGCCCACGACGGAAACCACTTTGAAACTGAGAGAGACAAATGTTGTATTCTAAATAATAAAGTAGGCGAGCATTGACCAATTTTTCTAACAATATGCATAAACAACTAGTCAACGCTATTGGTCTGTAGCCTGAAGGACTCTTGGGGTTTTTACCTGGCTTGACTATTGGAATTACAAGAGCACGTTGCCATGCCGACGGGAATTTATTTTCCCGCCAGATCCTATTATATAGCTTGAGAATGAACTTCAGTTGGAGAGGCTGGAGTTTGAGTTTGATGTTAGTTTTAATGGCACAAGGTCCGGTTTCGGACATGCTGCGCCAAGCTCAAGATAAAATAATAAAACCAGTTAAAATATAAAACCTATGTGTAAAACACTAAAAACAGAGGTATAAATATAAAAAAGAGTGACAAAAGATGTTGGCCAGCAACTTGACGAAAATAGTAAAATGGAACTAGATGTGATTTAAAAACCCAATGTCATTTAAAAATGAAAAAAGATTTGAATGGGGATTTTCTCCAATCAAATCGTGCAAGTTTAAAATTGTGCTATTAAAATATTTAAGGCGTTGTTGATTAAAAGCAGGACAGACAATTAAAATATGAAAAACAGTAAAATCAGTTTGACATGAAAGACAAAATGGAGGATTTTCCCCCAATAAAAGATGACGATGAGTAAAACGAGTGTGTCCAATACGGAGTCTTGTCAATTTAACGTCAGTCTTCCGCATTGGTGCAATGGTCCACTGATGAATGGTGGGTTTAATGGAGTGCAACTTGTTGCTGAGTTGCATATCCCAAGATTCTTGCCACAAGGAGTTAAAGAACTTCTTGGTGTACGCCTTTATGTCAACTAATGGAACGGCATGTTGCAATATGACAGAAGCTGCCTTTGCAGCGCTATCAGCAAGCTCGTTACCTTTAATACCTACGTGACTCGGCACCCAACAAAAAACAATATCAAAACCTTCATTTCTAATTGATTTTAAAATGTTAAAAATATATGGAGCAGATACTACTGGATGGCAGTTGGTGTCATAATGCTCCAGCTGCTTTAATACACTCATACTGTCTGTGTATATGCAGAAATTACGATGGGGACTCCTAGATATTAGTTGGAGGGCTTGGGAAATTGCCACTGCTTCGGCAGTGTATACAGAACAGGAAGGATGAAGCCTGTAGCTATGAGTTGTGTTATCAAGGATGACACCACAACCGACGTATCCCATTCCTTTCGACCCATCAGTAAATACTGGCAAGTATGTACTATACTGACAGCTGTGTTGATGGAATAATTGTTGGTAAATGGCTGGAGCAGTATCAGATTTAAAATGTGAAATGAAGGGGTTAAAATGAGGGAAAGATGAAAAATCCCATGGTGGGAACCATATGCCTTCGTTTATCTGCACTACAACATCACTCAAGTCTGTATTGTTAAGTATGGTTTTAACCCGTTCACTGAATGGAAAAATGTGAGATGGGCGAGCAACATAAAGGCGATTCAAATTAGGAGCAAGAATCATGGGTTTCAAAGGGTGAGATGATATGGATAAAACTTTAAAATAAAAATTGATAGCCAACTTTTTCCTTCTGAGATCAAGAGGAAGCTGGTAGCATTCTATGGCCAGACTAGAAATGGGAGATGTTCTAAATGCACCAGAGCATATCCTCATGGCCGAGTTGTGAATGGTGTCCAATCTGCGCAAGACGGAGTCTCGAGCTGAACCATAGGCAATACATCCATAGTCGATACGAGATAGAATGATCGACTGATACACTCGGAGTAAGGATGTGCGATCAGCACCCCAAGATGTATTAGACAGCACTTTGAGGATGTTCAATGACTTTTCGCACTTCTTCCGTAGAGAGAGGACATGCGGAAGAAAAGTCAGTTTACTGTCAAAAATCACTCCAAGGAAACGTATCTCATTAACTACCGGGATGGGGGTGTTGCGAATATGGATAGCAGGATCAGGATGGAGGTTCCTTTTTCTGCAGAAATGGACACAGTTGCTCTTTGTAGGAGAAAGTGTATGGCCGTTCTGATCACACCACTGAACAAGATTGTTAACCGCAGTTTGAAGTTGCCTTTCAATAAGACGAATGTTAGTTCCTTGACATGAGATCTGAAGATCGTCAACGTACAGTGTTCCGCGAACAGATGGCTGAAGCTTCTGAAGAATTTGGCTAAAATGAAGGTTAAAAAGAGTTACACTTAAAATGCTTCCTTGAGGGACGCCCTCAGCTTGAATAAAATCACGCGAAAAGGTAGAACCAATTCTGACTCTAAAAACACGTGAGGCTAAAAAGTTTAAAATAAAAACAGGCAAGTTACCTCTAAAACCAAAATCGAACAAGGTACGCAGAATTCCATATCGCCAAGTGCGATCATATGCCTTCTCGACATCAAAGAAAATTGAAACCAAATGGTTCCTCCTTACAAATGCATTACGAATCTCCGTTTCCAGAAAGAGAATGTTGTCCAAAGTGGACCGGCCACGTCTGAACCCACTCTGGAAAGGAGAAATGCATTTGTTCTTTTCCAGGACATAAATAAGACGATCATTGACCATGCGCTCAAAGGTCTTGCAAAGACAACTGGTTAAAGCTATCGGCCGATAATTCAGAGGATCCTTGGGATCTTTACCAGGAATAACGACAGCTTCTCTCCATGCAGAAGGGAAGGTTTGCTCCCTCCAGATTCTATTAAAGAGGAGAAGGACATTTGAGATGGAGTCTTATTTTAAATGCCTGAGCATGTCGTAACCAATTTGATCTGGACCTGGACTAGTGTTATGTGCCCTTGATAAAGATCGTTTCAATTCGAACATCCTGAATTCGCAGTTGTATGGTAGAGAGAGTTTGCTTTTGAAATTGATAGGTGTCTGCTCAGCACGATTTTTAACAACCAAAAAAGTTGGATTGTAAGATTCAGAGCTAGACACTTTTTCAAAAGCTTCACCGATGACGTTGGCTACATCCTCTACGGAAGAATAAGTGGCGCCTCTGGTTTCTAAAATCGGACAGGAAAATTCCAAATATAAACCGTTTGCTGCCTTGACCTTCTTCCACAATTGCTTACTAGATGTCGAAGATGTTATTGAAGACACATAATTCTTCCATGATTCCTTCTGACTACGGCGTCGCACTTTTCAGGCAAATGCCTTGGCCTTTTTAAATGCAATGAGATTCTGTGTACTTGGGTATCGCCGAAAGATACCCCACAACTTCCTCTGTTTCTTGTATGCCGTTTGGCACTCATTATTCTACCATGGTTTGTAGTGCTTAATCTCACGGGATGAACTCTTAGGGATCGCAATTTCCGCTGCAACTATGATACTTTCGGTGACGTTATGCACAGCATGATTAATATCATCAACAGTTACCATAGCTTCTGTTATCACTGCTTTTTCCCCAAATACACCCCAATCTGCTCGTTTGTATAAGTACGTAGATGGGTGAAGCCTACTACGAGTACTGTTAACATGAGTGATACGTAAAGGGAAATGGTCGCTGTTGTGCAAGTCACTGTCAACAGCGAAATTTAAAAAAGGTAGAAGTGCAGGTGAACAGATAGCTAGGTCAATTGAGTGAAAAGTTCGTGTGGGTTGATGAAAATAGGTCTTCTCCTCGTTATTAAGCAGGCAAAGATGGTAATCAGAGAGCAGGTGCTCAATCTGTTGTCCACGAGGGTTCGTGTCATCATTTCCCCACAACGTACTGTGACCATTCAAGTCACCAAGAAGCAAAAAAGGAGCAGGTAGCTGATCCAAAAGGTCATTCAAATCATGTTGACGGATGTTAGCATGCGGCGGTAGATATAGACAGCAGACTGTGATAAGAGACTGGATGTGAATTCTCACAGCCACTGCTTGTAAAGATGTACGCAATGGTACTACAGTGCTGGGATAATCATGGGAAGTAAAAATACATACACCGCCAGACACTGTAGAGCCAGAATCTAGATCTTTTCGTATACAACTATATCTACGAATCTTCACAGAGTGGGTGGACTTCAAAAAGGTTTCCTGAAGAGCAACACAGGCTGGATGGTATGTTGAAATGATGGATTTCAAGTCATCCGTTCTAGACCGCAAACCACGGCAGTTCCAAGAAATAAAAGCCATTATTGAATGGGGGAAGTTGTCATGGCACAATCATCAGGATCCCCACGCAGCAACGCCTCTTCATCATCAGATGGATGCAGATGCATTAGATCTTCATCCAACGTGGGTATCCTGAAAGGATTTCTAAATTTGCGAGAGCTGGATTCTCTCGCTGATTTCAGTTTTAAAGCTTGAACAGCTTTAGATTTGGCAACTTTTGTCTTAGATCCAAGTTGTTTGTGAGAGCTATTTAAAGGGGACAATACTTGCGTGTTAGAAAATTTAGATACTGGTTTTGAAGTGCTAGTGGATGGTGAATTAGCAAACATGTTAAACGTTTCAGTTTGTGTACTAGTGGTTTTCATTGCTACTTGAGTGGAAGATGAGTAGCTCTTCCCGGGCACCGGCGTTCGAGATGTTACTTTTCGTCGCGCTTCCGGGAATGAAATATTGTCCTTGAATTTTGTAGCTGTGATTTCTTTCTCAAGTTTCCAGGTTGGGCATGTACGAGAATAGGAAGGATGGTCACCGTTACAATTGACACATCTTTCTTCTGCTATGCAGTTTTCACTGTCATGACCCTCTTTTGCGCAGCGAGCACATTTAGGGGGACTTCGACATGTTAGCTTGGAATTGCCAAATTGTTGACATTGGAAACATCGCAAGGGGTTAGGAATGTATGGGCGGATGGAACACCTTAAATATGCGACCTTAATATGTTGAGGTAGAATAGGCGTCTCAAAGGTCAGGATGATGTGTTTGGTGTTCATTATCTCACCATCACGCCTCATAGTTATACGTGCCACCTTGCACACCTTCTGATCTCGAAGATTTTCCAGTATTTCCGATTCCGGAACATGCAATAAATCTGGAGCCGATATCACACCACGAGAGAAGTTTAAATTACCACGAGGAGAAACATTTACAGGCAAATTTGCAAGTGAAGTCAATTTTAATAAAGAGGCAGCTTGCTTATCTGAAGAAACTTCAATAAGAAGATCTCCAGTACGCATTTTGCTGATTGATTTAGCTTCACCAATAGAACCAGAAATACCTTTTTCTATTAAAAAGGGAGAAACATTGAAAAAGGAACCCTCAGATCTTTTCATTACGAAGAATCGAGCATTATTTAGAGATTGTAACGATGGTTGCTCCAATGAAGGAGAAGAAGTTGTAAAATTTGTTGCCATGAGAGAAAGGGAAAAAATTCAGACTCTGGAGTCCCACCCACCATGGAGTCCACAAAAGAAAGGGATAGAGGATGCCGGCAAGCACCAAAAACCAGAAAAAGGAACAAAAGGAAAACTAAACAAGCGCGCTCGGCTATCCACTACCAGGTTGTCCAGGGTCTATACGCAGGCAATTCGGCCCCGGTGAAGTCTCCACCCTTAACGAGATTACCGGAAAACGGATCACTTGCTTGATCCCTAGCCGCCGACGAAGTCAAACGACCAGCCGATTGATGCACACGGGACCAATGTGCACCTCCCGTTTACCTGAAGCAAAGGCCGAAGTAGTGTGTTGGCACAGTATGTCGTCCCTCAACTACCAGGATCCCCCTTTTCCAGGGACACAGGTCTCCACGCACGGCAAACACGTGGGTGATTAAATGCCCGAGAGGAGCTGACAGCTACAGGGCGGCAAAAAGCTTCTCAAGGGGACCCTTCACCTCAGTAGAGGCAACCACAACGAGGGAGAAAAGAACTCAAAAGAAAAATACCAAACTTAAAAAGAGAAGATAACACAGAAGAAGGAAAAGATCACTGGGGTACCTCGGGGTTGTGAAGCCCGTGTTTACTTATAGAAAGTAAACCCTCTGAGGAGAGGCTGGAGATGTTTCAGCATACTATAATGGATT
Source organism: Linyphia triangularis (assembly GCA_963978545.1). Lineage (NCBI taxonomy): Eukaryota > Metazoa > Arthropoda > Arachnida > Araneae > Linyphiidae > Linyphia > Linyphia triangularis. The sequence goes on from OZ021730.1 coordinate 18,006,013, forward strand.
TCATCATGACCAACAGCTGAGCCGCAAGTTTTAGAAAGAGCTCGCATTAACTCGGCCATTGTGAAATCAGCATTATAGTCTTCCAAAGCGACAGATGTAAAATTTAATTTTGTTTTCTCAGCTTGGCGTTTAATAGAGGCAAACGGCTCTTTGTAATTCGAGTTGCTAGATATGTTAGCAAAAGAGTCAGCCAAAGTGTCAGCAATACCTTTAGGGTCTGAAACTATTCCTAGATTAGTCTCCAAGATAGAAATGGCGTGTCTAGGATATTTGCCCTTGATTTTATTAACTTTGTTCCAGACCTTTTTAGAAGAGGTATTCGATGTTATGGTGCCGACATAACGCAACCAAGAGTCCTTCTGGCTACGCCGGCGGATCCTACGAGCTTCAGCTCGAGCACATTTAAAGGCGATGAGGTTGGTTTCGGTGGGGTATCAGCGAAAGACACCCCAGGCCTTCCTCTGCTTTTTATGGGCAATTTTACAATCGTGGTTCCACCATGGTTTCGGAATTTTCGGTAGTCTAGTAGATGTCATAGGTATAGAAATGCGTGAAGCTTCCAGAATGGCCAGTGTGATAGAATTTACAGCATCATCGATGTTATCTTGGCCCACCATCTCGTCAGAGAAAATGACAACGGAAGAAAACTGATCCCAATCTGCCGATTCTATTTTAAACCGAGGGATGCGAGCAGAGGGAACAGTACCGATTTGATTTGATTTGATGTTAGTTTTAATGGCACAAGGTCCGGTTTCGGACATGCTGCGCCAAGCCCAAGATAAAAAAAATAAAAACAGTTAAAATATAAAAATTAAGTGTAAAACATTAAAAACAGAGGTATAAATATAAAAAGGGTGTCAAAAATGTTGGCCGGCAACTTGACGAAAAAAGTATTACAGTAAAATGAACTAGATGTGACTTAAAAACCCAATGTCATTTAAAAACGAAAAAAGATTTGAATGAGGAATTTCTCCAATCAAATCGTGCAAGTTTAAAATTGTGCTATTAAAATACTTAAGGCGTTGTTGATTAAAAGCAGGACAGACAATTAAAATATGAAAAACAGTAAAATCAGTTTGACATGAAAGACAAAATGGAGGATTTTCCCCCAATAAAAGATGACGGTGAGTAAAACGAGTGTGTCCAATACGGAGTCTTGTCAATTTTACATCAGTCTTCCGTAGTGGTGCAATAGCCCATTGGTGAATGGTGGGTTTAATGGAGTGCAACTTGTTGCTTTGTTGCAGATCCCATGACTCCTGCCATTTGGAGATGAAAAACTTCTTTGTGTACGCCTTTATATCGACTAATGGAACGGCATGTTGCAATATGACAGAAGCTGCCTTTGCAGCGCTATCAGCAAGCTCGTTACCTTTAATACCAACGTGACTCGGCACCCAACAAAAAACATTATCAAAGCCTTCATTTCTAATGGATTTTAAAATTTTAAAAATATCTAACACTACTGGATGGCAGTCAGTGTCATAGTGCTCCAGCTGCTTTAGTACACTCATACTGTCCGTGTATATGCAAAAGTTACGATGGGGACTCCTAGATATTAGTTGGAGGGCTTGGGAAATTGCTACTGCTTCGGCAGTGTACACAGAACAAGAGGGATGAAGTCTGTAACTAGAAGCTGAGTTATCAAGAGTGACACCGCAGCCAACATATCCCATTCCTTTTGACCCATCTGTAAACACTGGCAAGTATGAGTTATAATGACAGCTGTGTTGATGGAATAATTGCTGGTAAATCGCTGGAGCAGTATCAGTTTTATAATATGAAATGAAGGGATTGAGATGAGGGAAAGATGGAATATCCCATGGTGGAAAACATAAGCCTTCGTTTATCTGCACCATAACATCACTCAAATCGGTATTAGTAAGTATGGTTTTTACTCGTTCACTAAATGGAACAGTGTGAGATGGGCGGGCAACAAAAAGACGATTCAAACTAGGAGAAAGAGTCATGGGTTTCAAAGGATGAGAGGACATGGATAAAACTTTAAAATAAAAATTGATCGACAGCTTTTTCCTTCTGAGATCAAGAGGAAGTTGGTAACACTATGGCCAGACTAGGGATGGGTGATGTTCTAAATGCACCAGAGCATATTCTCATGGCCGAGTTGTGAATTGTGTCCAATCTGCGCAAGACTGAGTCTCGAGCAGAACCATACGCAATACACCCATAGTCGATTCGAGATAGAATGATCGACTGATACACTCTGAGTAAAGAGGTACGATCAGCACCCCAAGATGTATTCGACAGCACTTTGAGGATGTTTAATGACTTTTCGCACTTCTTCCGTAGAGAGAGGACATGCGGAAGAAAAGTCAACTTGCTGTCAAAAATCACTCCTAGGAAACGTATATCGTTAATTACAGGGATGGGGGTGTTGCGAATATGGATAACAGGATCAAGATGAAGGTTCCTTTTCTTGCAGAAATGGACGCAGTTGCTCTTTGTAGGAGAAAGAGTATGGCCGTTCTGATCACACCACTGAACAAGATTGTTAACCGCAGTTTGTAGTTGCCTTTCAATTAGACGCATGTTACTTCCCTGACATGAAATCTGAAGGTCATCGACATAGAGTGTTCCACGAACAGATGGTTGAAGTTTCTCAAGAATTTGGCTAAAATGTAGGTTAAAAAGAGTCACACTTAAAATACTTCCCTGAGGGACGCCCTCAGATTGAATAAAATCGCGGGAAAACGTAGAACCAATTCTGATTCTAAAAACACGTGAAGCTAAAAAGTTAAAAATAAAAACAGGTAAGTTACCTCTAAAACCAAAGTCGAACAAAGTACGCAGAATTCCATATCGCCAAGTGCGATCATATGCCTTCTCGACATCGAAAAAAATGGAAACTAAATGGTTTCTCCTAACAAATGCTTTACGGATCTCCGTTTCCAGAAATAGAATGTTGTCTAGAGTGGACCGGCCACGTCTGAACCCACTCTGGAAAGGAGAAATGCATTTGTTCTTTTCCAGTACATAAATGAGACGAGCATTGACCATGCGCTCAAAAGTCTTACATAGGCAACTGGTTAAGGCTATCGGCCGATAATTCAGAGGATCTTTGGGATTTTTACCAGGTTTCAGAATTGGGATAACGACAGCTTCTCTCCATGCTGAAGGGAAGGTCTGCTCCCTCCAGATTCTATTAAAGAGAAGAAGGACATTCGAGATGGAGTCTTGTTTCAAATGCCTGAGCATATCGTAACCAATTTGATCTGGACCTGGACTAGTATTATGTGCCTTTGATAAAGATCGTTTCAATTCGAACATCTTGAAGTCGCAGTTGTATGGTAGAGAGAGTTTGCTTTTGAAGTTGATAGGTGTCTGCTCAGCACGATTTTTAACAACCAAAAAAGTTGGATTGTAGGATTCAGAGCTAGACACTTTTTCAAAAGCTTCACCGATGATGTTGGCAACATCCTCTACGGAAGAATAAGTGGTGCCTCTGGTTTCTAAAATCGGACAGGAAAATTCCGAATACAAACCGTTTGCTGCCTTGACCTTCTTCCACAATTGCTTACTAGATGTCGAAGATGTTATTGAAGACACATAATTTTTAAATGATTCCTTCTGACTACGGCGTCGCACTTTTCTGGCAAATGCCTTGGCTTTTTTAAAAGCAATAAGATTCTGGGTACTAGGGTATCGTCGGAAAATACCCCACAACTTCCTCTGTTTCTTGTATGCCGTTTGGCACTCATTATTCCACCATGGTTTGTAGTGCTTACTCACACGGGATGAACTCTTCGGGATAGCAATTTCCGCTGCCCCTATGATACTTTCGGTGACGTTATGCACAGCATGATTAATATCATCAACAGTTACCATAGCTTCTGTTATCACTGCTTCTTCCCCAAATACACCCCAATCTGCTCGTTTGTATAAGTACGTAGATGGGTGAAGCCTGCTACGAGTACAGTTAACATGAGTGATAAGTAAAGGGAAATGGTCGCTGTTGTGCAAGTCACTGTCAACAGCGAAATTTAAAAAAGGTAGAAGTGCAGGTGAACAGATAGCTAGGTCAATTGAGTGAAAAGTTCGTGTGGGTTGATGAAAATAGGTCTTCTCCTCGTTATTAAGCAGGCAAAGATGGTAATCAGAGAGCAGGTTCTCAATCTGTTGCCCACGAGGGTTCGTGTCATCATTTCCCCACAACGTACTGTGACCATTCAAGTCACCAAGAAGCAAAAAAGGAGCAGGTAGCTGATCCAAAAGGTCATTCAAATCATGTTGACGGATGTTAGCATGCGGCGGTAGATATAGACAGCAGACTGTGATAAGAGACTGGATGTGAATTCTCACAGCCACTGCTTGTAAAGATGTACGCAATGGTACTACAGTGCTGGGATAATCATGGGAAGTAAAAATACATACACCGCCAGACACTGTAGAACCAGAATCTAGATCTTTTCGTACACAACTATATCTACGAATCTTCACAGAGTGGGTGGACTTCAAAAAGGTTTCCTGAAGCGCAACACATGCTGGATGGTATGTTGAAATGATGGATTTCAAATCATCCGTTCTAGACCGCAAACCACGGCAGTTCCAAGAAATAAAAGCCATTATTGAATGGGGGAAGTTGTCATGGCACAATCATCAGGATCCCAACGCAGCAACGCCTCTTCATCATCAGATGGATGCAGATGCATGAGATCTTCAGCCAACGTGGCTATCCTAAAAGGATTTCTGAATTTGCGAGAGCTGGAGTCCCTCGCAGATTTAAGTTTCAAAGCTTGTACAGCTTTGGATTTTGCAGTTTTGGATTTAGATCCAAGAGGTTTATTGGAGGAACTATTTAAAGACAATGTTTGGGTAGTAGAAAATTTAGATATTGGTTTTGAAGTGCTAGTAGATGGTAAATTAGCAAACATGTTAAATGTTTCAGTTTGTGTACTGCTGGTTTTCATTGCTACTTGAGTGGAAGATGAGTAGCTCTTCCCGGGCACCGGTGTTCGAGCTGTTACTTTTCGTCGCGCATCCGGGTATGAAATGTTATCCTTGAATTTTGTAGCTGTGATTTCTTTCTCCAATTTCCAGGTTGGGCATGTTCGAGAATAGGAAGGATGGTCCCCGTTACAGTTAGCACATCTTTCTTCTGCACTACAGTTTTCACTGTCATGACCCTCTTTTGCGCAGCGAGCACATTTAGGGGGACTTCGACATGTTAACTTGGAATGGCCAAATTGTTGGCACTGGAAACATCGTAAGGGGTTAGGAATGTATGGGCGGATTGAACACCTTAAATAAGCGACCTTGATGTGTTGAGGTAGAATAGGCGTCTCAAAGGTCAGGATGATGTGTTTGGTGTTCATTATCTCACCATCACGCCTCATAGTTATACGTGCCACCTTGCACACCTTCTGATCTCGAAGATTTTCCAGTATTTCCGATTCCGAAACATGCAATAAATCTGGAGCCGAAATCACACCACGAGAGAAGTTTAAATTACCATGAGGAGAAACATTTACAGGCAAGTTTGCAAGTGAAGTCAATTTTAATAAAGAAGCAGCTTGCTTATCTGAAGAAACTTCAATAAGAAGATCTCCAGTACGCATTTTGCTGATTGATTTAGCTTCACCAATAGAACCAGAAATACCTTTTTCTATTAAAAAGGGAGAAACATTGAAAAAGGAACCCTCAGATCTTTTCATTACGAAGAATCGAGCATTATTTAGAGATTGTAACAATGGTTGCTCCAATGAAGGAGAAGAAGTTGTAAGATTTGTTGCCATGAGAGAAAAGGAAAAAATTCAGACTCTGGAGTCCCACCCACCATGGAGTCCACAAAAGAAAGGGATAGAGGATGCCGGCAAGCACCAAAAACCAGAAAAAGGAACAAAAGGAGAACTAAACAAGCGCGCTCGGCTATCCACTACCAGGTTGTCCAGGGTCTATACGCAGGCAATTCGGCCCCGGTGAAGTCTCCACCCTTAACGAGATTCCCGGAAAACGGATCACTTGCTTGATCCCTAGCCGCCGACGAAGTCAAACGACCAGCCGATTGATGCACACGGGACCAATGTGCACCTCCCGATTACCTGAAGCAAAGGCCGAAGTAGTGTGTTGGCACAGTATGTCGTCCCTCAACTACCAGGATCCCCCTTTCCAGGGACACGGGTCTCCACGCACGGCAAACACGTGGGTGATTAAATGCCCGAGAAGAGCTGACAGCTACAGGGCGGCAAAAAGCTTCTCAAGGGGACCCCTCACCTCAGTAGAGGCAACCACAACGAGGGAGAAAAGAACTCAAAAGAGAAATACCAAACTTAAAAAGAGAAGATAACACAGAAGAAGGAAAAGATCACTGGGGTACCTCGGGGTTGTGAAGCCCGTGTTTACTTATAGAAAGTAAACCCCCTGAGGGGGGGAACAGTACCGAATTCTAACATCTCCAGGCGGACGGGGAAATGATCACTATGGTAAGGATCCCGTCCGACATGAAAAGACCACAGATGTAGGAGAGATGGCGAACACAAGACAAGATCGATGGCGTGGAATGTCCTCGATGGGGTGTGGAAGTATGTATTTTGCCCATCATTGAGAAGACAGAGATTCTGGTCATCTATAAATTTTTCAATCTGTCTTCCACGGTTGTTAATGTCTGGGCTACCCCAAAGAGGATTGTGACCATTGAAATCCCCCATAAAAATAATAGGGGGTGGAAGCTGGTCACAAAGCCTGTCTAATTCCATTTGTCGGATGTTAAGATTAGGGGAGAGATATATTGAGCAAACAGTAACTAATTGATTTTTGACAGTAACTCTTACAGCAACGGCTTGTAAGTTGGTCGTGAGCGATAGCGGGGTGGATGGACTGTTATTAGATGTGAATACAGCAACACCACCGCTAGCTCTGCCGCCGCTGACGAAGTCCTTGCGTAGAGGACTGTACCCCCTAACAAGAGAGCTCTGAAAAGGCTTCAAGAGCGTCTCTTGCAAGCAGAAACAGACAGGGTTGTGTAAATCTACGAGGTGTTTTATATCTACCGAATTGTGGTGGAACCCACGACAATTCCAAGAAAACATATTGAATTTTAGTTGGAAGAATTGCCGATCCGCCGGTCTTTGGACTTGCTCCTCGGTTGGAGAAGAGCAGGGGTCTCGAGGCCTGGGTCGACCTCCATGTCACCTGGGTCAAGGCCCGAGATGACATCAGTTTCATCATCGGTTGATCTTTCCGATGATTCCGACTTCCCTTTCTTCTTGTCAATTTTTTGTTGAGAATTTAATTTGATTTTTGTTTGTATTTTGTTTTTCAGAACTTCTCCAGGTTTATTTGATTGCTTTGTTTCGGATTGTTTTTTTGTTTTTCAGAGATTTTGGTGGGATTTGCTGTTAGTTTTGAAGTGCCGGGAATTGAGATTGTTTGAGAAGAACAGGTACTGTTCTTAGCGGGTGGGGAAAAGCATTTAAGAAGTTGTTCAGGTGACATTGTGATATTCGGGATATGGATGTCAGTTTGTGTGGTTATAGATCTTACTTGAGCTGGTTTGGGAACTATTGTTTTAGCTATTGTTTTGGTCATAGAGTTTTCTATTGTAGTTTCGTAGATAGCTCGGGCTTCGGGATATGGGATGTTATTGTTGGTTTTTATTACTTGGATTTGCTTTTCTTTATCGTAAGTTGGGCACTTCCTGGAAAAGGATGGATGTTTTCCATTGCAGTTTACGCAGGTGGGCTCAGCTTGGCAGCCTTCAGATGGGTGTTCAATGCTGCCACACACTGCGCAAGTCTCGATTTGACTTCTGCAAGCATTCTTGGAGTACCCGAACTTTTGGCACTTAAAACATCTTAGCGGATTAGGAATAAAAGGACGTACTGGGCAACTTAGATAACCAGCAGTTATTCTATTGGGAAGTTTAGTGGCGTTAAAAGTTAATATGATGTGCTTTGTTTTTATAATATTACCGTCTCTTTTGATATTTATGCGACGGACATCTGTAACACCTTGGGGTGATAGTTCTTTAAGAATTTCCGATTCTTCAACGTGTTGAAGATCAGATTCTGATATCACCCCTCGGCATGAATTTAGACCTCTGTGTGGAGTAACAGTTATGGGTATGTTTCCTATGGTTGTGGCTGCAAGTAGGTATTGTTATGAATTTTTCCACTGAGGCAATGATGGCACAGTTTTCACGGTTTAAAAATATTTATTCTCTCTTCAGAAAACTCACAAAATTTATTCACAATCAACAGTTTAATTACACTCAAGCTTCAACAAAAATAACTTCGAATTCAGCAATTATACAAGCTCACTCCAATAGGTAAACAAAGCGATCAGCTTTCAACGAAGTCCGAAGTCAATCTGAAAACTTTCCCGAACTACGGTCATTAAATACTTGGCGCGAGAGAATATTCCCGAAATTTCCAGCCAATTCGTCGGAAAAGAAACGTCTCGAATTTTCTAGATTGCTTTAGGTGTTGCCACCTTTTCCTAACCTGTATATTCGCTGTTAATAAAAAATAAAATAAGATAAAAATAAATTACAATAGAATTTTAAAATAATACGTCACTATTTACACTATATACAGACAATCTGTGCAACAGTATTGAGATTGTCTTGAGTCTTTGGTTTAGACTAGAAAGTCGCCTGATTAAAGTTTTTTTTATAGTCTTTGGTTCGTTGCCGCAGATTCCTTTCTGTATAAAAAATGGAGACATTTGGCTTAACTTGCCGTCTTCGGATTGGACTATTAGAAATGATGGAGAAGTAGAGGGCATAAGAGTACTGGAGGTAGAGGGTTCAAGTGTTATGGAATTATTAAGAGTTGGAGCTTGTTTTTTTGCTAAAATAGTGCTTTCATTATTTAGTTGTCTTTTATTATTTGTCAATGTTTGAGGATTTTGGCCTCCCGTCAGGCACAGGGAAGTAGAAGAAGCCATAGTAGTTTGGTTTAGAAACTCGACGTACACCCCCGCCCACCACCGAGCCCAACAAGGGTAGCAGACATTGGGCCCGCTAAGGGGTAGTACGCCGAGGTCGTTCTGGGTGGTCAGAGTGTGGCTCCGCCAGGCCAACCACCCTCGGGCACCATGACCAACCCAGTCCATAACCCTTCAGCAGTCAGCAACCAGGAGGTTCTGTTACCACCAGCCGATTGACAGAGCCGGGCCTTACTCTGCCTCCCGTTTCGGCCGAAGCATGGGCCAAAGGGAACGCAGCAGCGCCCCCAGGAAACTAAAACCTGTCCTGATGTGGGACGCCACAGGATCCCATTTTCCTGCCTTACGGGACACCGCACACGGCAAACGTGCAGGCCATTAAATTGGCAAAAGTAAAATAATTGTAAACTACAAAACTATTTGAAAATGTGAAACTTAAGACAAAAGCAAGCAAATCAAACTCAAAACAAACTGATTTAGAAATAAGGAAACCAAATTTTTTAAATGCAAACCCATTAAATTTAAAACAATACACAAAAATTGCAACAAAACGAAACTACAATTTTTAAGGTAGTAGTCTGGTAACTTGAGTTAAAAAAAAAAAAAATCGAAATTTTTTCTTCTTCTTAATTTAAAAGTACAATGTCTTGAGAATATACTGTGAAAATTTCAGACAGAAATTCGAAATATTTCGGGAGTTATAACGAGTTTCCTAGAGCGCCTCGGAGTCCAACCTTTAAGGTCGACCGGCAGCTGCAACCGCTTGGACCCTTCTATTGTTTGCGCTTTTAGTATATGGCCAATTCCATTGTTACGGGTGTGACACATTGCACACATTTAAGGCTCTGCGGGGAGATAAGATATAATTTGGATATATTTTTTCTTTTAACAAAAAGAAAGCAGTCTACTATGGGAAGCACCATGACGACTTTCATTAATCCCAAGATATTGCTTACATTTTATAAAATTAAAAAATATCTTGTTACGGGTGTGACAGTTTTTTTCCTCAAAAATCAACTATGTTAACTACACTTTCAATATTCTGTGAATTGATAGGTATTTTTCATTAACAATATTTTTGTATATGAAGATGAGGTTTGAAACTTTAACTTTATATGTTTTTTTAAATTTTTATATTGATAAATCTTCTGAGGAAATTTTTTAAAAACTGTGTTACGGGTGTGACTGCGTGCACGTTCACATGCAGTTGACTTGTATTTAAAAGTTATTTTTGAAAAAGAAAATTATCAATGCAATTGCTTTTTACATAAAATATATTTAGGCATATTTGCCAATAAGAAATTATCATATTTCTATTTTGATAATGTTTTTTAATTATTTCTTTATGTTACAATACTAAAACTGTAATAGGTAGTACAACCGACTTAAACTGTATTTTGCCCACTAAACTTCAGCCAGAAATATTACATCCATGATGTCAATTGTTTATCGAAACTGGAAATGGCCTCTATTGTTGACTAAGGTGGGAGGCTCAACTTTCATTACAACAGACATACTTTCGTATGATGATTCATTATTCTCGAGCTATATCCAGTAAATTATCCACCTGGATTCATATACTTGAGCATCAGTTCTGACTTGTCCATGTCAACATCCAAGACTTCTGCTGTACCAAACGGTATAGCGGTTAGCGTGCTAGCTTCTAGACCGCGAGGTTGCGGGTTCGAATCCCGTGTAAGGTATGGGTGTTTGTAAATGTATGTTGGCTTGTCAAATGACGAATGTTTCAGCGCATTATATCCCTCGTGTTACTGACGGGGCCAGATAATCTGAAAACAACCAACCAAGACTTCTGCATAAAATATTTTTGTATTCTTGGCATTTTTCGATCTCCCTTGAATTTGATGGGTTGTTTGTTTGTTTTGGGTTTAATGGCGCAAAGGCAACACAAGGGCCATGCTGCGCCAAACCAAAGGATAAAAGAAAAACTATTATGAAAGATGAATTATAAATATGATGAGAGGTGACATAATATAATTTAAGAATGTTAAAAAAAAAACATTTCTAAAATGATGAAGATGTTAACAAAATTTTTAAAAATGGAAATGTTTAAAAAACTAGATGTGATTTAAAAACCCGATTGATCTTAAAAAAGCAAAAAGATTTGGATGGGGAGTTTCCCCAATCAAATCCTGAAGACTTAAACTGGTACTCTTAAAAAACCTAAGACGATGCGATTGAAACTTAGGACAAGAAATTAAAATATGAGACACAGTAAGATCGCAACGACAAATATCGCAAACAGGTGGATCTTCTCCCAGCAATAGATGTCGGTGCGTCAATCGGGTGTGACCAATGCGCAGACGAGTCAGTTTGACATCTGTCCGACGCATTGGATTAACTGGCCATTTAAGAAGATGATTTTTAATGGAATGGAGTTTGTTGTTAGTTTGCAAATCCCATGCTTCTTGACGTAATGATAATACAAACTTGTGAATGGAAGTCCTAATATCTTGGTAGGGAACTGGCTGCTGCAGCGGGATTGAAGCCGCTTTGGCAGCAGAATCAGCCAATTCATTTCCTGAAATTCCCATGTGACTAGGTACCCAGCAAAACAATATAGTAAATCCTTTCCTCTCAAGTGTGTGTAATTTTAACAAAATGTCAAAGGCAAGTGGATGGCTATTGGTCTTAAATTGCTCAAGACTTGACAAGGAGCTAAAACTGTCAGTATACACACAAAATTTCCGATTGTGGCAGAGTGAGATATGCAGCAGTGCACAAGAAATTGCTGTCATCTCAGAAGTGAAAACCGAGCAGGATTTATGAAGTGTAAAAGCGACTGTGGATGTGTCGGACACAGTACCACAGCCAACACGTTCACCTGCTTTGGATCCATCAGTAAATACTGCTTCATAGTCAGTATACTGAGAGCGGTGATCACAAAAGATTTGTTGCATAATTTCTGGGGCAGTGTCTGCCTTGCAATACATCGCAAATGGATTGAGAAAGTGGAAAGATGGAATATCCCACGGTGGAAAGTATTGAGTGGTAAATGTTTGGGTAACTACGTCACTAAGAGCTGCATCCAACAAGATGGATTTCGCTCTTTCAGAAAATGGTCGGATGTTCGATGGGCGAGCATCATATAACCTACCAAGATAGGCATCAAGTCTCAACTTACGTAAAGGGTGAAAAGGATCAGACATAATTCTACAGTAGTAGTTGGCGCTTAATTTTTTACGTCTCAAGTCAAGTGGAAGGAGACTACACTCTGTCAACAGACTTTCAATGGGTGAAGTGCGAAATGCACCTGAACAAATACGGGCAGCAGTGTGATGGACAGTATCCAATCTTCGTAGAAGGGATACTCCTGCAGACCCATACGCAACACATCCGTAATCAATGCGAGATAAGATTACAGATTGGTAGATACGCAGCAAAGAAGTGCGGTCAGCACCCCAAGAAGTATTTGAAAGTACTTTGTGGATATTAAGCGATTTATCGCACTTCTTGCGCAAGTATACAATATGTGGGAGAAAATTTAACTTATTGTCAAAGATAACTCCCAGGTATCTTATCTGATTCACAACTGGGATGGGAGAATTGCGTATGTGGATTTCAGGGTCAGGGTGAAGACCCCTCCTCCTACAGAAGTGGATGCAACTGCTTTTAGATGGTGACAATTTATGGCCGTTTTGTTCACACCATTCTACAAGTCTGTTAACAGCAGTTTGTAACTGACGTTCAATTAAGCGCATGTTTGATCCTTGGCATGAGATTTGCAAATCATCAACATACAAAGTTCCATGAACAAAGGGTGAAAGGACATGAAGGATATTGCTAATGTGAAGGTTAAAAAGGGTGACGCTTAAAACACAACCTTGAGGGACTCCCTCAGATTGATTAAAATAATTAGAAAATGAAGTTCCAATACGAACTCTAAAAACCCGGGATGATAAAAAGTTTTGAATAAAAAGAGGCAGATTACCCCTGAAACCAAAATTGAATAAGGTTTGCAGGATACCATATCGCCACGTATGATCATACGCCTTCTCAATGTCGAAAAAGATTGAAACTAGATGATTCCTCTGCACAAAGGCATTGCGAACATCTGTTTCTAGTTTCACGATGTTATCAAGAGTGGACCGTCCTCGTCGGAATCCACTCTGAAAAGGTGAAATACATCCATCTTTTTCCAACATGTAAGAGAGTCGGGCGTTTACAATACGTTCAAAGGTCTTACAGAGGCAGCTCGTTAGGCTATCGGTCGATAGTTCAGAGGATCCTTGGGATCCTTTCCAGGCTTCAGAATGGGGATTACAGTAGCTTCCCGCCACAAGGTAGGAAAGATGTTCTCCTTCCAGATTCGATTAAAGAGAAAAAGGATGTTAAAAAGAGAATCTGGACTTAAATGGCGAAGCATTTGGTAACTGATCCCATCTGGACCTGGACTGGTGTTATGTGCTTTAGATAAAGCACTCTTCAATTCATACATCTTAAGTTCACAGTTGTAGGAATGTTCAATATTGCTTTTGAAATTAATTCCAGCCCGTTCAGCGCGATTCTTAGTCACTAAAAATGTAGGACTATAAGAATCGGAACTGGATACACTTTCAAAAGTTTCACCGATAAGGTTAGCAATATCTTCAGGGGAAGAAAACACAGCAGCTCCGGTTTGAAGTATCGGGCAAGAATACTCCGGATACAAACCGTTGGCTGCTCTAACCTTCTTCCACAACTGTTTACTTGATGTTTTAGATGTAATCGAAGACACATAACTTATCCAAGAATCTTTGTGACTTTGACGTCTAATCCTACGAGCAACTGCCTTAGCCTTTTTAAAGGCGATAAGGTTTCCTGTAGTTGGGTATCTGCGGAAGATACCCCATAGCTTCTTTTGCTTCTTGTATGCAGATTGACAGTCTGCATTCCACCATGGTTTATAGTGTCGCAGTGTTTTAGTTGAGGTCTTAGGAATAGAGGAGACAGCAGCATTTAAAATTGCTTCAGTGACATTTTGGACAGCAGTATCAACATCCTCACTATTCACCATTGTTTCTGTTATAATAGCCAACTCAGTAAATTTTTCCCAATTTGCCCTATGGTATTTATATGTTGGTAGGCGGTTGGTCACGCTACCATTACCAGTATGGGAAATGATAATAGGGAAGTGATCACTGTTATGTAGATCACTCCCAACAGCAAAATTCAAGTATGGCAGCAGCACAGGGGAACAAATGGCTAAATCAAGTGAGTGGAATGTTCTTGTGGGTTCATGGAAATACGTTTTCTCCTCGTTATTCAGGAGACAGAGACAGTGATCAGAAAGCAACTTTTCAATCTGTCTCCCACGAGGGTTCGTATTGTCATTACCCCACATAGTACTGTGTCCATTAAAGTCACCGAGCAGTAAAAATGGTGCTGGAAGCTGATCAATAAGGTCATTCAGCTCCTCTTGGCGGATGATAGCATGTGGCGGTAGGTATAGGCAACAGACTGTGAGAAGGGACTGTAAATGAAGTCTCGCAGCCACAGCCTGTAGAGATGTGCGTAGTGTTGCTGGGATAAGTGCTGGGATAATCATGAGAAATAAAGAGACATACTCCTCCAGACACTGTATTACTACGGATAACATCTTTCCTAATGCAGCTATACCTACGGATCTTAGATGTATATGAATCCTTCAAGAAGGTTTCTTGAAGGGCCAAACATGCTGGATGGTAAAGTGAAATAATGTTCTTCACATCATCCTTCCTAGACCTAAAACCGCGACAATTCCAAGAAACAAAAGAAGCCATTAACTATTTAGTGAAAATATTAAAGGAGGGTTGGAATCTTCACTGATGTCTTCGTCATCAGATGGGTGAAGATTCACCACATCCGTATCCTTAAAAGAGCGAAGAATGTTGAAAGGGTTAGAGGGCTTCTCTCGAGAAGGTCCCCCTTTTGCAGATTTAAGCTTCAATGTCTGCAAAGCTTTGGATTTTGCAGAAGATTTCTTTAAAATCGTTGGTCGTTTAATAATCTCTGTAGATGACCGTTGAGGTAATTTAATGAGAGATGATACAGGAGAGTCTGTTTGTGTGCTTTTGCTGCTGAATGTTTTTTTCAAAACATCAGCATAAGCAACACCAACACGTGGAGTTCTCAATTCAACAATTTTTTTAGCATCGAAATACGACTTATTTTGGTTTACTCGCACTGTCTGGATTTCTTTCTCTCTTACCCACTGTGGACATGATCGAGAATATGATGGATGTGTGCCATCACAGTTGACACACTTCTCGGGTGCTTTGCAGTTAGCACTATCATGTCCAATACCTGCACAACGTGCGCATATTTCCGTTTTCCCATGGCAAGCTGTTTGCGAGTGACCAAATTTCTGGCACTTGAAACAGCGTAAAGGGTTCGGAATATACGGACGAACATTGCAATTCAGATATCCGGCTTTTACGTGCGACGGTAAAGTGGGTAAGTCAAAAGTTAGGATCAAATGCTTAGTGGGGATGATATTCCCATCTCGTCGTATTGTTATGCGGTGGACGGCCGAAACGTGTTGATCACGTAGGTGATCAAGAATCTCGTCCTCCGCTGTATGGTAAAGGTCCGACTCGGACACAACACCACCAGATTTATTAAGAGATCCATGAGCTGTAACAGTTACAGGGAATGTTCCAAAATTGTCGATTTTTAATATGCTCTTGGCTTGTTGATCATTGCGGACCTCCACTAACAGATCTCCAGACTTCAGTTTTTTGACTGAAGCTGTATCTCCAACGAACGATTTTAAAGTTTTCTCAATTAGAAAAGGAGAAACCTTTTCGAAAGAACCCTCCACTCGATGTACAATAAAGAATTTAAGAGAAATTGGATGTGATGAAGAGACTTGTCTTTGTTGCTCCCCACTAGGAGGAGAAAAAATAGCAGATTTATTTTCCATGAAAGTAGGAATAAAAAATTCGGGCACTAGAGTCCCACCCACCATGGAGTCCTCATTATCGGGGATAGAGCCTGCCGGCAAGCAACAAAAATCATAAAAGAAAACAAAATATCAACAGAACTGTTACGCACAGCATGACTCTATCGGGTTAACCAGTGCCTATACGCGAACGACTCGTCCCTGTAGAAGCCTCCACCCTTAACGAGGTTCCCAGCAGACGAGCCGGACGCTTGATCCCTAGCCGCCGACGAAGTCGGACGACCAGCCGATTGATACACACGGGACCAATGTGCACCTCCCGTTTATCTGAAGCAAGGGCCAAAGTAGTGTATTGGGACAGTATGTCGCCCCTCAACTACCAGGATCCCCCTTTCCAAAGACACGGGTCTCCACGCACGGCAAACACGTGGGTGATTTAATCCCCGAGAGAAGCTGATGGCAATAGAGCGGCACAAAGCTTCTCAAGGGGAGCCCTCACCTCTGAAGAGGTAACCACAACGAGGGAAGGAAGAGAAGCCAAACAATAAATACAGAACCCAAAAAAGAAGGTAAAACAGAAGGAGGGATAGATCACTGGGGCGCCCCGGGGTTGTGAAGCCCGTATTTACTTTGAGAAAGTAAACCCCCTGAGGGGTTGAATTTGATGGGATCAGGCTCCTCCTCCTCCAGAAAACATTGCAGGCTTCACGAATAGTAATTTTGCTGCAAATCTGATTCTCCCATGATTCTGATTTTGAAAGACATGACATCTTTCATTCCAGGTTACTTTCCCTTTCATCACTGTATTAAAAATTAATTATTTTCTAAATTATTTTTTGATTGACAAAACTGACAACTGTAAACATACTGGCACACTGTGAAACATGTTTGGCGCCATCAGAACTCCTCTGCAACAAGTTTTTTTTTTTTTTTTAACAACGATGTCTAGTGGGCAAAGTTTTCTTAGTTTAGCAAACTGTTTTTCAAAACTTCGGTTGAATTGGCAAGATCATCCTATTGAATTTGCCAACTCGTCAGTATAAAACTCATCTGAGCATTTGTTAATTGAGGATTCTTTTAAGTTAGTTGTATTCAGATTTTTTTTTTTTTTTTTTTTTTTTTTATTATTATCTGGCGCCGTCAGCAACACGAGGGCTATAATGCGCCGAAACATTTCGTCATTTAACAAACCAACATGCATTTACAAACACACATGCCTACACGGGACTCGAACCCGCAACCTCGCGGTTTAGAAGCCAGCACGCTAACCACTATACCGTTTGGTCGGGAGGATTCTTTTAAGTTTTAATACCTTCATTCTCTCTTATGTTAATTGTGATACAATCTTTTTCTTGTTTTCCCTTCATTTTTTGCCTCGTAATCACTTTCGCAAGATGCTTTCTTAAATTTCATGGGTCAGATTTTAACGTCTCCCGAAATTTGGTTACTCTTGCACGCGAAGATACCATTTCCCGCTATAGAATTTTATTTAATAATTAATTATGCACTGTAATAAAATTAGAGACGCATTTTATCATGAAGCATTGTGATTATATATATATCTTTTTCCTATGCTTTCAGGATACCATACACAGTGCTGGCACTGTATATGGTATGCAATAAGTTATTGCACATATAACGGATATACCTAAAAATTTTGCAATTAATGATCCAGGTTATGTCAAAAGTCATTATATCTAAAACATTTACATCCTTTTTCATTACAGTGTATTATTGTCTGAAGTTTATTTGCAGGTGTATTTAGAAATTGATTACATAAGTAGAACTTGAGTTAACTGTCACACAGAGAAGCTTGTAATGTCACACCCGTAACAAGAATAAAAGAAAACACAAGACAAATTAATTAATTTTGCCAATAGTACATTGTTATAAATAGGTCTAACTAAGAAAATTCAAAAGCAATTTTCAGTAACTCAAATGTTTCATTTAGAAAATCAAACTTTTTTTTTATCTTTTGTGTTACGGGTGTGACATAAAAATTGTTGATTATTAAAAAATATAAAAAAAATTATTGAATTAAATTGACAAGTTTAAGCTTTGGGTGTATTAAAGTTGAAGATATTAGCTCATAGAATGCACACAAAAATCACGAAAATTCTTTCTTAAATGTCAAAAAAAATTGTGTTGTCAGATATAAATATAACTATGTTTATATGCAAAGAAAAAATCTGTTATTTCAAAATTCATTTGATTTAGTTTTATTCAACAAAATTAAGATTAACGTATAAATTCTGAATCTATAGATTTTTATCTAAATTTTGATATATCACACTCATGGTTAGAATAGATTTTAAATTTTAGTCTCCATATACTGTTTTGCATGGAATGTACCATATTTAAGTTAAAATTCACAGTACTCTGTTAGTATTTGATCGTACGTTGACACGTAAGCATCTAAGATGAATAGGAAAGGGAAAAAACGTGGTACGAAAAGTCCTGGAGATCCAGGCATTAAGCGAAAATTTCACGGTAATAGATACACTGCTGAAAAAGATGTAACATTGGTGAGCAAGTCTGCTGAAAAATTAAAAAATGAAGATATTGAAGTAGGCATTGATGAGAGCTCAACGTACGCTCAACGACGCGTGCGCTGTCGCGTTTGCAAAATCCTACAATAAATCTCGGATTGCAAAAGCGGAAAATGCCACAGCAATGTCATCGAAAGAAGCCCGAAAGAGTCGAAGAGCGGACAAAGTTGCGGAGAATGATGCCTATGAAGAGGATGAAGGCATATTATACGCTCCAGGCATAGACGATTGACGTAAGTATAAGTTTATTTATGAAAATTTGTTGTTGAACTTTAAAAGCGTTTTTCTCAAAACATTGTTTTTCTGGTCGGCCCGGGTCCTAACTTTTTTTCTACTGAACCGATTGCTTTAAAATTTTAACAGGCTGTTCTACACACTTATAGTTCTCGTCGGTACTAACGAGAATTTTTTTCACCCCTAACTTTTTATTTTACAACCCTTTCTTTGCTAAAATAAAAGGACTTTTTTTTTTCAAAATCCGCCATTTTGTTATTTACCCTTGAAATTTAACTTCAGTAGTTCCGACCAGAATGACATGTCTATAGATTAAGAATAATCAAGAATATTCGATTTCAGATAACATCAAGAGCCAAAATCACCCGGGCCACCCACGTGCATTTTTTTTTGAGGTTCAAACTCCGAGTGACAATAATAATAGTAATGAACTATTAAATTTTTTCAAATAATTTTTTTTTTTATATTTTCAATATGTAAATAAAAACACTCTAAATATTCAAGATAATTCATTTTTATTTTCCTATAAAAACCACCCTCCAAAGAAGTCATGAAAATAGGCATAAGTTACCAGACTACTACCTTAACAGATGTAATAAACAAAAGCAAACCAAATAATAGGGCCTTGGCAATAAAGGAAAGAAAAGAAAAATGCCAGGCCCAGCTGGGGTACCCCGGGTTCGCCAAGCTCGTACTCGCAAGGTGCGAGCCCCTGAGGGGCTGGCTAATGCAAGTTAAATTTAGGAAGAGTAGAAAGTGAGTAAGGCATAGCATTGTTTAAGATTTGTCAAATTTTAATTGCACTTTCCATGTATGTTTACATCAGGGAACTAGAGTTTGTCTTAATTTTTGGATGCGTCAATTTTCTTTTCAGCATTTTTAATTACAGCAGATTAATGCATTATGCTCTAAATGCATTAAATAAAAGTTACTGACTTTTCGTTAAATTAAAGCATTTATTTGAATCTTTTAAATGTTCAGAATATATGGTACTGTTTAATAAGTCCAAAGCTAGTTAATCTTATTTAATCAATCTAATCACTTATAGTTTTGTAAAGGTAAAAGTAACCATAATGATTACTCCTTTAGTTTTTTTGCTAAAAAATATTGTTTTAGGCTATTTCATTATTGTAAACTTTATTTTTCAGAGAAAAGAGAAAAAATGGAAGGACTGACATTCAAGATTAATTTGTATATTGACATAAATAAATTTTAAGATTTTGTTGTGATGATTTCACATCAATAACAATGCTTCTTTATTACGTTTTATATATATTAAATTAATCCCTTGCAAACTAGTATTGAAATTTATATTTAATATAACTGGGGCTAGTTAATTCATGAAAGTATGTAAGTTTTGTGGAATTGATTCTTTTATTAAACAAGTTACGAAAAAAATGTAAAAATAACGCTTGGCCAGGGGATTTGGGAAATGGTTGGTTCCTTTTTACGTATATTTCCCCCGATCTGCCCTTGTAGTTAGATTGGTTCCCCCACACAACGGAGTTGCATCGAGTTCTGAGAAAAAAAGCAGGGGAATTTTCGAATTCTCCGGTCGTCTTGGCCACGTGGACGTCCCTGATTGGTGCAGCAGGTTATGCGGGGCTGCAAAGCGTCTCGAGACATTCGATTCTGTCTGGACTTTCTCGTGGTGGAAGGAGGTGTTTTTGCGTGCGGGAGAAAAAGAGATGGGACGCTCGCAGAAGAGGCGAGAAAATGGCACTGTGCCGCCATGTTGCGACGGGGCCTTGGAATAGCCTAAAATGTCCGCCAATTCGGCGATTCTGATTTAGATTCTCGCCATCTGTTGACGTTGAGTAAATAGTTCTACATCCTCTTAAATAATTCCTGCCGGTGGCGTCTTGAAGAGCTTTCCTTTTCCGTGTCCTGCCATGTTACATATAAATAATTCCTGCCGGTGGCGTCCTGAAGAGCAGAGCATCCTTTTCCGTGTCCTGCCATCTTACATATAAATACTTCCAGCCGGTGATGTCCTGAAGAGCAGAGCATCCTTTTCCGTGTCCTGCCATCTTACATATAAATACTTCCAGCCGGTGACGTCTTGAAGAGCTTTCCTTTTTCGTGTCCTGCCATGTTACATATAAATAATTCCTGCCGGTGGCGTCCTGAAGAGCAGAGCATCCTTTTCCGTGTCCTGCCATGTTACATATAAATAATTCCTGCCGGTGGCGTCCTGAAGAGTATTCCTTTTCCGTGTCCTGCCCGAGGTGGTAAATTGAATAAAGATACATCCAGCCCGTGCCGTCATCAAAATACATCCAGCCCGTGCCGTCATCAAAATACATCCAGCCCGTGCCGTCATCAAAATACATCCAGCCCGTGCCGTCATCAAACTACATCCAGCCCGCGCTGTCATCGAAATACATCCAGCCCGTGCCGTCATCAAAATACTTCCAGCCGTGCAGTCAACGAAATATAGCCAGGTGATCCATTCCTCTAATACAGCCGGATATCCCTGCCTCGGACTGTGTCTCAGGAGCCTTTAGCCCGTTCAGCTTCTCCTGATACGTCTCAACGCTTAGCTTCCCTAGAACATTTTTAACAAGCCGAGTTCTGGACCCCTCTCATCCAGTGGATCCCCTCTTGCCTCTTCACCATCCGTAGACGGAGCATGTCTACCACAGGTTCTTTTTGTTTACTTTATCGGCTAGACTAACTAGCTTATTACCGTCCTTTTTTTTGGGAAGTTCTCATCTCATCTAATCTCAACCTAGGTGAACGAATCTTAATTTTGAGTCGGATCCTTTAAGAGGTCTAGTTATTTTGTCATTTCCCCTTTCGACTGGTCAAGTGTTGTTTCCCCCCCCCCCCCCTTTGAAACCCTTTTAATCAAGTGTTGGTTTTTTTTTGCTACTGCCTAATTCTTAGGAAGTGTTGATTTAATCTTCTATTTCAATAATGTAATTGTAATTGAGTAAATATATTTTAATATTCTATTTCAATAATGTAATTGTAATGAGTAAATATCTTTTGGTTTCTTGATAAAATTAAACTGGTTGCTCGCTTAACAGTTGATGGTGGTGTGAATTTCTTACCTTCTTTTGGGGGGTATCTTGATCTTACGGGGTTTCTTTTCAGATTTGTGGTCAATAAGAGAATTTTAGGTGATAATTAGTAACACAACGCAAATGTACTAACCAACTTAGGAACTTTATTTATTAACTGGCAGAAAGCCAGAACAATTTTTATAGTTTGGTTTATTGAGTTTTCTAACTTTTCTTTAACTTTGAAACTTGAAAAAACAAAACAAAAAAAACTAATGCCTGTTAATAGTTATACTACTTTTATGTTGATATTTGTGTAAAGTAGTGGACATTCAATGTTTATAATTTTCATACATAGATGTGTGCTTAAAGGTTTAATTTTAAGAGTAATCAGCATAGGTGTATATCAAATATTTCACTCAGGGCAACAAAATAGGAGACGTAATAGGAGAAGAGGACAAATTGAAGGGACACCTCACCGGTGAATCAAAAATGCAATTAATTATGGTGTTTTAAGAACCTCGATATCGAGGTAGGTGTATAACCGAAAGAGGGACAAATAACATCCATTAGACCTGACTGTAGGATGAAAAGGGAGCTGCCTACAAAGAAACATCTGAATTTTATCTTGAAAACATAAATTCATAACTACCCAAACCGATTCAGAGCAGCATAAAAATAAACTCTTAGATTGATATCTGTTATTTAATTTTTTTAAATATATTTTTGGTATCAAAAATCCTAAATTAAAAATACCATTAAACACTGGAAAATTACAAAATTGGTTGACGACATATTTTTTAATAAAACGTTCTCGAACTTATTAGCCTTAAAATGATACTAATAGTATCCTTATGGAACTCAAATTACTTTTAAAACCACATATTTCTATGAAGGTACAGGGTGGTTGGTTGTATTCAGATTATCTGGCGCCGTCAGCAACACGAGGGCTATAATGCGTCGAAACTTTCGTCATTAGACAAGCCAACATACATTTACAAACACCCATGCCTGGCACGGGACTCGAACCCGCAACCACGCGGTCTAGAAGCCAGCATGCTAACCACTACATCGTTTGGTAGGTACAGGGTTTTAAAAGATCACTATCGTAAACTTAAAACTTAATTTGAATCAACCAATCAAAACTAATTACAATACAATTTAAAGTGTAATATGTAGGGAATCTACCAAGATCGCAATGCATCTGTAGAATAATACATTTTTTTTCTTTGTGTCTTAATGTAGTTTTAAAAAATTCTATAAAAAAAAAGTAAGTTTTGTCAAGCAAATCATTGCAAATATAATATTTCTAAATATTATAAATTAAGTTATAACTGGTGCCATTAAAACCTAAAATGTAATTAAATTCCAATCGATTAAATATCAATGTTTCATTTGTCATCAAATTTTATTAATGTTAAGTTTATCCACTTTGCAGATAATATTAGAACTTGTCCAATAAAATGTTTTTCCTTGAGCCTAAGCCGACCAAACGGTATAGTGGTTAGCGTGCTAGCTTCTAGACCGCGAGGTTGCGGGTTCGAGTCCCGTGTAGGCATGGGTGTTTGTAAATGTATGTTGGCTTGTCTAATGACGAAAGTTTCGGCGCATTATAGCCCTCGTGTTGCTGACGGCGCCAGATAATCTGAATACAACCAACCAACCAACCAACCTTGAGCCTAAAAAGTGAATGTTACTTATGAAGGAAAGGTTTTGCAATATTTTCTATATAATCCACCCTTATAATAAAAGGTTTACACACCCTTTACGGCGAAAACCTTGTGGCAAGGGTGGTCGTGAAAACGTTACGAAAAGCTTGACTCCTGCAGACTAGGACCCGTTTTTCAAGGTTTTATGAAGGTTACACTTTTGTTATCTGAACCTTGCACCCTTTTCGTTTGAGAGGTTAACACAAGGGGTTTAAAAGGATAAAATGCTATCTGGGGTGACTCGAGTATAAACATTGCTAATTTGGTTTCCATTTGCACTTTCCAAGCCTCAATGTAGTTTTTTTTTTTGTTACAGTTTGTTTGTTAATAACTGTATCTGTAATTGTAAAGATTGTTGTTTACTTAAAATTCGTTTTAACATGCGAGAGATATTCATTATTTGCGATTTATCACGATTCTTTTACTGACGACTTTTGACATTCAGATTCTTCAGTTATTTCTGCAGCAGCTCTTTTTCCATTTTATTAATTTTATAATTTTCTTATAATTAATTATTAAGCTTCAAACATACCAAGATCTAAATATAAAGTTTTCAAGAAAAGAAAACGGTGCTATTACAACAGAAACAACATTCAAAATGGTTCTTCTGCTGGAAACCTACCCAATGCAAATATGTCTTCTGCAAGTGAGAAGAAATTGAATAATACTGACGAGTCGTATCAAGAATATGAAAACAGCGACTGTGTCAATATAACATTGACTTGGAAATTCTGCAAACTGTGTTTATTGAGGCTACTTGCTGCAGAGTTTGTAAGTCTCCTACCCTTTCACTTTTACCTGACAGACAAAATTCTGGTTTTGCTCAATCCCTGACTGTGAAGTGTGTTCAGTGTGGGTTTAAATTTCCCCTTCTGGAATTCAACAACCCATACAAGTGATTAGAGGAGCAGCGATTTCTACTCTGTAAACACAAGGGTGGGGTATGCCATGCGGTCTATTGGAAAGGGCAAAGAAGCTGCTCGTGTCTTCTGCCCAGTAATGAACTTGTCCAATCCATCCACTCGGTTTGCACTCTATAACAACATTTTGTTACCTTCGACTAAAGCAGTTTGTGAAGAATCACTCAATAAAGCAAGAAAGGAAGCGATAAAAGAAAACTATGGCAATATTAACATTGCTGTTGCTTTGGATGGTACGTGACGAAAACGGGGATTTTCATCAAAAAATGGTGTTGTTTCTGAGACCATTATTGACACAAAGCAAGTGGTGGATGTTGAAGTTATTTCCAAATACTGCAAATGTAAAATCAAAGCTGAGCATAGTCCACTTTGAAAGAAAAATTTTCATGGCTACAGTGGAGGTATGAAAATTGACGGTGCAGTGGCGGTAATTCTGGATAACTAAGGAAATAAAAATTCTGGATAAATTAGGTATAGAACCTGGATATCGTGCTACGACCAAGTTGAAATGCATTGACGAGGAGCGTATTACGAGCTCAAAATATGCTCATAGACTACAAACCAAACAAATTAGGAAAAAAAGAAGAGTCAAGAGGAAGAAAGAAGAGTCTGAGCAAGCAAAAAATGATGGTTGGTTGTTTTCAGATTATCTGGCGCCGTCAGCAACACGAGGGCTATAATGCGCCGAAACATTCGTCATTAGACAAGCCAACATACATTTACAAACACCCATGCCTAACACGGGACTCGAACCCGCAACCTCGCGTTCCAGAAGCTAGCATGCTAACAGCTATACCGTTTGGTCGGCTCAAAAAATGATGAAAATACTTTTTTTAACTTCGACATACCTTTTTGAAAATATGGGTACTAACTAGTATATGAAATGTTTACAATGCATTCCCTTTATATCATAGATTAATCTGATGTGAACATTTTGACAAAATTTTAATTAGTTTTTTAATTTTTTTATTTAATATTTTGTCTTAAAAAAAATTGATTCTCGAAGATTTTTGGTGTTTTATCATTTGATATTTAACAAAAAAACAAGCCAACATAATCTCCAAATGTTCACCTCAGATTATTAAAGAAGGTTTAAATAAAGTTAGGGAAAAAAAAATAATTCAGAATTGTATGTGTTATAGTTACTTAGAAAAGGTACGTAGAAAATTGCCGTACGGGTTTGCCAGGCCCGTACTCACAAGATGTGAGCCCCCGAGGGGCTACCTCCTGTAGGACTCCCATCTATATCACTGATCGAAAATACAACTGGACTCTGCTTAACACTATCTTGCAAAAGCAAAATTTTGTGGGATATATGGGCAAGACTATAACACATAATGATAAACCTGCTTTTAAAATTCAATCTGCAAGTGATTTGCAACATCGCCAAGTTTGAGTTTGATGTTAGTTTTAATGGCACAAGGTCCGGTTTCGGACATGCTGCGCCAAGCTCAAGATAAAATAATAAAACCAGTTAAAATATAAAACCTATGTGTAAAACACTAAAAACAGAGGTATAAATATAAAAAAGAGTGACAAAAGATGTTGGTCGGCAACTTGACGAAAAAAGTAAAATGGAACTAAATGTGATTTAAAAACCCAATGTCATTTAAAAATGAAAAAAGATTTGAATGGGGATTTTCTCCAATCAAATCGTGTAAGTTTAAAATTGTGCTATTAAAATACTTAAGCAACATCGCCAAATTGCCACCTCTCTGAACTTACTGGAAATTGAATACTACCTACTCCTTCCTTCTCAATGAGGACAAAACGCTCAAGGTTATGATTAGATTACTACCTATTGACATTGAATCACAAGATATTTTTAATGCTATTGTTGAAAAGGATTTCAAACCAAAAAAGGTATTTCAAGTAACTAAACGCAAGGATGGAGACAACATAAAAATGGCCCCTTTATCCTGTTGAACTGCACCGAACAGAGCATAATCGTGAAATACACAACATAAAGGACTTGCTTAATCTCAAGATCCGCATGGAGTCCTACAAAGGACGTTGAGGTGTCCTTCCGTGAAGAATAGATGTCCTTCAACGGGTCCCAGCAACGCGGGGCCACGCGGCTAGTGTTAATAGAACTTAATACTTTTAACTACACTTAAAATGAACATAATTGTATTTAATAATAACTATCTGTATATCTAATGTGCATTTGTTCCCAGAAATATAAAATAAATAATATAAATGGTATTTTTTTTTTTTTTTCAGTTTTTGTTTACATTTTAGTACAAATGCATTTTACACAACAGGCAACTTTTTAAAGCCACTAAAATTAAAGATATAAAAAGCGACAAAAATGCACATATATTTACCTAGCTTTGACGAGTAGGAATGAAAGAATCCCTTTTGATGTCCCGTAGCCACTTCAATTTTGCAGTGTTGTTCTTGGGAAGGCTGAACACTCGAACTTTCGGCCCGTTCTTGTAATTTCCATTACAGGACGGCACACAATAAGTATGAGGTATCGCTATTAAGTCATTTTTGTTTGATTATAAAATAAAATTTGTTAGAACGAAGCATTACAAGTAACACAAGCGTTGCGCGAAAGCAATTTTTTAAGCTACGGGGTACAACTTTGTGGTTTGGTCGGTTGGCGATCTAGATCGACGGTAGGTGACGTAACTCTCTTCATGTCACATGCGCCTTGCCAGTTTCGGAGGTTAGGGACTAAGTCATTTGAGTGCGAAATCGTATATGTCAGATGACTTTTCGGTATTCTAAAATGCTTGGGAAGAGAGTGTTTGGACCTTCAATGTATCATTTAATTTGTAATTGGCTCATAAAAAGAGCGTGGGGTAAAAATCTTTCTACTAAATCAAGTGGCAAACATAGAGAAGCGTCAAAAACTGCTGGATTCCTTGCACATGATGATTAATGAAGTAGATTGCCTAGTATTCTATCAGCTAGTAGAAAGGTTTGCATCAGCATTTGCATCTGATGAAGATACAACAAAATTTTGAGCCTACATTTCAACTAATTATTTAAATCGTATCAACCAATGGGCTGCATGTTATAGACTCGATGTCAACATCAATACTAACATGTCAGTTGAAAAGTGGAGATTTGAAGTATAATTCTGACCTTAAAGGAAAATGTGGCAATAGATTGGACAAAGCTATACATAGCTTAATGATATCTTTAAAAGTTAAGCTGACGAACAGATTGTCATCAATTACAAGAGGAAAACTTACAAAAAGAATAACCAAATTAAGGAAAACACATCATGTAGCACCAGAAAAAGCAACTGATGTCATTAGTTATCAAGAAAAAGATCTCTTTATAGTATCCTCTTTCACAACTGATGGTACACTTTATAAGGTACGTTGCATCAAATTAGAAGAGTCTCATACCTGTTCAACTTTGCGTTTGGTATGCAAGAAATGCATTCACGAGATGCTCTGTAGTTATCCTGAATCAATAATCTCCTCAGGGGCTCGATTGGTTGGTTGTATTCAGATTATCTGGCGCCGTCAGCAACACGAGGGCTATAATGCGCCGAAACATTCGTCATTAGACAAGCCAACATACATTTACAAACACCCATGCCAACACGCGACTCGAACCCGCAACCTCGCGGTCTAGAAGCTAGCACGCTAACCACTATACCGTTTGGTCGGCCCTCGGGGGCTCGACCACCTGATAGCTGGCTGTTTTCAGATTATCTGGAGCCGTCAGCAACACGAGGGCTATAATGCGCCGACACATTCGTCATTAGACAAGCCAACATACATTTACAAACACCCATGCCTTATACGAGACTCGAACCCGCAACCTCGCGGTCTAGAAGATAGCACGCTAACCACTATACCGTTTGGTCGGCACTGAGGAAGAGATTCAAGACTAACAGTATCGTGGTTACTGAAGTACGACGGTTCACCAAGAAATCTGGGGATCTTATTACCCTGACCGGATCTGTACTAATCAGCAAGCTCGGTATCAAACTATCTGAAAGCATCAAACTTTGGTACGTTAATCATAAAATCACCCTCTTTATAGATAGACTACGTCAATGTGGTCGATGTTTTATTTTGATCACCCTATAAAATTCTGTGCCAGTAACCAGATTTGTATCCGTTGTTATACTGAAGCTGATCACATGGTATGCATTGGTGCTATTCGATCACAAAAGCTATTCATGTCGATTGGATGAATTGCATTTTTAGAATTCAGAGAGAGGTATAACCTGTCATTCGGGGAGGATAGAAACCATACCAAAAATTCCAGTGTAAGAGATTTTTCGCTGAAATTTCAAAAGTAAGAGAACGACAAAATAAACTCGATTTCGACATAGAAGTAAAGAAAATATAATTGACTACAATGTCGTAGTGACACAAAATTATATAACAATAGCTATGTTGTTCCTTGCCGACGATATTATCTTAAAATTCGCAGTAAAAGCGCGCCAAATAACACGGAGCAAGGTCCTAATGATCAGGCATACTTAACTGATAATTATTGGCAAAATAGGGGTATAAATTATTAGAGGTACTCGAAATACTTTTAATCAAAATTATAGGTCGACCAAACGGTATAGTGGTTAGCGTGCTAGCTTCTAGACCGCGAGGTTGCGGGTTCGAGTCCCGTGTTGGCATGGATGTTTGTAAATGTATGTTGGCTTGTCTAATGACGAATGTTTCGGCGCATTATAGCCCTCGTGTTGCTGACGGCGCCAGATAATCTGAATACAAACAACCAACCAACCAATCAAAATTATAGAGGAGATTCAGTTCAGAGAAGAAATAACACTACATACGATGGCAGGAGTCAGTCCACATATCATTACCCCCCCCCCCCTCTTCTGGTCAAACGGAGATTTTTGCTAACACGGAAGGGGGTCCCATTAATACATTTAGACGGGACCACAAAACTTACGATAGGTCACAAACACAGACATGCAAAGCAGGCGGGGCCAAACTTCCTACATTCACGCTATTCCCCAAGCGGTCAGCGTGACGGTTTTCAGAGTTCCAGCAGCGGCTATTTTCAAAACAATAGAAACGCAAGTTCTTCCCAGGCGCAAAACCAAAGAGGCACAGGATTTTTCCAAGGACAAAATAATGGCTATCATAGAAAACAAAGCAATTACTGGAATTTAAACTAAATAGGGGAGCCGTTCGGGTGTCAAATAGAACGACACCCTGGTTATATAGAGAAATTCGGAATTTTAGGAACACAAGGGCTATAATGCGCCGAAACATTCGTCATTTTAAAAGCCAACATACATTTACAAACACCCATGCATAACACGGGACTCGAACCCGCAACCTCGCGGTCTAGAAGCTAGCACGCTAACCACTATACCGTTTGGTCGGCATGTAAGATCTTTAAATTGAGAGGATGAATTTGGGTCAATGGATTATTTAATGGGGCATCTAGACAACTTTTTAAATCAGTGTAAATAATCCACTGACGATTACTGTGATGACAAATATGTTTAAAGCCAGGAAGTTGGTTGTTTTCAGATTATCTGACGCCGTCAGCAACACGAGAGCTATAATGCGCCGAAGCATTCGTCATTAGACAAACCAACATACATTTACAAACATCCATGCCTAATACGGGACTCGAACCCGCAACCTCGCGGTCTAGAAGCTAGCACGCTAACCACTATACCATTTGGTCGGCCCATTTACGGTTGGTTGTTTTCAGATTATCTGGCGCCGTTAGCAACACGAGGGCTATAATGCGTCGAAACATTCGTCATTAAACAAGCCAACATACATTTACAAACACTCATGCCTAACACGGGACTCGAACCCGCAACCTTGCGGTCTAGAAACTAGCACGCTAACCACTACACCGTTTAGTCTGCCGGCCCATTTACGAGAAGAAATAACTAAAATGTCCCGTATGTCATTACTTACTGGAGTATGTTTACTATATCACTCATGTATGAATTTTTATTGTTAGTAGGTTGGAGTGGAATATTAATTGAAAGCTGTGGTCTGAGCAAGAAAAAAAAGTGTCTCTTTAGATCTGGTTACCAGTGCCATCGGCAATAATCAATCATTTTAATTATTGATTACACTTTTTCTAAACTCTTACATTTTAAAAAACATCTATGCTTTTATTTCGAATTTTATCTAAATTTTTGAATTTTTCTTTCGAAACTCGAATCAAGACTTTCGAGTGCTAGCCCATAACCTCCGTAACTAACAAGGCCTGTGGACCACTTGACATGAAGCGAGTGACGTCACCTATCGTCGATCTAGATCGCCAGCCCACCAAACCACTAAGTTATACCCCGTAGATTAGAAGATCAAGATTACTTTCGCGCAACGCTTATGTTCAGGTCTTTGTAATGCTTCGTTCTGTCAAATTTTATTTTATATTTCTACAAAAATGACTCAATAGTGATGCCTCATAGTTGTTGTGTGCCGTCCTGTAACGGAAATTACAAGAACGGGCCGAAAGTTCGAGTGTTCAACTTTCCCAAGAACAACACTGCTAGACTGAAGTGGTTACGAGCCATTAAAAGGGATCATTTCATTCCTACTCGTTAAAGCAGGGTAAATATTTAGGCATTTTTGTCGCTTATTATATCTTTAATTTTGGCTTTAAAAAGTTGCATGTTGTGTAAAGTGCATCTTTACTAGAATGTGTTGCCTGTTGTGTAAATTGCCTTTGCACTCGAATGTAAACAGAAAAGAAAAAAAAAATTAGCTTATATATTGTTAATTTTATGTTTCTGTGAACAAATGTACATTAGATATGCAGATAGTTATTATTAAATATAATTATGTTAATTTTAAGTAGTTATTATTAAATATAATTATGTTAATTTTAAGTGTAGTTATTATTACATATAATTACGTTAATTTTAAGTGTAGTTAAAAATATTAAGTTATAAATATTTTACTTAGTTGGGAATATGGATTTGTTTTAAGTAATTTGATCTGATTAATCAGGGTGTATTCATGCAGGCTATTCTAAATTGCAAGTTGGGCAGTCGAAAAAAGTAAAACATTAAAAAACTTATTCAAATTATAATGAGGAAAAAATGTTAACAAGAAATTGGAAATATTTTATTAAATATTATAAATTTCAATTATTTTGGTAAGTTCGCTCGCAAATACCAATTAACCCCGAAAACTAATAACATAATAAACTTTTCTGAAAAATTATGAATTTTACCTAGTAATCAGATATTCAATTGGGCATTTACAAATTTTGCTTAGAATAGGTAGACCTTGTGATAATTTTTAAAATCATGTTGTAAAACCAACTGCTGTGAATTGGAATATTAAAATAATTTTTTTTAGGTTTGTGAGCTACACTTCAGGCCGTCAGACTTTGATTTGGAGATAAGCAATTTTGACAAAAAATCCTGCAAAAGAATTACAGTCCCGTACAAGTTTCCAAAGTTGAGAGAAGGAAGTTACCCAACGGTCTTTCCAAATCTTCCTGACCGCCTCTCTATCAATGTTTCTACACGAGAATGTTCAGACAGCAGGCGTCAACGTTTGGTTGGTTGGTTGTATTCAGATTATCTGGCGCCGTCAGCAACACGAGGGCTATAATGCGCCGAAACTATCGTCATTAGACAAGCCAACATACATTTACAAACACCCACGCCAACACGGGACTCGAACCCGCAACCTCGCGGTCTAGAAGCTAGCAAGCTAACCACTATCCCGTTTGGTCGGCGCGTCAACGTTTGGAAGAGACAGCGCTAACGGAGGCCATACAGATCAGTATTGAAGAAAAAGCTCAACATGACATGGCAAGAAGTTTCAGTTCATTTGAGGAGCTTCAATCTAAAATGGATACTTCCAATGACTTGTGGACCATCGTAAAGAAACCTGATGTAATGCTCTTCTTGATCATACAGTTAAATGTAAATGTGCCACGAATCACCCATTCAGTCGTCATTAATGATCAACTTCTTCTGAAAATATACATTGATGAAGTGGAACTGCAATGCATTGGTAATTATATACTTCCACTTAAAATTAATAGCCTTGACATAATCGACCAAATTTTAGATTTAACAAGAAGTAAACAACTTGAAAATTTTGATAAAATTAATTATGTATGCAATATTCTGAAAACCATGTCTTTCGATGATCCAATATCAGATAATAGGATGAGATTTTTAATTGAACAAATGGTATTATTTAATGTAAATAAACATGCTTGTAGATATTCTTCTGATTTGTTAGTTTTTGCATCACTTTTGTATAGTATGGCTCCAAAGGCATTCAATTTTGTTAGAAACAGTGGAAATATTGTAATGCCACATCCAAGTACCATTCGTCGCCTTTATCTTCATCTTAAAGTTGATGCCAAAAAAGAGACTCTCGATTCTAATTTTCTAAATTATTCTAAACAAAAGTTTAACTTCCTTAAAGAAAACGACAAAAAAGTAATGCTACTCATGGATGAAATTCATTTAAAGCAGTTTTTCGACTACAAAGGTGGCATACAATTCAGAAAATATAGCCAACAGTGCTCATGTATTTATGATTAAGAGTATATTGTCTAACTTCAAAGATGTTGTACATATTTTACCTGTCCAAGCTATCAAAGCTGAGGACTTATTTGATATTACTGTCCAAATTATCAAGGGTTTGGAAGACATAGGATTTTTTGTGTTATATCCGATAATAATGCAATTAATAGAAAATGTATGAAACTTTTTGCTGATCCTCCTAAAGAAAGTATTTTATATGAACATCCATGTAATAAATCTCGTCCATTATTTTATTTAGCAGATAGTGTCCACCTTTTAAAATGTATAAGAAACAACTGGTTCAATAAAAAAACTGAAAATAAATCTTTGTATTATCCCCCTTTTCCCAATATTGATAACGGTATAGTGGTTAGCGTGCTAGCTTCTAGACCGCGAGGTTGCGGGTTCGAGTCCCGTGCTGGCATGGGTGTTTGTAAATGTATGTTGGCTTGTCTAATGACGAAATGTTTCGGCGCATTATAGCCCTCGTGTTGCTGACGGCGCCAGATAATCTGAATACAACCAACCCAATTCTGATATGCCGACCAAACGGTATAGTGGTTAGCGTGCTGGCTTCTAGACCACGAGGTTGCGGGTTCGAGTCCCGTGTTAGGCATGGGTGTTTGTAAATGTGTTGGCTTGTCTAATGACGAATGTTTCGGCGCATTATAGCCCTCGTGTTGCTGACGGCGCCAGATAATCTGAATACAACCAACCAACCCAATACTGATATCGTTAACTTTAAAACTGCATCATGGTCGTCTTTGAAAGATATGTACAATTTAGAATCGCAATCCTTAGCAAAATTTGCTTTTAACTTAAAGGCGGGGTAAGGGTTTTCACTTTCGAAAAATCGATTTTTTTTTTTGTTTTATCTTATTGTTTAACATTTCAAGAATATGTCCTCAAAATTTTAATCCGATCTAAGCAATATTCTTGAAGTTATTGTTTAATTAGTCTCGGGGCCTTTAACGCTCTAACTCTAACAGCTACGGGCGGTTGGGATTGCAGTGCAGCTGTCGAGCAGGTATACTGGTTATTCATTGCTATTGTCCTGATCCCATATCCAGTTTTAGAAATATTTCATTTAGTAAAGCCAGGTAACTAAAACCATATAGATATATTTTATATTTGTATGTTTACTATACACTACATTATTTTAAAAAAAGAAACGAGCTTCAGTTAGTGGTTAGACGTTCGACCGTGCACTTGTAATTTTATTTTTTCAAAAAATTTCCTGAGTAAAAATGCCGAGAGTAAGTAAAATTTCGCGAGAAGACCGTCAAAGTGGAAGGACCTATTTGTGTCGATCAAAAAAAAGATCAAACCCGAATAAAAAAATAAAAGATGAGGCTACCACCAAAAGTGCTTCGGCGAAGAAAATAAAACTAAATACGAGTGCAAGTGTACCGGAAGATGTTGAAAAACATTTTAGAATCATAGATTTTTTGCTTGTGTTTTCAACCATCGCAAGTTTAGTAAAATGTGCTCAGTGTGATGGTTCAATCGAGTTCAAGAGCTGTAAAAAAGAAGGACTTGGCTTCCAAATCCAAGTCAAATGTACAAATTGTGATCCTCGCTTTATACCGTCGAGTGAGAAAACTGGTCATCGCTATGAAATCAACACTCGTTTTGCCTTTGTAATGCGTACATTAGGTTTGGGTTTAGCAGGCTGCAATAAATTTTGCGGGCTCATGGACATAGCAAGTAGTTTTCTATCAAAACAATCTTATTTGGATCTCATGAAATCTATTTGCTGCAGCATCGAAACGACTGCTGAGAAATTTCTTGTCTCCGCCGCAGACGAAGAAAAACAGCTAACACGTGCAAATTCGGAGTCAGACACTTTGACCGGTTCTGGTGACGGCACGTGGCAGAAGCAAGGCTTTAGCTCTTCCTTTGGCGTCACTTCCT
This sequence comes from Linyphia triangularis, assembly GCA_963978545.1. NCBI lineage: Eukaryota > Metazoa > Arthropoda > Arachnida > Araneae > Linyphiidae > Linyphia > Linyphia triangularis. The sequence continues at coordinate 18,040,598 of OZ021730.1, forward strand.
TGATTGGATATTGGTCTGGAAAAGTTATCGATATTTTCGTAAGTAGTTCGCACTGCCAGGCTTGCAAATTATGGAGAAATCAATTAAATACTGATGAATTTCAAGATTGGTACGAAGAACATGTTGGAAAAGATGAATGCCAAGCAAATCACACCGGATCATCAGGTAACATGGAAGTAAATGCTGTCATCGAACTGTTTCGCCGATCAGAAGAAAAATACGGAGCGAAAATCAGCAACTATATTGGAGACGGAGATAGTAAAACTTACGGCAATTTAGTAAAAGCTAAACCTTATGGTGAAAATTTTATTATAAATAAAAAAGAATGTGTAGGTCACGTGCAAAAAAGAATGGGTAAACGTCTACGTTATCTAGTAAATAAAACTGTTGAACATAAAGTTGTAAAAACCGGAAAAAATGCTGGTAAAACCAGACAAAGTAAATTACTCGGTGGCAAAGGAAAGCTCACTGGAAAAGTCATTGATAATTTGAGTCGATACTACGGAGCAGCAATCAGACATAATTGTGATTCTTTAGAAGGAATGAAAAATGCAGTCTGGGGAACGTTCTACCACCGGCAGTCAACAGACGATTACCCTCAACACCATAAGTGCATGAGCGGTGAGAACTCGTGGTGTTCGTATCAAAAAGCTTTGGCCACAACAGGAGTGGAAAATTTCAATCATGACTACACTCCACTTCCACAAGATGTCATAGAAGCGATCAAACCGATTTATGAAGATTTGAGTAAAGACGAACTTCTAGAAAGGTGTCTTGGAGGTTTTACTCAAAATGCCAACGAAAGTTTGAACCAGCTGATTTGGAGAATTGCACCGAAAAAATTATCTGGCAGCAGACAAATTGTTAAATTTGCATCTTATGTAGCTGCATGCACATTCAATGAAGGTGCTGGTGCTCTTCTAACTTTTCTGTCTGATATGGACGTCAGTGTCGGCCTAAGCGCTCACGAGTATGCATCATCTACGGACAGCAATCGCATTGATAGGGCCGAGTTCCAAGCTGTGCAGCAGAGCAAAGAAGCCAGAATAAAACGAAGACTTGAAAAAAAACAGGCTGAAGACATCGACAATGCTGAAGGATGTGTGCTGTATGGAGCTGGAATTGATGATTCTGTGTAAGTTTTAAAAAAAAAAAAAATTTCTTCACTTTTTTGCTTCATAAACTTTAAACGCGTTTTTCTCAAAACTACTTTTTCAAAGTCCGTGTTCACTGCCATTTGAAAACTACTCGACCGATTCATTTCAAACTTTGTACACATTTTCTTCATATAAAATACCTCCCCCCTACGTATAGTAAATTTTTTTTTTTTAACATTAAGGGTGTTTCCCACCCACAAAATGGCGGAAATTTTAGTCGAAAATAACGGTTCACACTTTAGATGGCCGCCAAAAAATTTTAAATTAAAAAAATAATAATCAGAGAACGTTGGGGGGAAGATTTGTTTATAATTTAACTAAATTTTTATGGTTTTTCATTTTCAGATAATTTCCGGCCGAGTTACAGTGAACACCGCAAATTGTTTTTTTTTTTCAAGACGTCCTGGGGAAGCTCTGTCACGGGCTAATGGTTTAATATTTTTGCATGAAAAATTTACAGAACATAGTCAAAACTATGCTCAATAATGTATAGAAGGTTTGAATAAAATTGCTCAATCGATATTTGAGATAAAAAAACACAAAAAAAGTGTTTTTTTTTAACGCTGAAACCCTTACCCCTCCCTTAACACATAAATCTCTACACCCAACTAGTTTAGAAAAACAAAACGTTAAATTGGTACTTCAAGTGTTTAATGAGTACACTGCGCTGCATAATGATAGAACCACCAGGTATTTTCAGCCTAGCATACAGTAATTGGAATAAATGATTGAAATAAATATTTTTATTGAAAATATACAAAATAAGAATGACAATAACAAAGTAAAAACATTACTCATGTTTATATTTTCATGTAATAAAATAAAAAATACAAATTTTAGGTTGCAAAATGATAGAACCACTTTCAGTTAATACTTTGTAAGAGCACCCTTTTTGGTTATAAGTTCAAAAATTCGATTAGGCATGCTTTCGACTAAGCGTTTGAGTATATCTGCATTCAGATTTTCCCATTATGTAATAATGGAGTCTTTCAATTCTTGAACCGTTGAATACTGCTTGCCGTTGGCGTATACGGCCCTGCTTAGAATACCCCAGACGTTTTCCATGCGGTTCATGTCAGGAGAACAAGCAGGCCATTCGATTACCTGCACTCCGTTGTCAGGAACCATTCCCAAGACGAGTTTGCAACATGAATGCTAGCATTGTCCTGTTGGAACTTCCAAAATGGACCTCCAATTTCTTATCCAAAAGGCAACAAATTTTCTTCCAACAGGTCTTGATAGTCTATTTCTCTCATTCGACCAGTAGGGAAGGCAATGTTAGTCCGCCCAGCATTGCCAAATCCAGCCCAAACCATTAACGATCCTCCCCCACACTGTCTCCTAGAAAAAATGTGTGGCTCATTTCGGAGGTCCCTCCAATAGAATGCCCACCCGTCGGGACCATCTAGATTGAATTTTTTTTCGTCGCTGAACACTACTTGAGTCCACTGTTCTTTCCAAGTCATGTGTTCTTTAGCCCATTGCATCCTTTTTCGTTTGTGAAGATCTGTAAGTCTCGGTTGCGTTTTCATTTTCGTGTACTCAAGATGTTCGTTCCGCCGAGCTATTCTGGATAAAGTTGACTTGTGAACTTTGGTTGGTTGGTTGTTTGGAATTTTTCATGGCGCAAGGGCAACACAAGGGCCAAACTGCGCCGTAGTCCATAAAATCCAATAAAATAGTTAAAAAATAATCATCTTACAGAAAGTGAAAACCAGAAAACTAATATAAGATCTTTAAATATGACAATAAAATCCGATTTGCATTAAAAATCTAAAAAGGTTTTCATGAGGTGGAGATTCTAAAAGAGTTAACAGTGGAGGATGAACTGAATTAAAATGGCGCAGCCTTATAGAATTAAAAATCGGACATTCTGTTAAGATATGTTTAACTGAAAAAACAACATTACAGGAAGAACATGTAGGGGCCCCTTCTGCCAGCAGAAGGTGCACATGAGTAAAACGAGTATGGCCGATGCGCAGTCTTGTTAACATCACCTCTCTCTTCCTATTTGGCAGAGAGAAGGTGGTACCAGATGTTAAAGGTTGAATAGAGTGCAGCTTATTGACCACCTCTTTATCCCACATGGCTTGCCAGGAGTGGGATAGAGTATTTGTGCAGACTTTGAAAACATCGTCCAGGCACAGCCAGTTTCTTCTTAAGCCTTTAACATTTCGTGCAATTTCATCGGCTCGCTCGTTACCCATGATACCTACATGTCCTGGGATCCAACAAAAAATAATAAGGTAGCTTTGCTCACAGAGCTTTTTGTAAATATTTAAAATTTCAATAATAGACGGGTGCGTCTGTGTAAGAGGATTACCAAGGGCGTCGAGACAGCTCTTAGAATCAGAGTAGATGATCCACTTCTTAGAATTTTGTCTGGATATGTAATCTAAAGCCATGACAATGGCATACGATTCAGCGCTAAAAACAGAACTGCAAGGATGCAGTTCTCTTGACATGGTTTCATTGTCAAGAACAGCGGCTGAACCAGCATGATCATGGCTTTTTGATCCGTCAGTATAAACAGGTTTAAAATTTGAGAAATTATTCCTATGGTGATAAAACAAAGTGGAAAAAACAACGTCCGGCGTTTCAGATTTTTTAAAATTGCTAAAAGAGTTTAAAATCGTGATTGGATAAGAATGCCATGGTGAAAGGGTGAAAGTCATGGGGCGAATTCTAAAATTTTCAATGTTATGTGAAACGAGAAGTTCACGGATTCTCAATGAAAATGATGGGATGCAGGATGGCCGTGCACCAAAAAATCTTTGATATGACGGGTTAAAAATATGTGCTGAAAGTGGATGAGATGTATTGCTTTTAATTTTAAAATACAGTTTCAAGCACAGTTTTTCTCTTCTCAGTTTCAAAGGGTGTTCCATGCAAGTTACTAGGAGGCTGGGACGTGGCGATGTACGGAAAGCTCCTGATGACACACGAAGACCAGAATAGTGAACGGGGTCAAGGAGTTCTAAAGCCGATTTTCTGGCCGATCCGTACACCACCGAGCCATAGTCAAGTTTGGAACGTACTAGGCATCTGTAAATCCTTAACATGGAAGTAGTATCTGCTCCCCAGGAAGTGTTTGAAAGCACTCTCAAAAGGTTAAGAGTTTTGTTGCACTTGATCTTTAGTTGTTTGATATGAGGCAGGAAAGTGAGCTTTGAATCAAATACGACACCAAGGAATTTCGTTTCGGGAACGACAGGTATCTGTATTCCATTAAGAAAGAGTTCAGGGTCATTATGTAGCTCACGTTTCCTGCAGAAGTGCATTGCAACTGTTTTTTGTGTTGAAAAAACAAACCCATTCTGGTTGGCCCAATCCATTAACCTTCTGATGGCCAGTTGGATATGTCGCTCAAGAAGCGACATGTTAATCGAGGAGCATGATATCATCAAGTCATCAACGAAAAGGGAGCCAGACACTGCAGGTGGTAGGCAGGTCAAAATTTCATTAACTTTGATGATAAATAATGCACAACTCAAAACACTTCCTTGGGGGACGCCTTGCTCTTGAATAAATTCATCAGAGAAGGTTGTATTAACACGCACTTGGAAGACTCTCCGTTCAAGAAAGTTTTGAATGAAAATTGGCAAATGGCCTCGGAGTCCCAACTTGTGGACATCCCGGAGGATCCCATATCTCCAAGTGCGGTCATAAGCTTTTTCCATGTCAAAGAATACAGAAACCAAATGGTTCTTCTTGACAAAAGCTTCCCGAATAGATGTTTCAAGCATGAGAAGATTGTCGACGGTGCTACGGCCGCGACGAAAGCCACTTTGAAACCGAGAGAGATGATGATTAGTTTCAAGATAAAAGAGAAGACGGGCATTAACCATCTTTTCAAAAAGTTTGCAAAGGCAACTAGTCAGAGCAATTGGACGGTAGCTAGAGGGATTCTTGGGGTCTTTACCAGGTTTTACTATAGGTATGACAAAAGCTCGTCGCCATAACGATGGGAATTGGTTTTCAATCCAAATTCGATTGAAAAGCCTTAGTATAAGCTTGAGCTGGAGTGGATGCATATGTTTTAACATACTATAATGGACTTCATCAGGCCCAACAGCAGAGTTTCGAGCACTAGAAAGAGCTTTCATTAACTCGGCCATTGAGAAGTCAGCATTATAGTCCTCGATGTCGGAGGAAGAAAAGTTTATAGTTGTTCTCTCAGCTCGAAGCCTATACGAGGCAAACGGCTCTTTATAGTTGGCATTGCTGGACACATCTGCAAATGCGCCGGCAAGAGTGTTAGCAATGTCTTTAGGGTCTGAAACAGTTCCATGAAGATCCTCAAGGATGGATATGGAGTAACTAGGATAGTTGCCTTTAATCTTGTTAACCTTGTTCCAGACCCTTTTTGACGATGTAGTACAAGTAATGGTGCTAACATATTGCTGCCAAGAATTCCTCTGGCTCCGTCGACGGATGCTTCGGGCCTTTGCCCGAGCACGCTTGAAAACAATAAGGTTGGCTTCGGTGGGGCATCGACGGAATGCACCCCAAGCCTTCCTCTGTTGTTTATGGGCCATCTTACAATCGTGGTTCCACCACGGTTTAGGTTGCCTCGGTAGGATTGATGAAGTGGGGATAGAAATATGAGCAGCTTCCAAAATGGCATTTGTGATAGATGTTACAGCATCATCAATGTTAACTTGGTCCACCATCTCTTCAGATATGTCAAAAGAATGAGAAAACATATCCCAATCCGCAGCTTCAAAACGAAATCGGGGTAGGCGGGTGGCACGAGAAATCATGTTTCCTGAAAATTTTAACCAAATAGGAAAATGATCACTGTTAAAGATATCACTTCCTACATGGAAGGTCCATAACGGTAGAAGAGATGGTGAACACAAGGCAAGATCAATAGAATGGAAAGTCCTCGTTGGGGCGTGGAAATGCGTTTTTTGACCATCGTTCAAAAGACAGAGGTTCTGGTCATCAATAAACTTTTCAATTTGACTTCCACGGATATTAGTATCCGGGCTACCCCAAAGAGGACTGTGCCCATTAAAATCACCAATTAAAATAAAAGGCGACGGAAGCTGGTCACACAACCTGTTGAGATCTGCTTGTCTAATAGTTTTGTTAGGGGGGAGGTAAATAGAGCATACGGTGACTAGAGTATTAAAATTGACCCTAGCTGCAACAGCTTGTAAATTTGTCGTGAGTGGCAGCGGGTAGAATGGGGAGCTGTTGGATATGAAAATTGCTACCCCACCGCTGGCTCTATCACCGCTAAGGTAATCCCTTCGAAGAGGGGTATACCCCTTAATTAGTGAACTCTGAAAAGGTTTTAGTAGAGTTTCCTGCAAGCAGAAACAGACAGGTTGCGTTTCATCAATCATGTGTTTAATGTCGACCGAGTTGTGGTGGAATCCACGACAGTTCCATGAAAAGAGATTGATGGCCATTAAGTAATTTTTGGATGAGGAAAGTCGATGGGTGTTTTTGGTTTACGAAGCTGGAGAGGAGCTTCTAAACCTTTATCGACCTCCATTTCTCCTACATCATCGACTTCAGAATTATTTTTGATTTTTTCATTTTCTTCTGTTTGTTTTGTAACTTTTAATTTTTTATTTGAGGGATCAGTAACAGGCATAGTTTTAGACAGGGGTCCAGGTTTTTTAATTTGCGGATCTATTTGCTGCTGAGATGGAGGCTGAGTTTTAGTTAATTGTTTCGTGTTTAGAGATGAAGGTGTCCGTGAATTTGAGCTTTGTGTTGACTTTGAAGTGGAGGATCTAGATATGGAAGCACTGGATGTACCAGTTTGAGTTCCTATTGAGCGAGTTGTGATTTTAACTGCAGCCGAGTATGAGATATCCGGTTTTGGTGTTTTAATTACGACTTGCTTTCTGGCTTCATGATATGAGATGTTTTGAGATGTTCGCACTTCTTGAATTTGTTTCTCTTCTTTCCACTGAGGACATTGCCTGGAGTTGGCAGAGTGGTCGCCATTGCAATTTAAACACTTCAGTGGAAGAGAGCAATTTTCAAATGAGTGGCCAACTGTCGAACATCTCGAGCAAGTCTGTTGGCCATGGCAGGAGTTCTTAGAATGGCCATATTTTTGGCAATTAAAACACCGTAACGGATTTGGTATGAATGGTCGGACTGGACAGTTTAAATATCCAGCTTTGATGTATGGCGGTAGGTCTGGTCTATTGAAAGTTAATATTAGATGTTTTGTATTAATGATGATGTTATCTCTTTTGATGGTAATTCTCTTGACGTTAGTAACGCCTTGAGAACCGAGCTCTGCCTCAATTTCAACTTCATTAACATTCTGGAGGTCAGACTCGGAGATAACACCACGGGATGAGTTTAAAGTGTTATGAGGTGAGACTGAAATAGCTATTGTTCCCATCTGTTTTGCGTTAAGTAATGATTTAGTTTGGATTGCAGAAGTTGTTTCAATTAGATAGTCACCTGATTTAAGCTTTTTAACTGTTTTTGGGTTGCCGCATATGCCTTGAAGTCCTTTTTGGATGTAGAATGGGGACATGGTGCCAAGTATATTTTGGGGAGATGTAATAATTAGAAATTTCGGAGTAGATTCAGTTGAGTTGTCTGTAATAATTTTAGAACTAATTTGAGGATTTATGCCTCCTGTGGGGCTTAAAGAGGGAAAGAAAGCCATATTATAAGAAGAGAGAAAAACTTGACGTACACCCCCACCCACCACCGAGTCCAACAAGGGTAGAAGCAACCAGGCTTACTAGGAGGTAATACGTCAAGGTCGTTCCAAGTAGGCGAGGCGTGGCTCCGCCGGGTCAACCACCCTTTGGCACCTCGACCGCTCAGTCCTAACCCTTTAGCAGTCAGCAACCCGGAGGTCCTGGTACCACCAGCCGATTGACAGAGTCGGGCTATACTCTGCCTCCCGTTTCGGCCGAAGCGTGGGCCAAAGGGAACGCAACGACATCCCGAGGAAACTGAAACCTGTCCTACAGTGGGACGCCGCAGGAACCCCAGGATCCCATTTTCCTGCCTTACGGGTCTCCGCACACGGCAAACGTGCAGGTCAGCAAGCTGACAAAACTAAACAAATATAAGTTATAATCAATTTAAAATGTCAAACATAAAAGTATGAAGATAAGATATGCAAGACGAAATAAAACCAACGTATTTAAACCATAGGAAATAAGATATTAAACGGGTGAACAGAATATAACAAAAACAATAAGCAGTGCACTTGGTAGGGCCTTCGCAAAAAAGGAAAGAAAAGAAAAATGCTAGGGCCCAGCTAGGGTACCTCGGGTTTGCCAGGCCCGTACTCACAAAATGTGAGCCCCCGAGGGGCTTGTGAACTTTGATGGTGGGGTCTCGTGATAGTCTGTTCAATATTTCACCAGCTTTTAACTTCTTTACAACTAACCTTTCTTGCCACTTTGTTAGCTTTCGAGGTCTTCCAGTGGATTTCTTTGTCCCATATTTGGATCCAAGATGTAGAAAATTATTGACCACGTGTGGTGAACGCCCAATATGTCTTGCTATATTCCGTGAAGACAATCCTGCTTGGTTCAAAGCCGCAATTTGTCCTTTTTCAAAATCAGATAACGGTTTTTTCCTACCCATACTTAGTGACACCTTTTCAAATCAATAAACTATGCGTGCTCACAATAAATGCAAGTAAGGTTACGTTAGTTGATCAAACGAAGCTTTTATATACCTGTTTGTTGAAACCCAACTGCGCATGCTTCTCTGGGATCGATTATTCCACTAAAAAGTAGGGGTGGTACTATCATTTTGCAACCTAAAATTTGTATTTTTTATTTTATTACATGAAAATATAAACATGAGTAATGTTTTTACTTTGTTATTGTCATTCTTATTTTGTATATTTTCAATAAAAATATTTATTTCAATCATTTATTCCAATTACTGTATGCTAGGCTGAAAATACATGGTGGTTCTATGATTATGCAACGCGGTGTAAGTTGTTAAAGGGCTTCTTGAATTTGAGGACAAAATTAAACATTGCAAAGATACATCAGACTTTACATTAACAATATTCCACCAGGTCAGAATAATGTTGATAAAGTCCTTGCATAAAGGAATGCATCATAGGAATGTATTTCAAACTCCTTTGACAAATTCTGTTAATGATGAAAAATACATTTTCCTTAACAATTTCATCAAGTGGCTAGATGACTGGGTAGCCATGAATTGTGATGCTGGTTGTTTTACAAAAGAAACACACAAGGCATTGGCTTCAACCACTCTTTGTTTACTAGAATTGACATCATACTGCGCAAATGAACTACATTTGCAATTCATATTGCCCGGTAAATTCCAAACTGATGATTCAGAGTCTAGGTTTGGCTTATATCGTCAACTATGTGGCAGCCAGTACAATATAAGTGCTAGGCAATTGTATGAAGCCGAGTCAAAAGTAAGAGCGCATTCTGTGCTGAAACTTTCTTCTAAAATGAAAGAATTTGATGCAAGATCATTCGATTTTAACCCAGATATTGATTTTATGGATTGTGTTATAAATTGTAGTGCATATAATGTTACTATTTTGGAAACTGATTTCATGAATCACATTAGCGTATATCCTGTCATTACCTATGTAGCAGGTTATTGTGTGCATAGAGTTAAAATATTTCAAATGTATCAATACACTGTCAACAATCTTTAACTGTAAATGATCAAAATGTTTATCTTGATGAAGAATTCAGTTATCTGAAAAGATTAGACAGAGGCAGCCTCTGCTATCCTCAAGATCATGTGATTAATGCTGTTTATTATACGTATATTGTAGTAAATAAACTCTGTATAGATTTTGAGGATAATTTTTTACATGATCCCAGCCAAAAGAATCTAGCATGTACAATAAGTTACAATAATATATTAAACAAGGAATTGTTTGATGATGAAATTTGCAGGAATGGTCATACTCGAGACGATATCTTAACTAAAATAATTGGTTCCTCTGTTAATATCTTTCTGAATAATTATTGTAAGAAAAAAAAGATGATTTACAAAGAGCAAATCGAAGTAAAAATGAAATTGGGGAGGGAAGTAAAAGTTCAGAAAATAATGGCTGTAAAACTAAAAAAAGAAAATTGTCCACTTTAGTTAAGTGATATTATATAATTTTGTTATATGTATGCTATTTTTAAATGATTTTAAATAAATGATTTTTATACTGTATTGATTTATTTAAATTGTTTGTTTTTTTAAAGTTAGTAACCTTCTTTCATTGCTTATAAATAGAATGGCCCAGCAAGTAAAGAATCCATTATCCATACTTAACTGCAACATTTAATGTTTTACAAGAGTCTAAATGTATATGATAATTTAAAAGTTAAATAATAAGAGATTATAAAGGGATAAAATAATAATTGAAAATTAAGAGTTGCATAAGATATATATTTTATTCAATTTTAAAAGTTGCGTGAAAATAATTCAAAGTAATAATAATAGTAATTTCTAAACATTTCTCAAAATTATAATTATTTTAATGAATAAAAGGCAGTGGTTTGCTAATCAAAGTATAAAGCTGAAACAAGTTCCGTTGTAGCAGGGGAAATGGGTGCTTGCGGATCGACGATGTGTGACGTCACTTTGAGGTGAAAGGGCGTGCTAGTATCGGAGGTTGCGGCTAGCCTCCAATTGTGGTTGGTTGTTTTCAGATTATCTGGCACCGTCAGCAACACGAGGGCTATAATGCGCCGAAACATTCGTCACTAGACAAGCCAACATACATTTACAAACACCCATGCCTTACACGGGACTCGAACCCGCAACCTCGCGGTCTAGAAATTAGCACGCTAACCTCTATACCGTTTGATCGGCAGCCTCCAATTGTGAGTTCAGTATCAATGCATGGGTACTGGACTCTTCCTGAGGACAGTTTGGAATAAAAATTCACTTTTTAAACAAATAAGTAAAAAAGGTACTTAAAATTATAAATAGAAAAAGTACAAAAGTGTATTTTGAAAGAAAAATTTCAATTTGTAAAAATTGCTGAGTTATTAAAAAAAAAAAAAAAACACCACGATGCTATGTCAAAATGTACCTTTTTTAAAAGCACTTAATAACCAGACCAGTTCAAGATGCAGCACACCACTAGCTCATACTGGTCTTGAAATTTGAAGACGGTTAGGTAGGCTTAGACTTCTACCATTGTTGCTATACTTTATTTTGAACAGTTTAAAATACATAAGTTAATTGAATGTTAAATTATTTAACCCTGCATTTTAGATCTTCAGGATTCCTCGAATATCCACCTATTGACTCTCATTTCAAAGACGTGAAGATCATTGATGATAGATTCTTTCTGTAAGGCTTCCTGATGGAATATGCTCAGGCGTATTCTAATTCAAGATGGTATGTAATAAGATATTTCTAAAAGTTTTTTAAAAGAAAGCTAATTAGAGGCTTGATTTTGCGCATTCCTAATTACAGGGGTCACAATCGCCATAATATTCCTTAAATTTTTCCTTCTCCCTAAAATTGTACTGACATTTTTCGATAATTCATTAAAAAAAAATCCCGGTTTTCCTACAACACCTGCGAAAAAACACCGATATTCCTCCATAAAAGAAAAGTGGATTTAACTAAATTCGCATGTTTGGGTTAAAATAGTATAATTGTTTAATTATGTAACTGTTATTTTGCAAGAGTTGTTTGCCTATTTTCGAAAAATTAAACTTCATTTTTTTTTTTTTTTTCGATATTGAAACAAGCTTTGGAAAGGATATGTTTGTGTTAGGAGCAAATGTCAGCTTCGTAAGAAGTATCCCTAAATATTTTTGAATTATCCCTTGAATTAAAAAAAAATTCCTTAAAACTCTTAGAATTATCCTTAAAATATTCCTGAAATTTTTTTTTAATATCTCTCTAGTTTCTACATACTTTTTTTTTTAGAAAACTCACTATGCTCCCAGTAAATATCAATGAAGATACTGTTATTGCAGGTCCAATCCATGCAAAGGTTGTCTTGAAGAGACTGAGAGTACCATTGTTCAGTGACCGTCCAAATATATCTGCACAATTACCTCCTATTATTATTAAAGGTTTTTAAGTTTGTCTTTAACCTTAATTATGTTTTCCATAAATATAATTCTTATTAACTTAAATTTCAATTCTGACATTTTTTTAATACATTCAAAAGAGTTCACTTGTCATAACTACTAAACATATTTATTTTAATCTAAATAAATTACTTGAATTTAATTTGAAGGTCTTTGGCTGTATTATTAAAGCAATCAGTTAAGTTACATATTTTGTTAGCCACTTTGCTTTAACTGTTAAACTGTGTGTATCTCTAAAAAGATTTTTAAAATATACTTAATTTACAGAAAAACTGGATAATTTACAGAAATCCTTGCATGATTGGACTGATGTAAATGACAGTGATTACATAAAAAGCAGTGTGCCTTTAAATAAAAGTAGGTATAGCTACATTTGCAATTGATGCATAACTTTTTATGAATGTTATCTACAATTTTTCCAAAATTATTACAAAATAAAAACCCTGCTTTAACTGACATTATTTCCTTACGAGAAACTTATCCAAGTCTCACCTTTTTAAAATTTGAAGCAAGTATTATAAAATTCTACGTCATTTTTAAATTTAAAGCAATTGTTTGAATACATTCAGCTTCTACACTACACTAGTAAGAACCTTACACAAAGGGTAAATAAGATGTAGCAGACTAACAGTAACAGGCAACACTACAAAATCTACATATATGTGCCACATGCCAAGTGAAAGGTCTTGTCATGACGAATTTCCATACCAAAATTTTCCGAAATTCTTTTGCATATTGAATGTTTGATAATTATGAAATGAATTAAATTCTTACTATGGTATAATATCATCATAATATATCATCTTTTCATTTTAATTGTTTGCTTCCGGAATTAATTGATCCGAGATTTCATCATTCGACCCAATACGGAACCCGCCAAATATCATAAACGTTCAAAAAGAGCAAAAAATAAAATTAGAATTTAAGAAAAAACAGAAATAATTTGTTCATCTTACGGCCTTTTTTATATTAGTTATATATTTTGCTATTTAACTCTTTGCTGTGGTTCCTTTTAAGTATCCAAATGAAATTTCAGATCAAAATGTTAATACGAATAGAATTCATTCGCTATGCTAATAGTATGGCCTTAAAATGTTACTTGTTCTACCTGGTTCAAGCCTTTTAATGAACTAAACAAATACAGAAGATTTTATTTTATGGTGTTTTTTTTCCAAAAACTACATTCCAAGATTTTGTATGGCATAACGTTGGTTGGTTAGGGTTTACTGGCTTGGTTGTTGGTTGTATTTTTGTTTCCTTGCGCAAGGGCAACACTAGGGCCAAACTGCGCCGAGGATTTTATAGGAGTCAACCAGTTAAAAGATTTAAAATTAATTTCAAAATCAATTTTAAAAAGTAAAAATCTTTAGATAAGATGATAAAACCCAATATCTAATAAAAACTTAAAAAGGTTATAATGAGGTGGTGAATTTAAAAGTGTAGATAAAGATGGGTGAGCTGAGTTAAAAAGACGAAGTCGTATGGAGTTAAAAGTTGGACAGTCTGACAAAATATGGACAACAGTAAAAGAAACACCGCAGGAATTGCAAGTGGGAGCATCTTCTGCCAGCAGAAGATGCACATTAGGGTTTACTGGCGTAAGTGCAACACAAAGGCCATACTGCGCCGAAGCAACGGTTAGTTCTACTTAAATAAATAGTTAAAACATAAAAACTTTCACACGAATATAGCAATTCGTACTTTTGTTGTCTCATCCTCTCATTTATGCACACATACATTTTATTACTTTTTTGAAATATTGTAAGTTTCTTTCATTATTATACTTTATTATTGCGGGATTTAATTCTGGCCAATACCTATTTGTAACTTCTGTTTAAAACCTGTTCTACTGTAAGGAAAATCTTACACAAAATGCTGCATTTCTATACGTATAAGATCAATCGTGTGCAAGCAGGACACATAACAGAATTTTACTCACTTGTGATATTCCTTCTTTTATGTACAATTTGACATAAACGAGCTGGATCCACCTCAAGGTGTGTAAGTAAAAAATTGTCTTTAATTTAAATTCTTTGCACTCCCCCCCCCCTCCCCGTCTACGGCCCTGTTCTGGTTAATCCTTAGAAAATATTGTGGGGAGATGAGGCTCCTTTTCACATGAATGAGATACTTAGAACAATCGTATTTGGGCATGGGAGCGACCCTTAGCCTTTCTATAAACTCAGACTCGCTAGCAAGTACAATTAAAAGTGTTAAGGGGGTCGACTTTTTTTCGCAATTTTTAACAAAAGCAGATTGTCTTTATATCTCGCCATGTATTATCACAAAATGGCTAATTTAAAAAAAGCTGGTGCAAGGAGAGCCGTGAAATTTGAAACACAAGTAGTATCTGCATTCATTTAGTTTCAAAGGGAAAAAAAATTGAATCGTTTTTTTTTGTTTTTTTTAATTAAATTTTAAATTTGGCCGTAATGGCAATCCAATAGGAAATGTTTTCTGCATTAGTCTTCTATCGCAATAAATACTCGAATTATTTACTTTTTTCCATTGAAAAAAATATGGTTAGAATCTTAGAAATCTCCTCTTGCGAATTGCATTAAAAATTTCGTTAGATGATAAAAAAAAAAAATAATAAAAAAAATAATAATCAATTAGATACATCATGTTTTAGCGAGCACTAAATCTTTTTTTTTTTTGTTTTTTTTTTGGCTTTTTTCTTATTCGGAAAGTCATTTTCCCCTTCCTAAAGATAGGGGTAAACAAAAGATCTTCTGTAAAATTTCTGGGGCAGTGTCTGCTTCGTAATGCATCGCAAATGGATTTAAAAAATTAAATGATGGAATACCCCATGGAGGAAAGATCTGAGAGTTAGCCAGCTGGATATCTAGGTCACTTAGAGCTGCATCCGACAGAACAGATTGAGCTCTTTCAGAAAATGGGCGAATGCTAGATGAACGTGCATTATATAGCCTACCAAGATATGCGTCAAGACTCAAATTCCGTAAAGGATGAGAAGGATCAGATTTTATTCTACAGTAGTAGTTACCGCTTAACTTTTTACGTCTAAGGTCAAGTGGGAGTTGACAACACTCTGTTAACAGACTCTCAATGGGTGAGGTGCGAAATGCACCTAAACAAATACGGGCAGCAGTATGGTGGACGGTATCCAATCTGCGCAGATGAGATGCTCCGGCAGAACCATACGCAACGCATCCTTAGTCAATACGAGACAAGATTACTTAATTGTAAATACGCAGCAAAGAAGTGCGGTCCGCTCCCCAAGAAGTATTTGAAAGCACCTTGAGGATAATAAGCGACCTATCGCACTTCTTGCGCAAGGACAATATATGAAGGAGAAAATTCATCTTACTGTCGAAAATGACTCTCAGATACCTTATCTGATTGACAACAGGGATGGGCGTGTTGCGTATGTGGATTTCAGGGTCAGGGTAAAGACCCCTCCCCCTACAGAAATGGTTGGTTGTTTTCATATTATCTGGCGCCGTCAGCAACACGAGGGCTATATAGCACCGAAATATTCGTCATTAGACAAGCCAGCATACATTTACAAACACCCATGCCTAAAACGGGACTCGTACCCGCAACCTCGCGGTCTAGAAGCCAGCACGCTAACCACTATACCGTTTGGTCGGCGGAACGATGAATGAAAAATCAATCAGAATAGAATTTGCAAACTACTTCATGACTGAACAAGGTTCTGTCAAATGGCAGCTGGAGAACATATAAAAGCACAGGGTAGTACTAAAAAAGTCTTGATTTTACAACGCTAGCCTTTTTGGTTGGTTGTTTTCAGATTATCTGGCACCGTCAGCAACACGAGGCTATAATGCGCCGAAACATTCGTCACTAGACAAGCCAACATACATTTACAAACACCCATGTCTAACACGGGAGCCGAACCCACAACCTCGCGGTCTAGAAGCCTAACAGCAGCAGGAGAATCAACTCCAGTCCACAGGAGGAGGAGGAACCACTTTCAGTCAAGGTCATTTCAAGGTCTCTCCGTCCTGGCTTCGGACCCCCAATTTCTACTTACAATGGTTCATATTAAAAAGTCTCAATTTGATGATGTTAAAAAGCCGGACATTCATTAAAATATGAGACAAAGAAAAATTAACTCTACAGGTATTGCATGTAAGGACATCTTCTGCCAGCAGAAGATGCACATGATTAAAACGAGTGTGGCCTATTAGACGTGTCAGGAGCACTTCCTTTATCGGGATTGCTACAGGGGGGGGGGGGGGGCGACTCCGAAAAATAGTGGCTGAAACGAACACAGCTTGCTAGCCAATCGTGCATCCCACATGGCCTGCAAAAAAATGGAGAGCAATGTCCCCAACTTGTATTGCGTCATCAGGACAGAGCCAAGGGCCCCTACCTTTACTTGCAGATTTTGCGTTTGTGTATGTGCATTCATTCGTTGATTACTAGGGTGGTTCGAAAAAAACTTTTTTTTTAAATTTTGGATCGCTATAGTGCGGAAAAGTTGCGATTGGTAAAGACAAAAAAAACGCACAATTTTTTTTTTTTTATTAATTTATCTTCCGTTCACGCAACGCCATCAAAGTTAGCAAAAACTTGTGAAAAACCTTAATTTTTCAAAAATTTTTTAAGCACTCCAGATGGTTTTAATTTTGTCCCTATACCATTAATTAACTTCTAAAAGCATTTAAAATCAATATATATGCAATTATTATACATTTATTTCATATCTTCCGGTCGCGCAACATCGTTCAAAATGAGTAAAAATAGAAGTTTTTGCAAAATTTCAAAGTTTGACTGTTAAGTAGATTTTAATACTACTTTTACAGATGCTATAGTTTAAATCTAATGAAATAATATTCAGCTATTATTGTTTCTCGATATTTCCTTCAGTGTGCTTCCGAGATGCGTGGTGTAGGTGACTAATGCCAGCGATGCGCGCGCTGCTTAGACGGTCGTAGCCATAACATTTTTCAGTTCACAACTTTCTGACCCGAGATACGACGTCTGGGGCTCGAGCAGAGATTTTCTACAATTGGATGGGAGGTCTGGTCCACTTACCAGGCCCATTTGAAATTCATGTAATGTGGCCTCGATGTACGCCACGCCAGGTCAGGGGGAACGCATTTGCCATGTTTCAGCCGTTTAGCGGCCCTGACGCAATTGGAGATTGGAACCCTTTCCACAACTTTGGAGTAGGTGGAGACGTCTTGGAAGCGCAGCCAGAGGCGGTGCCCTTGTCTTGGTTCATAATGTCATGGGCGTCAACTTTTTGCATTGAGGATGCTCAGTGCATTAACACGTTCTTACAGAGAAACGGCATTTTGGATGGAGCCTGGTGTGCTTTCTTCGATTTCTTGAGCGTGTGGACTATTCGTACGACCGGCATGACATGTCTGCCTGAGGGAGAGTTGGGCCGACCGACAGCGGCTGATCGAGAAAGATATATCGCAAACAATGAAGCAGAAATAATCACACGACACGTCTGGGGCAATGAAGTGCCGCGGCTGGATCCGGCTGACAGCTGGTTGGACTTTATACCTCAGCGGTATGATGGAAGGATGCCAATCACAACCATAGCTGCAGTAAATGCCTTAACTAGTGGATTCTTCGCAGGAGCGTATCCTGTCACCCATCCACATCCGTCCATAGGACTGGGACTGTACAGTCACACCTGGATAGCAATGACGCAAATGGCCTTCCGAGTCACAGCCATCGCAATGCAATACACCCTTGTTTATTTTGGACTTTCTACTGAGGCTTTAAATGCCTGGCGTGGTCGCATGGCCTACTCACACTTGTCTGAAATTGTACGGAGCATTTTTCCATCAACTGAGCATTCCGATCCATCAGGCTTGTTGATGGTGGACAGACTTCTAGCCTTTATGACTGATGCCGGCTTTTCTAAATTAACGTCCGGCCATAACATGCTGCGGACTGTGACTCGGCCTCGGGTGTGGACGCCTACTGTGAGAGACCGATTGAGAGAACAAAATTTAACTTCAACTATTCCAGTATGCTACCCTGACGCCTATTTCGCACTGGAGTCGAAGAGAGCGATCACTGACTGGTCCCCTTTTGTGTTGGGCGACCGGGGATGGGGCACCGTAGGATTGAGAACTGAAAAAGGCCGCGAGATGGCAAGAGGACATCACAACGGTGCTTACTGCGCAGATTCTACCTTCCATGGAGTGCAGGCCAGCACGGCCGACTCCTTCGTCTTGGATGCTATGTCGCGGTGGAATCAGAGATTATTGATGTTGAGCGGACCATACACTTTGTCCAGCATAAGTGACGACACCGACATGCCGGGAGTGGTCCCAATGGGTACTTTACCATGTATTCATCCATTTACGGCAGATCGCAGCTACCCTAATGGGGTAGAGCATGTAAACGCATGGTTTTACAGCTGTTCTCAGTGGTTTGTGAACTTTCTGACCCGAGATCTTCGATACTATATGCCACAGATTCCGGGTGATAATCCCCACGCTATTGTCGCCGTGCAACAGTCGCTTGGAAAAGCTTCATTAAATTGGTATATCTGGAGATTCTCTAACGAGACAGCTACTGGCATTTACACTAACGCTAACGAAAGGACTGACGGCCGAACTACAGCTATTTTGACATTCCTCCGTAGGGAGCAAACTGCAATCAGTGTTCCGGGAAACGATGTGGGAGTTGGTGCGAAGGGCGCGCCGCCAGGCGAGGTGCCTTCTCCCGAGCCATCGGCCCAGTAGACATTCCAGAGTCATCTCATGCCATGCATCTTAGCTACGCAGTGGTTGGGGGATTTGCCAAAGAACAAACTTTTAATAGTGTTTTGAAAGCTTTGTATACCAAAGGTTCCTATTTGGACTGTGATATTTTCGTACACCCTTTGCACCTTCGGCTTGGCAGCAACTGAGGATTCTAAAGCTTTAGGGGCTGCTGAGCTGCCGGTGCTCTCACCTTGTGATATTTTGGAACAGAGGAACACATCCGTTTTCTCCTTCATATTGGACCTTCTGAATGATGACATTCCTTTAGCGGGTTGGCCTTTTATACCACCCGACGCCAGTATGTTGGAGTGGCTGCATCCCACCGACCACGATGAACTGTGGCGAGCTATCTTCCCCCCGCGCACAAAGGCGGACATGGGAATACGTAATATTAGATTCGACGATGTTTTAGATGCCTATAAGTTAGCCGACCAGGAAGCGAAGTTCTGGACTATTGTAACCGCTTTACCTGGAAAGAGTTATATCTGTGCTTTGAATGTAGTTTTGTATGCCTTTTTGGCACCTGATGAATGGTGGGATACCCTCTCTGCCACCAACATCTTTCAAACGCCTGAAACCGAAATGAGAGATAGATTGAAAGATATGTCAGACACTTTGAAAAAGAGGGAATTCAAAGAAACAAGACGAGTAGTTTCCCAATTCATAGAAAATCACAATTTATTCGGGGCACTGTTGTCTCCAGTTGAGGGGTGGAACCCCGCCGAGCAAACCAAAGAACTAGCTACGGGCCATACTCGTTTCCATGGATTAGATGAGTCAGGCAGATTTGGCCCAAATTTCTTTTCACGTATGGCCTGGAAGCACTTGTACACCCCAAGGGAACCCAGAGAGAATAGATATGTGGCCACTACCCTCGAGCGGTTCATCGATGACGGTGGATGGGAGCGGAGTGGGACTTCGAGTATTGGGAGAGTCGAGTGGAAAACCGCTGATGGTAAGAGCGGATATTTCAAGGCAAGAAAGAATCATGTGCTGGACTTATACACACCGGTGGAGCTGCGTGACTTAGCGCTTGCGTCTGACCACACTACAAACGTGGCTTTGATCAAAAGCGAGTTAGCGAAAATACGCATTGCGGTCTCCAGCCCGCTTTTGCTGTATATGCTTGAGAGTTGGCTGCTTCACCTGGGCGATTCTTTCTATTTGGATTGGCCTGGGTCTACATTGGAAGAGACGCCGACACAGGAGTACCAGAGGAATCTAGAGAACTATGACAATATGCGTCTGGGAAGGTTTACCTTGCCTTACGACTTTGCAAATTTTGATCACCAAATTTCTACCGATGAGGTTGGCAAGTTCTAATGTATGAAAAGTACGAGATGGAGCATGAAAGTATGTATTGCTAGAGTCGTTAAAAAGGCAGAGGTCATGGTCATTTATAAGTTTTTCTATTTGTAGTCCTCTAGCGTTGTTATCACGACTGCCCCAAAGAATGTTGTGGCCATTCCAATCACCCAAGATTATGTAGGGTGTTGGTAGCTGATCCACAAGCTCATCGAGGTCACACTGACGAATTGGTTCAGACGGAGGAAGGTATAGAGAACATATAGTAATTAAAAACTTTATCTGAACCTGAATGGAAACTGCTTGCAAAGGAGTGTTTAGTACTATGGGTCTAGAGGCATAAACGCTGGAGTGCATTAAAGCTACTCCACCCATAGCATGACTGTTGTTTATATTGTCCTTTCTTGTAAAATTATACTGTTTAATTCTAGTATCTAATGCTGGTGACAAAAAAGTTTCTTGTAAACCAATGGACACGGGTAAAAAGTTGCATAAGATATATATTTTATTCAATTTTAAAAGTTGCGTGAAAATAATTCAAAGTAATAATAATAGTAATTTCTAAACATTTCTCAAAATTATAATTATTTTAATGAATAAAAGGCAGTGGTTTGCTAATCAAAGTATAAAGCTGAAAGAAGTTCCGTTGTAGCAGGGGAAATGGGTGCTTGCGGATCGACGATGTGTGACGTCACTTTGAGGTGAAAGGGCGTGCTAGTATCGGAGGTGCGGCTAGCCTCCAATTGTGGTTGGTTGTTTTCAGATTATCTGGCACCGTCAGCAACACGAGGCTATAATGCGCCGAAACATTCGTCACTAGACAAGCCAACATACATTTACAAACACCCATGTCTAACACGGGAGCCGAACCCACAACCTCGCGGTCTAGAAGCCTAACAGCAGCAGGAGAATCAACTCCAGTCCACAGGAGGAGGAGGAACCACTTTCAGTCAAGGTCATTTCAAGGTCTCTCCGTCCTGGCTTCGGACCCCCAATTTCTACTTACAATGGTTCATATTAAAAAGTCTCAATTTGATGATGTTAAAAAGCCGGACATTCATTTAAAATATGAGACAAAGAAAAATTAACTCTACAGGTATTGCATGTAAGGACATCTTCTGCCAGCAGAAGATGCACATGATTAAAACGAGTGTGGCCTATTAGACGTGTCAGGAGCACTTCCTTTATCGGGATTGCTACAGGGGGGGGGGGGGGGCGACTCCGAAAAATAGTGGCTGAAACGAACACAGCTTGCTAGCCAATCGTGCATCCCACATGGCCTGCAAAAAAATGGAGAGCAATGTCCCCAACTTGTATTGCGTCATCAAGACAGAGCCAAGGGCCCCTACCTTTACTTGCAGATTTTGCGTTTGTGTATGTGCATTCATTCGTTGATTACTAGGGTGGTTCGAAAAAAACTTTTTTTTTTTAAATTTTGGATCGCTATAGTGCGGAAAAGTTGCGATTGGTAAAGACAAAAAAAACGCACTAATTTTTTTTTTTTATTAATTTATCTTCCGTCCACGCAACGCCATCAAAGTTAGCAAAAACTTGTGAAAAACCTTAATTTTTCAAAAAATTTTTAAGCACTCCAGATGGTTTTAATTTTGTCCCTATACCATTAATTAACTTCTAAAAGCATTTAAAATCAATATATATGCAATTATTATACATTTATTTCATATCTTCCGGTCGCGCAACATCGTTCAAAATGAGTAAAAATAGAAGTTTTTGCAAAATTTCAAAGTTTGACTGTTTAGTAGATTTTAATACTACTTTTACAGATGCTATAGTTTAAATCTAATGAAATAATATTCAGCTATTATTGTTTCTCGATATTTCCTTCAGTGTGCTTCCGAGATGCGTGGTGTAGGTGACTAATGCCAGCGATGCGCGCGCTGCTTAGACGGTCGTAGCCATAACATTTTTCAGTTCACAACTTTCTGAATCGAGATACGACGTCTGGGGCTCGAGCAGAGATTTTCTACAATTGGATGGGAGGTCTGGTCCACTTACCAGGCCCATTTGAAATTCATGTAATGTGGCCTCGATGTACGCCACGCCAGGTCAGGGGGAACGCATTTGCCATGTTTCAGCCGTTTAGCGGCCCTGACGCAATTGGAGATTGGAACCCTTTCCACAACTTTGGAGTAGGTGGAGACGTCTTGGAAGCGCAGCCAGAGGCGGTGCCCTTGTCTTGGTTCATAATGTCATGGGCGTCAACTTTTTGCATTGAGGATGCTCAGTGCATTAACACGTTCTTACAGAGAAACGGCATTTTGGATGGAGCCTGGTGTGCTTTCTTCGATTTCTTGAGCGTGTGGACTATTCGTACGACCGGCATGACATGTCTGCCTGAGGGAGAGTTGGGCCGACCGACAGCGGCTGATCGAGAAAGATATATCGCAAACAATGAAGCAGAAATAATCACACGACACGTCTGGGGCAATGAAGTGCCGCGGCTGGATCCGGCTGACAGCTGGTTGGACTTTATACCTCAGCGGTATGATGGAAGGATGCCAATCACAACCATAGCTGCAGTAAATGCCTTAACTAGTGGATTCTTCGCAGGAGCGTATCCTGTCACCCATCCACATCCGTCCATAGGACTGGGACTGTACAGTCACACCTGGATAGCAATGACGCAAATGGCCTTCCGAGTCACAGCCATCGCAATGCAATACACCCTTGTTTATTTTGGACTTTCTACTGAGGCTTTAAATGCCTGGCGTGGTCGCATGGCCTACTCACACTTGTCTGAAATTGTACGGAGCATTTTTCCATCAACTGAGCATTCCGATCCATCAGGCTTGTTGATGGTGGACAGACTTCTAGCCTTTATGACTGATGCCGGCTTTTCTAAATTAACGTCCGGCCATAACATGCTGCGGACTGTGACTCGGCCACGGGTGTGGACGCCTACTGTGAGAGACCGATTGAGAGAACAAAATTTAACTTCAACTATTCCAGTATGCTACCCTGACGCCTATTTCGCACTGGAGTCGAAGAGAGCGATCACTGACTGGTCCCCTTTTGTGTTGGGCGACCGGGGATGGGGCACCGTAGGATTGAGAACTGAAAAAGGCCGCGAGATGGCAAGAGGACATCACAACGGTGCTTACTGCGCAGATTCTACCTTCCATGGAGTGCAGGCCAGCACGGCCGACTCCTTCGTCTTGGATGCTATGTCGCGGTGGAATCAGAGATTATTGATGTTGAGCGGACCATACACTTTGTCCAGCATAAGTGACGACACCGACATGCCGGGAGTGGTCCCAATGGGTACTTTACCATGTATTCATCCATTTACGGCAGATCGCAGCTACCCTAATGGGGTAGAGCATGTAAACGCATGGTTTTACAGCTGTTCTCAGTGGTTTGTGAACTTTCTGACCCGAGATCTTCGATACTATATGCCACAGATTCCGGGTGATAATCCCCACGCTATTGTCGCCGTGCAACAGTCGCTTGGAAAAGCTTCATTAAATTGGTATATCTGGAGATTCTCTAACGAGACAGCTACTGGCATTTACACTAACGCTAACGAAAGGACTGACGCCCGAACTACAGCTATTTTGACATTCCTCCGTAGGGAGCAAACTGCAATCAGTGTTCCGGGAAACGATGTGGGAGTTGGTGCGAAGGGCGCGCCGCCAGGCGAGGTGCCTTCTCCCGAGCCATCGGCCCAGTAGACATTCCAGAGTCATCTCATGCCATGCATCTTAGCTACGCAGTGGTTGGGGGATTTGCCAAAGAACAAACTTTTAATAGTGTTTTGAAAGCTTTGTATACCAAAGGTTCCTATTTGGACTGTGATATTTTCGTACACCTTTTGCACCTTCGGCTTGGCAGCAACTGAGGATTCTAAAGCTTTAGGGGCTGCTGAGCTGCCGGTGCTCTCACCTTGTGATATTTTGGAACAGAGGAACACATCCGTTTTCTCCTTCATATTGGACCTTCTGAATGATGACATTCCTTTAGCGGGTTGGCCTTTTATACCACCCGACGCCAGTATGTTGGAGTGGCTGCATCCCACCGACCACGATGAACTGTGGCGAGCTATCTTCCCCCCGCGCACAAAGGCGGACATGGGAATACGTAATATTAGATTCGACGATGTTTTAGATGCCTATAAGTTAGCCGACCAGGAAGCGAAGTTCTGGACTATTGTAACCGCTTTACCTGGAAAGAGTTATATCTGTGCTTTGAATGTAGTTTTGTATGCCTTTTTGGCACCTGATGAATGGTGGGATACCCTCTCTGCCACCAACATCTTTCAAACGCCTGAAACCGAAATGAGAGATAGATTGAAAGATATGTCAGACACTTTGAAAAAGAGGGAATTCAAAGAAACAAGACGAGTAGTTTCCCAATTCATAGAAAATCACAATTTATTCGGGGCACTGTTGTCTCCAGTTGAGGGGTGGAACCCCGCCGAGCAAACCAAAGAACTAGCTACGGGCCATACTCGTTTCCATGGATTAGATGAGTCAGGCAGATTTGGCCCAAATTTCTTTTCACGTATGGCCTGGAAGCACTTGTACACCCCAAGGGAACCCAGAGAGAATAGATATGTGGCCACTACCCTCGAGCGGTTCATCGATGACGGTGGATGGGAACGGAGTGGGACTTCGAATATTGGGAGAGTCGAGTGGAAAACCGCTGATGGTTGGTTGGTTAGAGTTTAACGGCGCAAGGGCAACACGTGGGCCATACTGCGCCAACCAATCGTTAATCAGTTTTAAAATATTTAAAAGTGAATATCAATTAATATTTAAAAAATTGAAAAATTCTAAAATAAGACGAAGTATTTAAATAAGGTGATAAAATCCAATGTCATGTAAAAATTTAAAAAGATTTCTGTGAGGTGGTG
The DNA here is from genome assembly GCA_963978545.1 of Linyphia triangularis. NCBI lineage: Eukaryota > Metazoa > Arthropoda > Arachnida > Araneae > Linyphiidae > Linyphia > Linyphia triangularis. The sequence continues at coordinate 18,065,709 of OZ021730.1, forward strand.
AACATAAAATAGATGAAAGTGAAGGATGGTTGGCATTAAAATGACGCTGTCTGAAAGTATTAAAACACGGACATTCGTTCAAAACATGAAAAACTGAAAAAATAACCCCACAGGTATTACGTGTGGGGGCATCTTCTGCCAGCAGAAGATGCACATGGGTAAAACGAGTGTGACCAATTCTAAGGCGTGTCAGGAGCACTTCCCTTTTCCGAGATTGCTGAATGGGAGCGAATCCGGAAATTGAGGGCTGAACCGAACGCAGCTTGTTAGCTGTCTGTGTATCCCACATGGCCTGCCAAGTGAGAGACAGAGCAGTGTCACAAGCTTTATTTGCGTCGTCAGGGCAGAGCCAAGTGCTCCTAGGTCCACTTGCTGATCGTGCGATGGAATCTGCGCGTTCATTACCCATGATCCCCACATGACCTGGGATCCAACAAAAAAGGATTTTAAAATGCCTGTCTAAAAGTGTGATATGAAGTTTTAAAATTTCTAAGATAAAAGGATGGGTCTGGTTCAGTGGATTACTTAGGGCATCTAAACAACTTTTCGAATCTGTGTAAATAATCCACTGACCATGGCCTTGCTTTAAAATAAATTGCAAGGCCAATAGAATAGCCAGAGACTCAGCAGTAAAGACAGAGCTGCTATGGTGCAGTTCTCGGGACATGATGGTACTGTCATGAACTGCAGCAGCTCCGACATGCCCCTGGCTTTTCGACCCATCCGTATATATGGACTTAAAATTAGAGAAATGATGTCTATGATAATAAAATATACTTGTAAAAGCAACGTCTGGTGTAGAACTTTTTTTAAAATTTCTAAAAATATTAAGAACAATGATTTGATGATGGTGCCATGGTGGAATAAAAAATGAGATAGGGCGAACCCTAAAATCGTCAATGTTGTGAGATGAAAGAATGGAGCGAATTCTTAATGCAAATGATGGAATGCATGATGGACGTGTGTTAAAAAGACTATGATAAAGAGGGTTAAAAATATGTTCTAAAAGAGGATGAGAGGGGTGATTTTTTATTTTAAAATATAACTTTAAAGAAAGTTTGTCCCGTCTCAGCCCCAGAGAGGCTTCCAGACAAAGCACGTATAAACTTTGCACCGGTGATGTACTAAATGCTCCTGATGCGATCCTGAGACCTGAATGGTGAACAGGATCCAGGAGCATTAGAGCCGATTTTCTGGCTGATCCGTACACCACCGAGCCGTAGTCAAGTATGGAACGGACCAAGCACCTGTATATCTTTAACATGGAGGTTGTGTCAGCTCCCCAGGAAGTGTTAGAGAGAACTTTCAGGAGATTCAGGACTTTATTGCACTTCAGTTTTAGATGCTTGATATGAGGCAGGAAAGTGAGCTTAGAGTCAAATATTATACCGAGAAATTTAGACTCAGGAACAATGGGTATTTGAGCACCATTTAGATAAATTTCTGGGTCATGGTGAAGCTCACGTTTCCTGCAGAAGTGCATGGCTACGGTTTTTTCAGCGGAAAAAGTAAACCCATTCTTATTAGCCCAGTTCGTGATTCTCCTGATAGCCAGCTGAAGCTGTCTCTCTATGAGTGACATATTCGTTGAGGCGCAAGATAGTTGGAAATCGTCAACAAACAACGACCCTGACACTGATGGTGGTAAGCAGGTCAAAAGGCTGTTGACTTTGACGATGAATAGGGCGCAACTCAACACACTTCCCTGGGGGACACCTTGTTCTTGTATGAACTCGTCAGATAATATCGAGTTTATTCGTACTTGGAAGATTCTTTGCTTTAAAAAGTTCTCAATAAATATTGGTAGATTTCCTCGCAGACCTAGATCATGTAGGTCTTTGAGTATACCATACCTCCAAGTACGATCATACGCTTTCTCCATGTCAAAGAATACAGATACCAAATGGTTCCGCTTGACAAAAGCCTCCCGAATCGAAGTTTCGAGGAGGAGCAAGTTGTCAATAGTGCTTCGTCCACGACGAAAACCACTCTGGAACCGAGACAGACAGTTGTTGAATTCGAGATAAAATAATAGACGTGCATTAACTAGTTTCTCCAAGAGTTTACAAAAACAACTAGTTAATGCAATAGGGCGGTAATTTGAGGGATTCTTGGGGTCTTTACCAGGTTTTACAATTGGTATTATTAGAGCTCGTTGCCAGTTCGATGGAAATACATTCTCCCGCCAAATACGGTTAAACAATTTCAATATAAGCTTGAGCTGGAGTGGCTGGAGATGTTTAAGCATTGAATAATGCATGTTGTCTGGCCCAACAGCAGAATTGTTGGAACCAGATAATGCTTGCATCAACTCAGCAAAAGTAAATTCGGAATTATAATCTTCCGAAGAAGCAGAAACGAAATTTAACTTTGTTCTCTCAGCTCGAAGCTTATATGATGCGAACGGCTCTTTATAGTTGGAATTGCTCGATACCTTGGCAAATGCATCGGCAATATCCTTCGGGTCTGAAACAACTCCCAGATGGTTCTCTAAGATGGAGATAGAGTAATTGGAATAACGGCCCTTGATCTTATTGACCTTTACCAGACGCTCCTGGAAGACGTTGAGGAAGTTATGGTGCTAACATAATTCCTCCAAGATTCCCTCTGGCTTCGGCGGCGGATCTGACGCGCCTCAGCTCGTGCCCGTTTAAAATTGACAAGATTTGTCGTAGTGGGGTACCTACGAAAAATACCCCACAATTTTTTTTGCTTCCTATGAGCAAGTCTACAGTTTTGGTTCCACCACGGTTTGGATTGTTTCGGTAGCTTGGTTGATGATACGGGTATAGAAAGGTGAGCAGCTTCAATAATAGCGTTGGTGACCGATTGCACAGCTACATCGATGTCATCCTGGTTCACCATCTCGTCAGAAAGAGAAACAACAGAAGAAAACATGTCCCAATCCGCCCTTTCGATGATGAATCGGGGTTGGCGGATTACAGGAGTAGATGCACCTCCTATATAGTTAAGGACTATAGGAAAATGATCACTATGATAAGGATCATTTTCCACAAAAAAAGTCCAATCAGAAAAAAGAGATGGTGAACACAGGGCGAGATCGATGGCGTGAAAAGACCTCGATGGGGCGTGGAAGTAGGTATATTGCCCATTGTTAAAAAAACAGAGATGTTGGTCTGTGATTACCTTCTCGATTTGCCTTCCACGGTTATTGATGTCTGGGCTACCCCAAAGAGGATTGTGGCCATTAAAGTCCCCCATTATAATAAAAGGGGGAGGAAGCTGGTCACAAAGCCTGTTTAAATCTGTTTGTCTTATAATAAGATTAGGGGGGAGGTAAATAGAACAGATGGTAATTAATTGATTTTGTAAAGCAACTCTGACAGCAACAGCTTGTAGGTTAGTGGCGAGCGATAGCGGGGTGGACGGATTGCCATTAGCTGTAAATATGGCAACACCACCGCTAGCTCTGTCGCCGCTGACATAGTCCTTACGGAGAGGGCTATACCCCCTAACAAGAGAGCTCTGGAAAGGTTTCAAGAGCGTCTCTTGCAAACATATACAAACAGGCTTATGTACATCAACTAGGTGTTTGATGTCTACCGAGTTGTGGTGGAAACCGCGACAATTCCATGAAAGTAGACTGAATTTTAAGATGGGTTTTTATCAGTCGGCCTCTCTTTTGACTTGCTCCTAGGCTGGAGATTGATAGGAGTCTCCATACCCACCTCTACGTCCATTTCACCGGAATCAGATAGTCCAGAAATGGCATCTTCATCCGATGATGATGAATCTGGTTTTACTTTTGTAGTATTCTTTGGCAAAGGCAATTGGTTGTTTTCAAGTTCAGGATTTTTCTTGTTTTTGGAGAGAACCTTTAGTTTTAGGGCTTCTCCGGGTTTAGTTGTGGATTTTGGTATTTGTTTAGCTATTGTAGTTTGAAGTTGGTTGGTTGGTTGAATTTTAACAGATTTACTAACAAGCTTAGTTTGAAATGCAGTGGTTACAGTATTGAGTTTAGTTGAATTATTGGATTTAGATGAACTGGATGTTTGGAATTTGCAAGGATACGAGAGATCAGTCTGAGTACAAGTGCTATTTAAAGGTTTGGGTTTAACTGCAGCGGAGTAAGTTTTTTGCCCTGCTGGTGGATTTGCTGGCACTAGGGCTTTTGCCTCAGCATAGGACACACGGCTAGTGGATCGAATTTCCTGGATCTTTTTTTCGCGCAGCCATTCAGGGCATGATCGGGAAAACGCAGGATGGGCGCCATTGCAATTTATGCAATGGGGATCTGCGGTGCAATCCCGATCAGCATGGTCTGCTTTTCCACATTTGGCACATATGTCCGGCCGATTGCACGTGTTCCTAGAATGGCCGAACCGCTGACACTTGAAACAGCGCAACGGATTCGGAATATAGGTGCGAACAGGGCAGTTAAGGTATCCGGCTTTGATATTCGGTGGTAGTATGGGTGTATTAAAAGTCAGTATTACATGTTTGGTTTTCAGGATTTCGTCTTTCTTTTTTATTGTTATGCGATGAGCACGAATCACGCCCTGACTCGAGAGTTCAGAGACGAGTTCGTCCTCATCCACATTTTGTAGGTCAATTTCAGATATTACTCCTTGGCTATTGTTGAGTGTTTTATGAGGCATTGTAGATACTGTTATAGTTGCTAGAGTTTTAAGGTTGTTTAATGATTGTGATTGGAGGGGATTTGCTGCTTCTATTAGTAGGTCACCTGAACGTAGGCGTTTGATGGATTTTGTGTTACCAATTGCACCTTGCACAGCTTTCTGTATGAAAAACGGAGATTTAGTTTTGAAAGTGGGATCAGTAGATTGAACGATATAGAAGGTAGGTAATGCAGTGGATAATTTCTTTGGATTTTGGACTTCTGTTGTTGATATATCAGATGGACGTTTCGGTGTTTTAGATGTAGAGGTGGGGTTTTTTTGGTGAATCGAGGCTTCACCAGGGCCTGAAAGTTTGTTGGATTCCATATTTTAATTTATTTTATTCATCTCGATGCGTCCCCACCCATCACAGAGCCCAACAAGGGGAGACCCTTGGGGTCTCAGGGATAGCATCGAGATATAGCATTACGGCTTCAGGTTGTTGATCCGCGGGGCAACCCTAACCGCAATGCTAACCCTAAGTAGTGAAGATAAAAGTTCTACTACCAGCCGATTGACAGAAGGGGGCTACCTCCTGCCACCCGTCTACAGTGAATCCTGGGCCAAAGGGCACGCATGCGAGGACCCAACCATGTGAATCCTACGCATGGTAACCCCAGGATCCCATTCTCCCCCTTACGGGACGCCACGCACGGCAAACACGTGGGTTGGAAAAAAACCAACAAAAAACAATACATAAATGAACTAAAAAATATATGCAAAATAAACTAAACCCAAAACTATTAGAAAGATAATTCAACCCATAAAATAAGTAAAGAACTAAAACGTATGACAAAATGTGGAACCAAATGAATGAACACAACCAAAAATAACGAAACAGTACATACGGTAGGGCCTAACAGAAAAAGGAAAGAAAAGAAAAATGCTAGGCCCAGCTAGGGTACCTCGGGTTTGCCAGGCCCGTACTCACAAAATGTGAGCCCCCGAGGGGAAACCGCTGATGGTAAGAGCGGATATTTCAAGGCAAGAAAGAATCATGTGCTGGACTTATACACACCGGTGGAGCTGCGTGACTTAGCGCTTGCGTCTGACCACACTACAAACGTGGCTTTGATCAAAAGCGAGTTAGCGAAAATACGCATTGCGGTCTCCAGCCCGCTTTTGCTGTATATGCTTGAGAGTTGGCTGCTTCACCTGGGCGATTCTTTCTATTTGGATTGGCCTGGGTCTACATTGGAAGAGACGCCGACACAGGAGTACCAGAGGAATCTAGAGAACTATGACAATATGCGTCTGGGAAGGTTTACCTTGCCTTACGACTTTGCAAATTTTGACCACCAAATTTCTACCGATGAGGTTGGCAAGATCTAATGTATGAAAAGTACGAGATGGAGCATGAAAGTATGTATTGCTAGAGTCGTTAAAAAGGCAGAGGTCATGGTCATTTATAAGTTTTTCTATTTGTAGTCCTCTAGCGTTGTTATCACGACTGCCCCAAAGAATGTTGTGGCCATTCCAATCACCCAAGATTATGTAGGGTGTTGGTAGCTGATCCACAAGCTCATCGAGGTCACACTGACGAATTGGTTCAGACGGAGGAAGGTATAGAGAACATATAGTAATTAAAAACTTTATCTGAACCTGAATGGAAACTGCTTGCAAAGGAGTGTTTAGTACTATGGGTCTAGAGGCATAAACGCTGGAGTGCATTAAAGCTACTCCACCCATAGCATGACTGTTGTTTATATTGTCCTTTCTTGTAAAATTATACTGTTTAATTCTAGTATCTAATGCTGGTGACAAAAAAGTTTCTTGTAATCCAATGGACACGGGTTGATATGTATTTATTAAATTTTTTATATCATCAGCGTGACATCGATAGCCATGACAATTCCAGGATATAAGATTAATGGCCATTATTTGGTTTTGTTTTTAAGTTTGCGCCCTTTTTTAAAAAAGGCAGCCCGCATATCGAAATCCTCTGTTTCCATCCCACCAATCGAATCATCAGATGATGAATGGAGATCTAGTTCAGTATCTATTGGTAAGGTTACTTTAGTTTGCAGTGATATTTGGGGTTGATTTTTTATTTCTTGATCTTGAAGGTTAACTTTTTGTTTTTTCCCAGGAGGATTTAGTTTGAGGGTATGTTCAGTCTTTTTGTTAGGAGCTAGTCTCATTGCTTGATTATTGGAACTAGATTGAACTGTGTGCACTTTTGTTTGGTTACCTTGAGGAATTTTTGTTTGTTGAAATTTAGGGGGAATGATAACTTTCGAAATACTTGTTGCTCGGTTTTGTGTCGTCGGATGTTCGACTATTGCTGTAATTTCTTCGGTTTGAGTACTGATGGTTTTCATTTTGATGATTGGATTTACTGCAGATGCGAATGTCACACCTGCACGTGGAGTTCGGGTTTCTACCAATTTCCGTGCTTCAGGATAGGATATGTTGTTATTAACTCGCACCGTTTGTATCTCTTTTTCTTTTTTGAATTCTGAACATGAACGTGAATAGGCAGGATGGAGTCCCTGGCAGTTCACGCATTTTGGATCTGTGGAGCAGTCATCACTATCATGTCCATCAATGCCGCAGCGAGCACACGTAGAAACTCTACGCCGACATGCATGTCTGGAGTGCCCGTATCGTTGGCATTGAAAGCATCTCAAGGGGTTTGGTATATATGGTCTTACAGGACATCGGAGATAGCCAGCAGTGATGTGAGTCGGTATAGTCGGGGAATTAAAGGATAGAATCAAGTGCCTTGTTGGGAGAATTTCACCATCTTTTCGAAAAGTTATTCGAGATATAGAAACTACATTCTGATCACGCAGATTATCTAAAATTTCGTTTTCTGAAATATATTTTAAGTCTGGCTCAGAAATTACTCCTCGATAAATGTTCAGGGTCTTGTGGGCTGATACACTCACATCGAGGCAACCAAAAGATGTTATTTTCATGATGTTGTTCGCCTGCTGGGTGTTAGCAACTTCAACCAGAAGGTCACCAGATCTAACTTTTTTTACTGCTTTAACAGTTCCGACCAAAGCTTGTAATGTTTTTTGAATCAAAAAAGGAGAAACTGTTTGGAATGAGCCTTCTGTACGATGGATAACAAAGAAACGGTTATTATGATTGTCAACCTTATCTGCCCAGGAGACACTACTTTTTGTAGGTGAATTATCAGACTGTTGGGTAGGTAAAACTGAATTAGATATAGGATTAACATCCATGGCTCTAGCAATATCGCTTTGAGAATTCTTGCCCTTGGGCAAACTCGGATTCTCAAATATATTAGCCATAACCATAAATAGAAACACGGATTCCTTCTAGTCAGATCGGGGCCCCCGCCAGACCCCGTCTTTCGACACTTTTCTAACGTGCCAAGTGGAACCGCCGGTGTTCTTCGTGCACTGGATAAAGGGGAGACCGCCATAACGTGCACCAGGTGCACTGTCCAAGGCAAGACCTAGGAGGATTTCTCGTTATGGCCCATGTCCCCCTATATCCAGCCAAACACAACCAAGGGACACAAACCTCTGGAATCGCTTTAAGGCAAGAGCGCTTCAGAAAGCCAATACTTGCGATCCACGCCGCTCTTCCCGCCCCCTGACCGACCCACATGAGTCAGCTCCCGAGCCCAAACGGTATACCTTGCGGAAGAGGCCGAAGAGTGGTACTATGACCCATAGAGCAGGAAGGCCAGGACACAGGATCGGCATTGATGGATCGCAAGCTTTTAGAACTAAAGAGAAAAAACGACCACTGCCAAAAGAAGAATCTCCCAGCAAATCATAATTTTACAAGAAAGGTGTATTAGTAAAATTGAAACCAAAATATAAAGATGCCCAACTTGTTAAACTTAAATATGGTTAGTTCATTTTTTTCCACTTTTTATATACATTTTTTTTTACATTTTGTATTTTTATAACTAAGTTGGGTAGGAAAAAAAGAGAAAAAGTGGGAGAGAAGGTGAAATAAAAAAGATCGCTGGGACCCCGGGATTGCGACACCCGTGAACATTTAAAGAAAATGTCCCCCTGGGGGGCCGCCAGTCTTTTGACTTGGTTGGTTGGGTTTAGAATTTATTTGGCGCAAGGGCAACTGAAGGGCCAAACTGCGCCATCGGAGTAAAAAACTTCAAACGATTAATTAACATTTAAACATAAGGAAGTACAAAAAAACTCATTTTTAAACACACAAGACTCACATGCTAAAAGAACCATTTAATGTAAATACTAAACAAAACCTTAAATAAGGAGATAAAATGAGATTTTTATTAAAAAGCTAAAAAGATTCGCATGAGGTGGTTTTAAAAGTAATGAAAGAGATGGATGATTGGAATTAAAAAAATGCATTCGGATGGAGTTAAAAACTGTACATTCTGATAAAATATGGAAGACAGTAAAAACAACACCACAGGAACTGCATGTAGGGGCACCTTCTGCCAGCAGAAGATGAACATGGGTGAAACGAGTGTGGCCGATTCTGAGACGTGACAGAAGCACTTCCCTTTTTCGAGGTAACTGGGTTGGAGCAAACCCAGAAATTGTGGGCTGAAATGAGCGCATCTTATTACTGAGCTCTGCATCTCACATGGCCTGCCATGAGAGAGACAGGGCATTTATACAAACTTTGATGGCATCATCAGGGCAAAGCCAAGTGCTCCTAGGCCCTATTGCAGATCGAGCAACTTCATCTGCACGCTCGTTTCCCATGATCCCTACATGACCTGGGTTTGTTTGTTTGTTTGTTTGAGCTTTTTATGGCGCAAAGGCCATGCTGCGCCAAAACAAAAGATAAAAAGAACTAGGATGGAAGATGAATTATAAATATGATAAGAGGTGACATAATATAATTTAAGAATGTTAAAAACACATTTCTAAAATGATGAAGATATTAATAAAGTTTTAAAAATGGATATGTTTAAAAAACTAGATGTGATTTAAAAACCCGATTGACCTTAAAAAAGCAAAAAGATTTGGATGGGGAGTTTCCCCTATCAAATCCTGAAGACTTAAAGTGGTACTCTTAAAAAACCTAAGACGATGCGTCTGAAACTTAGGACAAGAAATTAAAATATGAACCACAGTAAGATCGCAACGACAAATATCGCAAACAGGTGGATCTTCTCCCAGCAATAGATGTCGATGCGTCAATCGGGTGTGACCAATGCGCAGACGAGTCAGTTTGACATCTGTCCGACGCATTGGATTAACTGGCCATTTAAGAAGATGATTTTTGATAAAATGAAGTTTGTTATTAACCTGCAAATCCCATGCTTCTTGACGTAAGGATAATATAAACTTGTGAATTGAAGTCTTAATATCTTGGTAGGGAACTGGCTGTTGCAGCGGGATTGAAGCCGCTTTAGCAGCAGAATCAGCCAATTCATTTCCTGAAATTCCCATGTGACTAGGTACCCAGCAGAACAAAATAGTAAACCCTTTCCTCTCAAGTGTGTGTAACTTTGACAAAATGTCAAAAGCAAGTGGATGGCTGTTGGTTTTAACCTGCTCCAGACTTGACAAAGAACTTAAACTGTCAGTATACACACAAAATTTGCGATTGTGGCAGAGTGAGATATGCAGCAGTGCACAAGAAATTGCTGTCATCTCAGAAGTGAAAACCGAGCAGGATTTATGAAGTGTAAAAGCGACTGTGGATGTGTCGGACACAGTACCACAGCCAACACGTTCACCTGCTTTGGATCCATCAGTAAATACTGCTTCATAGTCAGCATACTGAGAGCGGTGATCACAAAAGATTTGTTGAAAAATTTCTGGGGCAGTGTCTGCCTTGCAATACATCGCAAATGGATTGAGAAAGTGGAAAGATGGAATATCCCACGGTGGAAAGGATTGAGTGGTAAATGTTTGGGTAACTACGTCACTTAGAGCTGCATCCAACAAGATGGATTTCGCTCTTTCAGAAAATGGTCGGATGTTCGATGGGCGAGCATCATATAACCTACCAAGATAGGCATCAAGTCTCAACTTACGTAAAGGGTGAAAAGGATCAGACGTAATTCTACAGTAGTAGTTGGCGCTTAATTTTTTACGTCTCAAGTCAAGTGGAAGGAGACTGCACTCTGTCAACAGACTTTCAATGGGTGAAGTGCGAAATGCACCTGAACAAATACGGGCAGCAGTGTGATGGACAGTATCCAACCTTCGTAGAAGGGATACTCCTGCAGACCCATACGCAACACATCCGTAATCAATGCGAGATAAGATTACAGATTGGTAGATACGCAGCAAAGAAGTGCGGTCAGCACCCCAAGAAGTATTTGAAAGTACTTTGAGGATATTAAGCGATTTATCGCACTTCTTGCGCAAGTATACAATATGTGGGAGAAAATTTAACTTATTGTCAAAGATAACTCCCAGGTATCTTATCTGATTCACAACTGGGATGGGAGAATTGCGTATGTGGATTTCAGGGTCAGGGTGAAGACCCCTCCTCCTACAGAAGTGGATGCAACTGCTTTTAGATGGTGACAATGTATGGCCGTTTTGTTCACACCATTCTACAAGTCTGTTAACATCAGTTTGTAATTGACGTTCAATTAAGCGCATGTTTGATCCTTGGCATGAGATTTGCAAATCATCAACATACAAAGTTCCATGAACAAAGGGTGAAAGGACATGAAGGATGTTGCTGATGTGTAGATTAAAAAGGGTGACACTTAAAACACAACCTTGAGGAACTCCCTCAGATTGGTTAAAATAATAAGAAAATGAAGTTCCAATGCGAACTCTAAAAACACGAGATGATAAAAAATTTTGAATAAAAAGGGGCAGATTACCCCTAAAACCAAAATTAAATAAGGTTTGCAGGATACCATATCGCCACGTATGATCATACGCCTTCTCAATGTCGAAAAAGATTGAAACTAGATGATTCCTCTGAACAAAGGCATTGCGAACATCTGTTTCTAGTTTCATGATGTTATCAAGAGTGGATCGTCCTCGTCGGAATCCACTCTGAAAAGGTGAAATACATCCATCTTTTTCCAACATGTAAGAGAGTCGGGCGTTTACAATACGTTCAAAGGTCTTACAGAGGCAGCTCGTTAAGGCTATCGGTCGATAGTTCAGAGGATCCTTGGGATCCTTTCCAGGTTTCAGAATGGGGATTACAGTAGCTTCCCGCCACAAGGTAGGAAAGATGTTCTCCTTCCAGATTCTATTAAAGAGTAAAAGTATGTTAAAAAGAGAATCTGGACTTAAATGGCGAAGCATTTGGTAACTGATCCCATCTGGACCTGGACTGGTGTTATGTGCTTTAGATAAAGCACTCTTCAATTCATACATCTTAAGTTCACAGTTGTAGGAATATTCAATATTGCTTTTGAAATTAATTCCAGCCCGTTCAGCGCGATTCTTAGTCACTAAAAATGTAGGACTATAAGAATCGGAACTGGATACACTTTCAAAAGTTTCACCGATAAGGTTAGCAATATCTTCAGGGGAAGAAAACACAGCAGCTCCGGTTTGAAGTATCGGGCAAGAATACTCCGGATACAAACCGTTGGCTGCTCTAACCTTCTTCCACAACTGTTTACTTGATGTTTTAGATGTAATCGAAGAGACATAACTTATCCAAGAATCTTTCTGACTTTGACGTCTAATCCTACGAGCAACTGCCTTAGCCCTTTTAAAGGCGATAAGGTTTCCTGTAGTTGGGTATCTGCGGAAGATACCCCATAGCTTCTTTTGCTTCTTGTATGCAGATTGACAGTCTGCATTCCACCATGGTTTATAGTGTCGCAGTGTTTTAGTTGAGGTCTTAGGAATAGAGGAGTCAGCAGCATTTAAAATTGCTTCAGTGACATTTTGGACAGCAGTATCAACATCCTCACTATTCACCATTGTTTCTGTTATAATAGCCAACTCAGTAAATTTTTCCCAATTTGCCCTATGGTATTTATATGCTGGTAGGCGGTTGGTCACGCTACCATTACCAGTATGGGAAATGAGAATAGGGAAGTGATCACTGTTATGTAGATCACTCCCAACAGCAAAATTCAAGTATGGCAGAAGCACTGGGGAACAAATGGCTAAATCAAGTGAGTGGAATGTTCTTGTGGGTTCATGGAAATACGTTTTCTCCTCGTTATTCAGGAGACAGAGGCAGTGATCTGATAACAACTTTTCGATCTGTCTCCCACGAGGATTCGTATTATCATTGCCCCACAGAGTACTGTGACCATTAAAGTCACCGAGCAATAAAAATGGCGCTGGAAGCTGGTCTATCAAATCATTCAGCTCCTCTTGACGGATGATAGCATGTGGCGGTAAGTATAGGCAACAGACTGTGAGAAGGGACTGTAAATGAAGTCTCGCAGCCACAGCCTGCAGAGATGTGCGTAGTGTGAGTACAGTGCTGGGGTAACCATGAGAAATAAAGAGACATACTCCTCCAGACACTGTATTACTACGGATAACATCTTTCCTAATGCACCTATACCTACGGATCTTAGATGTATATGAATCCTTCAAGAAAGTTTCTTGAAGTGCCAAACATGCTGGATTGTAATTTGATATTATGTTTTTCACATCATCCTTCCTAGACCTAAAACCGCGACAGTTCCAAGAAACAAAAGAAGCCATTAACTATTTATAGATGTGTTAAAAGAGGGGTCAGGATCTTCAAAACACTCCTCGTCATCAGATGGGTAAAGTCTTACCTCATCTGAGTCATTATGTGAATCGAGGATACTAAAAGGATTGGCAAGTTTCCCTCTAGGAACGCCAACCTTTGCCGACTTCAATTTAATTGCCTGAAGTGCCTTTGACTTTGCAAGTGATTTTTTGAGAAGAATCGGTTTTTTGGTACTTTCCGAAGAAGATGGTCGTGATGGTAATATGGTATGTGACAAGCTACGTGGGGGTTATCTGGTATGTGACAAGCTAAGTGTTTCAGTTTGTGTACTTTGACTGCATACTGACTTTTTACATGCAGCAGCATATGCTACGCCCACACGTGGAGTCCGAGCTTCTACCTGTTTTTTCGCCTCAAAGTATGACACATTCTGATTGGCACGTACAGTCTGGATTTCTTTCTCCATCACAAACTGCGGACATTTGCGGGAGAAAGATGGGTGTGTGCCTTCACAATTCACACACTTTTCAGGAGCAGTGCAATCAGAACTGCCATGCCCACTTCCTGCACAACGTGCACAGATTTCAATTTTCCCGCGGCAAGCCGTTTGGGAATGTCCATATCTCTGGCACTTAAAGCAGCGAAGTGGGTTAGGTATGTATGGTCGTATTTTACAGTTAAGGTACCCGGCTTTCACGTGTGTTGGTAAAGTTGGCCTGTCAAAAGTCAGTATAAGATGTTTGGTTGGGATTATATTCCCATCTTTCCGTATGTTTATACGTTTAACAGCTGAAACTTGCTGGTCACACAAATGATCCAAAATCTCCTCCTCAGTAGTGTGGTAGAGATCAGCTTCAGATATTACCCCACGAGATTTATTAAGTGATGCATGTGCAGTCACAGTCACTGGGAAAGTCCCGAAAGCTTTCATCTTCAAAATACTCTCGACTTGGTTGGCGTTCTTGACTTCAACTAATAAGTCGCCAGACCTTAGTTTTTTAACACTGGCAACATCTCCAACGAATGACTTTAACATTTTTTCAATTAAGAAGGGAGATACCTTCTCAAATGATCCCTCTTCCCTTTTAACAATATAATATTTAGCAATAAGGTCAAGACTTTGTTGCTCCCCACGAGGGGGAGAAGAAAAAGAAGTTTTATGAGCCATGAAAGAAAAGAAATAAAATTCGGGCACTAGTGTCCCACCCTCCATGGAGTCCACGATATCGGGGATAGAGCATCCCGGCAAGCAACAAAAATCATAAAAGAAAACAAAATATGAACAGAAATGTTACGCACGGAATGACTCTACCGGGTTAACCAGTGCCTATACGCAAACAGCCCATCCCTGAAGAAGCATCCACCCTTTACGAGATTCCCAGAAAATGGACTGATCACTTGATCCCTAGCCGCCGACGAAGTCGAACGACCAGCCGATTGATACACACGGGACCAATGTGTACCTCCCGTTTATCTGAAGCAAGGGCCAAAGTAGTGTATTGGGACAGTGTGTCGTCCCTCAACTACCAGGATCCCCCTTTCCAGGGACACGGGTCTCCACGCACGGCAAACACGTGGGTGATATAATCCCCGAGAGAAGCTGATGGCATCAGAGCGGCGCAAAGCTTCTCAAGGGGAGCCCTCACCTCAGAAGAGGTAACCACAATGAGGGAAGGAAGGGAAGCCAAACGATACATACAAAACCAAAACGAGAAGGTAAAACAGAAGGAGGGATAGATCACTGGGGTGCCCCGGGGTTGTGAAGCCCGTATTTACTTATAGAAAGTAAACCCCCTGAGGGGCTACATGACCTGGGATCCAACAGAATAGAACTTTAAAATTTCTGGTTAAAAGTGTTGAGTGAATAAATAAAATCTTCAAAATAAGAGGATGGGACTGGTTCAGTGGATTATTCAAAGCATCTAGACAGCTTCTAGTTGGTTAGTTGGTTGTATTCAGATTATCTGGCGCCGTCAGCAACACGAGGGCTATAATGCGCCGAAACATTTCGTCATTAGACAAGCCAACATACATTTACAAACACCCATGCCAACACGGGACTCGAACCCGCAACCTCGCGGTCTAGAAGCTAGCACGCTAACCACTATACCGTTTGGTCGGCGAGACAGCTTCTAGAATCAGTGTAAATAATCCACTGAAGGTGATTTTGTTTTAAAATAAATTGTAAAGCCAGGAGGATGGCTTCGGATTCAGCCGTAAACACAGAACTGCATGGGTGCAGTTCTTTTGATAAGATGGTACTATCGTGAATAGCGGCTGATCCTACGTGCCCCAGGCTTTTCGACCCATCAGTGTAAAAAGGATGGAAATGCGAGAAGGTACTTCGATGGTGATGAAAGAGAGAAGAAAAAACAGCATCTGGCGTTTCCGATTTTATAAAATTGCTAAAGATATTTAAAACAGTGATTTCTGGATGATGCCATGGAGGGAGGGTGAAAGAGATAAGATGAATTTTCGGATTTTCAATGCTATAAAAAGATAGAAGAAATTTAACCCTCAATGCGAATGTTGGAATGCATGATTTGCGGGCGTCAAAAAGACGTATGAATGAAGGATTAAGAATGTGATCTAAAAGCGGGTGATGAGAGTTACATTTAATTTTAAAAAACATTTTTAAAACAAATTTATCTCTTCTCAATTTCAAAGAAGGTTCGAGACACAGCACATATAAACTTGGTATCGGTGATGTTGGAAATACCCCTGAAGCAATCCTGAGACCAGAATGGTGAACAGGATCAAGGAGTTTCAAGGCCGATGGTCTGACTGATCCATACACCACCGAGCCATAGTCAAGTTTGGAACGGACAAGGCATCTGTATATCCTCAACATGGAGGCGGTGTCCGCTCCCCAGGAAGTGTTAGACAAGACTTTCAGGAGAGTCAATGTTTTTTGGCATTTGGCTGGTTGTTTTCAGATTATCTGGCGCCGTCAGCAACACGAGGGCTATAATGCGCCGAAACATTCGTCATTAGACAAGCCAACATACATTTACAAACACCCATGCCTATCACGGGACTCGAACCCGCAACCTAGCGGTCTAGAAGCTAGCACGCTAACCACTATACCGTTTGGTCGGCGTTGATCTTGTACGACTCCGTCAGACAGTGAGGATTAGCAACAACAACACTATTCATTTTGAATTTATTTGGTGGTTAATTTAACAATTTAAAAGAGATTTTTCTCTCTTGTATATAATTTTAAACTAAGGAAAATTGAACGAGTTTATAAAAAATAAAAAAAAAAAAAAATAAAAAAAAAAAAAAAAAAAACAGCATTAACATTTATTTCACAATTCATAGTTTTTTGTGTGCTTGGTTGAGGTTGGTGCAAATGTATTTGCCTATAACTTTATATAAATTGAATTCATACATGCTCAATGTATGCGATTGAAATTCAAATACCAGTTTAAAATGATTTTCTTAAATGTTAGTAGAAAATGATTTCTGATGTAAAAATTTTACAAAATGTTAACAATCTTATGCTTTTGTGCAAAATTCTGTTTTTCATTTTGCAATTCTGTTTTTCTTTATTGGCAGTAAATGCTGTATTGCATGATTTCTTTTATTGACAACAAATTGCAGTTCCGTTACAAAAAGAGCTTGGATATAATAAAAAGAGCTAAAGACTAGAAAAAGTTTGATGCAATAATTTGATTTTTAAATTGTAATGTAATCTTAATTAAAACAGAAATGAACAATTTTATATTTCAGGTTCGTTTTCTTCACCGAGGTGGAAACTTCAAAGGAAGATAAAATATGTAAAATAAAATATGTATTATAATAAACAGCTTGTATTAAATTAATGTTTTTATTATATATATGCACTGCAGAAAGTGACCTTTAATTTAAGTGTGAATGGTTTTTAAGCCATAAAATATCAATTAAATTATATTGGGTTTCAATTATCGGTCACCAAAAAGCAATTAAAATAGGAACGAAAGTATAACAAACTATTCATTATATGAGGTATACATGTAAATATTATTGTGGATTTTTTTAAATAATAATGTTTTTGTCAAATAATTTTTGGATTAAAACGTTTTCAATGTTTGAGGGGGTGGGGGGATCTGCAATTTTAATTCACTTTATTGCTATTACATTTGAATGAATGAACTAAAGCATTAAAATGAGATTTATTTACTATCTATTTGATTCTTAATGCATGGAGAAAAATGATGTTTTAAAAATGAAAAGTGACTTCATAAATGAAAGTTATCTGTGGATAAAAAATGTACTTCACAAGTTTAAAATTCAACCTTCTATTTTTATGAAACCTTAGCATAAAAAGTTCAATGAGTATTGATTGACCGGTAGGTACTTTAAATTCTACTGGCAGTTTTCTAGTTTAAAATTGCATGTATCTTTCTAAATCCTTGAATATCAGACATTTTGTTATCTAAATGTGTTTTCTTAGTTGGAGAGGTGAAAACATTATTTTACATATGTTTAAGTATAACTTAACAAATTATTAAGGGTTTTTGGGCAACAATGTGATACTAAACATTGAACAGCTCGAAATTGAATCTAAACGCATATAAGAATTATCATTTGCAACCACTCCTTCCACCAAAAAGAAAGTTCAGATATGTTGAGTGGCAAATCTACCCTAAACTGCTCTGTGATATAGTGACAAAACAGTAGCTGTTCCAAAAACTGCTCATAGTAGTGACTAAAACTGCTCATCCAGGGTGTGAAAAAACCCGGGGTTTTTTTTGTTTTTTTATCCTTTTCTAATTACATGTATACATATTTATAAATAAAATTTGACATAAATAAGAATAAATTATGCTCAAATAACAATGAATATTCATTTTGAAAGTAATTTGAACTAAGTAAATAAACAATTGTTACTACTTGTGGGGACATTCAAATCATATTAAATTTTATTATTTTATTTAGACATTAGAACATATTGTATTTCAGCTAAAAAAAGAATTCATTTACAACATCAAATAATTTAAAAAATCTAATTATAAATAAAAATACAATTTTAAATTATTCTTAAAAAAAAAAAAAAAATGGTTTAAACCATGCTCATCGATATTGCCCAGGATTGCACATCAATACTGGCCAAAACTACGCATCGAGATCGGCCAAAACTGCTCCTCGAGATCGGCCAAAACCGCACTGCTATATTGGCCAATATTGTAAAAATGTTAGCCGTTCGGTGCTGGCCGTTCCGACATTACCCAGGATTGGCCAATCTTCCAGAGCTCCGGTTTCCGACATTGGCCAATACTGCTGTGCTACCTGGGATTTGTTACCAAATCAGATACAAGTATTTTGTTCAAGATGGTTTCTTCAATGCGAAATTGTCCAATGTTTTTTTTTTTTTTTTTAAATCGTAATCTTCTCGTTTTTTACTCTCTTAGGCATAGCTTTTATTGGTGGATCAATTAGGAAACAAGTTCTTTTCTTCTATTTTAATTCACGTATAATATAAGTGCAGCTTGAAAATCCTCCATGTCCTTTAACTTTTTAAACAAAAGTTTTGGCTGGTACATCACAAACCAAAGATATTATATGAATTTGTATTTGCATAAACAAAACTTTTATCTCTGTAGCTTCATCAACAAATGCTTTTAAATGATAATTGGAATTAGTAGGCTTTCTAAGACCATGATAAATTCTAATAACATAAACTTCTTTGGAGTTGAGGAGAGATATAGGGGAGACACTAGAAGAATTAAAGGTAAATTGCTCATTCTTCTAAAATCTTAGAAGCGTCTTCAGCCCCTGTCAAATTTAACAAAGCGAAATGACGCAGACAAACTGAATTATGTGTCAAAATTGCACTTAGTGAGTGTTCAAGTAATTAAAATATCATAGCAAACTCGACTCCATTCGAATTTGTTGAGTTGACCCAGTACTTACGTCTCTCTGGCTCTATTTTCTAGTGATTTACACATAGATGTTATACTTATATTTTAACTGTTATTATTATTATTATTTTTTTTTTTTTTTTTTTTTTTTTTTTTTTAATCTTGGGTTTGGCGCAGCATGTCCGAAATCGGACGTTGTGTAATTAAAACTAGCATCCAAGTCTCTGGCTCGGATAGGAGGAGAAGGATTCAATCTCAGACTTCTTTATTTCCTCGTATTGTCTGATGGCATCTAGCCTTCGTTAATATTCAGAAAACCTTAACCATTGAATGATGTGGCATACTGGAAAGCAACTTAATTTTGCCAATTTATTCTGTACGTCAGCCTAATTGTGATTGATAAGATTTTATAAAATTCAGATTTATATATAAACAATTTTACTTAGCCTGATTTTGTCCTTAAATATCTGCAGTGTGCAGAGAAGATTTAAATCATTTTGTACTATCGCACCAAAAATTATACAGAGCAGAGTTTCTCCTTATGTGCATAATTTGCTGCACCTCTGTTACAGTGCAAGTACTGGGTCAACTCAACAAACTCGAGTTTGCTATGATATTTCAATTACTTGAACATTCACTAAATACAATCTCAACACATAATTTAGGTATGGCTGAAGACGCTTCCAAGATTTTAGGAGAATGAGCAAGTTACCTCAATTCTCCTAGAGTCTCCCCATGACTCCAAAGAAGTTTATGTTATTAGAATTTATCATGGTCTTAGAAAGCCTGATAATTCCAATGATCATTTAAAAGCATTTGTTGATGAAGCTACAGAGATAATAAAAGTTTTGTTTGAGAAAATAAAAATTCAAAGAATTTCTTTGTTTTGTGATGTACCAGCCAAATCTTTTGTTTTAAAAGTAAAAGGAGGATTTTAAACCTGCACTACTATACATGGATTAAAATATAAAAAAATAATGTATTTTCCCAATTGATCCACCAACAGAAGCTAGGCATCAGAGAGTAAAAAACGAAAAAAGATGGCAATTTTTTTATAAAAAATCCCATTGGACAATTTCGCAAAGAAGAAACCATCTTGAACAAATACTTGGTAACAAATATGCCCCAAAATTATATGCATCTAGAATGCATAGATGTTGCTTATAAATCTTTGGTACATAGACGGCCATATATGGAA
Organism: Linyphia triangularis; assembly: GCA_963978545.1. Lineage (NCBI taxonomy): Eukaryota > Metazoa > Arthropoda > Arachnida > Araneae > Linyphiidae > Linyphia > Linyphia triangularis. The sequence goes on from OZ021730.1 coordinate 18,085,958, forward strand.
TCAAAACAAAAACGGGTCAAAAAATCACCACGGGAGGACCTTCAACTTCCGTGTCCCACAGGAGTGAAGTTTTCTCGCTAAAGTCAGTCATGTATCTCAAAAGTAAAAGGAGAAATTCACCTTTTCAGCTAAACTGTGCCAAGTGAATTTCCAGAAAACCTTAACCATTGAATGATGTGGCCAATTTAATCTTTACATCGGCCCAATTGTGCTTGATAAGATTTTCCAAAATTCAGATTTATATATAAACATTGCTATGTAATGACAATTTTACTTAGCCTTAATTTTGTCCTTAGATATCTGCAGTGTGCAGAGAAGCTTTTAAATCCTTTCGTACTATAGTTCCAAAAATTATACAGAGCAGTTTCTCATAATGTGCATAATTTGCTGCACCTCTGTTACAGTGTTAAAAAGTATGGTCATGCAACGAGTTTAGTGCATAGACATTAGAAAACTACTTGGAACAATTAAAGAAACTGGTCAGAAAATGCGACAAACTGCTTCAACTATTAGAAAACCGATAGGCGGAGAGAGGAAATTGCATAATGAAATCCTCCGATTGTAGCATCGACACAGAATTAGAAAAATAATACACAAAGGTCCTATTATATTAGTATTAAACATCCATTAAAGGGTAACAATTTAAGATATTCATCTAGTGACCCAATAAGAAATGTTAACAACTTTGGAATGCAGTTCTTGCAAAATATGAAATCGTAGGTTGAGGAGTGGGATACTTTCATATTGTGGAAACCACTCATTATGGGAAATTGAAGCATGATGCACTGTTGATGCTCTTTACAAATAGGGTACACTCATTTCAACAGAATTGGATGCTTGATGTGTATTGTTTGGAAAGACCCACTAAGTGATAACTTAGAGGGTCGATTTGGTCAGTACAGGAAGATGAATGGAGGCAACAACAATGTCTGTGCGGGAAGTCTTAGAAAGCAAGAGAAAACTTAATATCCCGGTCCAGGAAGTAAGCGCTTCGGTGCTTGCAGAACAAGGGGCTGTGGGGATCAGCCACCGGGCGGGTTGGCAGGTGGCGGATAGCCAGCCTCTTGCCTTAGGCTTTGTACTGACGCTTGAGATCCTCTTCAGAGCTCGAACCACTCCCTCCCAATCCGTCATGTGTTCCGTGCCAAAGGGGTGAATGGTGCTTGGGTGTATCATCTCTAAAGGAGCTGCTGAGTGACATGGTGACCTTCCGTGTTCTTGCCTTGTACCAGTATAGCGGGGCCATGCTGGTATCGACTTATCTTCCCCGCAGTACTTTTGGCCATATATGGAATCAAAAACCACCACGGAAGGACCTTCAACTTCTGTGTCCGACAGGAGTGAACAATCAGAGGCTAACCCTACCTCGGTTGTTCGCACCCCTGACATCGAGCAAGCAGTGTCTTCTTCGGAAGCTCTGGCTGGTTGAAAATTTTTCGATATTTCATCCGTAACTAGTGGCTCGGTGTCTGACAATGAATCCCTGGATTTGCTAAGTACTCTAAAAGAGTTTAATCCTTTAGGTCGCCCAGTAATGGAAAAGCTAGAGGGGGCCCTTGCAAACATTGAAGTCAAACAACTTAGTGTGACGCAGAAAAAGAAATTGAGGAAGGTTCAAGAAGCCGCTAAAAAAAACAAGACGCCCAGGTGCAGGCTAGGGCCAGTGCATCCAGGAGCAGCAACCGTAACTCCTCAAACCGCTCCTTCCATAAAAAGAAGGCCAGGGAAGATGCCACAGTGGTCCGCAGCTACAAATAAGCTGCGGCCACAGACATCAGTCAATAAGTCACTGTGGAACACAAGAACAAGGTAACTTTGTGCAGCGTCAAAACTTCATGAATGCGGTAGGAAAGGCAATCCTGGATCACCCAGATGATGCACCTATGCCAACCTTCCGCAGCACGAGAGTAAGAGGCCAATACCTCGGCATCTATGCTGTGGATGAGATAAGTTGGGACTGGCTCTTTTCCCTAGTTCCCCAGCTAAAATTATGGGACACCACCCTACAGACTTTTCCTGCTAGCGAGCCGCCAAAGCCATTTGCCTGGCTTTCTGGACAAGAGTACAGACTCAAAATGGATCTGAAACTACTTCAGAGACAGAACAAGGGTCTGGAAGCCACCAAGTGGAGAATCCTCAATGCCAATCAGGAGAAGAACGGCCTGCGGATCATAGTAGATATGGAGGAGCCGTCCGTAGTTTTACCGTGGACGTGAAATTTCCAACCATATAACGCCAAGATCACCTTGCTTGGGGTCAGGAAGACCAACAAGGAGGATGCAAACCCGGAGGACAAAACAGACATACTGGAGACAACTTGCACAGAGGATGCGAGAATGCTGGAGGAGCCAGAAACACCCACGGTGAAGGTGAAGGAGAGTTCTGAGTGGCAGGTCTCCAAGGACTAACCTTCCTCAGGGTAAAGGGTGAGGATGATGGTGTCATAAGATCAAGACACTCCTTAAGGGTCATCCTCACAGTATAGAGGGAAAATTTTTATATTTTCTTCTAAATTATTTTTCTAAGCACTTACTGTCATAACTATATATTTATAATAATCTATATTATGGACAGCATTTCTTTTACACATATAAAAATGGTGTCATGAGCACAAAATAGCCTCTAGTTCCACTTGCTTATATTGTGGTAGGAGATCAAGGAGTATTTCTAGACTCTGTGTGGGGGTAGTTCTCATTGCACTTGTAATTGTAATGGTTGCCATTCTTTGTAAACTAGTGAGTTCTTTTTTCACTGTTTTACTGTGGGTTCTGTTCCCCCAGGCAATGGCGGAATATGAAATACACAGTCCAATCTGACAAAAAAATATCACTACCTTAAGCAAGCAAACTTACGAAAAGAACGAAGATCATCAACATTGGATTGGTTGGTTGTACACTCAACGACCTATTTCTTTGCACAATTAAGGCTAATCTAGTAAGGACCTACAGCTTAACATGTATTTTGAACCACAACGCCCGGGATTCGAACAATGCACCTTTGGCAAGTGAGGACAAAACACTAACTCCACAGCCATCGGGTGGACCTCATCCACATTGGAAATGATCACACAGAGAAGAAAATTAGAGAAAAAAAACCATGAAATAATGCAATTCCAATTAATAGTATATCAGGTTTTTATGTAATTCAATCAAAAGAAAAGGGCATCAACAACAGTCGAACCCATTAAAAAATTTCAATAAAAGTGTGATTGAAACAAAAATTACTGCAACAAAAAGCAAGTCATTGATTTTGAAATTGTTGATTTGGTAAATTCCTATTGTACGTGTCACAGGTTGGCGCGGTTTCAAAATTTGGCGACAAAGCCAAAATGACGTAGTTTTCAGTTCTTGCCAACTCAAGATGGTGGATGATTTGAACCATACAAGATGGCGGTTGATTTGAAGTAAACAAGATAGCGGGTAATTGAAAATGGCCGTTAATACTAAACGACGCTGAAACAGAAGTATTATGAATATCATCAATAAAATACGACATAAGATGCCAATTATTAACAAAAAATACGAATAAAAACAGTGCATGAATGTGGAGTGAGTCTAATGTTAGATTAGGCAGGTCAGTTCCTACAAGTAGTGCGATAGTAAGCCGACCTGTGGCGAGGGCAGAATAAATTCCAGACCCAACCCTAAATTGTATGCGTACAAAGATAAATAAATGAAGTAAAGTATAATAGAATTTATACTCTACTCCGGAGAATACACTGTGGTAATGGCTCGTATGAACTCTTTCATGAGTTCAGATGGCGACTTATCCTGATGGATACGACGCCACATGTACTCGGTTAGGTATGAATCAAATTCACCGTGAACCTTGCGAGTCTCTTTTAGGCCCCGTTTAACGGCACCCCGCATCCCTTCAATCGAGTTCGTGTGCGCCGGTGACAGGATCCTTGAAAGTAACACTGTGGTTGACGGTGAAATGATGAAAACCCTCGTTCTTAAGGCAGTTGTATGCCTTCCAGTAATCTGAAATCACCACACTCCTAGGCAGGATGAATTTCTACAGCACTGATAGGAGAGTGTCCGACGTCCGGTCAGGTACAGCGGCCATGAACACTTTGTTGGTGCCACTCTCAATTCCCCCGAAAACCCATTAGCCTTCCAATCGCTTGCCTCGGTTAAACTTGCGCTTTCTGAATTTGGATTCATCGATTTCGAAGACAACATGCTGTCCACCGATGGGCACAGTGTTCTGGAAAAGCCACTTCATTGCAACCTCGCGGCAAAACATCATCTAGTCGGTAACTGTCTGCTTTGAGAGCAGCAGATCCTGCATAATATAGCTGTGGCTCGCACCATATACCCATGCCACAGTGAATTGCAACATTTGATGAAGCTCCAACCAGCTGCTGTCAAACCAACTACCCTTCCGGCAGGATCTCCGGACCCAATGCTGAAGGTTACACTCCCAATGGAATCAATCAGAGACAACGTTCCGCACATGAATATCCATTTCTTGACAGCATTTTGGGCAAAGAACAGACTTGGAAATTAATCCGATATTCATGCACCACTGCGGAACAGCGTGTTTGCCTTGACACTCCAATTTAAAAAAATATTTAAAGTTCAAATAATCATTAACAAAAGCAGCCATTGTCAAAACAATATCGCTGGCAGAGCCAAATTTTGAAATGGCAAGAACACCCACGCTACCCACACAAACAAACTAGGGTTGCCATAAAATCAGTTTTGTGCATGCTTGTTAAAATTAAGGGCTGCTACATTGGAAACATTATCGCCTTTCCGTTTGTCGCCAAATCCATTTGGCGATGCGACACGTATAATAGGAATAACCTGTTGATTTATTGAAATATAATGGTGTTTGACAAGAATCAGTCTTAGTATAATGTATAACTAATGAAAATAGTAGAGGTAGGTTAAAAGAGCCATAAAATTAAAATTCATTCGAAATGCTGTAAACATGAAAATTGAGTGTATTAGTTCGAGCTTGCAAGTTGCAGACATGTTTACAAAATCCTATGTTTTTTGAGAAATTATAGTGCATCACAATACGCAATGGACAATTCCAGCATTTTTTAAAAACGAGTGAAATAAGTTTATATTTATGAAGAATTTCTTTCTGATTCCAAATATTTAATCAAAAGTTCTATAAAAAATTAGTTCTTTAAATATTAAGAAGAAAAAAATGCCTCAAAACCGAGCCAAAACTAGTTCGATCGAAACAGTCAACAAAATATGTGACGTAAAGGGGTCCTACCGTTTACATGGTTATCGTGAGGTTTCTGCTAAATAGTTGGCGTTGGTAGATCATAGCCATAACCCCTATAGGTTGGCGTGATTTGCGAGAAACTTGCAAAACTGGTTTTAGTTGCAGCATTTCAAGCCAAGATATTTGGGAAGCCGTGAAGTCACATTCAATGCTAGCGGATTGTATCGTTTTCACGCCAATGTCTAGGAAGGTAACTTTGATTGCAATTTTTTTTTTTTAAAAAGTGCATTGAGCCGAAATTTTTTGGTTATGGCCTTTTTGGTTGGTTGTTTTCAGATTAGCTGGCGCCGTCAGCAACATGAGGGCTATAATGCGCCGAAACATTCTTCGTTAGACAAGCCAACATACATTTACAAACACCAATGCCTTACACAGGACTCGAACCTGCAACCCACGGTCTAGAAGCTAGCACGCTAACCACTATATTGTTTGATCGGCTATGGCCTTTTTGAAAAATTTAGAATTGAATTAAAAAAAAAAAATGCAGGAATTGTCCATTGTATAAATACAAGCACTTTTTTCTAATAAATTACTTATTGAATCACATGGAGTCTCGCATGCTCTCATTTTAATAAATCTAATAATTACAAACTAGAGCTACATAACTACTATTGAAAAGAATCGCCAAATATCCTATACTATTTGTTTCCCAATTTTCAGATGGCGAAAATGATGTTTACACTTATTTTAATAAGATGTTTTAGCAAAAGAACTAGGTAATTCAAATTGTTTTAATATTACAAATGTAGTATGGGATATTTCTTTGGCGTGATTTTGTTTGGCAATTTTTTTTAGATTTTTCTGGCAATGGGTTTTATTTTAGTTTAGAGTATTATTTATATTTTAATTTTATTTCAGTCAATACGCTTTTAATTTTAGCGAATTTTCTAAACTCCAAATATTCTATATTACATCTGTTCCTCATTTTTTTCACATAAATTGCAATTGTATAATAAGAGACTCTTGCAATGCTTCTGCAATACCTTAGAGTTACGAAAGGAATTTCCACACTCAACACATTTTATTGCTTATAAACTTAAGGACAAAAAATAACTCATCATCAAATTGCTTTTGTAATAACACAGTCATTACTATTGAAATTTCTCCAGAACCCACCAAGTTATTTCTAAATTGAAATAAAACTGATCTTGGTTGTCGGTTTTTAATTAGAATCGTAAATTCCAGAACTTAAAGGGGGGTTCTCTCACAGTAGCTTAAAAAAAAAGGTGTCTTAGCTCTAAAAAAAGTTGTATTATTCTAAAATTATAGTACCCTATTTGTTTCTTTCACTTGCAAGTCAAAATAATGTCATCATAAGTTCCTTCATTACATACAACACAGAACTACAATTGTTAGCTTTAGTTAAGAAAAATAATGTGATACTTTTTAAGCAAACTAGTCTATTCATTTTAAATTAATGTGACTGCGCCATTTTCCATGGTAAAATTCAAATATAAGACACAAAGTGTTGAGTTGTTAATGTTCCAAAATAAGTGATATGATGCAAAAACTAAAAATTTTCTTCAAAACTCGAAGTGGTATAAAACGTCACTATAAACTGCTATATTTCCATGAAAATAAAAGGTGAATTGTAATCACTCATAGGGTGCGTTCGTAAACGTAATTTTTTTTGGTTACGAAACCCGACTAAACTGAAACCGGTTTAAATCGTTAAGTCAGTTCTCGGCGTCTTTTACGAACAGTGTTGCCAATTGGCGGGTAATTACCCGCAAACCGGGTATTTTAAAGGTTGGCGGGTATTTTGGAGGGTAATTTGAAAATGAGGGTATTTGAGGGTTTTTTCAAAAAGGGTGTACTTTTTTTTTTTTTTTTACTATGGAGGAAGTATTTTTTAGGGTAATCTGATAATCTGAAACTTGTGTTGAAGAGACAAAATTCATTACAACACCAGCAGGCGACGAAACACGAGATTAATTCAATTTACCCCCTACCCCGCAGTATCCGTTTTAGCTAGGTTACATCCATTTTTACATTTCCTCTCCCTTCTTATTTACCCTCGGGAGTTTTTTCACAAAGAGACATTGGCGCCGATACTTGAATAGATTCGCGGGCTAAAACTTAACGTAACTGAAATGGTAAGGGGGTCACTTTTAGCTCGAATATCCCTTTAGGTCAGTTTGGCTTCTGGTCCCTAGACCCTCGCTCCCTTCTTTTTTTGTCTCGCATGCAAAATTCGAGGAACAGGACAAAGAACCACGGGAGGGTATTAGGTTGTACAACTGTTTCGTTTGTTAAAATACTGGTCGCGTCGTCGAAGGGGGGGGATGAAAACCGATTCTTTATTTTTTACATGATTTGTTAGGTTCGGCTCTTTTCCTTTCCATTTTTATCGAATAATTGGGCTAACTTTTCAAATAATATTGAAAATTCTTCCTTAGTCCTTCTTTGGTTATTTGCTAACGCTTGTCATTTAAAACTTAACAGAATGAATAATAAATTACTGCAAATAATGATTTATTTTCAATTTGATTTTGTTGACTTACAGAGAGTATGCAAAAACTTTTTGTCATCTTGTTTTATTCATAAAATTATTGTAAGATTAAATGTACTTTTTCATTATTATGTACAGATAGCCAAGAAAATTATTTAAACATGCATCGAAACATTATTAGTTGCTTTCCAAAAAATATTGAAATTTTTTCTTAGAAATTCTGGTAATGGTTATTTGCTTACGTTTGTCATTTAAACTTAACTATATGAATGATAAAAGACTGCAAATTATTATTTACTTTCAAATTGATTTTGTTCAAAGGAAGCTGTACAAATAGAAGAAATGCAACCAATTTGGTTGGTTTATACGCTCAACGACCTATTTTTATGCACAATGACCTATTTTTATGCAATCAGGCCGGAACCTACAGCTTAACGTGGATTCCGAACCACAATGAATCATATGCTTAATCCGGAATTCGAGCCTCGCACCTTTTGGCATGCATGACCAGAGCGCTAACCACATAGCCATCAGATAGGCACCAACTAATCTGGAAATTATGTTGAAAATGGTAGACAAATACAAAAATAATGCAATTTTAACCACAAGATTATTATTTTTAAAAAGAGTTGTAACTTAAGAATGCAAGAAAAATACATATTGACGTTTAAAATGCTTTAATAACTTGATTCGGAAGTGAACATTATTTCCCTTTATTATTTCAGTAACGACATAAGAAGCATGATGCAATCGAATAATTTCTTTACTATATTTGTAATTTTTTTCTAACTTCTGTCATTATCGCATCACATATATTTACCGAATTCTGTTTCATATTTAATAGTTTCAATAAAAACCGAAAACTATGTAAGTTTGTAATTGTATAAATTTACAGAGCTGACAGAAGACAAATTAAAAGTAACACATATTTTAATAAAATAACATATTTTTAAGATTTGCTAAATTTTATTTTGCTACAATTCGACTTATAATACATGAATCGTGTATGTTAAAGAAATTGCTAATGGCGCATTTGATTTAAAGTAAGCTTTAGTTTCTTTTTGTTTTTTATTCAAACGAATTAAAATAATATTTTATTAATGGCAATTAATTTTACGTTTAAAGTAATAATTAGTTAATTAATAATTAACGTAAAAAATAATTCATAAATTATTATATTAATAATTAACCTTAAAAAACAATGAAAAATTATTAAATTAATAATTAATATTATTACTTTAATAAGAAATATATTATATACTTGAAATATTTAATGCTAATTAATCTCACTAGGTGGCGCCACTATAAAATATGGGTTTGCGGGTATTTGAGGGTATTTTTGTATGGGTTGGAGGGTAATTGGTAAATTTCAGTCTGGCAACACTGTTTACGAACGTCCAGTTATGAAGAGCGTCGTCTGCTATTTGTTTACATTGGAAGAGTTTAAAATTTACAAAAGAGCACTTTTACCGTAAAAAATGAAGGGACGTTTCGTTTTTTGATTGCATCGTGTGCAAATATAAAATTCGCACGAACATTATTTTACATATATCAATTAAAATGCTATTTTTTTTTTTTTAATATAAATATCATCTACTTATTAAGATGTACAAAAATATTGGTTAATTTTTAGAATGTATCAAGCTGTTTTAACATAAAAAAAACAAAGACTTTGTGTTTAGAACTAAATTAAAACTTTTGAAGTTTATACACTGTTGATGATTTAGTGTTAGCAAGAGCTAAAATATGTGTAACAATATGCAATTGGATTGAATGATAAAGGATAAACACAAATATGAATAAGATATTAAAATATAAGTTGAAACCATATTGTTACCCAAAGAGAAAGATGATCTCAAATTGAACTTAAAACACATGAAATATTTCACATTAAAAAGCTTGGAAGGAGATTTTGCTATTCAATAATAGTCAGAAATGGAAAAAGTCTTCAGCACATTAAAAATGCTGTTTGTAATATTTTTTAGTTCTTCTGCACTAATGCAACTGTTTACTTGGAAATCACCAAATTTAGAAAGCATATCAATCCCGATACCAATAGCAAGTTTGGAACAAAAGCAGTAAAAGATACCACAAGAGATTTTTTTAGCTGAATTGGTGGTGGTGTTGTTGTTTTGTTCAATTTCTGAGTACCTCTAGATGGTTGTTTGGAAGAGTAGTTAAAATGCGCTATACGCCCCTCCCCTTGGAAACTTTACAAAATGCCGCCAAGTTGAATTGACACTACTGAATTGTACCGGTTTGTCAAAATGGATGCCAAGTTGTAATGGAACCATACTTGGTGCAAAATCGCCAAAGAAAAAGGGAGAAGGGGCATATCGCATTCTTACTGGATGAGTTATCACCAATTTGGCGGTTTTTATCTGGTACACTTCTAACGGATGAGTACCGATATTATTTAATCGAAGCTGCATTTCCCTTTTTAAGAATTTTATTTGCACCCTACTTCCACATTTTTATATTATTGTTGCTAATTGCTAAATCGCAATTAATTTGTTTACATTGTACTTTCAACGTTTTATATTATATACGTTACGTAAGGAGTTAAAGTGTTATGTCCCCACTGGAAACATCTTTGCTTTAGCGTTTAGTTGCAAAGGAAAAAAGTTAACAATCGAGACATATACAACTTTTTTTTTCCTATGTTCGAGGTGGTGGCTAGAGTGAATTATGATTTTTCAAAGGGCGAGGACACCCGAACGGTGATCTTTTGGAAGCAAAAAGGTTATATACTAGCGTGTGGGTGTTCAGTACAAAACACTTAATAAATCTCATTTTGCTAACCTGCCACATAAAACCACAACTTAAATAAAGGTAAACTAAGTGCCAAAACTTCACCCACAACAGTACACAAGTACATCTTTTTAATTGTTCACCTCGAAAAAGATTCTTGGCTACATAAAAAGGCTTTTTTTTTACTGTCACGACTCGGATTATGTTTTTCAGCCTTTGATATATTAAAATTTTTACTGTAAAATGTCTCTACTTGGCTGAAAAATAAAATTTAAAGATGGGAGGAGGGACTAAAAACACAAATATTTTGGAGATTAATGATACCTTGCAAGAAATGATCTTTCACGGACATTGAAAACAATTATTTCCCACACATCCTCAAACAAGCTTATGCAGTGCTAAAATTGTTACCATGAATAAAATCATCATCAATTACCCTGCTTTTCGAGAAAATACCCATGCGTCCCTCCCTTCTAAAACCACCGAAATCCATCCCCCCACCACCACACACACACACTTTTAAAAACACTCAATCTGCCTAAAAACTACTAATGAAAAATAACATTAATCTTTAAATGTAGCGACACTGAGAAGTGATTTAAGGTGTATATATATTATACTATTATGAAAATGTATTAAACTACTTTGTATAAAGATATAAGTATTTTTATTAACAAATACTGCTATGCTTGGTCAACTTTTAACTTTGGAGGATCTTTCTTTTAAGTTAAATTTCTATTCTTGTTTCATAAAAAGAAAAGCCATTTTTTAAAAAAACATTTTGGAGTTCTCTATTAATTTAATTTCATGAAAGTATGTACATTTACAAGCACTATTTAAATCCAAATAAACAGTTTTGTGTGCAATGTTTAATCATTACTTCACTTAATCTTACTTCCAAGTATAAAACTACATTGCAGAATATTCATTAAAAAAACAATAAATTTTGGACCCTTGTTCAATCTTAGAGTTAGGAAGTATAAATTATTTCCTTACTAGTTAATATTTTTATTATAAGTTAAAAAATTATAAAATTTATAGTTGAATATGGGGGTATCTTACCACTGCTTGTTTTAGAATTGAGATGTTTTATTCAAGTCTGCAGAAACATGTAAAAAGTGTATCTTAAAGCTTAAAAAATTATTCTGCAATTTCATATTTACTACTTGGCATTCCTTTTCACAAATGGTAACAAACAAAAGTACATATTTTAATTATACTATTTCTAACAATAATGGTGCATGTGCTTCTAGTAGTTTTTTTTTTTATTAATTTCTAATTACTCTATATTATGACAGTTATTTATAAATTAACTATTATAAGATTTTACATTGATGGCCAAAAACTGAGTTGTTGCGCAGTTCCTGCAATTTAAATAGTATCTTTTTCCTTTTACACCTCCTAATAGTATATATAATAGCTTTTTTTAATCACTATTTTCCTACATGGATTTTAATTTTTCAAAGCAGGCTTTCACTAAAAATTTTCAAATAGTTTATCATACTAAATACTGTCTAAGATATAATTTGACATCACAAACATTGCTAAACAATTATTTTGAATTATTGACATAGCATGTGTATTTTTCAAATCTCGTACATCTTCGAGGGAATCTTCACCAAGGTGTTCATTGTCTAAAAAAACATTTTCAAAAAGTTACAATTATGATATGCATAGTAAAATTTAAACAATTTTTCATATACTTCCATTTGGTTTAAGTGTCCGTTGCCCCATATTTATTCTTTGAAATATTTGCTATTATATTTTAGTAACATTAATTTGCTTATTTTCTTTTGAAGCACAGCAACAATTGTGTTAGTACATATTGGTTGGCCCACCTGATGGCTGTGTGGTCAACGCTCTGGCCTTGCATGCCAAAGATACAAATCCTGGGTCGTTGTGGTTCGGAATCCACGTTAAGCTGTAGGTCCAGACTTGATTAGCCATCGTTGTGCATAAAATTAGATCGCCGAGTGTACAAACTAACCTATATCGGTTGTCGGACTGTTTGGTAGTTTTTCATGTTTTCTCCAAATCGAAATATGCAAGAATGGACCTAGTAAAGCCCTTGCACCATAAAACATCAACAACCAATTCGAAACACAAATATGGGAAATTTTTCCCTTCATAGACTTACACGAAAGTATCTCCTTTTCACAGAAATAATGACTTGACAATGGTTCAATACAAAAGCCCAAGGCAATTTTTAACCTGATCAATCAACTCTTTTGAAACAGTCGAAACAATTTCAAAAAGACAAATCTTTAAATGGGATAGAATTTTTTTTTAAATACATAGAATTGTAGTTTGCTAATGATTAATAAACACATAATGTTCATGTTGTATAAATATTAAAATATTTTCTTTGCACATAATTATGCATATCCACTCTTGAAGGAAAATTTCTGGCTATGCTCCAGATCAATTACATATAGAAGTAATAATAAGGAATGACATAACATTATCAAAAATTTAATGTAAAATTTAGTCTCATAAATGTATTTTTATTTACATTTTAAGACATTTTCAAAAGTTCTGTGTTCATAAAATTGAAACAAATTTAAAGACTAAATGTAATGCAACATTAATTAAATAACAGCTTTTTTAATGAGGTGGCCAACATATTAAAATTTGTTTCAAGTTAGTATTATAGAAAAGAAAACTTGGAATCAGCACTATCTGTTCAGAAATAATGGGATTTGCGTTTAAAAAATTTCATTACTATTAGAATAAGTTTCAATATGAGCACAATAAATATTCAGTTTTAGTAACAAGATTTCAAAATATACAATAAGCAATGTTATCGTATAAATTTACTTTCAAGAAAAGCCGAAGAAGTATCAAGTTTGTGTATATAAATAATAAAAAAAACATGTTAAACAAAGTAAATTTTATTGAAACCAATTTTCTCTTCAAAACTCGTGCAAATCCAAAAAATTGAGAAAAAAACAATAACTAATATAATAATTTCCACGCCAAATCAAAGCATTCGAAAAACCTACACATTTACCAAGTCCAAACCCAAAACAAAGTATTTTCAGTGGGAAGGGAGAGGGGAAACACCAGCTCGAACGGAATAAACCGAAAGTTAACCAGCTTCTACCTTCGTTAAGAAAGTTCGATAACCAACTTAACCACGGCTAAACTGGATTGTACGCGGCTATGACAGTGCGGTAAAGATCAAAGGATTTCATATACCACCTTAGTTTGACCGTTTACCACTAGATGGCATTGGTCTAGTAGGATAGTTTTTGAATCATTTTGCCTTGACTAGCCTGCTGTAATGTGGTGTGCTACCGTTTCGTAAGTGATTTTTGTAATTATTTACTCTTTTAATTCCCAAAACAATACAGCATGCCTATCTATTGCTGTGTACCTTTATGTAAGTCAAATAGTAATCTCGATAAAATATCTTTTCACGAATTCCCAGCTGATTCAGAACTGAAATGTGTTTGGCTGAAAGCCATTTCGCGTAAGGATTTTTCGCCTAACGATATTTCTAACTCATCTAAAGTATGTGCGTATCACTTTAAGGATTCAGATTTTTTGCAGTTCCCTACAAGGAGATGTTTAAAAAAAGGATCGATCCCAACCGTGTTTAATGGATATCCTACTTACAAATTGATTCCCCAGAAGAGCGAACGTAGAGTTCTAAAACGTAAACAAAAAGGGAATCTAAGTCTCCGAAGTAAAAAATTGAGAGCATCTTCTCCCTTTTCAGATTATGAAGCTGCAAATGTGTTATTAAATTTAGCTAGTTCTTCATATGATGATAATTTTAACTGGTATAATATTTTCTCTTTAAATACTTACTGTGTTAAGTTGCTACTATCTCCATTTATTATGTATTTGGAATTGTTGTAATCTATGAGTCGAGTACTTTTTTTTGGAGAGACCGCTGTATGCGTCTGATAAATTGTATTCCAACTTGTGACAGCTCAAATCCATTTATCTCTAATTACTGGCCTAGGACTTAAGTTGTGATAAAGAAACATTAGACGGGTTGCATCTGTGTATGTGAAAGATAACGCTCTATAGACGGGTGTATCTGTATGAATGTAGATCTACCCTATAAACGGGTATCTGTATGAATGTAGATCTACCCTATAAACGGGAATCTATGAATGGAAGATCGCCTCCTTATGTATCTGTGTGGGGTCTCCCATATGCGGGTTGTACACATTTCTTTGTCCCTCGACAGGCTATTTGTAATTTTAGTACATTAACAAAAATGGACATCATGTTTTTATTGTTTTTAGCAAATTTGCTTGCATACGGGCTACAATGAGTTCCGTGGCTGGAATGATACCCTCACTCTTTTGTGATAATAAGTGGGTCAGAGTAGGCAAATTAAAATTAATGAAAAATGACCCACTGGGGACCCGTAGCTGCATATTAACTTATATTATCAGTATTGCTTAGAAATTTGCTTTAGATATCTTTGCATTATAACACTAATACTATAAATGCTTTTTACATATATAGAGTGATTCTCCAGTAATTGACCACATGCTAGTAGTTGACGAAAATAACACAAAAAGGAAGTAAACAAGGATTGTTGTGATGGTATTCTAATTTTTATTGGTTAAAATATATCCAATAACTAATGAAAGCCACTGCCAAGTTATAGGGGTAGCCAAGCTTCCAATTGGATGATAAAAATTAACAAACACAAAGGTATATCACAGGGTCTCGTAAGAGTGACCGACACCATTAGTAAAGGGTGGTTTAGCTTCTCTGTGATTTGTTAGCATCAACATGAATAATTTCTAAATGATTTAATACAAATAATGTATGTAGATCATTTATATTAATATACAAGTTATTTGTTTTATATTAATATACAAGTAATTTTTCTTTAAACCAATAAACAAATTATGAATAACAGATGGTTAATTACTGATCAGGCTAAGTGTTATACTTTTAGTAAATGACCAAAATGGTCAACTACTAAATTGTTTTATTTCCTGAAAAATTCAAAAAATCAGATCAAATGGTCTGTTAAAAGACCATTGTAAGAGTGACTGACACCATTAGTAAAGGGTGGTTTAGCTTCTCTGTGATTTGTTAGCATCAACAAGAATAATTTCTAAATGATTTAATACAAATAATGTATGTAGATCATTTATGTTTGTTTTATATTAATATACAAGTAATTTTTCTTTAAACCAATAAACAAATTATGAATAACAGATGGTTAATTACTGATCAGGTTAAGTGTTATACTTTTAGTAAATGACCAAAATGGTCAACTACTAAATTGTTTTATTTCCTGAAAAATTCAAAAAATCAGATCAAATGGTCTGTTAAAAGAGAAAAGCATTGGTCTGGTCCAAGTTAAGCCGGAAAATTTCCAGATCACTAACATCCTTGTAAATATCAAAATTACTTTTCACACTGAATTGAATAAAATATATGTTTAGTAAATTTTTTTATTATGAACAAGAAAAAATTAAAGTAGAAAACTAACTTAAATATTAATAAGAAATTGAGTTAAATAAATCATTAGGGAAGATTTTTTTCTAGGTGTAAGCATATACCTAGTCTATAAGAATTCTGAAATCATTAAAATTAAACACTCATGGAAGGGAAGAAATCCTTTTTCAAGTACACCGAAGAGGTTTGTTTTGATTGATGGTTACGATTTTCGCCACTACCCCGGATTGGCGCTGTCCAAGTAGAAAATTTATCTCGTAGGTTGGTCGTCGCGAAATTAGCCATTGTCACAGCCTTATTCCCCCTTCAATCGAGTTAAGCCTTGACTTAACTAGTTAAAAAAAATCGACTTTACGAACGGACAGTTACAAAACCAGTTAAGATTACGAACGCTTAGTTACACGGTTTTGCCTCAGGCTACATAACTCACTTTTTCAGTTCGACTTTACGAACCCAGCCATAGAGTGCGAAAATTAAATTTTGTTTTCAAATGTGTATTGTAAATTAAACTTTGCACAAAAACTGACGAGACCCTCACCATAGTTTTAATATTTTAGATGATAGTAAATACCCATTTCAAAACATTTTTGTACATTAATACAATATTATATTTTCTATTGTATCGCCCATTCAGTATAGTGATTAGGGAATCTAACTACCCCGCTGTGGTCTCGGTTCGAATCCGGGGAAAGAAGTGGATGTCCTAAGTTAGGGGCAACGATGGCCCTCCAAATGGGTGATATTTCATAAGTGACCATGGCTACCGGCCTTGTGGTGGCTCAAGTGACTGCGTGCACTAAAAGAGGGACTGTAAAAATACTTGGACACGCCATTAGAAAAAAAAATCTATTGTTGTTGGATGCCAACATAAAAAAAAATCAGTTACTATATTATTCTAGGATAATGACAATGTACAATTTTCAAAAAGAAGGACCAAAATATTATCTCGCTTGAATAAAATCCTCATTTAAATGTCAGTGACTGCCACAATTATTATATAATGATTATATAATCTATCATTAATAATAAAACAAGCTGTGTGTCTGCTGTCTGTCTGTGGACCTACTTAAAATTGGATTGGAGCTCTGAATATATATATATATATATATATATATATATATATATATATATATATATATATATATATATATATATATAAAGCGACTTCAAACAGAGATACAGGTCTGAAATTTTCCACATAAGTAGTTTTATTCTTCCAATTTTAGTTTTGAAAAACAGAATTTTAAAATTTGGATTAGTTTTTTTAATTAATTTTCTTAATTTATTAAAAAAACATTTACAAAACGACTTCTAATAGGGCTACAGCTCTGAAATTTTCAACATAAGTATTTTTAGCCTTTTAATTGAACTTTTGAAAAACAATATTTTAAATTTTTGTTTAATTCTTTTTTAATTAATTAATATATATTTAACAATACGATTTCTAATAGGGCTACAGCTCTGAAATTTTCAACATAAGTAGTTTTGGCCTTCTAATAGGACTTTTAAAAAACAGAATTTCAAATTTTTATTTAGTTCTTTTTTAATTAATTAGCAAATATTTTACAAAATGATTTCTACTTGGGCTACAGTTTTGAAAGTTTCAACATAAGTAGTTTTGGCCTTCTAATTTTGCTTTCCACAAACACGTGTTAAAATAATCTTAAAGGGGTGTTGTATTTACGGAGGGATTTTTTTTGTGTGTGTGTCTCGTCAGGGGAGGACTTCTAATATTAAGGCTTTACGTAGAAAATTATAGATTTTAGTGAGTGAAGCGAGCTTATGCTTACGCAACAATGAACCTTTCAGCAAGAAAAGCAAGCCTATTCTTGCATAGTAATGAACCTTTCAACGAGTGAAGTAAGCCTGTGTTTATATGTCAATGAACTTTTCAGCGAACGAAGCGAGCTCAATTTTGCGTAGCGATGAACCTTCCTGCGAGCGAAGCGCCAAAAACTGGGACCTATACATGAATGACAAATTTCCGCAACGCGAGGCCTCACAGCTAGCTAAAATATTGCACATGTTAAAATTTCGTAGCGAAGCACGGGTATTCAGCTAGTAATACAATAAATATCCAATAAATAATATAACATTAAATATTACTATTCCAAGGGATGATGGAGAAAATTCCCATTTTTCTTTGGTCATTGATCCTGCCCCCTATTGTGAATATTCTATTAGACTATATATTTTAAATGAACAACAAATGAATAAATTTTCCCATTGTAATGTGTTTTGTTTAAAAAAAAAAATGCATGTCTAGTTTATTCTTAATTGTGCCTTGTCAATTGTAAAAACTATATACTACATGGGTAAAGAAAAGTCGCCGTGTAAATACATAAGAGCTCCTAGTTGGTTCAGTACAACAATATTCATGTTGCGGCTACTAAATTAATCTTAAATAGAGCTGAAACACTGTGCAATTGATCATCTCTTTAACAAGTAAATGCAAAGTTGTTTTAGGATGTACAGAAAAAAAAATTCCGCGATTGAACAGGATCAAATTAAAGGACTTATCAAACCAACAAAACGACAAAAGAGATGGCTGAATTTTCTTGAATGGGGTTGGCGCACTATTAACATATGGAAGGACAGTGATAGAGAGTTAACATCTAGGAATAAATGTGGTCGAAAAAAACTTTTAAATTCACGGGACCGAAGATCTCTAGAGCAGGTATATTTGTGGTGCACGAGGTTAATAAAAACACACGCATCAAAGTTTATTTCTTGCTCTTGGATGGAAGCTACGTGTTGCCAGGACAACGCAACTTTGTTTGATTTTATTTTCCATCTTGTCGTGTTCTATGAATATATGTAGCTATAAGACAATTAAAGTATATCTTTTAATCATATGAGCTGCGTTTTACAACAGAGGTTAATTATGTATGTAACTATATTTTGCTTGTAAAAAACTGTAAATATTAAATGTTATCGTGTCGTCAATCGTCTTGAATTTACTCATCCTGAACCGCATATTGTAGGAAGCTCCGTATATACGCTTCCCCTAACAACTGGTGTCCTGCGGACGTAGATTTTATTTGGATGAAATAAGGTCTGTGCATTTAAATATAACCATTATTATCTGATTTAACTTTATATTAAACATGAATGAGAGCGCAGACGATAATTTAAATTCATCAAGTCAAGATAATTTAAATTTAGAAGTAAACAGAGTGGCGATAAAGCCGCAAAATTTTTTGCGACGTAAGCCTAAGCTATGGTTTTTACAACTTGAAGCACAGTTTTCTAATGGAAATATTACTCATGATGTAACTAAGTATAACATTGTCGTTGCGTCATTGGATGAAAATGTCTTAGATATTGTCGTGGATATTTTATCAAATCCGCCAGCGGATTGGAAATACGATACTTTAAAAAATGCATTGTTGAATAGACTAACAGATACTGAAGAATCCAGGTTAAAAAAAGGTATGGACCAAACTTAATTTGGAAGATAAACGCCCATCTGCCTTGTTACAAAAAATGAAAGGTTTAGCTGTAACTTCCATTTCTAAGGAATTGTTAAAAACACTTTGGCTACAGAGGTTACCGCAGCAAGTTCAAGCCATATTGTCAATTAGCTCCGATCCTTTACATAACATTGCGGAGATGGCAGATAAAATTATCGGAATATTTAGCTCAACATAATTATGTACAGTGAGTAAAGTATCCAGTAAGGCTTCTGAACCGAATAATACTAATAACGAAAAAATTAGTTCTTTGGAAATTAGCATTGCAGAATTAACTAGGAAATTTGATACCTTTATGACAAGGGGTAGATCTCCAAATAAATCTGAAAATGCTCGAAATCGCAGCCGTTCGAGATCCAAACCTGCTCGTTATAAGCTATGTTGGTACCATTATAAATTTGGAAGCAATGCACGTCACTGTGTAAAGCCATGCGAATTTGAAGAACCAGCAAGTACTTCGGGAAACTAACGGGCCGGTCAATTGAAGAGGCCAACGACTAAGGCCAAATAAACTGTCGCCTCTTTCTTTTTGACAAGTCTATCAAGAGGCACTATCTCGTCGACACCCGGGCTGATGTGTCCGTAATTCCACCGCCAAAACCAAATAAGCTGTCACCATCCGATTTTAAACTTTATACTGCAAATTCAAGTTCAATCAAAACTTACGGCAAGCAACTTATCAGTTTGGATTTAGGCTTGAGAAGACGTTTCAAATGGAATTTTATCATAGCAGATGTCTCGAAGCCAATTATTGGCGCAGATTTTCTTGAGGCACATAGACTTTTGGTCGATATTAAACAAAAGCGTTTGATTGATCCTTTAACGTCATTATCAGTTCGGACTAAAATAATTAAAGGACCATCTTCATTTTTAACACCCCTCGATAGTAGTTATTTTGAGCCATATAAATTCTCTTCTGCAAGAATACAAAAGCTTATCTTCAAAAAATATAGAACGAGATAAAGTTAGTCTCAGCCATAATGTAACCCATGCTATTGTTTCAAAAGGAACACCCGTGGCATCTACAGTGCGTAGATTAGCTCCAGATAAATTAAAAATCGCCAAGGCAGAATTCGACTACATGCTTGAACGGGGCATATGCCGACCATCAAGCAGCTCGTGGTCTAGTCCATTGCATCTGGTCAAGAAAAAGGATGGAGGCCATGCGGGGATTATCGTGCTTTAAACGCAGCTACACTACCAGATAGGTATCCCATACCCCACCTGAATGATTTTACGTACCAATTAGAAGACTGTACTGTATATACCACACTAGATATTCATCGTGCCTATAATCAAATTCTCATGGAATCATCAGATATTTAAAAAACAAACAAAAAAAAACAGCTATTTGTACATCGTTCGGACTGTTCGAATTTCCATTGATGACTTTTGGACTTCGGAACGCGGCGCAGACATTTCAGCGATTCATGCATGCCGTTCTACGTGGCCTGGAATTCTGCGTCGTCTATCTGGATGACATACTTGTTGCATCTCGCACCAAAGAGGAGCATTTACGTCATCTCAGAACAGTTTTTGAAAGATTGCAGCAATTTGGGTTAACATTAACCCTTTGTGTACATTTGACGAATGAGACTCGTCATCTGCTTACTTGGGCGAAGTTACGGTGGACGAGTCTGACTCGTCATCCATTCATCCAAATCCGTCCCATGGGCATAAAAATCTTTAAATAATTCAGTACTCAAAGGGTTAAATCTCAGGAAATGCAACTTCGCTCAGCCTGAGATAAATTTTGCTGGCCACATTGTGTCTCTAAAAGGAATTCGCCCAACGGAAGAAAAAATCAAAGTCATCAAAGATTTCAATAAACCCAAAACAGTCAAACAACTTAGAAGATTTTTGGGAATTATAAATTTCTATCGAAGGTTTATACCTCTAGCGGCTCAGCACCAAGAAAGCTTATGCAATTATTTAAAAAATAGCAAAAAGAATGATAATCGAGTTATTAAGTGGAGAGACGAAGCGTCAAATGCCTTTACAATCTCTAAAGAATTATTAAAATCTGCTGCAATTTTAGCTCACCCAGTGTCATCAGCTAAACTTGCTCTTATGGTAGACGCTTCGGATATAGCAGTAGGCGGAGTGGTGCAACAACTTGTGAATAAGGTTTGGCAGCCACTTGGTTACTTTTCTGTTAAACTGACATCGGCACAAAAGAATTACAGTACGTATGATCGGGAGCTGCTAGCTGCATATTCGTCTATCAAGCATTTTCGGTATTTGTTGGAGGGTAGTGAATTTACGTTATTCACTGATCATAAACCACTGGTGTATGCATTCCAACAAAAATTGGAGCAAGCATCCCCTCGCCAACAAAAGCATTTGGAGTATATTAGTCAATTCACTCTAGAAATTCAGCACATTTCAGGAAAAGACAACATCGTTGCTGATGCTCTATCACGACTGGAGGAGATAAGAATTTCCCCTCAAATTGATTTTGAATCTTTAGCCGAAACTCAAGAAAGTAATGATGAGTTAAAAGAACTGCTGGCATCTCAAAACTCTTCATTAAAAATTGAACTAATTCCAATTTTCGGTTCTAATCGTTCATTATATTGCAATACTTCCACAAAATTTAAAAGACCATTTATTCCAGTTACCTTTAGGAAAGCAATGTTTCAAAGTGTTCACAATCTCTCACATCCTGGAATTAAAGCAACTGTTCGATTGGCTACATCAAAATTCATTTGGCCATCAATCAACAAAGACATTCACGATTGGACTAAAAGTTGTTTGAAATGTCAGAAATCTAAAATTTCTTGACATGTTCATTCTCCATTGCAAGAATATCCTATCGTTAGTCAACGATTTGAAGAAATTAATCTAGACCTGATTGGTCCCTTGCCGTCATCGGAAAGATGTCGATATTGCTTTACAATAATTGATCGCTACACGCGGTGAGCAGAAGCTATTTCTTTACCTGATATTCGAGCAGAGACAGTTTCTGACGCTTTGTTGAAGAATTGGATCGCTCGCTACGGTATTCCGCTCGTAATTACAACAGATCAGGGTGCCCAATTTGAGTCTCAATTGTTTCAGGAACTTTCAAAATTTCTTGGTTTTAAAAGAAATAGAAGTAACGCATATCATCCGCAAAACAACGGATGTATTGAACGTTGGCATCGTACTTTGAAAGCCAGTATAATGTGCCGCAAAAATCCCAGTTGGACAAAGTCAATTCCGATTATTCTACTTGGTTTACGCACGACATTGCGTGAGGATTGTCAAGCCACCTCCGCAGAACTCTTGTATGGTGAAAATATAAAATGACCATGTGATTATTTCGAGAATTCAAATACTGAAGCACAGTCAGAATTTATCAAGAATTTAAAAAGCACCGTGGAAAAATTAAAACCCATTCCATTCCAACATCATCACTCAAAGCAGAAGCCATTTGTATTCAAGGATTTAAAAACTTGCTCACACGTATTTGTCCGTACTGACAGTGTTCTACACAGTTTGCTACAACCATATCATGGACCATATAAAGTTTTAAAGCGAACCGACAAAATTTTCACGATTCAAATAAAACAAAAAGAAGTTAACGTATCTATAGATAGAATTAAACCCTATTTTTCGGACAATTCGGCAGAACCTGAGAGGACTTCCGATGCACCTTTATTTGGGGGAAATGAAAAATCCGGAACTGTTTCATCGTCTACAAGTTCTGAAAGTGTAACAATGAAAGCGAAGGGAAACAAAAGAGTGAAGTTTGACATCCCACCACAAGTAACTAGATCTGGAAGCACAGTCCTCATTCCAGCTCGTTACACATGAAGTTACTTCATCGTTCGCTCACTAAGGGGAGGGGGGAGTACTATGGTGCACGAGGTTAATAAAATCACACGCATCAAAGTTTATTTCTTGCTCCTGGATGGAAGCTACGCGTTGCCAGGACAATGCAACTTTGTTTTACTTTATTTTCCATCTTGTCGTGTTCTGTGAATATATGTAGCTATAAGATAATGAGCGTATATCTTTTCCTCATATGAGCTGTGTTTTACAACAGAGGTTAGTTATGCTTGTAACTATATATTGCTTGTAAAAAACTGTAAATATTAAATGTTATCGTGTCGTCAATTGTCTTCAGTTTACTCATCCTGAACCGTATATTGTAGGAAGCTCCGTATATACGCTTCCCCTAACATATTGAAGTGGAATTAACAAAAATCAACGATTGAACTCACGGCAGTGAATATAGAATATATGACCATTTCAACACTCACAATTCAAGGAAAAGTTAAAGAAATGGAGCTTAGCAGTAGTAGAGCCAAAGAAAACCGCTTATTTCGACAATAGGGTATTTGACAAATTTTCAAAATATGTTTCAAATAAAGCATATGCCCAAAATAAAAGGCACGTATTTTTTCTTTTTCCAAAATAATGTCGCAAAGCGCCAAAAATCACATGTTAAAATGCAAGCCGAAGGCCAGCGCCTAAAACGCTGCTCAAAAATCCATCTGACTGTGTGACGTCACCATTGCATAAAAAGCATCGCGAATGAGTTTTAAGCGAGATTGTGTAGCCGTAATGGGTTCTTTTCCTTTTAATTTTGTTCGATTATATTTCTTACCGATATTGGGTTGTACCCCACTGTACAAGTACTTCAATCAACAGCTGAATACTAATTTGGGTAAAACTTCCAATTTTTGACATGTAGAGGATTTCGCGACAAGAATTGTCTGCATAAAATCGCTCCAAGTTATGGCGGATTTTTATTATAGCATTTTTTTATGGTAATCTTGTGTTCCTATTCACTTCAATGCATTATTACTTGTTTTTTTTTTTTACCCTGTAAATGTTTTAATAAAATCAGACATAAATTATAACGAGTGTTCCGATTCACCCCTTTCTGCGTGGTGATGGGGTACACCATGAATAAAATCAAAATAAATCGAAGTAATGTTTTTTCCAACATTTTTGGGTTTGATCATTATAGGAGAAGGTATGATCCAAATTTCAAAGTCAAAAATTAGTTCGTTAACAATATTATTACACCGGATTTTTATTTTGAAAGTTGAAAAGGTTTTCGATTCAGTGTTCAGCCGATTAATTTAATCGCTAATAATTTTGCTTTTATTTTTATAATTATTATAACTGTGAAATGTGTAGTTCTTGTTATACAAATTATAATAACAGGGGGATTTTTTTATCTACACAGATGTTTTAACATTTCTATACACTGTAGAAGAAAAAAAAACTCTGGGCTTGATTTGAATAAGAACCCACTATCAATGCGTCTATTTTGGGTAAATTTAAACTGTCTGCCTTTACGAAACTGTCATACATTTTTCTAATAAAGCTTCTTTAAATAAATATTTCCTAAAATTCACCTACAATGGCCATAATCAATTATTAAGTAGGAAGAAAGACGAACCAAGCTTAAAAATAAACGAATGAAGTTGTTTGTTCACAAACTTCCATTCTACAGTAGTGACGTCACGCTCTGGGAGGAGCTTAAGCGACCGTTTCTGATCACATGACGATGCTCTCAAAAAACCACTTTTTAAAATTCGATTTATAAAAAATTTGAGCAATTATTTCGAGTAACAAATGCTTGCATTATTATTACCTCATTAAATACTATGCATAGGCCGCATTTGGTAATTATTTGTTGAAGGTGTCAAATACCCTATTAACCGAGAAAACCGGTTTCAATTTCCTAAAGGGCATAAAGATTGGACTGTAACTGTTAAAAAGTGAAGAAACGTCATGTAATCTGAATCAAGATTTATCCTATTCCTAAATAATGGCTGCATAAGTGTAAGAAGGAAATCACACGAACCGGGACCTGTTAGATTAAAAAATATGGAAAATCTAAATCCTTCTGACTCGAATCCCTTTCCAAAACATTTAATAAACAAAAGATCTTGACAGAACGCTTATTAAACAGAAGAACAAAGTCTGTTATCATTTGGCAGAAAATCTTTACTTTAAAACTTTTTAGAACGACATATTTTTTACAAACTGAAAAACAGAATTCTAAACATTAATTTTTAGCTTGTTGCCATACTTGGCGAGTAATTAAAACTATTTATAATAAGATAGATGATAAAGCGACTAGGTTGTTTGACTTGGACTCTCAAATAAGTCTGCTAACTGATATTTCTGATGAAGAAT
This sequence comes from Linyphia triangularis, assembly GCA_963978545.1. Taxonomy (NCBI): domain Eukaryota; kingdom Metazoa; phylum Arthropoda; class Arachnida; order Araneae; family Linyphiidae; genus Linyphia; species Linyphia triangularis. The sequence goes on from OZ021730.1 coordinate 18,111,458, forward strand.
TTGATTTAACTGAATCTTATAGAGATAAATTCATTGAAGTGAAAGTATTTTACGATTCTTATATTCAGAAAGAATTAGTCGCCGAGTCATGCAATTTTCAGTCACAAGTTGGTGCGAATTTAAAGCTGCCTAAGATAATTTTGAAAGAATATGAGGTTTGTCCTAAGACTTGGGTAGCTTTTTGGGGACAGTTTTCACGCATACACAAGGATGATGGCTTGAAAGAGGAAGACAAATTTCAATATTGGTTGGCGTCTGTTAAGTCAAATACGAAAGCGTGAGACATCGTTGAGAGCTATCCACCTTCCAAAGAAAAGTATTTGAAAGTAATAGACCATTTGAAGTCTCGGTTTTGGAAGGACAGATTTATTAATTGAAGTATATATTAGATATCTTTTAGCTTTAGTGCTGAATCGCCAAAATGTAAGGCTTGCTGAGCTTTATGACAAGTTAGGTTCAAATCTGAGATCTCTCGAAACATTGGGTGTAACTACGAAAAATTACGCAGCTATGTTGTACCCGGTGGTTGAATCGTGTTTACCCGTTGAGGTTTTGAAGGCGTGGGACAGATACAGATTAAACACTAAAATTGGTGACGAAGATATGATAAACGTAACAAAAGAAAATTTGTTAGAATAATTGATGGCATTTTTATCTCGTGAAGTAGAAGATAAAGAACATAGGATTTTGGGGGAAAATGGTTTTGGAAGACAAAAATTCAAACGAGAAATAAATAAGCCTTTTCAACAAGACGAACCAACAGCAGCTGCTTTAATATCGTCGCTTCCCAATAAATCATTTGGAAGGCCCGATTGTGTGTTTTGCAAAAAGCCTCACAATAGCCAAGATTGTCGAAAAGCTTCTGCAATGAGTTTGGAAGAAAGGAAAAATGCGGTTAAGCAAGCAAAATGCTGTTTATTGTGTTTCAAAACGGGACATTTTTTCCGAGATTGTAGAAGCAAAGTAAGGTGTTTGCTGTGCAGTCAACGACATTATGTGATAATGTGTCCAAATCTCAGCAAAGGATCTGTAAAATCTCCTTCCAAAGAGCTTGAAAATGAAGAAGAGAAGGCTACAGCAATGCTTTCTTCACAGTCTTCCCAACGAGAAGTTTATCTTAAGACTGTTATGTTAAGACTTCGTAATAATGGTAAACAGGTTTGCGTAAGATCTTTATTGGATGATGGATCTCATCGTTCATATATTGAAACTGGTTTAGTTAAGGAGTTAAATCTTCAATCTTCAGGCACTGAAATTCTATCTCAGGGATAATTTGGTGGAGGAACAACACCTGCTGCTAAACATGGAAAATATAATTTGAATATAGAGGGTTTAGACGGAAAATGTTCGATACCAGTTTCATTCCTAGATCAGCCAAAGATTTGTACTTCATTGCCTAGAATACAAAATGAAAATCTTATTTCCGAACTCGTTTCCCGGGGGATAGTCCCAACTGACGTAGGTAGAAATACGCCTCCTATACGAGCCCTACTTGGTGCGGATGTCCTTGGTAGTATTTTAACAAGAAGAGTAGAGATTTTCAAGTCGGGGGTTTCAGCCTTGGTTGGTTGGACAATCTTGGGTCTTGGAAGGAAAAAAGAAGTTTGTGGTATGGTATCGTTGGCTTTGAAGAATTTTGAATTGCATAACATTTGGAATTTAGAAGTCTGGCCACCTAGTTGGCGGCTCAGTTTTAAAGCAATAAAAAAACTTAAATGAAAATGATTTCGTAGTTTAAAATATTTATTTTTATTAGAGACGATTATTTGCAGCCATATTTTCAAAGAACAGAGAAAGTATTTTTTGGAAATAGCAAGTGGCGAGTTCACTCCTCGTGAACCTCGAATCCGTCTTCTTAAGAAGTCTGGTCAGCTCCGAATATATGCATGAAGGGCATTTGCATATCAGCTGTCTTCATCGCGTGCAGTGAACCACATTAACCTGCGTCAGGCTGTGGTTTAACTGGTGAGCATTTGGCAACACAGACTTTAATAGTTCGCGGAGATGAGCTCGACGAAGCTGTTAGCTAGGTAGTGATTTGAGATGTTTCTTGGCGATGTTTTTTGGCGGTGTATTATCTTCTACCAAACTTCTTCTAATTGCTACCTAGTATAGTGTTTAGACAGGAAATTACTTTTGTAGAGGTAAGTGATGTGGCCTCTACAGAAGTTTTGGGCATAACTGATCCAACAGAAGTACATGAGAGGAGGCTGCTGGAAGAAGCTATGACACTAACTGCCATCCAGTAGTGTTAGATATTTTTAAAATTTTAAAATCCATTAGGAATGAAGGCTTTAATATTGTTTTATGTTGGGTGCCGAGTCAAGTTGGTATTAAAGGTAACGAGCTTGCTGATAGCGCTGCAAAGGCAGCTTCTGTCATATTGCAACATGCCGTTCCATTAGTCGATATAAAGGCGTACACCAAGAAGCTTTTCAACTCCAAATGGCAGGAGTCATGGGATCTACAAACAAAGCAACAAGTTGCACTCCATTAAACCCACCATTCACCAATGCCCCTCAGGGGGTTTACTTTCTATAAGTAAATACGGGCTTCACAACCCCGGGGCTCCCCAGTGATCTATCCCTCCTTCTGTTTTATCTTCTCGTTTTGGTTTTGTATTTATTGTTTAGCTCCTCTTCCATCCCTCATTGTGGTTACCTCTTCAGAGGTGAGGGCTCTCCTTGAGAAGTTTTGTGCCGCTCTGTTGCTATCAGCTTCTCTCGGGGATTATATCACCCACGTGTTTGCCCCTCAGGGGGTTTACTTTTTATAAGTAAATACGGGCTTCACAACCCCGGGGTTCCCCAGTGATCTATCCCTCCTTCTGTTTTATCTTCTCGTTTTGGTTTTGTATTTATCGTTTGACTTCTTTCTTCCCTCGTTGTGGTTACCTCTTCAGAGGTGAGGGCTCCCCTTGAGAAGCTTTATGCCGCTCTGTTGCTATCAGCTTCTCTCGGGCATTTAATCACCCACGTTTTTGCCGTGCGTGGAGACCCGTGTCCCTGGAAAGGGGGATCCTGGTAGTTGAGGGGCGATATACTGTCCCAATACACTACTTTGGCCCTTGCTTCAGATAAACGGGAGGTACACATTGGTCCCGTGTGTATCAATCGGCTGGTCGTTCGACTTCGTCGGCGGCTAGGGATCAAGTGGCCGGCTCGTCTGCTGGGAATCTCGTTAAGGGTGGAGACTTCTTCAGGGACGAGTCGGTCGCGTATAGGTACTGGATAACCCGGTAGTGGCATACCGTGCGCAATAGTTGAGTTCTCGTTTTCCTTTTTTTCATTATTTTTGTTGCTTGCCGGTATACACTATCCCCAATAGCGTGGACTCCATGGTGGGTGGGATTCTAGTACCCGAATAATTTAAGCTACCTTTATGGAAACTGAAACTTCTTTTTCTTCTCCTCCTAGTGGGGAGCAACATTGTCATGACTCTTCAATACAAATTCGAGCAAAATTCTTCGTGGTACATCGTCAAGAGGGCTCCTTCGAGAAAGTCTCTCCTTTCCTTATAGAAAAGACACTACAATCGTTGGTTGGTGATACGGCTTCAGTTAAAAAACTGAGGTCCGGTGATTTGCTTGTTGAAGTCCGTAACCATCAACAAGCCAAGAATATTCTAAAAATTGAAAATTTCGGTTCACTCCCGGTTACTGTGAAAGAACATGGTTCCCTTAACAAATCTCGGGGTGTTGTGTCAGAATCTGACTTATATCATACAGCGGAGGACGAGATACTTGATCACCTTCGTGATCAGCATGTTTCAGCCGTCCACCGCATTACAATACGCCGAGATGGGAACATAATACCTACAAAACACCTAATTGTCACTTTTGATTTACCTACTTTGCCGTCTCATGTGAAGGCGGGGTACCTGAATTGCCATGTACGTCCTTATATTCCAAACCCACTTCGCTGTTTTAAGTGCCAGAAATTTGGCCACTCTCAAACAGCGTGTCGTGGGGAAACGGAAACATGCGCGCGTTGTGCAGGTACTGGACATGATAGTGCTAATTGCAAAGCACCCGAGAAGTGTGTCAATTGTAATGGCACACATCCGTCATACTCTCGATCATGTCCACAGTGGGTAAAAGAAAAAGAAATCCAGACCGTGCGAGTGGGCCAAAATTTATCCTACTTTGATGCTAGGAGGCTAGTTGATGCTAGGACCCCTAAAATTGGTGTTGCTTATGCTGATGTTTGTAAAAAAACTTTCAGCAGTAAAAGCACCCAAACGGAAAGCCCTATATCACCTCTTGTCAAATTACCTCCAAAGTCATCTGTAGAGGTACCAAAACGACCAACGATTGTTAAGAAATCCCTGGCTAAATCAAAAGCTTTGCAAACAATTAAATTAAAATCTGCCAAAGGGGGACTATCTCGAGAGAGGCCGTCTAACCCTTTCAACATTCTTCGTTCTTTTAAGGATACGGATGTGGTGAAACTTCACCCATCCGATGAGGACGAAGATATCAGTGAAGAGTCCGACCCTCCTTTAAAATTTTCACTTAATAGTTAATGGCTTCTTTTGTTTCTTGGAATTGTCGCGGTTTTAGGTCTAGGAAGGATGATGTGAAAAACATAATTTCACTTTACCATCCAGCATGTTTGGCACTTCAAGAAACTTTCTTGAAGGATCCATATACGTCAAAGATCCGTGGGTATAGTTGCATTAGAAAAGATGTTACCCGTAGTAATACAGTGTCTGGAGGAGTATGTCTTTTTATTGCTCATAATTACCCCAGCACTGTACTCACACTGCGCACATCTCTACAGGCTGTGGCTGCGAGACTTCATTTACAGTCCCTTCTCACAGTCTGTTGCCTATACCTACCGCCACATGCTATCATCCGCCAAGAGGAGCTGAATGACCTTATTGATCAGCTTCCAGTACCATTTTTACTGCTCGGTGACTTTAATGGACACAGTACTATGTGGGGTAATGATAATACGAACACTCGTGGGAGACAGATAGAAAAGTTGTTATCAGATCACTGTCTCTGTCTCCTGAATAATGAGGAGAAAACCTATTTTCATGAACCCACAAGAACATTCCATTCAATTGACTTAGCCATTTGTTCCCCTATACTTTTGCCGTACTTGAATTTTGCTGTTGGGAGTGATCTACATAACAGTGATCACTTCCCTATTCTCATTTCGCACTTAGGTAGTAGTAGCGTGAACATCCGTCTACCTACATACAAATACCACAGGGCGAATTGGGACAAATTTACTGAGTTGGCTGTTATAACAGGAACAATGGTGGAGAGTGAGGATGTTGATACTGCTGTCCAAAATGTCACTGAAGCAATTTTAAATGCTGCTGACTCCTCTATTCCTAAGACATCACCTAGAACACTGCGACACTATAAACCATACTGGAATGCAGACTGTCAATCTGCATACAAGAAACAAAAGAAGCTATGGGGTATCTTCCGCAGATACCCAACTACAGGTAACCTTATCGCCTTTAAAAAGGCAAAGGCATTTGCTCGTAGAGTCAGACGTCAGAGTCAGAAGGATTCTTGGATAAGTTATGTATCTTCAATTAAATCTAAAACATCAAGCAAGCAGTTGTGGAAGAAGGTTAGAGCAGCCAATGGTTTGTATCCGGAATATTCTTTTCCGATACTTCAAACCGGAGCTGCTGTGTTCTCTTCCCCTGAAGATATTGCTAACCTTATCGGTGAAACTTTTGAAAGAGTGTCCAGTCCCGATTCTTATAGTTCTACTTTTCTAGTGACTAAGAATCGTGCTGAACGGACTGGAATTAACTTCAAAAGCAATATTGATTACTCCTACAACTGTGACCTTAAGATGTACGAATTGAAGAGTGCTTTATCTAAAGCACATAACACCAGTCCAGGTCCAGATGGGATCAGTTACCAAATGCTTCGCCCCTCGGGGGCTCACATTTTGTGAGTACGGGCTTGGCAAACCCGAGGTACCCTAGCTGGGCCTTGCATTTTTTCTTTTCTTTCCTTCTTATGCAATGGCCCTATTATTTGTTCTGCTTTATGTTATTGCATTCAGTTAGTAATTGTAGTTCCATTTAGTTAAATTTTTTATGTATAGCTTTAAATTCTTATAAATTTTGCATTTTACAAGTTTGGTTACCTTACTCTTTCTTCAATTGTCATTTGATCGTTATTTAATTATTTACCTTTAAGATTGTGTTTATCTGCCAAGTTAATGGCCTGCACGTTTGCCGTGTGCGGTGACCCGTAAGGCCGGAAAATGGGATCCTGGGGATCCTGTAGCGTTCCATTTCAGGACAGGTTTTAGTTTCCTGGGGGCGCTGCTGCGTTCCCTTTGGCCCACGCTTCTGCTGAAACTGGAGGCAGAGTGGGGCCCGACTCTGTCAATCGGCTGGCGGTACCAGAACCTCCGGGTTGCTGACTGCTTAAGGGTTAGTACTGAGTTATTGGGGTGCCCGAGGGTGGTTGGCCTGGTGGAGCCTCACCTCAACTGCTTAGTGCGAACTCAGAGTATTACCTCCTAGCATCCGGTGGCTGCTACCCATGTTGGACTCGGTGGTGGGTGGGGGTGTATTCTGAGTTTAAATTCCAAATTAATATGGCTACATCTTCCTCTTTGAGCCCAACTGGAGGCCTAATTCCAGAACAAATGATCAACAAAAACAGAACACAACAACAAAAAAGAACAAATGAATACGAAGATACTCTATCAAACAAGAAACAGATACCCTTACCTAATGATCAACCTAGTTTCCTCATTGTTCATTCTGAAGATGGGGAACTTGGGAAAATGTCACCCTTTTTCGTGCAAAAAGGCATAAAAGGAATCTGTGGTGATGAACCGAAATCTATAAAAAAACTTCGATCTGGAGATTTCTTACTGGAAACCAAAAACCCCCGACAATCCATAGCTCTTCTTAACTCAAAAACAATAGGCACCATCTCAATAACAGTATCTCCTCACAATTCCCTGAACTCTTCGTTGGGGGTCATCTCGGAACGCGACTTGGTTCAGGTTGATGACGATGAGCTCCTCGAAGGTTTAACATCACAGGGAATTACGAAAATCAGAAGGATCACAATAAAAAGAGACAATAGTATAATTACAACTAAACACATAATACTGACATTTAACTCAAACAAATTACCCACTCGGATCACTGCTGGCTACTTGAGCTGTCCCGTGCGACCTTACATCCAAAACCCGTTGCGTTGCTTCAAGTGCCAGAAGTTTGGACATTCAAAAAACGTATGCAGAAGCAAGGTTGAGGTTTGCGCAGTGTGTGGCAGCACTGACCATCTCAGCGAAGGCTGCCAGGCTACGCCCACCTGCGTTAACTGCTCCGGAAATCACCCATCTTTTTCGAGAGCATGTCCAGACTGGATCCGACAGAAGAAAATCCAAGAAATTAAAGCTATAAATAATATCTCTTATCCTGAAGCCCAAAAAATATATGAAAACACTGTCGAAAAATCAATGGCTAAGACAATAGCCAAAACAATAACTAATAAATCTGAACTCAAATCCATATCTACACAGACTGACATTAATATCCCTAGCACTCAATTGTCTCCTGAACAGATCGTAAAATACTTTAGTTTATCAACCAATCAAAATTCATTCTCCCAAACAGTCCCTATTCCTAGTACATCTAAACCAAGCACTAATGCAGCCTCTCAATCCATCTTACTGGGAACAAATAGCTCTAAGAAAAAAAATCCACAGAAACCAAAATCAGAATCTCAACCAACCCGGATAAAAAAGCCAGGCGATGCTTTAAAAGAAAAGGTAAAACAAAAACTTAAAAAAAATTCTGTTACAGGAACGTCATCCTGTGAAGAGGAGAATGATGTCATCTTGGGCCTTTCAGACCCAGGAGACATGGATATAGATCCAGATCTCGAGACCGCTGCTCCTCTCCGCCAGAGGAGTAAGTCTAATGACCGGCATTCTGAGCCTAAAAAAGCTTAACATTCAATCTTATGTCATGGAACTGTCGTGGATTCCACCAAAACTCGGTAGATATTAAAAGCCTAATTGATCAGCATAAACCCGTCTGCTTCTGCCTTCAAGAGACGCTTCTGAAGCCAACTCAGAACTCTCTTATAAAGGGCTACAGTGCTCTCCGCAAGGACTGCACCAGCGGTGATAGAGCCAGCGGAGGAGTTGCAATTTTTACATCAAATAACATTCCTTGCACCCCGCTGTCGCTCACAACAACTCTACAGGCTGTTGCTGTAAGGGTAGCAGTCAAGACTCTCATCACCGTATGCTCCATTTACTTACCACCTAACTGTAGAATATCTAAAGCAGAACTGAACAGGTTATGTGACCAACTCCCAACACCCTACATTATAATGGGAGATTTTAATGGGCATAGTCCTCTTTGGGGTAGCCCAGATTTTAATAACCGTGAAAGAACTATTGAAAAACTAACTGAGGATCAAAATTTATATATTCTTAACAACGGGCAAAACACATACTTCCACGCTCCATCGAGGACTTTCCATGCCATCGATCTTGTCCTGTGCTCACCCTCTCTTTCATCAGACTGGTCATTCTTAGTTGGAGATGATCTCTTTCATAGTGACCATTTCCCCATCCTTCTAAGATATGCAGGAAATGGAGTTGCTCCTGCTTCCCGCCAACCACGATTTCGAATCGAAGCGGCGGATTGGGATTTATTTTCTTCCATTATTCATATTTCTGATGAGATGGTGAGCCAGGCTAACATCGATGAAGCTACATCTTCTGTCACACAGGCTATTATGGAAGCTGCTCGCAATTCCATTCCTATGTCTTCCAATCATCTACCGAAAATTCCAAAGCCGTGGTGGAACCACGACTGTAAAATGGCTCATAAAAAGCAGAGGAAAGCTTGGGGCATCTTTCGCCGGTACCCCACTGAAGCAAACCTCATCAATTTTAAAAAAGCTCGAGCTCATGCTCGAAAGATACGAAGACGGAGCCAGAAGGATTCTTGGCAAAATTATGTAAGCTCTATAACTTCTTCAACATCATCCAAACAAGTGTGGACAAAGGTTAACAAAATCAAAGGGCGCTATCCCCAAGATACTATTTCCATCTTGGAAGATAATCAGGGGAATATCTTTGACCCTAAAGACATTGCCAATACTCTTGGTGACGCTTTCGCCAAAGTGTCCAGCGATTCTAAATATAAAGAGCCGTTCGCCTCGTATAAGCTTCGAGCTGAGAGAATGAATTTGAATTTTGCTTCCACTGTGGTGGAAGAATATAATTTTGATTTCACCATGGCTGAGTTAACCAGGGCTCTTTCTAGCTCCCATAACTCAGCTGTAGGGCCTGATGAAATTCATTATGACATGCTTAAACATCTGCATCCACTCCAGCTCAAGCTTATACTAAAGCTGTTTAATCGCATTTGGCGGGAAAATACTTTTCCGTCATCTTGGCAACGAGCTCTGATAATACCAATAGTTAAACCTGGTAAAGATCCCAAGAATCCTTCTAGCTATCGTCCTATAGCGTTAACCAGTTGCTTTTGCAAACTCTTAGAGAAAATGGTTAATGCTAGGCTCCTTTTTTATCTCGAATCAAACAACCATCTCTCTAGGTTTCAGAGTGGCTTCCGGCGTGGTCGTAGCACGATCGACAACCTCCTCCTCCTCGAAACATCAATTCGGGAGGCTTTTGTCAAAAGGAACCATCTTGTGTCTGTATTCTTTGACATGGAGAAAGCTTATGACCGTACTTGGAGATACGGCATCCTCAGAGACCTACATAATATAGGTCTCCGGGGAAATATGCCATTGTTTATTGAAAACTTTTTGAAACGAAGAACATTCCAAGTACGTGTTAACTCAACCTTGTCTGATGTATTCATACAAGAGCAAGGTGTCCCCCAGGGAAGTGTGTTGAGTTGCGCACTGTTCATCATTAAAATCAACGACTTACTGACCTGCCTACCACCTGCAGTGTCTGGTACTTTGTTTGTCGACGATTTTCAGATGTCGTGCGCCTCAACAAACATGGCACTAATTGAGCGGCAATTACAACTCGCCATCAGAAGAGTCACGGATTGGGCCAACAGAAACGGCTTTGTTTTCTCACCTGAAAAGACCGTTGCTATGCATTTTTGCAGGAAGCGTGGGCTTCACCCACATCCTGAAATATATCTGAATGGAGTCGAGATACCCATTGTTAATGAATATAAGTTCTTGGGTGTAATCTTCGACTCGAAGCTCACTTTCCTGCCTCATATTAAACACCTTAGATTAAAATGCATAAAAATCCTGAATCTTCTGAAAGTACTATCAAACACTTCCTGGGGTGCCGACACTCCCTCCATGTTAAAGATCTACAGATGCCTTATTCGTTCTAAACTTGACTATGGTTCAGTGGTGTACGGATCCGCCAGTAAATCGGCGTTGATGCTCCTGGATCCTATTCACCATCAGGGTCTAAGGATTGCATCGGGAGCATTCCGTACATCACCAGTCGAAAGCTTATACGTCATCTGCACGGAACCCTCTCTGAAACATAGAAGAGATAAACTTTGTTTTAAAATGTATTTTAAAATTAAATCAAATACTTCTCATCCATTTGCAAACCATATTTTTAACCCTTCCTTACGTAGACTTTTTAATGCACGTCCATCATGCACTCCGTCTTTTTCATTGCGAGTAAAAGCTTTACTTGCATCTCATAACTTGGACAACCTTAGTGTACGTCCGCACATTTTTAATCTCCCACCATGGAATAATCATCAGATCACAATTTTAAATGCATTCACTAATTTTATAAAGAGTGAAACTCCTAGTGTAGTTTTTAAAAGTACTTTTTACTATCATCGAAATAATTTTGCTCATTTTAAAGCAATTTATACCGATGGATCAAAAAGCCATGGGCATGTCGGATCGGCTGTGGTACTTGATAATACATCCATATCAAAAGAACTGCATCAATGCAGTTCGGTATTCACAGCTGAATCCCTTGCTATTCTCATGGCTGTGCGATATATATCTGCACAAACATATCATCAATGGATTATATACACAGACTCCAAGAGCTGTCTTGATGCTCTAAATAATCCATTGAATCAAAACCATCCTTTCATAACTGAAATTTTAAATATACATTCCCGATTGTCATTAATGAATTTTATTGTCCTTTTCTGTTGGATTCCTGGTCATGTGGGGATCATGGGCAATGAGCGAGCTGACAAAATTGCGCGTGAAGCAAATGGGCCGATAAGTAATAGATTATGCCTAAATGACATATCTAAAGCTTGTGAAAAAGCTCTGTATGGATCATGGCAGGCCCGATGGAATACGGAGCAAGCCAATAAATTACATACATTACAACCTCTAGTTTCCGGCTTCGATTTTTTTATCTCAAGCCGACAGAGGCAAGTAATACTGTCACGATTACGCATTGGTCATACTCGCTTTACCCATGTCCACCTTCTGCTGGCAGAGAGTGGCCCCACATGTACCACCTGCAATGGTATTTTCTCTATTTACCATATTTTAAATGAATGTCCCTGTTTTAATTCAATAAGGCTGCGCCTTTTTCAATCATGCCATCCATCATTATCGGCACTTTTAGGTCCATCACCTCATGTAAATCTTTTTACCTTTTTAAAAGAAATTGGATTATATTATTTGATTTAAGAATCTATACTTTTTATTTCAAGGTAACTCAATGTAATACATTTTTTTATTGTCTTTGGTTAAATTTTGTCTATTCATTTAGATTTTATCATATCATCTAATTTTATTTTCTTTTGCTCCTTCATTCATTACTCTTTTTAGAAATGAACCTTTTAAGTATCTGATTTGTAAGATATTTAATTTTATTAATCTGATTTTAATGTGGTTTTATAAAAAGGAAATACTTCAACTATTGTTTGGCGCAGTATGGCCCATGTGTTGCCCTTGCGCCATAAAACCTAACCAACCAACCAACCAAATGCTTCGCCATTTAAGTCCAGATTCTCTTTTTTACATCCTTTTTCTCTTTAATAGAATCTGGAAGGAGAACATCTTTCCTACTTTGTGGCGGGAAGCTACTGTAATCCCCATTCTGAAACCTGGAAAGGATCCCAAGGATCCTCTGAGCTATCGACCGATAGCCTTAACGAGCTGCCTTTGTAAGACCTTTGAACGTATTGTAAACGCCCGACTCTCTTACATGTTAGAAAAAGATAAATGTATATCACCTTTCCAGAGTGGGTTCCGACGAGGACGGTCCACTCTTGATAACATCGTGAAACTAGAAACAGATATCCGCAATGCCTTTGTGCAAAGGAATCATCTAGTTTCAATCTTTTTCGACATTGAGAAGGCGTATGATCATACGTGGCGATATGGTATCCTGCAAACTCTATTTAATTTTGGTTTTAGGGGTAATCTGCCCCTTTTTATTCAAAATTTTTTATCATCTCGTGTTTTTAGAGTTCGCATTGGAACTTCATTTTCAAATTATTTTAACCAATCTGAGGGAGTTCCTCAAGGTTGTGTTTTAAGTGTCACCCTTTTTAATCTTCATATCAGCAACATCCTTCATGTCCTTTCACCCTTTGTTCATGGAACCTTGTATGTTGATGATTTGCAAATCTCATGCCAAGGATCAAACATGCGCCTAATTGAACGTCAATTACAAACTGCTGTTAACAGACTTGTAGAATGGTGTGAAAAAAACGGCCATAAACTATCACCATCTAAAAGCAGTTGTGTCCATTTCTGTAGGAGGAGGGGTCTTCACCCTGACCCTGAAATCCACATACGCAACACGCCCATCCCTGTTGTCAACCAGATAAGGTATCTGGGAGTCATTTTCGACAACAAGATGAATTTTCTCCCACATATTGTATACTTGCGCAAGAAGTGCGAGAAATCGCTTAATATCCTCAAGGTACTCTCAAATACATCTTGGGGTGCTGATCGCACTTCTTTGCTGCGTATTTACAATTCAGTTATCTTATCTCGCATCGACTACGGATGCGTTGCGTATGGTTCTGCAGGAGCATCTCTTCTGCGCAGATTGGATACCGTCCACCATACTGCTGCCCGTATTTGTTTAGGTGCATTTCGCACCTCACCCATTGAGAGTCTGTTAACAGAGTGTTGTCAACTTCCCACTTGACCTTAGACGTAAAAAGTTAAGCGCTAACTACTACTGTAGAATAAAATCTGATCCGTCTCATCCTTTACGGAATTTGAGTCTTGACGCATATCTTGGTAGGCTCTATAATGCACGTCCATCTAGCATTCGCCCATTTTCTGAAAGAGCTCAATCTGTTCTGTCGGATGCAGCTCTAAGTGACCTGGATATCCAGCTGGCTAATTCTCAGATCTTTCCTCCATGGGATATTCCATCATTTAATTTTTTAAATCCATTTGCGATGCATTACAAAGCAGACACTGCCCCAGAAATTTTACAGAAGATCTTTTGTTTACACCGATCTCAGTATAGAGACTATCATGCAGTCTATACTAATGGATCCAAAGCAGGTGAACGTGTTGGCTGTGGTGTTGTGTCTGACACATCCACAGTCAGTTTCACGCTTCATAAATCCTGCTCGGTTTTTACTTCTGAGATGGTTGCAATTTTTTGTGCTCTGCTGCACATTTCTTTGTGCTCCCATCGCAAGTTTTGTGTATACAGCGATAGCTTAAGTGCTTTAACAAGCCTGGAGCACTTTAATAGCATATGTCATCCAATAGCTCCTGACATATTATCTCTGTTACACAAACTTGAGAGGAAAGGTTTTGTTATTTTATTTTGCTGGGTACCTAGTCACGTAGGTATTTCAGGAAATGAATTGGCAGACTCTGCTGCTAAAGCGGCTTCAATCCCGTTTCAGCAGCCAGTCCCCTACCAAGATATCAAATCATCTATTCATAAGTTTATATTTTCTTTGCGTCAAGAAGCATGGGATTTGCAAACCTGCAACAAACTACATACCATTAAAAGTCATCTTCAAATGTGGCCTGTAAATCCAATGCGTAGGACTGATGTGAAGTTGACTCGTCTGCGCATTGGTCATACCCGATTTACTCACCGACATTTATTACTGGGAGAAGATCCGCCCATTTGTAATCTGTGTCAATGCAGTATGACTGTGCATCATATTTTAATTTCATGTCCCAAGTTTCATCCTCACCGTCTTCAATTTTTTAAAAGCACAATTTTAAATCTACAAGATTTGGTTGGGGAAAATCCCCATCCAAATCTTTTTGCATTTTTAAGAGCAATCGGGTTTTTAAATCATATCTAATGTGTTTGTTCATATCTTGTTTTAAACCTTTTTAAACCACTTCATTTTTTAAAATCAGTTTTAACACATTTTATTCCTTTTATTATATCATATCTTACCTTCATCTATTTATAACTCATCACCCATTCTAGATTCTTTTATCGTTTGTTTGGCGCAGCATGGCCCTTGTGTTGCCTTTGCGCCATAAAACAACAAACAACAACAACAACACCCACGTGTTTGCCGTGAGTGGAGACCCGTGTCCCTGGAAAGGGGGATCCTGGTAGTTGAGGGACGACATACTGTAACAATACACTACTTTGGCCCTTGCTTCAGATAAACGGGAGGTACACATTGGTCCCGTGTGTATCAATCGGCTGGTCGTCCGACTTCGTCGGCGGCTAGGGATCAAGCGTCCGACTCGTCTGCTGGGAATCTCGTTAAGGGTGGAGACTTCTACAGGGACGAGTCGGTCGCGTATAGGCATTGGTTAACCCGATAGAGTCATTCCGTGCGTAACAGTTCTGTTGATATTTTGTTTTCTTTTATGATTTTTGTTGCTTGCCGGGATGCTCTATCCCCGATATTGTGGACTCCATGAAGGGTGGGACACTAGTGCCCGAATTTAATTTCTTTTCTTTTATGGCTAATAAATCTTCTTCTTCTTCTTCACCCCCTAGTGGGGAGCAACATGGACAAAACTTTACAAATCACATTGCAGCAAAATTCTTTATCGTTCATCGTAAGGAGGGATCTTTCGAAAAGGTATCTCTATTTCTAATAGAAAAACTCTAGCATCATTTGTTGGCGATACAGCTTCAGTTAAGAAACTGAAGTCTGGTGATCTATTAGTGGAAGTTCGTAATGCCCAACAAGCGAAGAATATACTAAAGATCGAATATTTTGGAACACTCCCGGTAAATGTGACAGTACATGGTTCCCTTAATAAATCTCGCGGTGTGGTATCTGAATCAGACCTTTACCACACACCGGAGGACGAGATTCTTGACCACTTACGTGAGCAACATGTTTCAGCCGTCCACCGTATAACCATACGTCGAGAAGGGAATATCATACCTACTAAGCATTTGATTCTCACTTTTGATTTGCCCACATTACCATCGCATATAAAAGCCGGCTATTTGAATTGCCCTATTCGTCCGTATGTTCCGAACCCACTTCGCTGTTTCAAGTGCCAGAAATATGGTCCCTCACAAACAGCTTGTCGTGGGGAAACGGAAATATGTGCACGTTGTGCAAGTACTGGACATGATAGTGTAAATTGCAAGGCACCTGAAAAGTGTGTTAATTGTGATGGCTCCCATCCATCTTACTATCGAAAATGTCCAGTGTGGGTAAAAGAAAACTAAATCCGGACCGTGCGAGTGAACCAGAATTTGTCATACTTTGATGCTAGAAGACTTGTTGAAGCTAGAACCCCTTCTGTTGGTGTCGCCTATGCTGATGTTTGCAAAAAAACTTTCAGCAGCCAAAGCACACAGACAGAGTCTACTTCCTCAAGTCTAGTTAAATTACCTCAGAGAACATCTACGGAGGTAATTAAACAACCACTTATTTTGAAGAAAACCTTAGCTAAGTCAAAAGCATTACAAGCGATCAAACTTAAATCAGCTAAAGGAGGACCTTCTCGAGAGAAGCCCTCTAACCGTTTTAATATCCTTCGTTCATTTAGGGAGGCGGATGTGGTGAACCTTCACCCATCTGATGACGAAGATATTAGTGAAGAGCCTGACCCCCCTTTAAAATTGCATCAAGTAATTAATGGCTTCTTTTGTTTCTTGGAACTGTCGCTGTTTTAGGTCTAGGAAGGATGATGTGAAGAACGTTATTTCACTTTACCATCCAGCATGTTTGGCCCTTCAAGAAACCTTCTTGAAGGATTCATATATATCTAAGATCCGTAGGTATAGTTGCATTAGGAAAGATGTTACCCGTGGTAATACAGTGTCTGGAGGAGTATGTCTTTTTATTTCTCATAATCACACCAGCACTGTACTCAAACTACGCACGTCTCTACAGGCTGTGGCTGCGAGACTTCATTTTCAGTCCATTCTCACAGTCTGTTGCATATACCTACCGCCACATGCTATCATCCACCAAGAGGAGCTAAATGATCTGATAGACCAGCTTCCAGCTCCATTTCTATTGTTTGGTGACTTTAATGGACACAGTACTATGTGGGGTAGTGATAATACGAACCCTCGTGGGAGACAGATTGAAAAGTTGTTATCTGATCACTGTCTCTGTCTCTTGAATAATGAGGAGAAAACCTATTTTCATGAACCCACTAGAACATTCCATTCACTTGACTTAGCCATTTGTTCCCCTATACTTTTGCCATACTTGAATTTCTCCGTTGGGAGTGATCTACATAACAGTGATCACTTCCCTATTCTCATTTCGCACACAGGTAGTAGTAGCGTGAACGTCCGTCTACCTACATACAAATACCACAGGGCGAATTGGGACAGATTTACTGAGTTGGCTGTTATAACAGCAAGAATGAGGATGTTGATACTGCTGTCCAAAATGTCACTGAAGCAATTTTAAATGCTGCTGACTCCTCCATTCCTAAGACGTCACCTAGAACACTGCGACACTGTAAACCATGGAGGAATGCAGACTGTCAGTCTGCATACAAGAAACAAAAGAAGCTATGGGGTATCTTCCGCAGATACCCAACTACAGGAAACCTTATCGCCTTTAAAAAGGTTAAGGCATTTGCTCGTAGCGTTAGACGTCAGAGTCAGAAGGATTCTTGGATAAGTTATGTCTCTTCGATTACATCTAAAACATCAAGCAAGCAGTTGTGGAAGAAGGTTAGAGCAGCCAACGGTTTGTATCCGGAATATTCTTGTCCGATACTTCAAACTGGAGCTGCTGTGTTCTCTTCCCCTGAAGATATTGCTAACCTTATCGGTGAAACTTTTGAAAGAGTATCCAGTTCCGATTCTTATAGTCCTACTTTTCTAGTGACTAAGAATCGCGCTGAACGGACTGGAATTAATTTCAAAAGCAATATTGATTACTCCTACAACTGTGATCTTAAGATGTACGACCCCTCAGGGGGTTTACTTTCTATAAGTAAATACGGGCTTCACAACCCCGGGGCGCCCCAGTGATCTATCCCTTCTGTTTTACCTTCTTTTTTGGGTTCTGTATTTATTGTTTGGCTTCTCTTCCTTCCCTCGTTGTGGTTAACTCTTCAGAGGTGAGGGCTCCCCTTGAGAAGCTTTGTGCCGCTCTGTTGCCATCAGCTTCTCTCGGGGATTAAATCACCCACGTGTTTGCCGTGCGTGGAGACCCGTGTCTTTGGAAAGGGGGATCCTGGTAGTTGAGGGACGACATACTGTCCCAATACACTACTTTGGCCCTTGCTTCAGATAAACGGGAGGTGCACATTGGTCCCGTGTGTATCAATCGGCTGGTCGTCCGACTTCGTCGGCGGCTAGGGATCAAGCGTTCGGCTCGTCTGCTGGGAATCTCGTTAAGGGTGGAGACTTCTACAGGGACGAGTCGTTCGCGTATAGGTACTGGACAACCCGATAGAGTCATGCTGTGCGTAACAGTTCTGTTGATATTTTGTTTTCTTTTATGATTTTTGTTGCTTGCCGGCAGGCTCTATCCCCGATATCGAGGACTCCATGGTGGGTGGGACTCTAGTGCCCGAATCTTTTATCCCTACTTTCATGGAAAGTAAATCTTCTATTTTTTCTCCCCCTAGTGGGGAGCAACAACGACAAGTATCTTCATCAAGTAAAATGTCACTTAAATTCTTCATTGTACATCGAGTGGAGGGTTCTTTTGAAAAGATGTCTCCTTTTCTAATTGAGAAAACTTTAAAATCGTTCGTTGGAGATACAGCTTCAGTCAAAAAACTGAAGTCTGGAGATCTGTTAGTGGAAGTCCGCAATGATCAACAAGCCAAAAGCATATTAAAAATCGACAATTTTGGAACATTCCCTGTAACTGTTACAGCCCATGGATCACTTAATAAATCTCGTGGTGTTGTGTCCGAGTCGGACCATTACCATACAGCGGAGGACGAGATTCTTGACCACCTACGCGATCAACACGTTTCGGCCGTCCACCGCATAACAATACGACGAGACGGGAATACCATCCCCACTAAGCATTTGATCCTAACTTTTGACTTACCCACTTTACCGTCGCACGTAAAAGCCGGATATCTGAATTGCCAAGTACGTCCGTATATTCCGAACCCACTTCGCTGTTTCAAGTGCCAGAAATTTGGTCACTCTCAAACAGCGTGCCGTGGGAAAACGGAAATATGCGCACGTTGTGCAGGTACTGGACATGATAGTGCTAATTGCAAAGCACCCGAGAAGTGTGTCAATTGTGATGGCACACATCCATCATACTTTCGATCATGTCCACAGTGGGTAAAGGAAAAAGAAATCCAGACAGTGCGAGTAAACCAAAATATGTCGTATTTTGATGCTAAAAAAATTGTTGAATTGAGGACTCCACGTGTTGGTGTTGCTTATGCTGAAGTTTTGAAAAAAACATTCAGCAGCAAAAGCACACAAACAGACTCTCCAGTATCATCTTTCGTTAAATTACCTCAACGGACATCGACAGAGGTTGTTAAACGACCAACGATTTTGAAAAAATCTTTTGCAAAATCGAAAGCTTTGCAGACACTGAAGCTAAAATCTGCCAAAGGGGGACCTTCTCGAGAGAAACCCTCCGATCCTTTTACTATCCTTCGTTCCTTTAGGGAGGCAGATGTGGTGAAGCTTCACCCATCTGATGATGACGAGGATATTAGTGAAGATCTTGACTCCCATCTAAATTTTAATATAAATAATTAATGGCTTCTTTTGTTTCTTGGAATTGTCGCGGTTTTAGGTCTAGGAAGGATGATGTGAAGAATATAATTTCACTTTACCATCCAGCATGTTTGGCACTTCAAGAAACTTTCTTGAAGGATTCTTGTACATCTAAGATCAGTAGGTATAGTTGCATTAGGAAAGATGTTGCCCGTGGTAATACAGTGTCTGGAGGAGTATGCCTTTATATTTCTCATAATTATCCCAGCACTGTACTCACACTGCGCACATCTCTACAGGCTGTGGCTGCGAGACTTCATATACAGTCCCTTCTCACAGTATGTTGCCTATACCTACCGCCACATGCTATCATCCTCCAAGAGGAGCTGAATGATTTGATAGACCAGCTTCCAGCTCCCTTTCTATTGCTTGGTGACCTTAATGGACACAGTACTATGTGGGGTAATGCTAATACGAACCCTCGTGGGAGACATATTGAAAAGTTGTTATCTGATCACTGTCTCTGTCTCCTGAATAATGAGGAGAAAACCTATTTTCATGAAACCACTAGAACATTCCATTCACTTGACTTAGCCATTTGTTCCCCTATACTTTTGCCATACTTGAATTTTGCTGTTGGAAGTGATCTACATAACAGTGATCACTTCCCTATTCTCATTTCGCACACAGGTAGTGGTAGCGTGAACATCCGTCTACCTACATACAAATACCACAGGGCGAATTGGGACAAATTTACTGAGTTGGCTGTTATAACGGGAACAATGGTGGACAGTGAGGATGTTGATACTGCTGTCCAAAATGTCACTGAAGCAATTTTAAATGCTGCTGACTCCTCCATTCCTAAGACGTCACCTAGAACACTGCGACACTGTAAACCATGGAGGAATGCAGACTGTCAGTCTGCATACAAGAAACAAAAGAAGCTATGGGGTATCTTCCGCAGATACCCAACTACAGGAAACCTTATCGCCTTTAAAAAGGTTAAGGCATTTGCTCGTAGCGTTAGACGTCAGAGTCAGAAGGATTCTTGGATAAGTTATGTCTCTTCGATTACATCTAAAACATCAAGCAAGCAGTTGTGGAAGAAGGTTAGAGCATCCAACGGTTTGTATCCGGAATATTCTTGTCCGATACTTCAAACTGGAGCTGCTGTGTTCTCTTCCCCTGAAGATATTGCTAACCTTATCGGTGAAACTTTTGAAAGTGTATCCAGTTCCGATTCTTATAGTCCTACATTTTTAGTGACTAAGAATCGCGCTGAACGGACTGGAATTAATTTCAAAAGCAATATTGAATATTCCTACAACTGTGAACTTACGATGTATGAATTGAAGAGTGCTTTATCTAAAGCACATAACACCAGTCCAGGTCCAGATGGGATCAGTTACCAAATGCTTCGCCATTTAAGTCCAGATTCTCTTTTTAACATCCTTTTCCTTTTTAATAGAATCTGGAAGGAGAACATCTTTCATACCTTGTGGCGGGAAGCTACTGTAATCCCCATTCTGAAACCTGGAAAGGATCCCAAGGATCCTCTGAACTATCGACCGATAGCCTTAACGAGCTGCCTCTGTAAGACCTTTGAACGTATTGTAAACGCCCGACTCTCTTACAAGTTAGAAAAAGATGCATGTATTTCACCTTTCCAGAGTGGATTCCGACGAGGACGGTCCACTCTTGATAACATCGTGAAACTAGAAACAGATGTTCGCAATGCCTTTGTGCAGAGGAATCATCTAGTTTCAATCTTTTTCGACATTGAGAAGGCGTATGATCATACGTGGCGACATGGTATCCTGCAAACTCTATTTAAATTTGGTTTTAGGGGTAATCTACCCCTTTTTATTCAAATTTTTTTATCATCTCGTGTTTTTATAGTTCGCATTGGAGCTATATTTTCAAATTATTTTAACCAATCTGAGGGAGTTCCTCAAGGTTGTGTTTTAAGTGTCACCCTTTTTAATCTTCATATCAGTAACATACTTCATGTCCTTTCACCCTTTGTTCATATAACTTTATATGTTGATGATTTGCAAATCTCATGTCAAGGATCAAACATGCGCTTAATTGAACGTCAATTACAAACTGCTGTTAACAGACTTGTAGAATGGTGTGAACAAAACGGCCATAAACTTTCACCATCTAAAAGCAGTTGTGTCCATTTCTATAGGAGGAGGGGTCTTCACCCTGACCCTGAAATCCACATACGTAACACGCCCATCCCTGTTGTCAATCAGATAAGGTATCTGGGAGTCATTTTCGACAATAAGATGAATTTTCTCCCTCATATATTGTCCTTGCGCAAGAAGTGCGATAGGTCACTTAACATCCTCAAGGTGCTTTCTAATACTTCTTGGCCCCTCAGGGGGTTTACTTTCTATAAGTAAATACGGGCTTCACAACCCCGGGGCGCCCCAGTGATCTATCCCTCCTTCTTTTTTACCTTCTTTTTTGGGTTCTGTATTTATTGTTTGGCTTCTCTTCCTTCCCTCGTTGTGGTTACCTCTTCAAAGGTGAGGGCTTCCCTTGAGAAGCTTTATGCCGCTCTGTTGCCATCAGCTTCTCTTGGGAATTAAATCACCCACGTGTTTGCCGTGCGTGGAGACCCGTGTCCCTGGAAAGGTGGATCCTGGTAGTTGAGGGGCGACATACTGTTCCAATACACTACTTTGGCCCTTGCTTCAGATAAACGGGAGGTGCACATTGGTCCCGTGTGTATCAATCGGCTGGTCGTCCGACTTCGTCGGCGGCTAGGGATCAAGCATCCGGCTCGTTTGCTGGGAAACTCGTTAAGGGTGGAGATTTCTACAGGGACGAGACGTTCACGTATAGGTGCTGGATAACCCGGTAGTGGCATACCGTGCGCAATAGTTGAGTTCTCGTTTTTCTTTTTTCATTATTTTTGTTGCTTGCCGGTATACACTATCCCCAATATCGTGGACTCCATGGTGGGTGGGATTCTAGTGCCCGAATCTTTTAAAATACTCTTATGGAAACTGCAGCTTCTCTTTCTTCTCCTCCTAGTGAGAAGCAACATTGTCCTGACTCTGTGCAACAAATTCTTGCAAAATTCTTCATTGTCCATCGCCAGGAGGGCTCCTTTGAGAAGGTCTCTCCATTTCTTATTGAGAAGACTCTAAAATCGTTGGTTGGTGATACGGCTTCAGTTAAAAAACTGAGGTCCGGGGATTTACTTGTTGAAGTTCGCAACCATCAGCAAGCCAAGAACATTCTTAAAATTGAAAATTTCGGTTCACTCCCGGTTACTGTGAAAGAACATGGTTCCCTTAACAAATCTCGTAGTGTTGTGTCTGAATCAGACTTATACCATACAGCGGAGGACGAGATACTTGATCACCTTCGTGATCAGCATGTTTCAGCCGTCCACCGCATTACAATACGCCGAGATGGGAACATAATACCTACTAAACATCTAATTGTCACTTTTGATTTACCCACTTTGCCGTCTCATGTGAAGGTGAGGTACCTGAATTGCCAGAAATTTGGTCACTCTCAAACAGCGTGTCGTGGGGAAACGGAAACATGCGCACGTTGTGCAGGTACTGGACATGATAGTGCTAACTGCAAAGCACCCGAGAAGTGTGTCAATTGTAATGGCACGCATCCGTCATACTCTCGATCATGTCCACAGTGGGTAAAGGAAAAAGAAATCCAGACCGTGCGAGTGAACCAGAATTTATCCTTCTTTGATGCTAGGAGACTAGTTGATTCTAGGACCCCTAAAACTGGTGTTGCTTACGCTGATGTTTGTAAAAAATCTTTCAGCAGTAAAAGCACCCAAACGGAAACCCCTGTATCACCTCTTGTTAAGTTGCCTCAAAAGTCATCTGTAGAGGTAACAAAACGATAAACGATTGTTAAAAAATCCTTAGCTAAATCAAAAGCTTTACAAACAATAAAATTAAAATCTGCCAAAGGAGGACTTTCTCGAGAGAGGCCCTCTAACCCTTTCAACATTCTTCGTTCTTTTAAGGATTCGGATGTGGTGAAACTTCACCCATCTGATGAGGACGAAGATATCACTGAAGAATCCGACACTCCTTTAATATTTTCACTCAATAGTTAATGGCTTCTTTTGTTTCTTGGAATTGTCGCGGTTTTAGGTCTAGGAAGGATGATGTGAAAAACATAATTTCATTTTATCATCCAGCATGTTTGGCACTTCAAGAAACTTTCTTGAAGGATTCTTGTACATCTAAGATCCGTAGGTATAGTTGCATTAGGAAAGATGTTGCCCGTGGTAATGCAGTGTCTGGAGGAGTATGTCTCTTTATTTCTCATGATTACCCCAGAACTGTACTCACACTACGCAAATCTCTACATGCTGTGGCTGCGAGACTTCATATACAGTCCCTTCTCACAGTCTGTTGTCTATACTTACCGCCACATGCTATCATCCGTCAAGAGGAGCTGAATGACTTGATAGACCAGCTTCCAGCTCCATTTTTATTGCTTGGTGACCTAAATGGACACAGTACTATGTGGGGTAATGATAATACGAACCCTCGTGGGAGACAGATTGAAAAGTTGTTATCTGATCACTGTCTCTGTCTCCTGAATAATGAGGAGAAAACCTATTTTCATGAACCCACTAGAACATTCCATTCACTTGACTTAGCCATTTGTTCCCCTATACTTTTGCCATACTTGAATTTTGCTGTTGGAAGTGATCTACATAACAGTGATCACTTCCCTATTCTCATTTCCCATAATGGTAGAAGTAGTGTGAACAGCCGTCTACCTACATACAAATACCACAGGGCGAATTGGGATAAATATACTGAGTTGGCTGTTATAACAGGAACAATGGTGGACAGTCAGGATGTTGATACTGCTGTCCAAAATGTCACTGAAGCAATTTTAAATGCTGCTGACTCCTCGATTCCTAAGACATCACCTAGAACACTGCGGCACTGTAAATCATACTGGAATGCAGACTGTCAGTCTGCATACAAGAAACAAAAGAAGCTATGGGGTATCTTCCGCAGATACCCAACTACAGGAAACCTTATCGCCTTTAAAAAGGCAAAGGCATTTGCTCGTAGAGTTAGACGTCAGAGTCAAAAGGATTCTTGGATAAATTATGTCTCTTCAATTACATCTAAAACATCAAGCAAGCAGTTGTGGAAGAAGGTTAGAGCAGCCAACGGTTTGTATCCGGAATATTCTTGCCCGATACTTCAAACCGGAGCTGCTGTGTTCTCATCCCCTGAGGATATTGCTAACCTTATCGGTGAAACTTTTGAAAGTGTATCCAGTTCAGATTCTTATAGTCCTGCTTTTCTTGTGACTAAGAATCGTGCTGAACGGACTGGAATTAATTTCAAAAGCAATATTGAATATTCCTACAACTGTGACCCTAAGATGTACGAATTGAAGAGTGCTTTATCTAAAGCCCATGACACCAGTCCAGGTCCAGATGGGATCAGTTACCAAATGTTTCGCCATTTAAGTCCAGATTCTCTTTTTAACATCCTTTTTCTCTTTAATAGAATCTGGAAGGAGAACATCTTTCCTACCTTGTGGCGGGAAGCTACTGTAATCCCCATTCTGAAACCTGGAAAGGATCCTAAGGATCCTCTAAACTATCGACCGATAGCCTTAACGAGCTGCCTTTGTAAGACCTTTGAACGTATTGTAAACGCCCGACTCTCTTACATGTTAGAAAAAGATAAATGCATTTCACCTTTCCAGAGTGGGTTCCGACGAGGACGGTCCACTCTTGATAACATCGTGAAACTAGAAACAGATGTCCGCAATGCCTTTGTGCAAAGAAATCATCTAGTTTCAATCTTTTTCGACATTGAGAAGGCGTATGATCATACGTGGCGATATGGTATCCTGCAAACTCTATTTAATTTTGGTTTTAGGGGTAATTTGCCCCTTTTTATTCAAAACTTTTTATCATCTCGTGTTTTTAGAGTTCGCATGGGAGCTTCATTTTCTAATTATTTTAACCAATCTGAGGGAGTTCCTCAAGGTTGTGTTTTAAGTGTCACCCTTTTTAATCTTCATATCAGTAACATACTTCATGTCCTTTCACCCTTTGTTCATATAACTTTATATGTTGATGATTTGCAAATCTCATGTCAAGGATCAAACATGCGCTTAATTGAACGTCAATTACAAACTGCTGTTAACAGACTTGTAGAATGGTGTGAACAAAACGGCCATGCATTGTCACCATCTAAAAGCAGTTGCATCCACTTCTGTAGGAGGAGGGGTCTTCACCCTGACCCTGAAATTCACATACGCAATTCTCCCATCCCAGTTGTGAATCAGATAAGGTACTTGGGAGTCATTTTCGACAGCAAGTTGAATTTTCTCCCACATACCCCTCAGGGGGTTTACTTTCCTAAAGTAAACACGGGCTTCACAACCCCGGGGCACCCCAGTGATCTATCCCTCCTTCTGTTTTACCTTTCTATTTTTGGTTTTGTATTTATTGTTTGGCTTCTCTTCCATCCCTCATTGTGGTTACCTCTTCAGAGGTGAGGGCTCCCCTTGAGAAGCTTTGTGCCCCTCTGTTGCTATCAGCTTCTCTCGGGCATTTAATCACCCACGTGTTTGCCGTGGGTGGAACCCGTGTCTCTGGAACGGGGGATCCTGGTAGTTGAGGGGCGACATACTGTCCCAATACACTACTTAAGCCCCTGCTTCAGATAAACGGGAGGTGCACATTGGTCCCGTGTGTATCAATCGGCTGGTCGTCCGACTTCGTCGGCGGCTAGGGATCAAGCGTCCGACTCATCTGCTGGGAACTTCGTTAAGGGTGGAGGCTTCTACAGGGATGAGTCGTTCGCGTATAGGTACTGGACAGCCCGGTAGTGTTATGCCGTGCGCAATAGTTTAGTTGATGTTTTATTTTCCTTTCTTATTTTATTGCTTGCCGGTATGCACTATCCCAGACATTGAGGACTCCATGGTGGGTGGGATTCTAGTGCCCGAATTTGTCATTCATACTTTCATGGAAAGAAAACAATCTTCTTCTTCTCCCCCCAGCGGGGAGCAATAAAGTGCTCAAGCGTTAAATCGCATTATTGCCAAGTTTTTTGTGGTGCACCGTAAGGAGGGATCATTTGAAAAGGTCTCTCCTTTCTTAATAGAGAAAACTTTAAAATCGTTGGTTGGTGATACTGCCTCAGTTAAAAAACTGAGATCCGGTGACCTATTAGTTGAAGTTTGCAACCATCAGCAAGCTAAAAACATCCTAAAAATTGAAAATTTTGCCTCACTCCCGGTAACTGTAACTGAACATGGTTCCCTTAATAAATCTCGCGGTGTGGTGTCTGAATCAGACCTGTACCATACAGCGGAGGACGAGATACTCGATCACCTTCGTGATCAGAAGGTTTCAGCCGTCCACCGCATAACAATACGACGAGATGGGAATATAATACCAACTAAACATCTAATTATCACTTTTGATTTACCCACATTACCATCGCACGTAAAAGCCGGATACATGAACTGCCGTGTACGTCCATATATACCGAACCCACTACGCTGTTTCATGTGCCAAAAATATGGTCACTCACAAACAGCTTGCCGTGGGAAAATGGAAACATGCGCACGTTGTCCAGGTAATGGACATGATAGTGCTAACTGCAAAGCACCCGAGAAGTGTGTCAATTGTGATGGCTCACATCCATCATACTTTCGATCATGTCCACAGTGGGTAAAAGAAAAAGAAATACAGACCGTGCGAGTGAACCAGAATTTGTCTTACTTCGAAGCTAAAAAACTATTTTAGTCTAGGACACCTCGTGTTGGTGTTGCCTATGCTGATGTTTGCAAAAAAACTTTCATCAGCAAAAGCACACAAACTGAAACTGAGCTTGCATCATCACTTATCAAGTTACCTCAACGACCATCTATAGAGGTAACGAAACGACCTACGATTTTAAAGAAATCTCTAGCCAAATCTAAGGCTTTGCAGACAGTAAAACTGAAATTAGCTAAAGGGGGATTCTCTCGAGAGAAGCTCTCTAACCCTTTTAATATCCTTCGTTCATTTAGAGATGCGGATGTGGTGAATCTTCACCCATCTGATGATGACGAGGATATTAGTGAAGATCCTGACCCTCATTTAAATTTTAATATAAATAATTAATGGCTTCTTTTGTTTCTTGGAATTGTCGCGGTTTTAGATCTAGGAAGGATGATGTGAAGAATATAATTTCACTTTACCATCCAGCATGTTTGGCCCTTCAAGAAACCTTCTTGAAGGATTCTTGTACATCTAAGATCCGTAGGTATAGTTGCATTAGGAAAGATGTTGCCCGTGGTAATACAGTGTCTGGAGGAGTATGTTTGTTTATTTCTCATGATTATCCCAGCACTGTACTCACACTACGCACATCTCTACACGCTGTGGCTGCGAGACTTCACATTCACTCTCTTCTCACAGTCTGTTGCCTATACTTACCGCCACATGCTATCATCCGCCAAGAGGAGCTGAATGATCTGATTGACCAGCTTCCAGCTCAATTTTTATTGCTTGGTGACTTTAATGGACACAGTACTCTGTGGGGCAATGAAGATACGAATCCTCGTGGGAGACAGATCGAAAAGTTGTTATCAGATCACTGTCTCTGTCTCCTGAATAACGAGGAGAAAACGTATTTTCATGAACCCACAAGAACATTCCATTCACTTGATTTAGCCATTTGTTCCCCTGTGCTTCTGCCATACTTGAATTTTGCTGTTGGAAGTGGTCTGCATAACAGTGATCACTTCCCTATTCTCATTTCCCATACTGGTAATGGTAGCATGACCAACCGCCTACCTACATATAAATACCATAGGACAAATTGGGACAAATTTACCGAGTTGGCTATTGTAACACGAACAATGGTAAATAGTGAGGATGTTGATACTGCTGTCCAAAATGTCACTGAAGCAATTTTATATGCTGCAGACTCCTCCATTCCTAAGACATCACCTAGAACACTGCGACACTGTAAACCATACTGGAATGCAGACTGTCAGTCTGCATACAAGAAGCAAAAGAAGCTATGGGGTATCTTCCGCAGATACCCAACTACAGGAAACCCTATCGCCTTTAAAAAGGCTAAGGCAATTGCTCGTAAGGTTAGACGTCAAAGTCAGAAATATTCTTGGATAAGTTATGTCTCTTCAATTACGTCTGAAACATCAAGTAAACATCAGTTGTGGAAGAAGGTTAGAGCGGCCAACGGTTTGTATCCGGAATATTCTTGCCCGATACTGCAAACCGGAGCTGCTGTGTTCTCTTCCCCTGAAGATATTGCTAACCTTATCGGTGAAACTTTTGAAATTGTATCCAGTTCCGATTCTTATAGTCCTACATTTTTAATGACTAAGAATCGCGCTGAAAACGGCCATAAACTTTCACCATCTAAAAGCAGTTGTGTCCATTTCTGTAGGAGGAGGGGTCTTCACCCTGACCCTGAAATTCACATACGTAACACGCCCATCCCTGTTGTCAATCAGATAAGGTATCTGGGAGTCATTTTCGACAATAAGATGAATTTTCTCCCTCATATATTGTCCTTGCGCAAGAAGTGCGATAAATCGCTTAATATCCTCAAAGTACTTTCAAATACTTCTTGGGGTGCTGACCGCACTTCTTTGCTGCCTATCTACCAATCTGTAATCTTATCTCGCATTGATTACGGATGTGTTGCGTATGGGTCTGCAGGAGCATCCCTTCTACGAATATTGGATACTGTCCATCATACTGCTGCCCGTATTTGTTCAGGTGCATTTCGCACTTCACCCATTGAAAGTCTGTTGACAGAGTGTAGTCTCTTTACACTTGACTTGAGACGTAAAAAATTAAGCGCCAACTACTACTGTAGAATTATGTCTGATCCTTTTCACCCTTTACGTAAGTTGAGACTTGATGCCTATCTTGGTAGGTTATATGATGCTCGTCCATCTAACATCCAACCATTTTCTGAAACAGCGAAATCCATCTTGTTGGATGCAGCTCTAAGTGACGTAGTTACCCAAACATTTACCACTCAATCCTTTCCACCGTGGGATATTCCATCTTTCCACTTTCTCAATCCGTTTGCAATGTATTGCAAGGCAGACACTGCACCAGAAATTTTGCAACAAATCTTTTGTGATCACCGCTCTCAGTATGCTGACTATGAAGCAGTATTTACTGATGGATCCAAAGCAGGTGAACGTGTTGGCTGTGGTACTGTGTCCGACACATCCACAGTCGCTTTTACATTTCATAAATCCTGCCTCGGTTTTCACTTCTGAGATGACAGCGATTTCTTGTGCACTGCTGCATATCTCACTCTGCAACAATCGCAAATTTTGTGTGTATACTGACAGTTTAATCTCCCTTTTCAAGTCTGGAGCACTTTAAGACCAATAGCCATCCAATTGCTTTTGACATTTTGTCAAAATTACACACACTTGAGAGGAAAGGATTTACTATATTGTTCTGCTTTGTACCTAGTCACATGGGAATTTTAGGAAATGAATTGGCTGATTTTGCTGCTAAAGCGGCTTCTATCCCGCTGCAGCAGCCAGTTCCCTACCAAGATATTAAGACTTCAATTCAGAAGTTCATATTATCCTTACGTCAAGAAGCATGGGATTTGCAAACTAACAACAAACTCCATACCATCAAAAATCATCTTCTTAAATGGCCAGTTAATCCAATGCGTCGGACAGATGTCAAACTGACTCGTCTGCGCATTGGTCATACCCGATTGACGCACCTACATCTATTGCTGGGAGAAGATCCACCTGTTTGCGATACTTGTCGTTGCGATCTTACTGTGGCTCATATTTTAATTTCTTGTCCTAAGTTTCAGTCACATCGTCTTAGGTTTTTTAAGAGTACCACTTTAAGTCTTCAGGATTTGATTGGGGAAACTCCCCATCCAAATCTTTTTGCATTTTTAAGATCAATCGGGTTTTTAAATCACATCTAGTTTTTTAAACATATCTATTTTTTAAATTTTATTAACCTCTTCATCATTTTAGAAATGTGTTTTTAGCATTCTTTAATTATATTATGTCATATCTCATCATATTTATATTTCATCTTCCATCCTAGTTTTTTTTATCTTTTGTTTTGGCGCAGTATGGCCCTTGTGTTGCCTTTGCGCCATAAAACCCAAAACAAACCAAAACCTTCTTAAGCCAGATTTACACGCTACCAGTCGATGTTCTAGTTCAGATCGCCATTCAGTGACGTCACCAGGCTACTGATTTCAGTAAACCAAACATTTTCTATTTACTGGTGCCGGCGACTCCGATTCTTTCTGACATATTTCAGGACGGCATTGCCAAGGTCCATCATGCACGAATTATCGAGGATTGGTTCTGGAAATATAAGGACTCGTTCTCTATCATGAATTCGCCACAACCAATCCCTGATCTTAACCCAATAACGGGTAATTGGTCTATTCCATCACCAGTTTATTGTCATGGTAAAAAACTGCTGCAAATTAGGATGGCATTAAGCGCTGTAACCATGCAAAATCTTATTCAAATAATGCCACGTCTAATGCATCAAAAGATAATTAAAAAGCGTCAATCAGAAGTATTACAAACAGATGACGGATCCGAGTTCTTATTTAGTGGTTTACAAAAAAAAAATATCTAAAGCGGCAAGTCTGGTAGAAAGCTACCCGCCCACGAAAGAAAACTATTCAAAGGTTATCGTTCAACATGAAGGAAAGATTCGGTCGTGATGATTTACGCATTCAAATTTATGTACGGGACCTTCTAAGCCAGGTAATGAAAAACGCACCCGGCAGAGGAAAGGTCGACTTATCTTAACTGTATGACTTACTTGAGAGTAAGCTACTGGCCTTGGAAAGTTTGGGGCACATCAAAGAAAAATTCGCCGATTTTCTGGAACCACTTGTGGGGTCCTGCCTTCCTGAACAAGTGCTGCGTGCCTGGTAAAGGAGTCGATCCATTGATGAGACATTCCGTGGAACAGCTAATGCAAGCATGGGTTCTTTGGAAAGATTAATGACCTTCTTTCGCTCAGAGGTTCAAAGTGAGGAGATGAACTTACTTGCCCGCTCGGGATCTGGAGCACCACAGAGGAGTTTACCAGAGCTCAGGAATGAGCCCAACAAATGCAGTCTTGATTAAATCAGGTAAGGAAGAGGGGCCAGCCAAATTTAAATGTATATTTTGTTCAAAACAAAATCACTTTAGTTCTGATTGTTTTTTGGCTCAGAAAATGTCATTTAAAGGATAAGAAGAGTATTCTTATAAAAAAAAAATAAGGCATGTTTTAAATTAAAACATTCGGCCTGATTTTGCCGAAATAAATTTAGAAAATGCGGTTTTTGTCAGTCAAAAGAATCCAATATATACTTGCAAACAGTTATGATTAAAATTAATCATAAAAATAAAGAGCTGGTTTTGCGCTGCCTTCTGAACAGCGGTAGTGAAAATTCCTACATAACTTAACGGACAATCGATAAGTTGAAATTGACACCTGTTGCAAAACAAATCATGTTACACGGTTTGTTTGGGGGGAAGGAGATGGGCCCAAAGCAACATTCCCTCTATAATGTTCAAATAAGTAGTTTAAAAGGTGACTTTTCTTGTAAAATTCCAGTTCTTTCAGAGAATAAAATATGTGGGTGTCTACCTAAAGTTAGGAATATATTGATATTGTCAGAACTGAAAGAAAAATATATTGATGTACCTGATATTTGTTCGACACATTATGATATCGGTTTCCTAATAAGAGCCGATGCTGTTGGGTTAATCGTAACGGGTATGAGCATTACTCTCGAGTGTGGTTTAACGGCTGTTGAAACCACAAATTAGGATATACTTTAATGGGTAAAATTAAAGAAAGTTTTAGGGAACATGAAGTAATGTCAATGCCTGCTATAAGTGAAAAACAATTGTCAAAATCAGTGGTAGGTAAGTATGTTATCCACACAATTGTCAACTTTTAATGTCAAAGAATTGTGGGATCTGGAAACAATAGGTATTCGAGATCCAGTGGAAAATTTAAAAGGAAACATGCGTTATGCAAAAGCAATTGAGCAATTTGCAAATAGTTTAAATGTGCTTCCAGATGGTAGATATGAATTGTCCTTGCCATTTAAAACTGAAAACAAATTACCTAGTAGTGAAAGTTTAACATTGAAAAGACACAAACGAATGTGTCAAGGTATAATTGAAAAGAACTCTCTTCATTCATATGTTGCTGTATTTAAAAAATGGGAGAAGTTAAAAATCATTGAAAATGTCCCAGATGATGCAATTAAAAATGATGGTTATTATATGCCCCATAGACCAGTGTATACACCTTTTAAAACTACTAAGATCGGCCCCGTATTTTGATGCATCTGCCAGGGAAGGGAGTAAACCTTCTCTTAATGATTGCCTTCATAGAGGTCCAAATTTATTTGAACTGATACCGGATATCTTAGATTTCGAAACATAAGGACTTTTTAAGGTTTTTCAATCCCCGTGAAAGTAAAAAAAAAAATAATTATCGTCATTGTCGCGTGGTGTTCGGAGTCTGTTCAAGCCCATTTCCATTAACAACCTCAATAAAGCATTTGTTAGAGCATTGTCGTCCACAATATCGGGATTTGGTTACTAAACCCCGTCATTCCTTATACGTAGACAATTGTGTTACGGGTGTATTCCATACCCAGGAAATACACCCATTTATTCCCAAGTTTGATGAAATTATGAAAATGGGGTGCTTTAACCTCAGAGCATGGGAAAATAATGTTAAAGGGTAGGGCGTTACTAAATATGAAGGCGATACAAATGTTTTAGGAGTTGTATGGAATTTAGACAAGGATACTCTCAGGTGTTTCATGGATAAGGTACAGGTAGGAAAATTGAACAATTTATTAAACGGTCAATGCTATCTGTCATTCAGAGAATCATAGATCCTATCGGCTGGTTGTTGTTGGTTGTTTTCAGATTATCTGGCGCCGTCAGCAACACGAGGGCTATAATGCACCGAAACAATCGTCATTAGACAAGCCAACATACATTTACAAACTATCACGGGAGTACTATCACGGGACTCGAACCCGCAACCTCGCGGTCTAAAAGCTAGCACGCTAACCACTATACCGTTTGGTCGGCTTGATCCTATCGGCATATTAACACAAACTACATTGCAGCCTAAGGTGTGTGGTTGCAAGAAACATGAACACTAGAACTATCCAGGAATGATCCCTTACCTCTAGATTTATAGAGAAAATTCAATAATTGGTTCAATGATATTTCCTTGTTAGAGGACTTGGAAATCCCCAGATATTGTGAGGCTAATTCCACATCAGATATGCACGTTTTCGTAGATGCTTCCTAAACTGCTTTCGCTGCTTGCGGTTTTTTTTTAAGATCAAAAACACCTTTCGGAATTAAATTACATATAATTAAAGCAAAGTCTAGGGTGGCTCCAACCAAAACTGTATCAATACGTAGATTAGAACTCTTGGCTTGTTGCGTGGGTGCCAGATTGGCCAAATCCATTCAGAAGGCATTGGACCTACCTGATTTGACCACTGCCTTTTGGGCGGATTCTATTGTAGCCTTATACTGGATAAAACAGTATAAGAAATGGTCAATTTTTGTGGCAAATAGAGTAAGAGAAATAGAAGAAATTACTCCTTCTGAAAACTGGAGACACGTTCCAAGTAATTTGAATCCAGCAGATGTTCTTTCTCATGGCTGCTCTGTTGATATCGGTTGGATTCAAAATGGTGTGAAGGCCCAGCATAGCTAATGGAGATTCTAAAAATTGGCCTACAACTGATATCAATTGTGCAGTGAAAGAGGTCGATTCTGAAAGAAGGAAAGTTAAATTGTGTAACATTAATGTAAACAATGAGGAATGGTATTCGTATAAGTTTTCGAATTACCACTCTATTATCAGGTTGACTGCATGGATCAAGAGATTTCTTGGTAATTGTCGTAAAATTCCGGAAAATAGAGCGACGGGAAAACTCTCGCGTACTGAAATTGAAAGGGCCGAAAAGATTCTCATTCGCTCGGAATAAGCAAAATTCTTTCCTGATTCAAATTGTGTACCAATAATTAACGTATTTAAGGATGATGAGGAATTGCTGCGTGTTAGGATCAGAATAACTGAGTGCAAAGATGACCATTGTTTTTTGTCACTTATCCTCCTTCCAGAAAACTGTACCTTGACTGTTAGGTTGATCCAACACTTACACGATACAAATTGTCATGCCGATACTCAAATACTTCTTTCAATTATCAGAGAAAAATATTGGATTCTAAAAGCTAGAAAAACTGTTAGAAATATCGTTAAGAAGTACGCAGGTGCCGAAAGTACAGTGCAAAACTAACAGTTACTGAACCAGTAGCTCAGCCTCCTGACTGAGTTAGGGATACTAATGTTTTTGAGGTGTTAGGCATTGATCTGGCTGGCCATCTCTTCCTCCAGAATGGTGAAAAAGTTTGAATTGCTCTGTATACCTGTGCAATCTTCAGAGCAGTGCACTTGGAGCTCCTAACTTCGTTGTCAACAGAGAACTTTCTTCTTTCATTTCGACGCTTTATCGCACGCAGAGGAAGACCTAAGACAGTGTATTCAGACAATGGTACTAACTTTAGGGGTGCTGTAGCTGAATTCAAAAATCTTGATTGGGAGAGTATAGAGCGCAAGACAGAAATTCAACAAATAAAGTGGAAGTTCATCCCACCCACCGCTGCATGGTAGGGGGGATGGTGGGAGAGACTTATAAGAGTGGTTAAAGATCTCATAAAGAGTACTTTAGGAAACGCGATTTTGTCGTATGAAGAGCTTCTAACTGTTTTATGTGACTGTGAGTCTATCATAAACTCTCGCCCATTAACTTACATTTCAGAGGATTCCGAGGATCTTGTGGCAATTACGCCAGCAATGTTTCTGATGAGTAATTCTTCTCTTGATGTCACTGACTTAGATTTAAGTGATTTTGCCAAGTTTCAAAAACGAGTGAAGTTTCGGTCTAAACTTCTTAAGGATTTAAGGAGCAGGTACTGAATATAGTATTTAGGTTTGTTAGTAGAAAAACGTCACAAAAAAAAAACCCGATCTTGTTTCTCTACTGTTGGAGAAGTTGTGCTCATTGAGAATCCTAACAAGAAGCGTTTATATTGGCCTCTAGCCAAGGTATTGGAATTGATCCCAGGTAGAGATGGGATAATTCGTACTTTACGACTCAAATGTGGTAACTCAATAATAATTCGTCCTATCTATCCAACGAGTATTTCCCTTACAGATACCCCCTCGGGGGCTCACATTTTGTGAGTACGGGCCTGGCAAACCCGAGGTACCCTAGCTGGGCCTAGCATTTTTTCTGTTCTTTCCTTTTTGCGAAGGCCCTACCAAGTGCACTGCCTATTGTTTAAGTTTTATTCTGTTCGCTCGTTCATTATCGTATTTATTTTGGTTCTTTAGAATTTGTTGGCTTTTTTTCTTCTTGTATCTCTTATTTCCATACTTCTTTTGCGTTTGACATTTTAAATTGATTTATAACGTTTATTCTTTTGTTTTGTCAGCTTGCTGACCTGCACGTTTGCCGTGTGCGGAGACCCGTAAGGCCGGAAAATGGGATCCTGGGGTTCCTGTGGCGTCCCATATCGGGACAGGTTTTTAGTTTCCTGGGGGCGCTGCTGCGTTCCCTTTGGCCCACGCTTCGGCCAAAACGGGAGGCAGAGTAAGGCCCGACTCTGTCAATCGGCTGGTGGTAACAGAACCTCCGGGTTGCTGACCGCTAAAGGGTTAGGACTGAGTGCTTGAGGTTTGCCTTTCGGTGCCACGCCTCTATGACTTGGAACGACCTCGGCGTACTACCCCCTAGCTAGCATTGGTGCTGCTACCCGTGTTGGGCTCGGTGGTGGGTGGGGGTGTACGTCGAGTTTTTTCTCTTTATCATATGGCTTCTTTTCCTTCTTTGAGCCCCTTGGGAGGCCTTGATCCCAAACATCCAACCATTTCTCAAAAAAACAAAAACGATGAACAAAATACAATGTCTGCACCTGTACCAAAATTCTTAGTCATCACATCTCCCCAAAATATTCTAGGAACCATGTCCCCATTCTTTATTCAAAAAGCTTTGCAGGGCATTTGCGGAAACCCTAAATCAGTCAAAAAATTGAAATCTGGAGACTACCTCATCGAAACAATATCTGAAACTCAATCTAAGTCACTATTACTAGCTAGACAGTTTGGCACAATAACAATAACTGCATCACCACATAATAGCCTTAACTCATCAAAGGGGGTCATATCAGAAACTGACCTTCTTGGTGTGTCCGATGAGGAAATGTTGACTGAGCTCTCTTCTCAAGGTGTCACTGCCGTGAGAAGAATCACACTTAAAAAAGCTGACTCTATCGTTTCCACAAAACATATAGTATTAACTTTTAATAGCCCAAATCTACCTTCACACATTAAAGCTGGCTACCTGAATTGTCCGATACGTCCATTTATCCCAAACCCTTTGCGGTGTTTTAACTGCCAAGGTTTTGGACATTCCACCAACACATGCCGTGGAGTAGAAACATGCTCGCGATGCTCAAATATCGGACACACATTCATAGCTTGCTCTCTTCCGATAAAATGCAAAAATTGCTCAGGCGATCACACTGCCAACTCTCGTGATTGTCCTAGATGGATTGAAGAGAAAGAGATCCAAACATTGAAGGTAGAAGAAAAACTCTCATACCAGGAAGCCAAGCAAAAGGTTATTTCAAGAACACCCAAACCACATACACCATACGCCGCTGTAGTAAAAAAAACTTGTTCTATTGGTGTACAAACCTGTGCACCAATACTTAATATAGCTCCATCAGTTTCAACCAAAGCTCAAACTTCTACCAACCAGGCTTCAACACCTCCCAAACCAAAAACAATAACTAAAAAGAAACTCCAAATCAACACATTAAAAACACACCTTCAACAACAAATCCGTTACAAACCAGCCCCCCTCTCAAAAAAGGGACGTGCTGCTGAAATAGCTTTAAAAAAACAGAAGATAATGGAAGAAAAAGAAAAAACTACAAATAGCACTAGCGAAGAAAGCTCCGCTGAAACATCTGAAAGCGGAGAGATGGAGGTTGAAAGAGGGTTGGAAACACCGCCTCACTTACAACCACGAAAGCAAGGGTGTAAGGACCCTTCATCTAATAACAAACTTTAATGGCCAAAAGTCTCTTATCGTGGAACTGCCGTGGATTCCACCACAATTCAATTGATATTAAGCATCTCCTTGATGAACACCAACCTGTCTGCTTTTGCTTACAAGAGACGCTTTTGAAACCATCGCAAAGCTCTCTTATTAGAGGGTACACTCCTGTTCGTAAAGATTTTACAAACGGAGATAGAGTCAGTGGCGGAGTAGCTATCTTCACATCAAATAGCTCTCCATCCACCTCACTGCCATTGAATACGTCTTTGCAAGCAGTTGCTGTTAGAGTAGCTTTAAACTCTCTCGTAACAGTATGCTCTATCTACCTACCCCCTAATGAAAATATCCGCCAAGCAGACCTCAACAGGTTGTGCGACCAGCTTCCATCCCCATTTATTATAATGGGTGATTTTAATGGCCACAGTCCTCTTTGGGGTAGTCCCACCATCAATTCCCGTGGAAAACAAATTGAAAAGCTGATAGAAGACAAGAATCTTTGTCTTTTAAACGATGGGCAACAAACTTATTTCCACACCCCAACGAGGACTTTTCATGCCATTGATCTTGTTTTGGTTTCACCATCTCTTTTTTCCCTGTGGTCTTTTCATGTGGGAAATGATCCTTTCCACAGTGACCATTTTCTTATTTGCGCTACACATACAGGAAGTGGAGCACCCTGCGCTTCTCGTGTACCACGCTTTAAAATTGAAGCTGCAGACTGGGATCTTTTTACTTTAAACGCACAATTCTCTGACGAGATGGTGGACCAAAACGACATCAATGAAGCTACAACATCAGTCACAAATGCTATAATGGAAGCTGCTCGCAGTTCTATCCCTGTTACATCAAGCAGATTGCCCAAACACCCAAAGCCGTGGTGGAATGACGGTTGCAAAAAAGCCCATAAGAGACAAAAAAAGGCCTGGGGTATTTTCCGTAGATATCCCACAATAACAAATTTGATATTATTCAAACGAGCACGTGCAGAGGCGCGTAAAATC
Source organism: Linyphia triangularis (assembly GCA_963978545.1). Taxonomy (NCBI): domain Eukaryota; kingdom Metazoa; phylum Arthropoda; class Arachnida; order Araneae; family Linyphiidae; genus Linyphia; species Linyphia triangularis. The sequence goes on from OZ021730.1 coordinate 18,149,696, forward strand.
CGCCGTCAAAGCCAGAAGGATTCCTGGAAAAGTTATGTTGGCACCATAACTTCATCAACACCTTCCCAACGGGTCTGGAACAAGGTAAATAAAATTAGAGGACTTTACCCTAAATATCCAACTTCTATCTTGGATACTGATCAAGGTATTGTTTCAGACCCAAAGGATATTGCAAACACAATAGCAGAATCTTTTGCTAAAGTATCGAGTCACGCGAATTACCAAGAGCCGTTTGCTTCATATCGACGTAAGGCTGAACGTGTTAAGCTACAATTTTCATCTGGTGGTGCTGAAGAATATAATGCTGATTTTTCAGTTGATGAGCTAATGAGGGCTTTATCCCGTACAAAAAACTCCGCTTCAGGTCCAGATGAAATTCACTATTGTATGCTCAAACATCTGCCTGCCAACAGTCTTACGTTGATATTAAAATTATTTAATCGCATTTGGCGAGAAGGTATTTTTCCATCATCATGGCAGCGAGCTCTTGTGATTCCTATTGCAAAACCTGGAAAAGACTCCAGGAATCCTTCTAGTTATAGACCCATTGCACTTACCAGTTGTCTGTGCAAACTTCTAGAAAAAATGGTAAATGCACGTTTGCTCTTTTACTTAGAATCAAACAACTATCTCTCCCGGTTCCAAAGTGGATTCCGTCCCGGCCGGAGTACCGTGGATAACCTTCTCCTACTTGAAACTTCAATTAGGGAAGCTTTCGTCAGAAGAAACCACCTGGTATCTATATTTTTTGACATGGAAAAGGCATACGATTGTACTTGGAGATACGGTATTCTCAGAGACCTTCGTAACTTGGGTCTAAGAGGGAATCTACCGTTATTCATCCAGAATTTTCTGCAGTGCAGAACCTTCCAAGTACGTATCAACTCTGTCCTTTCAGATGAGTACATCCAAGAACAAGGTGTCCCCCAAGGAAGTGTATTAAGTTGTCTATTGTTTATAATTAAAATCAACGATATCATGACCTGCCTTCCACCTGCAGTGTCTGGCACTCTGTTTGTAGACGACTTTCAGTTGTCCTGTGCCTCGGTCAATATGACACTTATTGAAAGACAGTTACAGTTGGCTGTGAACAAAGTTTTAGACTGGTCAAATAAAAACGGTTTTGTTTTTTCGACACAAAAAACTGTTGCTATGCACTTTTGCAGAAAGCGTGGGTTGCACCTTCACCCAAAAATACTCCTTAAAGGTACTGAAATCCCTGTTGTTTCAGAAGCAAGTTTTTTGGGAATCACTTTCGATTCCAAACTCACATTCCTGCCACATGTGAAACAACTCAGGAAAAAGTGCATGGCTAGTCTCAACCTACTCAAAGTTCTGTCAAACACTTCTTGGGGTGCGGACACAAATTCCATGTTGAAAATATATAGATGCCTTGTGCGTTCTAGACTTGATTACGGTTCGGTCGTTTATGGATCCGCAAGGAAATCTGTATTGAAGATTCTGGATCCTGTGCATCATCTTGGCATGAGAGTTTCTTCCGGAGTTTTTAGCACATCTCCTGTTAAGAGCCTTTACGTGTTGTGCCATGAGCAGGCTCTGCAACTGAGGAGAGATGGTTTAGTTTTTAAAATGTATTTTAAAATTAAGAATCATTTGAATCACCCCCTTTCCAGTAATGTTTTTAACCCTTCATATGAGAGGATCTTTAACGCTCGACCATCCTCGATCCCTACTTTCTCACTACGTGTGAAACAGATTTTAGAACTTCATCACATTGAAAACTTTCGTATTCGTCCATTCTCTTATTCTATTCCACCATGGAATAATCATCAATTAAATATTTTAAGTATTTTTAAAGATTTTAAAAAGTCAGACACGCCAGGAACTGTTTTTGTCGCACAATTTCATCATAATCGAAATGTTTTTTCCAACTTCAAGGCAGCTTTTACAGATGGTTCTAAAAGTGGTTTTCATGTCGGTTCCGCAGCCGTGGTCGATGGCCATGTTTGTGCAAAATTAGTACACACCCATTGTTCGGTTTTTAGTGCTGAGAGCTATGCAATCTCCCTTGCTCTTCATCATATAGCTCAACAGACGTATAAGATGTGGATCATCTATACCGATTCTATGAGCTGTCTGGAAGCGTTAACGCATATACATAAACAAGACCATCCTACCATCATTGAAATTTTTAAATTGCACCAAACTCTGACACAAAGAAATTTTAATATATTATTTTGTTGGATACCAGGACACGTGGGAATTGTTGGGAATGAGCGTGCAGATAAAATTGCTAAAACTGTTGACGGTACCAGGTCGAGCTGGCTCTACCTTGGCGATGCAATAAGATCAAATGCTGAATCTCTAAATGGCTCATGGCAGGCTTCATGGGACGCAGAAACTTTAAACAAGTTGCATACAATACAGCCGCTTATCTCTGGTTGTGATTTTTGTCAAACAAGTAGGAAGCGAGAAGTGATTCTCTCACGTTTACGTGTCGGCCACACTCGCTTCACCCACGTCCATCTTCTGCTGGCAGAAGATCCACCCACGTGTTCTGGTTGTCATGTCCCTTTTACTGTAAAGCATATTTTAACAGATTGCCCATATTTTAAAAATGTACGACATCACTTTTTTAATGAAAACCATCCCCCATTATCATTGCTTTTAGATTCACCACCTCATGAACATTTGTTTAGGTTTTTGTACAAAATCAGATTTTATCATTTGATTTAGATGTCTATGCAATTTATTTATTCATTACCCTTTTTTAGACTTCGAACTTTTTAATAATTTTATTAAAAAACAAATTCAAATTTTAACAAATTTTATGAAGGCATATTTAAATTCTTAACTAGTGTTTGGCGCAGTATGGCCCAGGTGTTGCCCTTGCGCCAATAAAACCCAAACAACCAACCAACCAACCTTACAGATACAGTCGGAAGATATTCCCGTGGCGGTCACTACCCCTTCTGATGTACCAGATGTTACTGATGATCCTGTTCAAGGTCCGGTGAATACCGAGTTAATTCCTGATGCTTCGGCTGACGACAGCCAAAGGATTTCAAGATATGGGAGAAAGGTCAAACCACCAAAGAGACTGGACTTGCTAAATATGACTTTGTTTTTAGAGTAAACAAATACTCAAAAAAGGTGGGAGTATGTTGCGTCATCATGAAGTTGCTTATAAGAATCACGGCTAAACTTGATTCATCGCGGCTATGACAGTGTGGTAAAGATCAAAGGATTTCAAATACCACCTTAGTTTGACCGTTTACCACTAGATGGCACTGGTCTAGTAGGATTGTTTTGAATCATTTCGCTTTGACTTCCGTGCTTTAATGGGATGTTACTACCGTTTTGTAAGTGATTTTTGTAATTATTTACTCTTTTAATTCCCAAAACATTACAAAATGTCGGTCTATAGCTGTGTACCTTTATGTAAGTCAAATAGTACGGTCGATAAAATATCTTTTCACGAATTCGCAGCTGATTTAGAACTAAAACGTGTTCCATTAGATAAACGGATGCTTTCTGAAACTGTTCAAGAAATAATATCCTCTAAATTCAATTCTTTTCATCTAAATTTATTCAGAATTGAAAATTTAGGATTAGATAGTCTTTTCTATATTATTTCGATTTTCTTGTTTTAATTTTTTGAGTAAGATATCTATATCATCATACTATATTTTATGATGTTCCAATATATTCATTAATTAAAATTGATTATATTTATTTTTACTTCCTTTTTTTAATTAATTTAATAGTTAATTTATGAATAGTAGAGCATTTTATAACAGAATTTAACCATTAACTTTTGTTTTTATTCTGGAAAAGAAATGGTTAATTACTAGCATGGCTGTGATCAATTAGTCATGTCTGAAGTGTGCGTGCTTGTGAAATAAACCTTTTGAAGGAACGGCTTTCATATGTACATTTATTTACAAATTTAATCAGACTGTTGATAGATACAAATCATAGACAAGTGTCTAGAGTGGTGTCGGCTCGACCCATTTATAGTAAAGGGAAAAAGTTATTGCGTTGCCACTCGCTAACATATCGAAAAGAAAAATAAAGGTGGGCCGCAAGGTGGTCATGATCGTCCATACTCCGCCTCCGTTGGACAGCTCGTCCAACATTATTTCTGTTCTGGAAGGAGACAGATACGAGTGATGGGTCTTTTGTAGATTCCAGAAGAGGTGCGGACTTCTACCACTCTAACGTAACCATCAGGGCCAGGGAAGACCTTCTCTATTCGAGCAAGACTCCACTTCATAGGTGGCAGGTGGGAGTCCTTAAGCAATACCAATTGACCGATCTTTATGTTTGGCTTGGCTTTAGTCCATTTGGATTTGGTTTGGAGTTCATTGAGGTAATCCAAGCTCCATCGGGTCCAAAATTGGCGTTGCATCGCTTGGACTAAGTTCCACCTAGATAGGAGAGACATGGAAATGTGAGTATTGGGATCAGGAATTGAAAGGAGAGGGCCTCCAATCAGGAAGTGACCTGGTGTCAAAGGTTCCAAGTCTGTAGGATCTGACGAAAGTGCTGTCAAAGGTCTTGAGTTTAAACACGCTTCTATTTGCGCTATGAGAGTTGAGAGCTCTTCAAAATTCAAGATAGCTGCTTTGGCAATTTTTACAAGGTGTGTTTTCATGCACTTAATATTAGATTCCCAAAGTCCTCCATGATGGGGTCCTAGTGGTGGAATAAAATTCCATTTTATACCCTTTTCGGCAGAGTAGTTTTGTACCGACTCAGACTTGAAAATCTCGAGTTGGCTTTCAAGGAGATTTTTACAACCCTTGAAGTTCGTCGCATTGTCGCAGAATATATTGGAAGGTTTCGACCTACGGGCGATAAATCTCCTTAAACTTGCCAAAAATGCGTCTGTACTTAGCTCCGATACAATCTCTAAATGGATGGCTTTAGTAGAAAAACAAATGAAAATTGCTATATATGCTTTTAGAGTAATTTTAGAACTTTTAGATTGGGCTTCATAGTTATTGGTCCAGCAAAATCAAGTCCAATATTTTGAAAAGGTCTTGAAGATATAACTCTTTGCTTTGGCAAATTACCCATGATTTGTGCTGAAGTATGCGTTTTGTTACGAAAGCATACCATGCAGGAAAAAATTATCTTCCTTACCTTGTCTCTTCCGGATTTGAACCAATACCTTTGTCGTATAAGGGATAATGTAGCTTGCATGAAGAGCTTTTTCGTGATAATTCTTGATAATTAGGTTAGTCAAGTGATGATCTCTAGGGAGCAAGATTTGATGCTTCTGTTTGTTTGGAAGGGTTGAATGTTCTAGTCGACCTCCAACTCTTATAAATCCATCATCATCGAGAAAGATGCTTAAAGAAACGAAAGGATTAGTGACGGGAAGTGGTCTTTTAGACCTTAAGCATTTGATTTCACTTTTAAATATGTCATTCTGAACGAGTTTAATTAAGTGGGTCGTAGAATTTTGAAATTCTGCAGCACATAAATAACCAGTTAAACGTTTAGAGAATGCAACTTTACAATTGTGAATAAATCTTAAACACCATACGTTGACTCTTACGAGCTTTTTTAAAGAAGAGTATCTTAATATTAAAGAGTTTAGTGTCATTTCTTCGATTTTAACAGTAGATTTACTTTCTACGTGAGCAATATCATTGTTGTACTCGACGAAAGAGTTCAAAGTCACTTTACGTTCGTCTAGATCAGTAGATATGGATCCTACCTCTCTAGGCCAGCTTTCCTTGGGTCCAGCGATCCATGCAGGTCCAGACCACCATAGATCATTTTCAATTAGATCTCTGGCTGCAATTCCACGAGTACCTAGATCGCTAGGATTAGAATTAGAAGGAACATACCTCCAATGTGCATCCTTCAACTTTTGATGTATTTCTGCTACTCTGTTCGCAACAAAGGTCTTCCAACGTGTAGGAGGTACTCGGAGCCAGGCGAGTACTATGGTGGAGTCTGTCCAGGCGTAAATACGGTCTGGTACGAGTCTTAAATCTGTAAGAACTTGAGAGGTTAGTTTTGCAGCTAAAACTGCACCGCAGAGCTCCAATCTAGGAAGTGATACGGGCTTTAGAGGAGCAACTCGAGTTTTTGAAATTAAAAGACGCGTAGATTGTGTTTTTCCATCATATATACTTATGTATATCGTTGCCGCATATGCTTGTATCGAACTATCACAAAAAACATGAATTTCAACTTGTTGAATTGAACTTGTCAAGTAATGACAAGTTGAACTTGTCACCCAAAGTGGAATTTTTATTGCTTCCAGCTCGTGTAGCTGTGAAGCATAGCGTGTTCAGCGTGCACGAATATCATCGGGAATTTCATTATCCCAGTCGAGACCAGTTAGCCAAAGTGATTGCATTAGTATTTTACCAACAATTGTGATTGGAGCAATCCAACCTAAAGGATCATATAACCTGCTCACATCAGATAGTATGGAACGTTTGGTAGGGGATTTTATCTCGGGAGTAAATTTGAGCTTGAAGTAAAAATAATCCTGCTTAGGGTTCCATTGTAAACCTAAGGTTTTAATTGTGGTTTCGAAATTGATAGGTTTATTGTCACTTATTTCTCGATGATGTTGTGGTATGTCTTCGAGTAGAAGATTTATATTACTTGACCATTTTCTTAAATTAAATCCACCTTCCTTTAGGATATCGATTATTTCCATCTTTTTCTCAGAAGCTTCATAGTAGTTATCTGCACCAGACATCAAATTATCAACGTAGAAGTCGTTGGTCAAAATCTTCGATCCGAGCGGGAAACTCGTCTTTTCGTCTTCTGCTAGCTGTTTTAGAACTCGTATGGCTAGATAAGCTGAGCAATCCATTCCAAAAGTTACCCGCAAAAGTTTATAGTCTTTGAGGGAATCGTACTTGCAGGATCTCCAAACTATTCTTTGATAGTCAGTGTGATCTTCTGAAACCAAGATTTGTCGATACATCTTTTCTATATCTGCAGTGAAGACGATTTTAAAAATTCTCCACCGCAGTAATATTGCGGACATGTTCTCTTGAATGTTTGGGCCAGTGAGTAGTTTGTCATTGAGAGATGTTCCGCTTGTAGATTTTTGAGAGGCATTAAATACTACGCGTATTTTTGTTGTTGAACTATCTTCTTTGTACACAGTATGATACGGAAGATAGAACCCGTGAAATCCTGATTCATCTACTTTTAGATCAATTTTGTGAGGCTCTATTTTGACCATGTGGTTAAGTTGCAAGTATTCGTTCATACAATTAGAATAATCAGTTCCAAGGTGAGCATTTGTTTCGAATTTGCTTTCTAAATGTAAGAATCTAGAAGTTGCTATACGTTTGGACTCGCCAAGTGCTTCGGAGTTTTCTTTAAAAGGAAGATTAACTTGATACCTTTTATTTAATCTTACGCAAGTGGATTGAAATATTTCTTCGCATTTAGGTCTTCGTTTGTTGGCTGTCTAACATTCGTTATTTCTTCCAATTCCCAAAAGGTTTGTAGTTGTCTATGCAGATCGGTGATGGTGTGCAAATTGGTTATTTCTATACTTTTTGGATTTTCTTCGATTGAACTAACCGGACCGATCAAAACCCATCCAAAACGTGTGTTTTGAGCGAGAGGGGATGATGTCGGACCTTTTACTATACCTTCCAATAAAATAGCAGGAAAAAGGTCTGCACCGATTATTATGTCTATTTTACCAGGATTGGCGTAATAAGGGTCAGCTAAATTTAAACCGTAAAGGTGTTTCCAATTGCTTCCTTTAACCCTTAAATTTTGTCCGTAATGGGTTAAACTTCTTAAGACTAGGGCCTCTGCGTTTGAAACTATAGTTTCACCGGACATTGACTTGATGCCGAAAGTGACGAGTTTATTACATTTATCATAAGGGGATTTACCTATCCCGCATATGCGAGCAGATATTGAGAATTTCTGTAAATGTAACATTTGAGAAATATTCTCTGTCAAGAATGTTGATTGGGATCCCTGGTCCAGTAAAGCACGGGCTACAATCTCGTTTCCTTCTGGATTAAATATTTTCACTAAAGCTGTACTTAATAAAACTTGTTTACCTTGAGAGTTCTTCAGAAAGTGTGTTGCCACATCAGATGTTTCGGCTTGCATTACCGTCTGAGGTTCTCGATTCCCAGCTTCATTGCGCTTTTGGGCTACAGCGTCGTGTAATTGAGTATGATGCTTCTTCTTGCATATCAGGCACGAGAACTTGCTTGAGCATTGCCGGACGTGATGTCTGGAAGAAAGGCAATTGAAACATAGCTTTTTATCGTACACAAATTTTAACCTTTCCGGTATCGGTAATTCTATGAACTTGGGACAATGAATAACTTTGTGCTCATTATCGCATAGTAGTTGGCAGTTGTCAGATTTAAAGGAATGGTGAGCTTTAGTATGGGTTTGCCTGCAGAGTTCGGATCTTGCATAACCTTTAGGTGAAATTGCTTCGAGCGTTCGAAATCGACCGACTAAAAAGGTTTTCAATTCGACGAATGTTGGAACTTCTGTCTTGGCTACTAAACTTTGCTCCCATAATTGTAGAGACTCATGTGACAACTTTTGCGTCAAAATATGTACTAAAATAGCATCCCATTGATTAACCGGTATTTCTAGGTTAGCTAGAGATTGTATACATCGTTCCGAAGTGTCAATTAAACTTTTAATACTTTGCGCGGTATCGGATGTTATCTTAGGTTGAGATAAGAGAATTCTTAATTCGGAGTTAACCTGCACTCGTTTGTTTTCAAAACGGTCTTTCAAAACTTTCCAAGCTGTCCCGTAATTAGCTTCGGTGACTTGAAAGTGTTTTATTAACTGTTCTGCTTCCCCAGAAAGATGCGTTTTGAGATAGTACAACTTTTGAACGTTACTTAAAGAGCCGTTTTCATCGATTAAACATGAAAAAAGATCACGAAACGAACCAGAATCTTCATATTTGCCAGTAAAAATTGGAAGTTTGATTGTAGGTAATTTTTCCTTTGGTTTTTTGTCAGATGGTTGACGAATTTCGAATTGTTCTACAGGCTTTTCGGGAAAATTAGTATTTAAGTATTCTTGAATTTCTGCCATATTTGTGACGTAAAACTCCTCTATTTCCGAGGGAAGATCATTTTTAACGTAGCGCTCGTCTTCCGGTATATCTTCTGCCAAAAGCTTTTCATGATTAGCATTAAAGGTATCCCATAAATCAGCTAGTAGTTTCAGGCGTATTTGAAGATAAGACTTGGTCTTCCGTGACTCGGAGTCTTTCTTATAATTACGAACAGATTTAGTCATTCTGTCGAAGATATTAAATTGTTCCTTCAGCAAAGCCTTCATGATTACTTAATTTGGTAAGTAAGGAAAGATTTCAAAAAAGCACTAATCTTACCACTGGATTTCTTACTAATAACTCCGGCTCGACGGACCATATGAAGTGTGCGTGCTTGTGAAATAAACTTTCTTAAGGAACGGCTTTCATATGTACATTTATTTACAAATCAAATTTAATCAGACTGTTGATAGATACAAATCATAGACAAGTGTCTAGAGTGGTGTCGGCTCGACCCATTTATAGTAAAGGGAAAAAGTTATTGCGTTGCTACTCGCTAACATATCGAAAAGAAAAATAAAGGTGGGCCGCAAGGTGGTCATGATCGTCCAATGTCTATTTGGTCAATTAATTTCAAAATTGCTTTTGGTAAGAAATTCTGATGATATATTAAATTGTAAAAAGGACTGAAACATCATGTTAATTTATTATTGAGCTTTATTAATCAATTGATATTTAGGGAAGTTTTCATAGTATTCCGTTAATAATTTTTCTAGAAAAAAAATTAAATGTATAGAAACTTGCACTAAATGGTCAATTACTTGTAGGTTCACCCTAGTATTAACAAACTAATGAATTAAATCATTTTTCTATTTGCATAATGCTATGTAAAAATTCTATGTTTCGTTTTACGATTTGTTTGTTTTGGTTGATGGTTACGATTTTCGCCACTACCCCGGATTGCCGCTGTCCTAGTAGAAAATTGATCTCGTAGGTTAGTCGTCGCGAAATCAGCCATTGTCAAAGCCTTATTCCCCCTTGTATTGCCTTTGCGCCATAAAACCTCAAACAAACAAACAATCCCCCTTGAATCGAGTTTAGCCTTGTAAGAATTGACTTACGTGCAACTCAACTTGTTTTGAGTTTTGTTACGAGCTGAAGAAAGTGAAAACGATAATTTTCCTTAAAATAAAAAAAATTGGTTTTTGATATAGTTGGTGTTCAAAGCTTTTTGTAATAAAAGAAAGACGTGGTGGATTTTTATCTCGTTTCTTAAGTATACTTGCGTTTGTTATGGTCCGTAATTTGAACCTGAAAGGATCCAAGAAAGATCCTACAACTATATAGCTGTGGGGAATCATCAATTCCCCTCAAATGACGTCACAAGCTGCAGTCTATAAGAGTTGCCGAAAATCTTTCTTTTTAGAGTCTGGCAAAGCTGTACTAGATAGAGATCGACTAGAAGCTGTTCTATGAAATGTTGTAACTTTTATATATCATCCTTAATGATTAACCTTAAACTTAAAATTTATCTTCAATAAATATGTTATGTTTCTCGAATGTGTTCGGTACCTCAAGTTTTTTAACCTTCTGATTCTGAGTCCACTGTTTATTTAATTCTTAATATTTAATTGATTTTGGTACTACGTGTGGGTACTGCCTTTACTAATTACCAAAGATGGTGACCCGGCCGTTCATTCACTTGGAATTTCGTAATTGCCGAGGTCAGTCAATCAATTTTAGGAGTTGATTTTCTCAAACATTTTAATTTGCTGGTAGATGTAAAGAACAATTGTTTAGTTGACACGGAAACTAAATTGTCGACTCGTGGAAAACTTTCCCATGACAGACCTCTTTGCACAAACATTTCGATTCTTTTGGGTGATTCTAAGTGGGAAAAACTTTTATCTAATTTCCCTCAGCTCACAAATCCCTCAAAACTAATTTCCTCCACACAACCACATTCTGTTTATCATCATATAGAAATCAAAGGTCCGCCTGTTTTTTCTAAACCACGTCGTCTTCCTCCTGATACATTGCAAGCTGCACGCCAAGAATTCGAATTTCTAATGGCACAAAGTATTATTCGACCCTCAAAAAGCCCATGGGCCAGTCCTCTTCACATGGTAAAAAAAATCTAACGGCGATTGGCGACCTTGTGGCGATTATCGTCGCTTGAACTCCAATACCACACCCGACCGTTACCCAGTTCCACACATTCAGGATTGTACACAACTATTTCATAATAAGACAATATTTTCTACTATTGACTTAGCCCGAGCGTACCATCAAATTCCTGTAAATCCTGCTGACATTCCAAAAACAGCTGTGACGACACAGTTTGGTCTTTTCGAATATAATTTCATGCCCTTTGGCCTCAGAAATTCAGGTCAAACCTTCGAACGTTTCATTCATCAAGTATTGTCAGGTTTGGACTTCTGCGTCTCATATTTCGATGACATTCTAATCGCTTCTGAAACTGAGGAGGAATACGTCACACACCTACAACAAGTTTTTAGGCGCCGCCTAAGTCAATATGGGCTGAAATTAAACCCAAATAAATGCGTATTAGGGAAGTCATCTGTGGCATTTCTAAGTTGTTTGATCACACATGCTGGTGTGAAACCACTTCCAGAAAAAAGAAAAATTATCTTTGAATTTCCAAAACCTGAAACAGTCTCTCAACTTAAATGTTTTTTAGCTATGTTAAATTTTTATAAACTTTTTCTTTCTAAAGCCGCTGAAACCCAAGCACCCTTAAATGAATTCCTAAGGATTCTAAAAAGAACGACAAGCGTCCAGTTCCATGGACTGAGCAAGCATCCATTGCTTTTGAAAAGTGCAAAATCGATTTTTCTCGAGGCTGTTACCCTTAGGTTTTACGCCCCTGAACAGCAACTGTCCCTGATGGTCGATGCGTCGAACACCGCCATCGGTGCAGTTTTCCAGGCACAACACCCCAATGGCCCCCAACCTCTTGCATTTTTCTCACGTAAACTCTCTACCGCAGAGCTAAGATACAGTACTTACTATAGAGAGCTCCAAGCTATCTTTTCGGCAATCAAACACTTTCGCCACAATCTTGAGGGAAGAACTTTCATAACGTACACGGATAATAAACCACTAACTTTCACATTAAATAAAAATTCAGATCCATCTTCTCCTCGTTAACTACGCCAACGGAAATTTATCAAAACCTAATAATTAACACAAGTTTCAGATAAATGATACGATTCGAATTAGTATCTTGAAAGGTAAATTGGAAAAAAGTTTCAAAAATAATTGGTCTCGAGAAATATTTGCTATTCATCAAATAAGAAATAGAAACCCTATAGTTTATAAATTAAAAGATTTAGCCGGTGAAATTATTTAAGGAACATTTTCTGAAAACGAGATTCAAAAAATAAGTGCTTCATGATATTATCCTGTTGAGAAAGTATTGAAGAAAAGTAAAAAAGGAAATAAAACGAAATATTTTGTCAAATTTGAAGGTTATCCAGAAAAGTTCATTGCTTTGGTGTATGATGTTAAAATAATATAAATATATGCGTAATTAGAACATGCTGTCAGTTTGCATTATGTCTTTCGACATGATATTACCGTCCGATTTCTCTACAGAATTTTTTCCGGGGAATAAAATTTCTCACTTTATTACTCAACTTCCTAAACCTTTTTGAATGGGGAATGGGAGGTAGAAGTGAAGTGATTTATAAACATTCATGGTATAAAATTAATGAAAATAATGATTTTACTTTTGATCTTGGAGATGGAAAAACAGTGAGAAAGAATTTTCTCCGAGTTGTTATGAAACCACTATAGATATTTTAAAAGCTATAACTATGATCGTACCACCAAGTAAATTTTACTTAGTAACCTATTAGGTTTTAAAAACGAAAACATTTTAGGTACAGTTCAAAGTCCAAACATTGCAGATCCTTGTTCAGCGTTTTCGTTTTTTTATGTTTATGCAGATATTGTATCTCCTCAAGTGGTTGGGGACATACAAGCACCTCTTTTAAGAATCGTTAATGTAGAAGGAAAAATTGGTGAAGTCATTAGTCGTAATTATGATAGACCCCATTATGTACCAATTGTTCGTAATAATTTTCAAACGATAGAAATTCAATCGCGAATTAATTCGGGATGCATTTTAGAATGCGATAATTACTACAAAAGGACATGTCATACATCAAATTCTTTCATTAGAGTAGAGAACATAAACAGTGGTGCATCATGAAAGTACCTTATGTATGTTGTACAATACGTTTCAAAGAACATTATGCTTCACAATTGGGAAATGGTCTTCCTTACTATCAGGGAATGTTATTCCAAAAAGGTTATTGATTAGGACCTTTTTTTCGTCGTATTTTTCAGGTTGTATTGTCTTTTCTCTTTTAAAAAAAAAAAAAGGGTGGGGGGGGGGCAGTTAGTAGGAAAAGAAGCTTTAAAAACGGGGACACGCGTTATGAGTGATGTGTTAGCAGGTGAAGATTTAAAAGACGCCACAAAGAAAAGGACCAAGGAAGCTGGGGAAAACATTGCTCGCAAGGCTGTAGACAAATTGTAAAGCATGGTTGGAAGTGGAAAATATAAAAGAAAGCGCAAGAATCAGAAACGTGTTATTCAAGCAAAGAAAAGGAAGGTGATAGGACGTGATATATTTGACTCGTAATGGCTTTTATATTAAAAGGATCACCCGAATGTGTCAAGTCGAAAGTTGAGTATTTTAGTCTATCTCCCACGCAAATTGCTTTGGAAAGTGGTCAATGGGTGGAATTTCATATTGCTTCAAGTAGTGAAGAATATATAGATTTAAGTCAAACTCAACTGTACGTTAAAGCAAAAATAGTGAAAAGCGATGATACGGTAATGATAAAGATGTTAAGATAGGACCTGCAAACTTATTCCTCCACAGTCTATTTTCCCAAATCGGATGTCCCCTCAGGGGGTTTACTTTCTATAAGTAAATACGGGCTTCACAACCCCGGGGCTCCCCAGTGATCTATCCCTCCTTCTGTTTTACCTTCTCGGTTTGGTTTTGTATGTATCGTTTGGCTTCCCTTCCTTCCCTCATTGTGGTTACCTCTTCTGAGGTGAGGGCTCCCCTTGAGAAGCTTTGTGCCGCTCTGTTGCCATCAGCTCCTCTTGGGGATTAAATCACCCACGTGTTTGCCGTGCGTGGAGACCCGTGTCCCTGGAAAGGGGGATCCTGGTAGTTGAGGGACGACATACTGTCCCAATACACTACTTTGGCCCTTGCTTCAGATAAACGGGAGGTGTACATTGGTCCCATGTGCATCAATCGGCTGGTCGTTCGACTTCGTCGGCGGCTTGGGATCAAGCGACCGGCTCGTCTACTGGGAATCTCGTTAAGGGTGGAGACATCTACAGGGACGAGCCGGTCGCGTATAGACACTAGATAACCTGGTGGTGTTGTGCCGTGCGTAACAGTTTAGTTACGAATTTTTCTTTTCTTGGTTTTTTGTTGCTTGCCGGCGTGCACTATCCCTAATGTCGAGGACTCCATGGTGGGTGGGAGTCTAGTGTCCGAATTTCTATTTCCTAATTTATGATGGCTTCTTCTTTTCTCTTAAGCCCCACGGGAGGCCTTGATTCCCAAACTAAACCCCATACTAAACGTACTCATGAAACGGAGCAAGACACTATTTCTAAAAAACAGGCATCTCAATTAAACGAACCTTCATTCTTAATTGTTCACTCTGAGTCGGGCGAATTGGGCAAAATGTCTCCCTTTTTTATACAAAAGGGTTTAAAGGGCATTTGTGGCAATGAGCCCAAAACAATAAAAAAACTTAAATCCGGTGATTTTCTAATTGAAACCAAAGACAATAGACAGTCTCAATATCTACTATCAGCAACTACAATAGGCAACATAAATATAACAGTAACACCACATAAAGCTCTAAATTCCTGCCAGGGTGTGATTTCTGAGAGTGACCTAACACATGTTGAAGAAGATGAAATCTTAAAAGAACTGTCAACTCAAGGCGTCATTCAAGTTCGACGTATAACAATAAAAAAAGAAGGCAATATCATAAAAACAAAACACCTAATTCTAACATTCAATACTCCAAAACTACCTAGTAAAATCACCGCCGGCTATTTAAGTTGCCCTATTCGTCCGTATATACCAAATCCATTGCGATGTTTCAAATGTCAGAAGTTCGGGCATTCGAAAAACGCATGCAGAGGTAAGCTCGAAATTTGTGCCGTTTGTGGCAGCTCTGAACACCAGAGTGAGGGCTGCAGGGCAGAACCCGCATGCGTTAACTGTTCTGGAAAGCATCCATCTTTTTCCAGACAGTGCCCAAACTGGATAGAAGAAAAAGACATCCAGAAGATCAAAACTAACAACAATATTTCCTATCCAGAAGCCCGAGCTTTATACGAAACTACAATAGTTAAATCAATGGCAAAGACAATAGCAAAAAATATAACCATCAATAAAACCATCAATGAAGTTAAATCAATAGCCACCCAAACCGATATTAATATCCCAAATGTTAACATGTCTCCTGAACAACTTATTAAATATTTCATTCCTTCAATCAAGCAAAACTCAACCTCTTCTCAAACGATCTCGCTTCCAAGTAATACAAAACCAAAAGAAGTCAGTTTGCTCCGTTCAACAGCAGAGAAAAATAAACAGAAGAAAATCACGGTTAAATCAGTAAAAAAACCAAATGATGCATTGAAAAACAAATTAAAATTAAAACATTCTTTAAATTCACAGGCTGATCTAAGCTCATCCAATGAAGATGAGCAAGATGTCATCATGGGTCTGTCTGACCCAGGTGACATGGATGTTGATAAAGGCCTTGAAGCTCCAACCTTGCTTCTTCCTAGGAGTAAGTCCCATGACCGGCGGATCGATAAAAAAAAATCTTAAAATTCCATCTTTTATCTTGGAATTGTCGTGGGTTCCATCTCAACTCGGTAGATGTTAAAAATATCATTAATCGGCACAAACCTGTCTGTTTCTGCTTGCAAGAGACGCTTTTGAAGCCAACTCAGAGCTCTCTTGTAAGGGGCTACAGTTGTATTCGCAAAGACTGTACCAGCGGTGATAGAGCCAGCGGAGGAGTTGCTATCTTCACATCAAATAGCACTCCATGTACCCCGCTGTCGCTCTCGACAACTCTACAAGCTGTTGCTGTTAGAGTGACAATGAAATCTCTCATCACCGTATGCTCTATATATTTGCCACCAAATGATACCATCCAGCAAGCAGAACTAAACAGGTTGTGTGATCAACTCCCAGCACCATACATCATAATGGGAGACTTTAACGGTCATAATACTCTTTGGGGTAGCCCAGATATAAATAATCGTGGAAAGATAATTGAAAAAATGATAGAGGACCAACATCTCTGCCTCCTAAATAATGGGCAAAACACCTACTTCCACACCCCTTCGAGGACCTTCCATGCCATCGATCTTGTCTTGTGCTCACCATCTCTTTTATCAGACTGGACTTTTATAGTTGGAGATGATCCTTTCCACAGTGATCACTTTCCCATCAGACTCAAATATGAAGGAAATGGATTTACTCCTGCTACCCGCCAACCTCGATTTAAAATTGAAGCGGCCGACTGGGAGATGTTTTCTTCTGTGATCCATTTGTCTGATGAGATGGTGAGCCTTGACGATATCGATGCAGCTACAATTGCTATTACTGAAGCTATTATAGAAGCTGCTCGCAGCTCTATTCCTATGACCTCCAAACATCTACCAAAAACTCCAAAACCGTGGTGGAACCACGAATGCAAGATTGCACATAAGAAACAGAGGAAGGCTTGGGGTATATTTCGTCGATACCCCACCCAAGTCAACCTCATTAGTTTCAAGCGTGCCCGAGCTGATGCTCGTAAGATCCGTCGACGAAGCCAGAAGGATTCTTGGCAAAATTATGTTGGCACTATAACATCTTCCACATCCTCAAAAAGCGTATGGAATAAAGTAAACAAGATCAAGGGCCGCTATCCCCAAACCTTTATTTCCATCTTAGAGAGTGATCAGGGGATAGTTTCTCAGGCCAAAGATATTGCTAATACGCTTGGCGAAGCTTTTGCCAAAGAGTCCAGTGTTCGTAACTATAAAGAGCCGTTTGCCTCATATAAGCTTCGAGCTGAGAGAAGAACGTTGAATTTTGCTTCCGCTGGTTCAGAAGTCTACAACTCGGACTTCACTATGGCCGAGTTGAATAACGCTCTCTCATCGGCCCATAACTCAACTGTGGGTCCAGATGAAATTCATTACAGTATGCTACGACATCTACATCCACTCCAGCTCAAGCTTATACTGAAACTATTCAACCGTATTTGGCGGGAAAATAGTTTTCCCTCCTCATGGCAACGAGCTCTCGTAATACCAATAGTTAAACCTGGCAAAGATCCCAAGAATCCTTCAAGTTATCGTCCTATAGCATTAACCAGCTGCTTTTGCAAGCTCTTAGAGAAAATGGTTAATGCTAGACTTCTTTTTTATCTTGAAGCAAACAACTATCTCTCTAGGTTTCAGAGTGGCTTCCGTCGTGGGCGTAGTACCATCGACAATCTTCTCCTCCTCGAAACGTCAGTTCGGGAGGCTTTTGTTAAAAGGAACCATCTGGTATCTGTATTCTTTGACATGGAGAAAGCTTATGACCGTACTTGGAGATATGGCATCCTGAGAGACCTACATAATATAGGGCTCCGGGGAAATATGCCATTGTTTATTCAAAACTTTCTTAAACAAAGAACGTTCCAAGTACGAGTAAACTCAACCTTGTCTGATGAATTCATTCAGGAGGAAGGTGTCCCCCAGGGAAGTGTGTTGAGTTGCGCACTGTTCATCGTTAAAATCAATGACATACTGACCTGCCTTCCACCTGCAGTGTCTGGTACTTTGTTTGTGGACGATTTTCAGATGTCGTGCGCCTCAACCAACATGTCAGCAATTGAGAGGCAATTACAACTCGCCATCAGAAGAGTCACGGATTGGGCGACTAAGAACGGCTTTGCTTTCTCACCTGAAAAGACCGTTGCTATGCATTTTTGCAGGAAACGTGGGCTTCACCCACATCCCGAATTATATCTTAATGGAGTCGAGATACCGATTGTCAACGAACATAAGTTCTTGGGTGTAATCTTCGACTCGAAGCTCACTTTCCTGCCTCACATTAAACACCTTAGATTAAAATGCATAAAAATCTTGAATCTTCTGAAGGTACTCTCCAACACTTCCTGGGGTGCTGACATAACCTCCATGTTAAGGATATACAGATGCCTTATTCGCTCCAAATTAGACTATGGATCGGTGGTGTACGGATCAGCCAGAAAATCGGTTTTGATGCTCCTTGACCCCGTTCATCATCAGGGTCTCAGGATTGCATCAGGAGCTTTCCGTACATCACCAGTCGAAAGCCTCTACGCTCTCTGCATGGAACCTTCTCTGAAACATAGAAGAGATAAACTTTGTTTATCTTTGTTTTTTAAAATAAAATCTAATCTTCGTCATCCATTTGCAGAATACGCTTTTAATCCATCATATGAGAGACTTTTTAATGCTCGTCCTTCTTGTATACCCCCTTTTACATTCAGAATAAAACAACTTTTATCATTTTATGACTTGAACTATGTCAGGGTTCGTCCTGTCATTTACAACCATCCACCATGGAATTATTGTCACATAACTCTCATTAATATTTTTACCAATTTTACAAAAAGTGAAACACCTGATGTTGTGTTTTCAACTCTTTTTAACTATCATCGGAATCATTTTTCACATTTTAAGCCCGTTTACACTGATGGATCTAAAAGTCAAGGCCATGTGGGATCAGCTGTGGTACTGGATAATGCCATCATACCAACCGAACTGCATCCTTGCAGTTCTGTATTCACAGCTGAGTCCCATGCTATTTTCATGGCCATACATCACATATCCAAACAATCGTATAAGCAATGGATTATTTACACAGATTCAAGGAGCTGCCTTGAAGCTTTAAATAATCCATTGAGTCAAAATCATCCCCATATCATTGAAATTTTAAACATTCATTCCAGATTATCAGCACTGGATTTTATTATTCTTTTTTGTTGGATCCCTGGCCATGTGGGGATCATGGGTAACGAGAGAGCAGATAAAATTGCGCGGGACGCAAAAGGGCCTTTAAGCAACAAACTGTGTGCAAATGACATAGTCAAAGTATGTGAGGAGGCTCTGCATCAATCCTGGCAGGCCAGGTGGGATGCAGAACAGTCAAACAAGCTTTACTCTATACAACCAACTTTGTCCGACTTTAATTCTCTCACTCCGAACCGGAAGAGGCAGGTTCTCCTCTCACGTTTACGGATTGGCCATACTCGTTTTACCCATGTACACCTTCTGCTGGCAGAGGGTGCCCCCACATGTACCACATGCAATGTTATTTTTTCTGTTAAACACATTTTAACTGACTGCCCGGTTTTTAACCCAGTCAGATTGCGCCTGTTTTGCACCAGTCATCCATCATTGTCATTACTTTTAAGTCCATCACCACATATAAATCTTTTTACATTTTTAAAAACAATTGGATTTTATCACTTAATTTAAAGTTTATATCACTGTCCTGTAAATTGTAATTGTTCTCTCTTTCATGTTTTTAATTAACGAGGGTTTGGCGCAGCATAGCCCTAGTGTTGCTTTTGCGCCACAAAATCTAACCAACCAACCAACCAACCCAAATCGGATGTTACCTTAAGCGATCGAGTCGTATCTAATTCAAGTAACACATATCCATATAGAGCATTTATAGAAACTCTTTTAAATAATGAATATGATAGCAAATCTTCCCAGTCGACTTCCGAAATGTTTTATAAAGACTCTGATGACGGACTTCCCCTCAGGGGGTTTACTTTCTATAAGTAAATACGGGCTTCACAACCCCGGGGCGCCCCAGTGATCTATCCCTCCTTCTGTTTTATCTTCTCGTTTTGGTTTTGTATTTATCGTTTGACTTCTTTCTTCCCTCGTTGTGGTTACCTCTTCAGAGGTGAGGGCTCCCCTTGAGAAGCTTTGTGACGCTCTGTTGCCATCAGCTTCTCTCGGGCATTTAATCACCCACGTGTTTGCCGTGCGTGGAAACCCGTGTCCCTGGAAAGAGGGATCCTGGTAGTTGAGGGGCGACATACTGTCCCAATACACTACTTTGGCCCTTGCTTCAGATAAACGGGAGGTGCACATTGGTCCCGTGTGTATCAATCGGCAGGTCGTTCGACTTCGTCGGCGGCTAGGGATCAAGCGTCCGGCTCATCTGCTGGGAACCTCGTTAAGGGTGGAGGCTTCTACAGGGATGAGCCGTTCGCGTATAGGCACTGGATAACCTGTTAGTGACATACCGTGCGTAACTTTTTAGTTGCGATTTTCTTTCCTTTCATTATTTTAGTTGCTTGCCGGTATGCACTAACCCCAAGATCGCGGACTCCACGTTGGGTGGGACTCTAGTGCCCGAATGAATATAAACTAAACTTATGGAAACTTTATCTCCTCTTTCTTCCGGCCCTACGGGAGGCCCAAATCCCCAATATCCATCTACATCTACTAAGCGTACAATAGAGATTGACAATTTTGCCATACCAAAAAACAAGCTTCTCTACTGAATGAACCGGCTTTTCTAATTGTACAATCCGAATCCGGAGAATTGGGTAAAATGTCCCCTTTTTTCATACAGAAGTGGATAAAAGGTATCTGTGGTAACGAGCCAAAAAACATTAAAAAGCTAAGATCGGGTGACTTTCTTGTCGAAACAAAGGACTCCAGACAATCACAATATTTACTTTCAGCATCTGCAATGGGAAATATTAAAATAACCGTAACCCCACACAAAGGTCTCAACTCATCCCAAGGCGTCATTTCGGAATCGGATCTTCAACACGTTGAAGATTCCGAAATCCTAAAAGAACTATCTCCGCAAGGGGTTACAAATGTTCGCCGAATCACCATCAAGAGGGATGACAAAATACTAAACACCAAGCATCTAATATTAACGTTTAATTCCTCCAAACTACCTAATAAAATCACAGCTGGTTACTTGAGTTGCCCTGTAAGACCATATATTCCCAACCCATTGCGATGCTTTAATTGCCAAAAGTTCGGGCATTCGAAACATACATGCAGAAGTAAAGTAGAAGTTTGCGCAGTGTGTGGCAGCACTGAACATAAAAGCGAAGGCTGCCAAGCTGAGCCCACCTGCGTAAACTGCACTGGAGATCATCCATCTTTCTCCAGGAAGTGCCCAACATACAATAAAGAAAAGAAAATCCAAGAAATAAAAACTCACAATAGCATCTCATACCCGGAAGCCCGAACTATTTATGAAACCACAATAGAAAATTCTATGGCCAAAACAATAGCCAAAGCAATTGCCTCCAAATCAACACAAGTAAAATCCATAGCCACACAAACAGATATTCATGTGCCTAATTCTCAAATGTCACCCGAACAATTGCTTAAATGTTTTACCCCACTCGTCAAACACAGTACCTCTTCGTCTCAGACAATCCCAATTCCCGGAAATTCAAATTCCAATAAAAATCCCCCCAAAACCACTGTAAAACCTCTAAAAAACAAAAAGCAATCTGAAACTAAACAAACCTTTAAACCCGGAGAAGCTCTAAAAACCAAAATACAATCAAAAATCCAGTCAAATAAACAACAAAAAGTAAAAACAAAGAAAAACAAATTTGAATCATCAGAAACATCCACTGATGATGATACTGATGTCATCTCGGGTCTGGAGCCAGGTGACATGGAGGTCGACCCAGGCCTCGAGACCCCTGCTCTTCTTCATCCGAGGAGCAAGTCACTAGACCGGCGGATAGGCAATTCTTCCAAGTAACATTCAATATGTTATCTTGGAACTGTCGCGGTTTCCACCACAATTCGGTAGATATAAAACACCTCGTAGATTTACACAAGCCTGTCTGTTTCTGTTTGCAAGAGACTCTCTTGAAGCCTTTTCAAAGCTCTCTTCTTAGGGGGTATAGTCCCCTACGTAAGGACTATATTAGCGGCGACCGAGCTAGCGGTGGTGTTGCTATATTTACATCTAATAGCAATCCGTCCACCCCGCTATCGCTCACGACCACCTTACAAGCTGTTGGAGTTAGAGTAGCTGTGAAAAATGTATTGGTAACAGTTTGCTCAATATATCTCCCCCCTAATCGTAACATCCGACAATCAGAATTAGACAGGCTTTGTGACCAGCTTCCACCCCCTATTATTTTAATGGGGGATTTCAATGGTCACAGTCAAAGAAGTACTACTGTTTGGCGCAGCATGGCCCTAGTGAAGCCCTTGCGCCATAAAACCCTAACCAACCAACCAACCAATCAATGGTCACAGTCCTCTTTGGGGTAGCCCAGACATAAATCAACGTGGAAGACTGGTTGAAAAGTTATTAGACGACTATAATCTTTGTGTACTTAATAACGGGCAACCAACATATTTCCACACCCCATCGAGGACATTTCACGCCATTGATCTTACCTTGTGTTCACCATCCATCCTACATCTATGGTCTTTTCATGTCGGGCGGGATCCTTACCAGAGTGATCATTTCCCTATCCGACTGGAGATGCTAGGAGTCGATGCTGTTCCCTCTGTTCGTATACCTCGTTTCAAAATAGAATCAGCAGATTGGGAACAGTTTTCTTCCCTCGTCCAGTTCTCTGACGAGATGGTGAACCAAGATGACATCGATGAAGCTGTAAATTCTATTACCCATGCCATCTTGGAAGCTGCTCGTTTGTCCATACCTATGACATCTACCAATCTACCGAAAACTCCCAAACCGTGGGAACAACGACTGTAAAATTGCCCACAAAAAGCAGAGGAAGGCGTGGGGTATCTTTCGCCGATGTCCCACTGAAGCCAACCTCATCGCCTTAAAATGTGCCCGAGCTGAAGCCCGTAGGATCCGCCGGCGTAGCCAGAAGGACTCTTGGATGCGTTATGTCAGCACTATAACATCGAATACCTCTTCTAAAAGGGTCTGGAATAAAATTAATAAAATCAAGGGCCAATATCCTAGACACTCTACTTCTATCTTAGAGACTAACCTAGGTATAGTTTCAGATCCTAAAGGTATTGCTGACACCCTGGCTGATTCCTTTGCTAAAATATCTAGCAACTCGAATTACCAAGAGCCGTTTGCCTCTATTAAACTCAATGCTGAGAAAACGAAATTGAATTTTACATCTACTGCGTTGGAAAACTATAATGCTGATTTTACCATGGCCGAGCTGATGCGAGCTCTTTCCAACACTCGCGGCTCGGCTGTTGGTTACGACGAAATTCATTATAGTATGCTTACACATCTCCAGCCTTTCCAACTGAAATTTATTCTCAAGCTGTATAATAAGATCTGGCGGGAAAATATATTTCCGTCAGCATGGCAACGTGCTCTTGTAATTCCAATAGTCAAGCCAGGTAAAGACCCTAAGAGTCCTTCCAGCTACAGGCCAATAGCATTGACTAGTTGCATGTGCAAGCTTCTTGAAAAATTAGTCAACGCTCGCCTCCTTTTTTACTTGGAAGATAACAATTGTCTCTCTCGGTTTCAAAGTGGTTTCCGTCGTGGACGAAGTACACTTGACAACCTGATCCTCCTTGAAACATCCATTCGGGAGGCATTTGTCAAGCGGAACCATTTGGTGTCTGTATTTTTCGACATGGAGAAAGCCTATGACCGTACTTGGAGATATGGTATCCTCAGAAACCTTCATAATTTAGGTCTCAGAGGAAATTTACCACTCTTTATTGAGAATTTCCTTTCTCGGAGAGTCTTCCAAGTACGCGTCAACACCATCTTATCTGATGAATATATACAGGAGCAAGGGGTTCCCCAGGGAAGTGTATTGAGCTGCGCACTGTTTATCGTCAAAGTTAACGACATTATGACCTGCCTACCACCTGCAGTGTCTGGTTCGCTTTTCGTCGACGACTTTCAAATATCGTGCGCCTCAATAAACATATCTCTTATTGAAAGACAGATTCAAATTGCCATCAGAAGGATTTCGGACTGGGCTAATCAAAATGGCTTTGCATTCAATGCACAAAAAACCGTGGCCATGCACTTCTGCAGGAAACGTGAGCTTCATAACGACCCTGAGCTTTTTATAAATGGGGCTCAGATACCTATTGTATCAGAAACGAAGTTTCTTGGGGTCATTTTCGATCCGAAGCTCACGTTCCTGCCTCATATAAAACATCTGAGAGTAAAGTGCACTAAAGCTCTGAACCTTCTGAAAGTGCTGTCTAACACTTCCTGGGGTGCTGATACCACCTCCATGTTGAGAGTATACAGATGCCTTATTCGTTCCAAACTTGATTATGTTTCTGTGGTGTACGGATCCGCCAGAAAATCGGTGTTGATGCTCCTTGACCCTGTCCACCACCAAGGTGTCAGAATCGCGTCTGGAGCCTTCCGTACATCACCAATTCCAAGTGTACTTAATATATGTTTGGAGCAACCTTTGAAACTGAGACGAGACAAGCTGTCTTTAAAATTTTATTTTAAAATTAAAAGTCACCCACGTCATCCTCTCTCTCATAATATATATAGTCCATCTCATACGAGACTTTTTAACTCACGCCCATCTTGCATTCCATCATTTTCATTGCGAATTCATTCAATTCTTACATCTCATAATATTGATAATTTCAGGATTCGTCCTCTCACATTCACACAACCACCTTGGCATCCTCATAACA
Source organism: Linyphia triangularis (assembly GCA_963978545.1). Classification (NCBI taxonomy): domain Eukaryota; kingdom Metazoa; phylum Arthropoda; class Arachnida; order Araneae; family Linyphiidae; genus Linyphia; species Linyphia triangularis. Next base: position 18,174,453 of record OZ021730.1, read on the forward strand.
TCAAAGTTTTAAATGTATTTGGTAATTTTAAAAAATGTGAAACACCAGATGTAATATTTACTCAGCTGTTTTGTTACCATAGGCATAACTTTTCAAATTTTAAAGCAATGTATACGGATGGGTCGAAAAGCCAGGGACATGTCGGAGCAGCTACAGTTTACGACGATAACATCTGCTCACGTGAGCCCCTCAGGGGGTTCACTTTCTTTAAGTAAACACGGGCTTCACAACCCCGAGGTGCCCCAGTGATCTAACCCTTCGTCTGTTTATACCTTCTCATTTTGGGTTTTATATTTATCGTTTGTTTTCTCTTCCTTCCCTCATTGTGATTACCTCTTCAGAGGTGAGGGCTTCCCTTGAGAAGCTTTGCCCCTCAGGGGGTTTACTTTCTATAAGTAAATACGGGCTTCACAACCCCGGGGCTCCCCAGTGATCTATCCCTCCTTCTGTTTTACCTTCTTTTTTGGGTTCTGTATTTATTGTTTGGCTTCTCTTCCTTCCCTCGTTGTGGTTACCTCTTCAGAGGTGAGGGCTCCCCTTGAGAAGCTTTGTGCCGCTCTGTTGCCATCAGCTTCTCTCGGGGATTATATCACCCACGTGTTTGCCGTGCGTGGAGACCCGTGTCTCTGGAAAGGGGGATCCTGGTAGTTGAGGGGCGACATACTGTCCCAATACACTACTTTGGCCCTTGCTTCAGATAAACGGGAGGTACACATTGGTCCCGTGTGTATCAATCGGCTGGTCGTCCGACTTCGTCGGCGGCTAGAGATCAAGCGTCCGGCTCGTCTGCTGGGAACCTCGTTAAGGGTGGAGGCTTCTACAGGGACGAGTCGTTCGCGTATAGGCACTGGTTAACCCGATAGAGTCATGCTGTGCGTAACAGTTCTGTTGATATTTTGTTTTCTTTTATGATTTTTGTTGCTTGCCGGCAGGCTCTATCCCCGATAATGAGGACTCCATGGTGGGTGGGACTCTAGTGCCCGAATTTTTTATCCCTACTTTCATGGAAAGTAAATCTACTATTTTTTCTCCCCCTAGTGGGGAGCAACAAAGACAAGTCTCTTCATCACATCCAAGTTCTCTGAAATTCTTTATTGTACATCGAGTGGAGGGTTCTTTCGAAAAGGTTTCTCCTTTTTTAATTGAGAAAGCTTTAAAATCGTTCGTTGGAGATACAGCTTCAGTAAAAAAACTGAAGTCTGGAGATCTGTTAGTGGAGGTCCGCAATGATCAACAAGCCAAGAGCATATTAAAAATCGACAATTTTGGAATATTCCCTGTAACTGTAACAGCTCATGGATCTCTTAATAAATCTCGTGGTGTTGTGTCCGAGTCGGACCTTTACCATACAGCGGAGGACGAGATTCTTGATCACCTACGTGATCAACACGTTTCGGCCGTCCACCGCATAACAATACGACGAGATGGGAATATCATCCCAACTAAGCATTTGATCCTAACTTTTGACTTACCCACTTTACCGTCGCACGTAAAAGCAGGCTATCTGAATTGCCAAGTACGTCCGTATATTCCGAACCCACTACGCTGTTTCAAGTGCCAGAAATTTGGTCACTCGCAAACAGCTTGCCATGGGAAAACGGAAATATGCGCACGTTGTGCAGGTATTGGACATGGTAGTGCTAACTGCAAAGCACCCGAGAAGTGTGTCAATTGTGATGGCACACATCCGTCATACTCTCGATCATGTCCACAGTGGGTAAAAGAAAAAGAAATACAAACAGTACGAGTAAACCAAAATAAGTCGTATTTCGATGCTAAAAAAATTGTTGAATTGAGGACTCCACGCGTTGGTGTTGCTTATGCTGATGTTTTGAAAAAAACATTCAGCAGCAAAAGCACACAAACAGACTCTCCTGTATCATCTCTCATTAAATTACCTCAACGGTCATCTACAGAGGTTGTTAAACGACCAACGATTTTAAAGAAATCTTTAGCAAAATCAAAAGCTTTGCAGACACTGAAGCTGAAATCTGCCAAAGGGGGACCTTCTCGAGAGAAACCCTCTAACCCTTTTACTATCCTTCGTTCCTTTAGGGAGGCAGATGTGGTGAAACTTCACCCATCTGATGATGACGAGGATATTAGTGAAGATCCTGACCCCCCTTTTAAATTTGCATCAAGTAATTAATGGCTTCTTTTGTTTCTTGGAACTGTCGCGGTTTTAGGTCTAGGAAGGATGATGTGAAGAATATTATTTCACTTTACCATCCAGCATGTTTGGCCCTTCAAGAAACTTTCTTGAAGGATACTTATATATCTATGATCCGTAGGTATAGCTGCATTAGAAAAGATGTTACCCGTAGTAATACAGTGTCTGGAGGAGTATGCCTTTTTATTTCTCATAATTATCCCAGCACTGTAATCACACTACGCACATCTCTACAGGCTGTGGCTGCGAGACTTCATTTACAGTCCCTTCTCACAGTCTGTTGCCTATACTTACCGCCACATGCTAGCATCCGCCAAGAGGAGCTGAATGATTTGATCGACCAGCTTCCAGCTCCATTTCTATTGCTTGGTGACCTTAATGGACACAGTACTATGTGGGGTAATGACAATACGAACCCTCGTGGGAGACAGATTGAAAAGTTGCTATCTGATCACTGTCTCTGTCTCCTGAATAACGAGGAGAAAACCTATTTTCATGAACCCACTAGAACATTCCATTCACTTGACTTAGCCATTTGTTCCCCTATACTTTTGCCATACTTGAATTTTGCTGTTGGGAGTGATTTACATAATAGTGATCACTTCCCTATTCTCATTTCGCACACAGGTAGTGGTAGCGTGAACATCCATCTACCTACATACAAATACCACAAGGCGAATTGGGACAGATTTACTGAGTTGGCTGTTGTAACAGGAACAATGGTGGACAGTGAGGATATTGATACTGCTGTCCAAAATGTCACTGAAGCAATTTTAAATGCTGCTGACTCCTCCATTCCTAAGACATCACCTAGAACACTGCGGCACTGTAAACCATACTGGAATGCAGATTGTCAGTCTGCATACAAGAAACAAAAGAAGCTATGGGGTATCTTCCGCAGATACCCAACTACAGGAAACCTTATCGCCTTTAAAAAGGCTAAGGCATTTGCTCGTAGAGTTAGACGTCAGAGTCAGAAGGACTCTTGGATAAGTTATGTATCTTCAATTACATCCAAAACATCAAGCAAGCAGTTGTGGAAGAAGGTTAGAGCAGCCAACGGTTTGTATCCGGAATATTCTTGTCCGATACTTCAAACCGGAGCTGCTGTGTTCTCTTCCCCTGAAGATATTGCTAACCTTATAGGTGAAACTTTTGAAAGTATATCCAGTTCCGATTCTTATAGCCCTGCTTTTCTTGTGACTAAGAATCGAGCTGAACGGACTGGAATTAATTTCAAAAGCAATATTGAATATTCCTACAACTGTGACCTTAAGATGTACGAATTGAAGAGTGCTTTATCTAAAGCACATAACACCAGTTCAGGTCCAGATGGGATCAGTTACCAAATGCTTCGCCATTTAAGTCCAGATTCTCTTTTTAACATCCTTTTTCTCTTTAATCGAATCTGGAAGGAGAACATCTTTCCTACCTTGTGGCGGGAAGCTACTGTAATCCCCATTCTGAGACCTGGAAAGGATCCCAAGGATCCTCTGAACTATCGACCGATAGCCTTAACGAGCTGCCTCTGTAAGACCTTTGAACGTATTGTAAACGCCCGACTCTCTTACATGTTGGAAAAAGATGGATGTATTTCACCTTTCCAGAGTGGATTCCGACGAGGACGGTCCACTCTTGATAACATCGTGAAACTAGAAACAGATGTTCGCAATGCCTTTGTGCAGAGGAATCATCTAGTTTCAATCTTTTTCGACATTGAGAAGGCGTATGATCATACGTGGCGATATGGTATCCTGCAAACCTTATTTAATTTTGGTTTCAGGGGTAATCTACCTCTTTTTATTCAAAACTTTTTATCATCCCGGGTTTTTAGAGTTCGTATTGGAACTTCATTTTCTAATTATTTTAATCAATCTGAGGGAGTCCCTCAAGGTTGTGTTTTAAGCGTCACCCTTTTTAACCTTCACATTAGCAACATCCTTCATGTCCTTTCACCCTTTGTTCATGGAACTTTGTATGTTGATGATTTGCAAATCTCATGTCAAGGATCAAACATGCGCTTAATTGAACGTCAATTACAAACTGCTGTTAACAGACTTGTAGAATGGTGTGACAAAAACGGCCATAAACTGTCACCATCTAAAAGCAGTTGCATCCACTTCTGTAGGAGGAGGGGTCTTCACCCTGACCCTGAAATTCACATACGCAATTCTCCCATCCCAGTTGTGAATCAGATAAGATACTTGGGAGTCATTTTCGACAGCAAGTTGAATTTTCTCCCACATATTTTATACTTGCGCAAGAAGTGCGATAGGTCGCTTAATATCCTCAAAGTACTCTCAAATACATCTTGGGGTGCTGATCGCACTTCTTTGCTGCGTATTTACAATTCGGTTATCTTATCCCGTATTGACTACGGATGCGTTGCGTATGGGTCTGCAGGAGTATCCCTTCTACGAAGATTGGATACTGTCCATCACACTGCTGCCCGTATTTGTTCAGGTGCATTTCGCACTTCACCCATTGAAAGTCTGTTGACAGAGTGTAGTCTACTTCCACTTGACTTGAGACGTAAAAAATTAAGCGCCAACTACTACTGTAGAATTATGTCTGATCCTTTTCACCCTTTACGTAAGTTGAGACTTGATGCTTATCTTGGTAGGTTATATGATGCTCGTCCATCTAACATCCGACCATTTTCTGAAAGAGCGAAATCCATCTTGTTGGATGCAGCTCTAAGTGACGTAGTTACCCAAACATTTACCACTCAATCCTTTCCACCGTGGGATATTCCATCTTTCCACTTTCTCAATCCATTTGCGATGTATTGCAAGGCAGACACTGCCCCAGAAATTATGCAACAAATCTTTTATGATCACCGCTCTCAGTTTGCTGACTATGAAGCAGTATTTACTGATGGATCCAAAGCAGGTGAACGTGTTGGCTGTGGTACTGTGTCCGACACATCCACAGTCGCTTTTACACTTCATAAATCCTGCTCGGTTTTCACTTCTGAGATGACAGCAATTTCTTGTGCACTGCTGCATATCTCACTCTGCCACAATCGCAAATTTTGTGTGTATACTGACAGTTTAAGCTCCTTGTCAAGTCTTGAGCAATTTAAGAACAATAGCCATCCACTTGCCTTTGATATTTTGGCAAAGTTACACACACTTGAGAGGAAAGGGTTTACTATTTTGTTCTGCTGGGTACCTAGTCACATGGGAATTTCAGGAAATGAATTGGCTGATTCTGCTGCTAAAGCGGCTTCAATTCCGCTGCAGCAGCCAGTTCCCTACCAAGATATTAAGACCTCAATTCACAAGTTTATATTATCCTTACGTCAAGAAACATGGGATTTGCAGGTTAATAACAAACTTCATTTTATCAAAAATCATCTTCTTAAATGGCCAGTTAATCCAATGCGTCGGACAGATGTCAAACTGACTCGTCTGCGCATTGGTCACACCCGATTGACGCATCGACATCTATTGCTGGGAGAAGATCCACCTGTTTGCGATATTTGTCGTTGCGATCTTACTGTGTCTCATATTTTAATTTCTTGTCCTAAGTTTCAATCACATCGTCTTAGGTTTTTTAAGAGTACTAGTTTAAGTCTTCAGGATTTGATAGGGGAAACTCCCCATCCAAATCTTTTTGCTTTTTTAAGATCAATCGGGTTTTTAAATCACATCTAGTTTTTTAAACATTTCCATTTTTAAAAATTTTATTAACATCTTCATCATTTTAGAAATGTGTTTTTAACATTCTTAAATTATATTATGTCACCTCTCATCATATTTATAATTCATCTTTCATCATAGTTTTTCTTTTATCCTTTGTTTTGGCGCTGCATGGCCCTTGTGTTGCCTTTGCGCCATAAAACCCAAAACAAACAAACAAACAATTGAGAAGCTTTGTGCCGCTCTGTTGCCATCAGCTTCTCTTGGGAATTAAATCACCCACGTGTTTGCCGTGCGTGGAGACCCGTGTCCCTGGAAAGGGGGATCCTGGTAGTTGAGGGGCGACATACTGTCCCAATACACTACTTTGGCCCTTGCTTCAGATAAACGGGAGGTGTACATTGGTCCCATGTACATCAATCGGCTGGTCGTCCGACTTCGTCGGCGGCTTGGGATCAAGCGACCGGCTCGTCTTCTGGGAATCTCGTTAAGGGTGGAGACATCTACAGGGACGAGCCGGTCGCGTATAGACACTAGATAACCTGATGGTGTTATGCCGTGCGTAACAGTTTAGTTACTATTTTTTTCTTTTCTTGGTTTTGTTGCTTGCCGGTGTGCACCATCCCTGACATCGAGGACTCCATGGTGGGTGGGATTCTAGTGTCCGAAATTCTATTTCTTTATTTTAATGGCATTTATTCTTCCTTTGTGCCCCACGGGAGGCCTTAATCCCCAAACAACTCAAAACCCAACAAAAAGAAATCTTGAAACAGAAAACGATAACAATAGTAAAAAACTGGCATCTCTACTCAACGAACCCACTTTCCTTATCGTACATTCAGATTCAGGCGAATTGGGCAAGATGTCCCCCTTTTTTATCCAAAAGGGGATAAAGGGCATCTGCGGCAATGAACCTAAGACAATTAAACGACTTAAATCCGGCGACTTCCTTATCGAAACAAAAGACAATAGGCAATCTCAATATCTTCTCTCTGCAACTACAATAGGTAACATAAAAATAACAGTAACCCCCCATAATGCTCTAAATTCCAGTCGAGGTGTAATATCTGAAACGGACCTCCAACACGTCGATGAAGAGGAAATACAAAAAGAATTATCACCCCAAGGCGTCATTAATGTCAAACGCATAACCATCAAAAGAGACAATAATATAATAAAAACCAAACATTTAATACTAACTTTTAATACACCAAAACTACCTAATAGAATCACCGCAGGTTACCTAAGTTGCCCAATTCGCCCATTCATACCAAATCCATTACGCTGTTTCAAATGTCAAAAGTTCGGGCATTCGAAGAACGCATGTAGAGGTTCTCTGGATATATGTGCAGTGTGTGGCAGCGCTGATCATCCAAGCGACGGCTGCCAAGCAGAACCCTCATGCGTTAACTGCCCTGGAAAACATCCATCCTTTTCCAGGAAGTGCCCAACATACGATAAAGAGAAAAAAATCCAAGAAATTAAGACCAACAATAACATATCGTATCCCGAAGCCCGAACTATCTATGACACTACAATTGAAAACTCTATGGCCAAAACAATAGCTAAATCCATTCTACCTAAACCAACCCAAGTAAAATCCATAACCACGCAAACAGACATCCACATCCCGAATTCCCCTATGTCCCCAGAACAGCTACTTAAATGCTTCTCTTCACCTGCCAAACTAAATAGCTCTTCTTCACAAACGAACCCTATTCCAGGTAGCTCTAAACTCCCTGAGAATCCATCCAAAACTTCTGCAAAACCTAAAAAAAAACAAGAAGCAACCAGAACAAAAGCAAACAAATAAACCTGGAGATGCCTTAAAAAATAAAGTGCAAACAAAGATGCAAATGAATTCCCAAATAAAAAACAAAAAAATAAAAGAAAGTAAATCAAAAACATCGGGGTCATCAACCGATGAAGAATCTGATGTTATCTCGGGTCTCTCTGATCCAGGTGACATGGAGGTCGACCCAGGCCTCGAGACCCCTGCTCTTCTCCATCCGAGGAGCAAGTCACTAGACCGGCGGATCGGCAATCCTTCCAAGTAACATTCAATATGTTATCTTGGAATTGTCGCGGTTTCCACCACAATTCGGTAGATATAAAACATCTTGTAGATTTACACAAACCTGTCTGTTTCTGCTTGCAAGAGACGCTCTTGAAGCCTTTTCAGAGCTCTCTTGTTAGGGGGTATAGTCCTCTACGTAAGGACTTCCTCAACGGCGACAGAGCTAGCGGTGGTGTTGCTATTTTCACATCTAATAGCAGTCCATCCACCCCGCTATCGCTCAGGACCACCTTACAAGCTGTCGGCGTTAGAGTCGCTGTGAAAAATCTACTAGTAACAGTATGTTCAATATATCTCCCCCCTAATCGTAACATCCGACAATCAGAATTAGATAGGCTTTGTGATCAGCTTCCTCCCCCTTTTATTTTAATGGGGGACTTTAATGGCCACAATCCTCTTTGGGGTAGCCCAGATATTAACTACCGTGGAAGACAGATTGAAAAATTTATAGAGGAACAGAATCTCTGTCTCCTCAATGATGGGCAACATACATACTTCCACACCCCATCGAGGACGTTTCACGCCATCGATCTTGTCTTGTGTTCACCATCTCTCCTACATCTATGGTCTTTTCATGTCGGGCGGGATCCTTACCATAGTGATCATTTTCCCGTCCTTCTGGAGATGTTAGGAGTCGATACTGTTCCCTCTGCACGTATACCGCGTTTCAAAATAGAATCAGCTGATTGGGAACAGTTTTCTTCCGTCGTCCACTTCTCTGACGAGATGGTGAACCAAGATGACATGGATGAAGCTGTTAATTCTATCACCCATGCCATCTTGGAAGCTGCTCATTTGTCCATACCTTTGACATCTACCAATCTACCGAAAACTCCCAAACCGTGGTGGAACAACGACTGTAAAATTGCCCACAAAAATCGGAGGACGGCTTGGGGTATTTTCCGCAGGTATCCCACAGAAGCCAACCTTATCGCTTTTAAATGTGCCCGAGCAGAAGCTCGTAGGATCCGCCGGCGTAGCCAGAAGGACTCTTGGATGCATTATGTCAGCACTATAACATCGAATACCTCTTCTAAAAGGGTCTGGAACAAAGTTAATAAAATCAAAGGCCAATATCCTAGACACTCCATTTCTATCTTGGAGACTAATCTAGGAATAGTTTCAGATCCTAAAGGAATTGCTGACACTCTGGCTGAATCCTTTGCTAATATATCCAGCAATTCGAATTACCAAGAGCCGTTTGCCACCATAAAACACAAAGCTGAGAAAACTAAACTAAATTTTACATCTACCGAGTTGGAAGACTATAATGCTGATTTCACCATGGCTGAGTTAATGCGAGCTCTTTCGAACACTCGCAGCTCAGCTGTTGGTCATGATGAAATCCATTATAGTATGCTGAAACATCTCCAGCCTCTCCAACTCAAGTTCCTTCTCAAGTTATATAACAGAATCTGGCGGGAAAACAAATTTCCGTCAGCATGGCAACGCGCTCTTGTAATTCCGATTGTTAAGCCAGGTAAAGACCCTAAGAGTCCTTCCAGCTACAGGCCTATAGCATTGACTAGTTGCCTGTGCAAGCTTCTAGAAAAAATAGTCAATGCTCGCCTTCTTTTTTATTTGGAACAAAACAGTTGTCTCTCTCGGTTTCAAAGTGGGTTCCGTCGTGGACGCAGTACACTTGACAACCTGCTCCTCCTTGAAACATGCATACGGGAGGCATTTGTCAAGCGGAACCATTTGGTGTCTGTATTTTTCGACATGGAGAAAGCCTATGACCGTACTTGGAGATATGGTATCCTCAGAGACCTACATAATATGGGTCTCAGAGGAAATTTACCACTCTTTATTGAGAATTTCCTTTCTCGGAGAGTCTTCCAAGTACGCGTCAACTCTATCTTGTCAGATGAGTTTATTCAGGAGCAAGGCGTTCCCCAGGGAAGTGTATTGAGTTGCGCACTGTTTATCATTAAAGTCAACGACATTATGACCTGCCTACCACCTGCAGTGTCTGGATCGTTATTTGTCGATGACTTTCAAATATCGTGCGCCTCAATAAACTTGTCTCTTATCGAAAGACAAATGCAAATTGCCATCAGAAGACTTTCAGACTTTGCCAAACATAATGGATTTACATTTAATGCCCAAAAGACCGTGGCCATGCACTTTTGCAGGAAACGTGAGCTTCACAACCACCCCGAGCTATTCTTAAATAGGGTCCAGATACCTATTGTATCTGAAAAAAAATTCCTTGGAGTCATTCTCGACTCGAAGCTCACTTTCCTGCCTCATATAAAACATCTGAGACTAAAGTGCATTAAAGCTCTGAATCTTCTGAAAGTGCTTTCTAACACTTCTTGGGGTGCTGATACCACCTCCATGTTGAAAATATACAGATGCCTTATTCGTTCCAAACTTGATTATGGTTCTGTGGTGTACGGATCTGCCAGAAAATCGGCGTTGAAGCTCCTTGACCCTGTTCACCACCAAGGTGTCAGAATCGAGTCAGGAGCCTTCCGTACATCACCAATCCCAAGTGTACTCAATATATGCTTAGAACGACCTTTGAAACTGAGAAGAGACAAGCTGTCTTTAAAATTTTATTTTAAAATTAAAAGTCACCCACGTCATCCTCTCTCTCATAATATTTATAATCCATCTCATACCAGACTTTTTAATGCTCGTCCATCTGTCATACCATCATTTTCTCTAAGAATACTTTCATTGCTTGCTTCTTATCATGTTGACAATTTCAGGGTGCATCCTATCATTTTCACAATTCCACCTTGGCACATACATGAAATTACAATTTTAAATACATTCAGCAATTTTAATAAAAGTTTTACTCCAGATATAGTTTTTAGAACCTTGTTTCATTATCATAGAGAACACTTCTCAAATTTTAAAGCCATCTACACGGATGGGTCTAAAAGCCAGGGGCACGTTGGAGCGGCTGCAGTTCATGATAATATCATCCTCTCTCGTGAACTGCATAATAGCTGCTCCATTTTTACAGCTGAGTCCCTGGCTATTTTCTTGGCCTTGCAGTATATTTTACAGCAAGCCAGTGGATTATTTATACAGATTCGAAGAGCTGTTTGGATGCGCTGAATAATCCACTGAGTCAGACCCATCCGTTTATACTAGATATTTTAAAACTTCATATGACACTTGTTGAGAGAGATTTTAAAGTTATTTTCTGTTGGATCCCAGGTCATGTGGGGATCGTGGGTAATGAACACGCAGATTCTGTTGCCCGATCTGCTAGTGGACCTAGGAGCACTTGGCTCTGCCCTGACGACGCTATAAAAGCTTGTGACACTGCTCTGTCTCTCACTTGGCAGGCCATGTGGGATGCACAGACAGCTAACAAGCTGCGTTCGTTTCAGCCCTCAGTTTCCGGATTCGCCCCCATACAGCAATCCCGGAAAAGGGAAGTGCTCCTGACACGTCTAAGAATAGGCCACACTCGTTTCACCCACATGCATCTTCTGCTGGCAGAAGATGCCCCCACATGCAATTCCTGTGGAGTTATTTTTTCTGTTTTACATATTTTAAGTGAATGTCCTGTTTTTAACAACATCAGACTTCGACATTTTAATGCGAATCATCCATCATTGTCAACAATTTTATCATCACCACCTCATCGAAATCTTTATGCTTTTTTAAAAGATGTTGGTTTTTATTTCTTGATTTAAAATTTTAACCATCTTAACAATGCTAATTGTTCAATTGTTTTTAATCTCAAGTTTAAAGAATTTTAATTTTTTAAAAGAAGTACTACTGTTTGGCGCAGCATGGCCCTAGTGAAGCCCTTGCGCCATAAAACCCCATCCAACCAACCAACTGCTCACGTGAGCTGCATCAAAGCTGCTCCATCTTTACAGCTGAGTCCCTGGCTATCTTCTTGGCCTTGCAATATATTTTACAGCAAGGCCATAGCCAGTGGATTATTTATACAGATTCGAAGAGCTGTTTAGATGCGTTAAGTAATCCACTCAGCCAGACCCATCCTTTTATTTTAGATATTTTAAAGATTCATTCAACACTTTTAGATAGAGGTTTTAATGTTCTTTTTTGTTGGATCCCAGGTCATGTGGGGATCATGGGTAACGAGCGCGCAGACATAATAGCTCGAACTGCAAGTGGACCTAGGAGCACTTGGCTCTGCCCTGACGACGCATATAAAGCTTGTGACACTGCTCTGTCTCTCACTTGGCAGGCCATGTGGGATGCACAGACAGCTAACAAGCTGCGTTCGTTTCAGCCCTCAATTTCCGGATTCGCGCCCATTCAGCTATCTCGGAAAAGGGAAGTGCTCCTGACCCGTCTTAGAATAGGCCACACTCGTTTTACCCATGTGCATCTTCTGCTGGCAGAAGATGCCCCCACATGCAACACCTGTGGAGTTATGTTTTCTGTGTTTCATATTTTAAATGAATGTCCAGCTTTTAACGCCATCAGATTGAGATTTTTTAAAATTAATCATCCTCCATTATCATCTCTTTTAAGTTCACCCCCACATGAAAATCTTTTTAGATTCTTACTTGAGATTGGATTTTATTACTTGATTTAGAATTTTATTTCAAATCTTTTACCCTTTGTTGATCTCAATATATTTTTAATCGTTTATTTTTAACATGGTAGATTTAGATAAATTTTTTCGGCGCAGTATGGCCCACGTGAAGCCCTTGCGCCAGAAAATCGAACCAACCAACCAACCAACTGATGACGGACTTAAAAAACGCTTAAAATTCTTTGAGCTGAGTGGAACAGTAGACATGATAGGAAATCTTCATTGTGATTTATTTCATCAAGAACGCCTATTGCACAATATGGCAATATGGTAGACTTGAAAATTGAATTGATTCGAAGCAAATCTGAATTTTGTTTGATATGACTGCCAAACCATAAGGCATTATTAAATCATATAAATTTATTTGTGAGAAAAGTACGAACAAGCCCATGTGTCCTTTTAAGCCACGCAAAAGTTTAAAAAAAAGATTCAACGGCAAAGTATTCTATGAATCGAGGAATGTGTAAAGTGTATTCAATCCCTCAAGGTAGTATGTCGATTGTTCAGAATAATGTATTTGTTGGCCAAATGCCTAAAAGACTGATTGTAGGATGTTTAGACAATGACGTATATCATGGAAACTTAGATAAATCTCCATTTGAATTTAAACATTATAATATGAATTTTATTGGAGTTAATGTAGACGGACAACCAACCCTACACAATCCTGTTCAGTTGAATTTCGATCAAAATCTATTTATTAAAGCCTATCACAGTTTATTTCCATTCAGTGGTAGATCAGGGCAAGATCAAGAACTGTTTTTGTCCCGAGAAGAATATGTAAACGGTAACGTGTTGTTTGCTTTCGATTTGTCACCAGACCTTCGCAATGGAAATCATTTGAATCTTAAAAAACACAGTAATTTACGATTGGAAATGAAGCTCAATCAACCTATCCTCAAAGTATAAGTGTCATCATTTATACAGAATTTAATAGTGTTTTAGAAATAAACAAAACAAGGAGCATTATATGCGATTTTAGCAACTAAGAAATGGAAGGAAATCAAATTGCTCGTGTTTTATCTCAAGACCCCGTTACGGCATCCCATTTCAGAGAAGTTTTTGCTTCAGACACCATACCTCAAGTTCAAAGAAAGTCAGGACTTGTAGTCAATCTGGATAATTCATCAGAACCAGGATCACACTGGGTTGTGTTTTTTGTCGTAGACAACGATACGCTAGAATTTTTTTGATAGTTACGGAAATTCACCCATGTTTTACGGAGATCGTTTCGAAGATTCACCTCCAAGTTTTCAAATCTGCAATGGAACTCAACAGTATTTCAAAGCCCTATTTCTAACGTTTGCAGTGCTTATTATATTTATTTTCTTTATAAGAAATGTCAAGGGACAAAGTTTATATACTATTGTAAACAATTTATCTCATTGTATGAACAACGACTTCAGAATGTATCACTTTGTGAAAAAGAAATATGGTGTAAGAATGATTTTTAGAAAATAAATAAAATATGTATATTTGAAACCTTTTTTATTTATTTAGCATAAAAAAAACACATTTTTTTAAAAAAGTAAATAATTAAAAAAAAAAAAAAATGTAAATTTTTAAAAAATTCAATATTTATTCCATCTTAATCTTCTAGCATACATTACACGTTTCACGTGATTCTTATTTTCATACAATTTTTTATTAACATCATATTCTTTAGGAAAGTTTACTTGTTTTAGAGCCTTGGAGAATACATCATGTCCGGTAGGTCGAACTTTCTTTTTTCTTAATAAGTCATTATTCAAATCTACAATATGAGTATGCGGTATCAAGGTGCCTTGATAATAAATTTCTCCCGTGGGCAGCCATTCCAATGCATGATTTGTTTTTTTCAGAACAGAAAATTCAAAATTTCTTTTACGGTGCTTTTATAACGAACAGGTACTTTATCAAGGAGCAAATTTTCAATATCATTTGCGTTTTCTTCTGCAATAATATTCTGTGCTTCTGGCTTAATATCTATTTCTGTATCATTGATTTTTAATTCTGGTTCCTGATATGCATAATGTCATCATTTTCAGAGGGTACTTTGGACGTAGGACTTCTGAAGTAGCTTTGAAGAATTTGTAGATATAATGCTGCTTTTTCACTGTCATCTAAATTTTTCTGTTGAAGAACTTTGTGCATCTTTTTTGCATTTCAGGGACAGGGTCTTGCACAAAAGAATTTCATCTATCTTCTGGGACAAGTATGAGTTTCTTACTAAACTCCATTATTAAGGGAAGTAATTGCAGTAATGGATGCTGGTAGTAAAATACTTAATAATCCTTCTCCCCTTTGAGTTCGAAGTAATTTCCTTTTCCTATATAATGGTACCTTCTTTTCAGCTAATTTACGAACGTTGAGCTCATGCTGAGTCAATTTACTCTTTTGCATTTTAGTTAAGGGTATGTTACCTGGGAGCAAGTTTAATGCACATTCACACAAAGATTTTATTGTATGATTTGGAAATTTTTTCAAAAAATTCTTTTTTGATTTGCTTTTTAACAAAACTCTTAACTGTCCTAACCGTCGTTCCGTACACATAGACATATTGTTGTCAAATGAAGCTTTTGTAAATTAATTGGACTGTTATGGGATTTTTAATACTCTTTTATTAGCTTCAGACGTATGTATGTTAGTATGTTTGTATGTAACGGAATCTTTGAACATGATTTTGACCCCCTTCAAAACGTCGGATTAACTCGAAATTTGGCATACTTATTAAGGACCGATGACAATTCAATATTTTAAACAGTGACCCGTTATCTTTACTAGGATAATCAGGATTAGCGATTTTTTGTTTTCCTGAGACCCGGAGTGTCTGCGCTTCAAGACCAATAAGGGAAACTACCAGGCGCGTTTGCCGCTTTATCACAAGGATTAGCTCGTGTTGCCCTTGCGCCGTTAAATTCCAACCAACCAACCTTCTCCAGAATCGAACCCTGGTGTGCCGTTTGAAAGATTTGTCGTTTGAACTACAGTTATACAAAGCGTGTTTTTTTTAGTCGCATTATCCTTACCAGGATCTTCAGGATTAGTGATTTTTCATATTCAGAGACACGGTAGTGTTTTGTGCCAAGTAATACGGTGTGTACTAAGGCATACACATGACTTAAATTTTAGACAAGCATTGACTATTGGAAGAAACAACTGGAGAGTTTTGTACACTAACTAAAAAAAAATATTAGAGTTTACAGAAAAAATAATTAATAGTTTAAAAACTAAAAAACACGCTTTAATAGAAAACCAAACTAAAAAGTAGAAAATAATTAATAGTTTAAAAAACTAAAAAATACGCTTTAATAGAAAAGTGAACTAATAATTTTAAATAAGTTTGAAATAAGAATAGAGTGATTAACAAGAAATATTTATTTTATCGTAAAAAAACGTGGGGTGCTTTTTAGGAAATATTCATAATGGCTCTACTTTTACCAATATCTGTCATTAAATATTTTCAACAATTGACATCAAGCACCTCACTCTTTTTTAAGATAAAATAAATATTTCTTGTTAATCACTCTATTCTTATTTCAAACTTATTTTCTACTTTTTAGTTCACTTTTCTATTAAAGCGTATTTTTTAGTTTTTTAAACTATTAATATCTCCTCTAATTTTTTTTATCATACATTAAGGAGAGTAAATCTTAACGCAATCAAGTATGTATTATGAATGACTATCGGGACTGATACACTACAGTTTTATCACCAGGAAAAATTCCTGTGTGCAAGCGCAGGGAATCATCCGTATTTGGTTTTAAATCGATTAAAAGATAACTATAGGGGGCAGAGGTAGCATCCTGAAACACTTCTTGAAAGAATTCTTGCCTGGATATATTTGTTTACCCAAATGCATGATCTGAGTTTAACCCCGAGGATTTTTAAGTATTACCATATACTGGCAATTTAAAGATATGTCTCTTATTCCTTTTAATTTATGAAAGAGATTTTGAACTAAAAATACGACGCTTAAATTCCTGTGATGACTTCCTTTGGAAAATAAATTGGATACTCTAGAGTCCCCACTCACTTCAGACATTAAATCATCGATTATGATTTAACTATCCTGCAATGTATTAATATTTGATGGTAATCCTTCATGAAATGCAACATTTGGTAATGTATCAAACAAATCTTGGTATTCTCCATAGCACCAAATGATATTCTTCGGAAAAGGTGAAATTCGCTTGTGTTCGATTAATTTCTTAACAAAAAAAGATTTACCACTAGACGTCATATATATATATATATATATATATATATATATATATATATATATATATATATATATATATATATATATATATATATATATATATATATATATATATATATATATATATATATATATATATATATTAGGGCGTATCGAAAAAAACTTTTTTTGGAAATTCAAAATTTCAAGTTGATAAAAAGTTGTCACTATGCTCACATGTTTACCAAATTTTTTTTTTAGTTCAATCGAAAAATATTTAGGTCTCCCGGAATGAACCTGAAGTTTGATGTGTTTTGACAAAAACAAAGATTTTTTTTTTTTTTTTAAACATAAATATAAAGCAAATTTTTATTTTCAAGAATAAAAATGTCGAGTTTATAATACTAATTAACAGTAATAAAAAAATTATATCTGCCATTTAATAATTAGGTCTCCCTGAATCTACATGAAAAACTTAACTTTTTTACAAAATATGGATATTTTTCAATTTTCAACCCATTCTTTTGGTTAATTTCAATTATTTTATTCATAGTCTAGGTATAGTAGTACAGCATTTTGAAATATCGGGAATATCATTTTATGAAATGACGTTTACTAAACTCAAGTATTAATTCATATCATTTCTGCACGACTCCACGTTGGTTGGAGTCTCCAACCAACAAAGACTCTAGGTTTGAGACATGAAGGTAACGTTATCGAAAATGATTCAATATCACTGGGTTCGAATGATGAAAGTGTACATGATAGTAAAAGTCTTCTACCATGGGAATTATTATAAAGTTGAATTATTTCAGTGAAATAAGAACTGCCAGAAAATCTACTATCTTTTTCTAGAGATGGTGACCGTAGAGCCAATCTCAATTAGAGTAGAAGCTCAATCAGCAAGTGCTCTTTTGTGGAATTTAAATGTTGCCAATAATACAAGAAAACCAGGCAGTGGTAATAGATAAATCGAATGTTTTTCGTGAAACGGTAAAATATCATCAAGATATTAGTTCAACTATTTTTCACTTTATTTATTTAATCGAAAGGATGAAGCAATAAGTATAAAAATTGTAAGTTGTAAATGTGGTCGCATAAATAAACGATAAGAACATGTATCTTTGGTATAAGAACTATATTCAACATATTTTGGACATTCAACTGCAAACAGTGGCTCTGGATAAAACGTAGTGTCATCATTACAACTTATGAAATAAAGCTGCATTGATAAGAAAACTATTCAAGGCCTTGGTTATGATGGTGATGAATGAAATACTGAAGTCTCTAATTGATCAATTTCATTCTTCGTAAATACTTTAAAATAACCAATACAAGCAGTTGTTTGTTTATTTCATTTAAACGAATTGCCTCTTAGGAAAGTTATGATTATTCTCGATGTTCCAATTTATTAACGTACTTCTTTTACTGTCCATTAAGAAAACGTCTAACAAGTTATCGAGATTTACCAACTGTTGAATACAATAACATTGATAGGGTTTTTCCAAAATTTGATTTTATAAAGTTGAACACAGACCAGAAATATTGGAAAATATGTCAGGCTGTACAAGTAAGCAAATGCCCCCAAGGTTTAGCAAACAGAAACCCTGGAAACATCTCCCATTCAAGATGATTAAAAATGGTAAATCGAATTTCACGTATATGTATTGTATCACTTGATCCAACCTCGAAGTTGAAAAAAATAGCCGAGTTTGTAATGAAAATTTATACTCCCTTATGGCTTACAATATAACGTCATGTAATGTTGATATTAATTTTCGTACAGAGCCACTGTCTGGAGTTGCGTGTCCAAAATATGTTGAATATAGTTCTTGTACCAAAGATACATGTTCTTATCGTTTATTTATGCGATTACATTTACAACTTACAATTTTTATACTTATTGCTTCATCCTTTCGATTAAATAAATAGAGTGAAAAATAGTTGAACAAATACCTTGATGATATTTCACCGTTTCACGAAAAACATTCGATTTACCTATTACCACTGCCTGGCTTTCTTGTATTACAACATTTAAATTCCACAAAAGAGCACTTGCTGATTGAGCTTCTACTCTAATTGAGATTGGCTCTACGGTCACAATCTCTAGAAAAAGAGAGTAGATTTTCTGGCAGTTCTTATTTCACTGAAATAATTCAACTTTATAATAATTCCCATGGTAGAAGCCTTTTACTATCATGTACACTTTCATCATTCGAACCCTGTGATATTGAATCATTTTCGATAACCTAGAGTCTTTGTTGGTTGGAGACTCCAACCAACGTGGAATAGTGCTGAAATGATATGAATTAATACTTGAGTTTAGTAAACGCCATTTCATAAAATGATATTCCCGATATTTCAAAATGCTGTACTACTATACCTAGACTATGAATAAAATAATTGAAATTAACCAAAAGAATGGGTTGAAAATTAAAAAATATCCGTATTTCGTAAAAAAGTTAAGTTTTTCATGTAGATTCAGGGAGACCAAATTATTAAATGGCAGATATAATTTTTTTATTACTGTTAATTAGTATTATAAACTCGACATTTTTATTCTTGAAAATAAAAATTTGCTTTACATTTAGGTTTAAAAAAAAAAAAATCTTTGTTTTTGTCAAAACACATCCAACTTCAGGTCCATTCCGGGAGACCTAAATATTTTTCGATTGAACTAAAAAAAATTTTGGTAAACATGTGAGCATAGTGACAACTTTTTATCAACTTGAAATTTATAATTTCCAAAAAAAGTTTTCTTCGATACGCCCTAATATATATATATATATATATACTCACATTGGTCTCCAAAAAGTCAATGAAAACAGATATCGTTACAGTGAAATTTTTTTTTTCTAATTATAATTTTAAAATTCCATAACAACAAATAAATGAACAAAAATTAATACACATTATACAAAAAAAAATAATTTTTATTAATATAGTAAATTTTAAACATACAATATACATCAGTTCATATTGAAAACCCATAAGGTATCGTATTGAAATTTTCTTGTATAACCTTCTTATTATATACAATGCCATAGTTTTTCACTTCAACTCGATTAAATACTCTACGACGTTTAGCATCGCGGCAAATTTTTCTTTTATTTACAATGGGAACTTTCTCTCCTTCATCCATATTCATAATCAAGCTCTCCATTGTATCAAAATTCAGTTTTAAACTGTTTTTAAAGTTTAAGATAAAACCTCTCACTTTGCAGACACTCTTACTCGGTGTGGAATAAACGTAGTTTTTGGGTCCACCTAAAAAGCAATATATATATATATATATATATATATATATATATATATATATATATATATATATATATATATATATATATATATATATATATATATATATATATATATATATTATTCCTGAAATATAAATCAAATATAAAATATACATAATTATCTATGTTGACCAGATATGAATTTTTCTATAATCTCTCCATCTAGCTCCATCAGTGAAATCACCTAAATAATTCCCAACGGAGGGTCATTGCTTCCACTTGTCTTGTATATGATCGAATCGGTGTCGAAATACAGTACGTCAGTATCCAACTTTTCTAACTCAGAGTACAATTTAAGCCTCGCATGGCAAGTGGTGAAGGCAGCTATAAAAATGTTTGTGGATATATATTGCCCAAGGAACCTTTCGTCCATCCGCCATTGTACGGCAAAAACAGATTCAGAAGGAAAGTAGATATCCTCTATAAGCAAAAAAAAAAAAAAAAAAAAAAAAGCATGTATAAAAGTAATAATGTTCACAACAAAACCTATAAATTATAAACTTTTCACTGGCATGTACTTACATTTTTCTCATTATCTGACAGTAAAGAGTTAAATTTTTCGAGGGTCTTAATATATGATAATTGAGTTTTATCCCTGTTCATCCCCCCAGCGTCCCCAAAAGCTATTCAAAGCCAATTTTGCTACAGTCCTTTTTCCAGGGCTGAAAGAAATATTCTGAGGGTTTAGTTGTATTCCGTCCTTCTCAAAATATTTGCTGATATATTCCTCCTTTTCTGCGTCTGTTGTGCACTCCGATGGCCAGCCAGAAGACTCATGCTTGGTTTTCAGGAAAGTGTCTATGTATGATTTAAATAGAGTTGTGGAAGTTCGGTTAAAGTGATTAACTTGATGAATCTGTAAAAAAAAAAAAAAAAAAAAAGGGGGGGGGGTGCATTTGAAACAAATTGCGTACAAGATCAAAATAAAGCAGTTAATCACTCATTTAAAATTATATACTTTTAGAATCACATATCCCTTTTCAATTGCTTTTTTTACTTCTTCCGTCACCCAAGTTCCTGTCATCCTTCTTTCTTCATTGTTATGTTCGCAGGACTCTTGTTGAATACTTTCACAACACGTTCTACAAAGCGTTAACATCAGGTTTTTTTTCATGTCTGTAAGGTAGAACAGGATGGTATAATCCCCTCGGAGGCGAAATAGTGCATTTGATAATGCCAAAGTACTGGCTGATATCCATTTCGGCATCATTGGGCATAAGTATTTCAGGATGACCTACTGGATACCTATTGAAAAATAAACATTAATATTAACACTTATGTGTGAAAAGGAAATTTGATCGCTACAGAAATAAGTATTTTCTGAAAATTCATCTGCAGTACTTATTACAAAATGGGTACAGACTCGTGAAATCTATGTACTTGGCAGTACCTTTAAACATAAGTTTCACTGCATTTGTCCTGCCACCATAAAATGCATCTCGTGGTTTTAAACGAACCACAATATGATAGGATTCCAAGAAGTTCTTCAATGCCTGGTCAGTTTTTTTCAAGAATTGGAAAGTGTGCTCCCACATCTCTATGAACTTATACCCTCGTGAGGAAAACATGCGTGTTATGTCAGCCGTTTTCTGACGCAAAGCATGCATCGGGGACCCTGACAATGGCTGAATAGTATCCCGATCGAAACATGATTCACATCCGTGAAAGAAGCACCCTTGTAAATAATTAAATATATATTTTTTCCCTAAAACATAGTGATGATTCATATAACTTTTTTTTTTGTTTTGAAAATAATAAATACGTACATGGTATTGGTAAATGGTATTAGTCTCCTCGCAAAAACCATCAACTTTCACACCACATATTTTTACTTCACCCGTTCTATTTAGAGCGTAAAATATGCAGATTTCTTCTTGCTAAATTAAAAATTTTATCCAACGAATGGCATCATTGCTAAAATTATCATTGATGTACCCATTTTGTGGAATCATGGCTATTGTTCTTGATTCAATATGGCTACTTCTGAAGCACGCCATGCACGCTGATGCGATTGTCACGTAACTGTAAACAGATCAACAAAAATTTAAGAACACAGTTTTTTCCCCCTTCTAAATTCAATTGGATATTAAAACATTTTTACATTAAAAAATTTATTGAAGTAATACATACCAGAAAGGGTCTACACCTGCCGTAGCCATGAATTCAGCTCTAAAGTCCAGACAACACTTGCAAATAATATCCACATCGGATCTGCAACGAAGTAAAGTTTTAATTGCTTATCTCTGTGGAAAGGGGGGGGGGGGGGAAACAAAAAAAACAACCGATAAATGATTAGTAAAAGAAATCAAATGTTATTTACCGGCAATACAAACGCATTTCTTTCCTGAAATCAAATGGTTCCATTTGCCTCTGATCGTACCAACTTACAAATACCATCTTGTCAGCTGATGACATTGTGTCTGGACTGAAAAACTCCTTTGAAGGTAGGGGGCCAACGTAATTTTGATTCACTTCAGTATTGAACAAGTCAGGAAAGTACCCCTTTGTCAATTCCGTAAGACCAAAGGTTTTTGGAAATTTGCTTAAGCTCATTGGCAAAAAGTTAAAAGAATCGATAAATGTCAACTGTAACGTGTAAATTTAATATACGTCAACTTTGAGCCTTGCGGTATTACTTTGGGTTCATGACCTTTCTCTAACAGCCATCGCAAAATGAACTGTCCGTCAAACCCTTTCAAGTTATGAGCCATAACGGTATACCCTTTGTGTTTTTTGTCAAAAAGGAAGCTGCAAAATTGATCAAGGGCGTCGTAGCCTTCAAAAACTTTTTCCTTACCGTCAGAATACTGAGCATGGACAAAATTTACAATGTGGTCTCCGAAACTCTGGTCCGTTTCGAAATAAAAAAAAAAAAAATAAAAAAAAAAAAAAGATTTTTTCTACTGCTGATTTAGGGGGCTTTGATGGAAGAAAACATTTGTGGTCCGAGTCGACAAACTTTTTGCATCCTTTGCATTTTGTCTGCCCACAAACATGTTCAGACTTCGAACACTTTCTTTTCTCCATTACCTTACAACATTTCCTGCACTGCCATATCTAGAATAAAGCAAAAATAAATTTCAATTCAAGCTATGTTCACCAATAAAATAAAAATAAGCACTAATAACTTTAACACACACCTGGCTGCAAATTCCATTTTGTATGTGGGCATCATAACAAGAATCAGATGCTAGTTCCATGCATCTAACTGCTATTCCACTCAAACATTCACGCCTCCGGCAAATATGACAAAGATTGATGCAGGCATGATCCATGATGTTTTTGAATGGCACGTTGCAGAACTCGCAGTAATAGCTTGCACCGTAAAAACCCTCGAGACTCCTAATGAGATCATAGTGGTTATTGTGGAGCCAAAGGTAGACTTTCTTTTTACTTTTCTGAGACTTTATAACTAACCTGAAAAAATTTGTAATCAAGTACTACAGTTTTGTAGTTTCCAAAATTAAATGTAACACTTCTAAAATGCTACAAAATTCTCCACGAAGAATAAACCATCTTAATTATTAAAATTTTTACCTCTTTGATGCTGTCAGGACCAATGATTACTGCTTGAATATCAAGAGCCCTTTCAAAAATCTCTACTTCCGAAAATCCACATTGTTCCTCTGGGACACCTGTAACACTGTGCAAATGCATAGCATTGCGCAGTAAAAGAGTGCAATCTTTTTTGACCAGGGTACGCAAATCCGGATCATCATCTTCTAAGTAAGCTTTTCCTAAAAGTAAAGCCATAGCACAGCATAAATGGGTAGCTTCATCATCAATAGAAACTATGAAAGACTTAGTCAATCTATCAACATCAGGATTGATAGGCCACATGTTTCTGGCTCCTCCTCTAGGACGTTTTACAATGACAACATCAATAGAGAAGGATTCATCAAGACGAATGTTCTTTTTGGATTGTATGACTTTCATGACGCATGACAAAAGCATCTCAACAGTCATTTCTGAAGCTTGTCGCAACATGGTGGAGATGGGAAGATCAAGTTCATCCGAAAAAAGAACGAATCGAATTAAATCATGGGGCTCTAAATTGGCGGTAGCCATTGAAAGAAATCGGGTAAATAGTTGCCGCACCACATCAATCACCGAACCCAATGTCATGCCACGAACATTTTCAGGAAGCCGATCCGTATCCAATATTGCAGTATATGAGATTTCCTCAGCACCGAAACGCAGTTGCTTTCGTCTCTCTTTCTCTATTAATATAATAGCATCGTTAATCTGAAAAGGAAAAATTAAATTACATACATTACCTAAATTACTAGGCTATTTTTTTTTATACTTAAACAAGATATTTTTTAAAAATAATTACGTTTGAAGGCCCGTCGATTGGCAAATTAGTCCAAAATCCATGAGAGAGTCTGGCACCAACATTTCTAGGTAGGGATTCAACACCATGAGAAGGTCCAGCTCCGTCATTGATCCCTTCACCCCATTGGGTAGGAAGAGGGTTTTCAAAAAACAATTGGGTAATGTCACCCATTATCTGAAATAAAATATAGATAATATAAAACAAGTTCACCCAACACTCAAGCACACCAACATACACACCCAAGCACATCCTCTTAAAAATTACTCCTTACATCAGTTAATTACATCATCGTTTTCATCATCATAGAAACATGTCTCTAATATGTCACATATAGGGTTGGCTTCAAATATAATGGAAGTTTCACTTCGAAGATCCTCATCAATTCCTTCAACCAAATTCTAATGAAAATCAATAGTACGCAAGTTTTGTATTGATGTAACAAAAAATCAATCGAAACAGATAACTTTAAATTATTTAAACAGAGTTACAATTAATGTTTAACATGTATTACATTAAAAAAAAATACGTCAAAAGTAAACATGTTTTTAAAATTTTCAACAGAAATGTAATTTTATTAGAAACGCCAAGGTAAAATGCTTCAGTGTGCAAGTATTTAACTGTACCCTACATAGCAAATTATACATAAAATAAATCTAGTCATTTGTAAATATAATTACACACATTTTTACTACCTTAAATAATTTATATAGTTTATATTTAAGAAGACAAATGATAGCTTGTTAAGGAAAATGAACTTTACGTAAAACAAAATTTATGTAAGAAATACACATACTTTAAATAATTAAAACATGTAAAAAAAATTTTATCAAATAAATTACAGAAAATTTTTGAACATTTTAATGCAAAAAAAAGCAAAAAAAGCTTTAACGAAATATGCATTTACCTCATCACCACAAAGCGACCGAGTGAATTCACCACAATGTGCAAGATCAACCACTGGTGTAGTTTTACTATAAACATCATTCTCACTTTATTAAATGAAAAAAAAAAAAAAAAAAAAATTATATTAAATGCACACAATGTTCAATTTCCTTATTAAGAAAAACTATACAAGTGAAATTAAACTAATCTACAAAACACGAGCATGCATATTTTCTACCTCAATTTTTTTTCAAGAAATTACTTTTACTTAGATTATACTAACACCTTAGCAATAACTCAATAATACAAGCAAGAAATATAGGAAGAAAAAAAAGAACTAAATTGAATAAAAAACCTATTGTCAAAAACGTGTACATGTAAATGCCCTAACATCAAAATCATTAACACTAAAATATTTTTCCACAAAAAGGCTTATACATAGCTTACTTAAGAAAAATCTATTTTAGAAGAAAATAGTGAAATATTTTCTTTAAAGATAAATAGACAAGCGTATGCTAGTATTTGAACAAATAGTAAGGATTAGATATAATCGTATGGAAGAGTAACAATTTTTCAAAAACACTGGTACGTTAGAAGCTTTTTTAAATAAAAACCTTTAGTGTATTATAGCAACATAGCTCAATACATATTCAAGAGTACGCTAGTATTTGAATAAATAGTAAAGATTAGATATACTAGTATGCAAGTGTGGCAAATTTTTCAAAACATTAGAACACATGGGATAGAAGCTTTTTAAATATAAATCTCTAGTGTATTATAATAACGTAACTCAATACACATTGAAGGTTGTAAGTATGAATAAGAAGGAACAGATCCATATTTTGTTGGAAGTTGCAATTTCTAAATACCCTATTCATATTGCATTAAAATTTAGAAAAAATTACTTAATAAATAATCAATATGTTATAGTTAAATAACTATGAGTTTACAAAATTAAAAAAGTATGTTCACCATTGAAAAAAAAGTTAGGACTCAAGTATTTAACTAGTCTTAGTTTTAAAGAATTTCAAAAACCCAAGATACATAGAGTTCTAAAAATAAATACACTTTAAGCATTACAAAGATATACATTCTACAAAAAATAAAATACTTACTTCAGAATAACTTCTCTTCATATTTTTCACACAACATCTAAACACTTGAACAATACAAAATTGCAACAACCAGATAGTTGACGAACTAAGAAATGAATATTTGCGATAGAAATGGTCCTAAGTCAGAGTCCAGATTCAACTCATAGAATGATTAGCCAATCAGAGTCCACAGGGAAGTGACGTTGCAACCAATAAGAAGCCAATGCGTTCCGTGATGTCACGATTTTTTAGAAGCTCTGGAAGAAGTTGGCTTTGAACATTATTGGACAAGTTTCAATGTATTGCGTGATGTTAATTCAATTAATATTCAACACGAAAAACATGATTCAATCTTTTTAAACTTGAATATTGTGATTTTTGAATGTTGTTTAATTTCTATAATTTTAGCATTTAATATTAATGGTGAATCCTTTATTACGATACTATCTTCTCAGTGACTTGCACAATACTTTTGAAAATAAGCTTTGAATATCATAATTGTAATAAAAATTAAAATACTTAATAACAATACAATGCATGTAATACCTTTAGTGTTCATTTTGAGCAAATAATGGATCGTAAATACAATTTCAATATCAAATAGCATCAGGGAATTCTAGTCAACGTACTTGTCTTAATACTATTCCAGAATTATCTTTTGGTAACAAGATCGGGTGTTCGAATCTCTTTGCGTAATTTTAAGTAAATAACAAAATTATTATCAACGAAAAGTATATGATGACGCCAGAGTTCATCCTAGAAATGAAAAAGGGCAGGGTGCTATTTTCCAAAAAAAGGGCACTTCCTGTTTACGAGGGCACTTTTATGGCAAATTGCTGAAATACATGTTTACTGCCACAATTTCAATATTGTTATACTTTTCTACCACGATAAATAATTTTCAATATTCTGAAAAAAAAAATATATAATGCAAAAATCCGTGAATCAAAAACTCGCTCAGAAACTTAAAAGATATCAAAATACTGATAAAATGCTTCAGTCCTAATTCTGCCGGAACGAGACTGAGAAAATTATTAAAATTAAAGCGCAATATACACAGTAAAATTTTCATCAAATAGTAATTTTTATAAAATTATCAATTTATAATACAGTAAAATTAAGATAAGAATGTTTTAGTATAATGAAAATGGTGTTAAGATAAGAACTTTTCACTCTTTCAAAATTTTCTAAAGTTTGAATGAATCAACCTTAAACTTCCTCTCTTAGTTTTGCTATTGTCAGATAGAGAATAGAGTTTCTACAAATTTAACATTATTCATTATGGGATATCACAAGGAGTATTCCGACTAAAAAACTTGGACTATGTCCTGAAATTTTTGAATTTTTTTTATTTTCAAAATCGGATCAAATTTAGCGTCAAAACGGTGATTTTTTTGCCGTGCATGCAGCTATTATGTGAGCTATAATAGAAGTTTTATTTTTTTAAAAATCGGAAATAATTTGTGATTTTGGTTGCATTCCTGTTATGTTTAATTTTAAATATGAAACGGATGTTTATAAATTAATTGGTAACAGGCAAATTACCAAAAACACCCCCTAAATTTAACAGGAGGACATCGCGATTACGCGTGTCCAAACGGAAATATTTTTTTAAAATTCTTAGTGTAAACATTTGATAGTTATAAACCTTTAACTAAGTTATTCAAGTCTTTCAAATTCCTTTCTTCACTATTTTGAAGGAGGCATGGTAAAAATCCAGCGAAATACACTTAATCAAAACACGTACGAAATGGCCATCGGAGTTTACTAATGTGCACTTGGGAAATTGTAAGACGGCGCCCTACAATCCACCTACTAATGAAGCACGTTATATAGACATCTACTCAATGGTTTCAGTCCCCGATATATACGTTGAACGTTTGAACACGAATGCGCATGCGCGACAGCCGATTTCAGTAGGGGTGATCCACATATTGCGTACTGTTGGGAGGGGAAAAAACGAAAGTTTTTCGAATTCTTTCAGGATGAAATTTTTTCTGAAAAATTGCAGGAAGGGCGCTATTTTTATAGAAAAAGGGCAGGCAGGGTGCGCCGTCCCTCAAAAAATACCTAGGATGAACTCTGGTGACGCTATAGTTAATATTTTTACAACTAGATGGTGACAGTAATGTACCCCTAGATGAAGAAATATGATTTATTTAATATTTTTACCACTAGATACGGTTTATACTTTTCACATTTCAACATATATAATATTCCTTTCTCACCTTATCAAATATAACAAATTTTTTCCCCATACATTCATATCACAAACTTCATTAGCCAATTAGACATAAGTTCAAGAACTAATTAAATTAAAACTCCCGAAATGTTAAACTTCCCTATATCACAGTTAAATAAAACATAAGATTCCCTCGCACCAAGACGCAATGGCTAAAGCACATCTTCCATTACCCAAGCCGACCAAACGGTATAGTGGTTAGCGTGCTAGCTTCTGGATCGCGAGGTTGCGGGTTCGAGTCCCGTGTTAGGCATAGGTGTTTGTAAATGTATGTTGGATTGTCTAATGACGAATGTTTCGGCGCATTATAGCCCTCGTGTTGCTGATGGCGCCAGATAATCTGAATACAACCAACCAATCCATTACCCAAAGTTCTGTGGTTCGATTCCTGGTATTCGGCGAAGCATATTTTTCCAAACCTCCTCTAAGAAGACGTCATACCAATGACGTCACTCTCCAACTCCCCGATAAACGACCAAAATTTGATTGACAGTTGGGCACGTCCCTTTCTATTGTTCTCTCCAGGCACACCCGGTTACTACTATTGGTGTCTTTTGGAGTACTTGTTGCAATCAATTTTAACAAATTGTCCAAATGAGAATCAGTCAAGTTATTCCTGTATTTATTCTTAATGATAAAGCCACTTGCTGAAAGCTTTTTCATAGTTTCTTCATGGAGAACTCTGTTCTACATAGTTAACACATACTATTTCGAATAAATTACAATTATGTAAAAAAAAAAGTCCATACTATGAAATTTGATTTTTTTCATCTTATGTGATGCCGGCAGACCGCAGAAAAATCTGTGGCAGGCGAAATCCGGCCACGGGCCGCCTCATGGCTAACGCTGATCTAGAAGAATACAATACCGAAATCTGCTTGTGTAAAACCCTTTCTCCTACACCACCACACCAAAGAGACTGTTTAGCAATCCTATAACAAACCATAAATATTTAGGGTTGGGGCCAATTGGGACCCATCTAACGGAAGGGAGAGCACCAAGAATCGGTTTTAACAATATTAGATAAAGGATAAACAAGATAATTTGGAGCCAGAAAGCTATGTAGAAAGTCGATACCATTTTAAAAAGTATCAACCAATGGGTTTGTACATTAAACAGTCAATTTTTGCGTAATAATTTAAAATCAGCAAACTTCAACGGACATCCATGCCTAACCCAGGATTCGATCCTGTCATCTTGGCCATGCAAGACAAAAAATATCAAAGATGAAAACCATATTTTTTAAATAAAAACTTCGACTTTTTAGAATTTAAAATTTTAACTCCTATTTTAAATTTTTATCAATGTACGAACAAAAGAGGATTAGAAATATTTAATAAGTTTGATATTTACAGATATTTTTTTGTCCTCGACTCCTTTGTATCGAGTAAATATATAGCAAATCTGTAAGTGCACATTGTATTAGCATTGCTGAGACTTCAATCAGATTTCAAATTAAAAACTTTTGAAGTTAGCATAGTCATATTATAATTCGTATTTAACATTTAGTAAATTTTTTTACTTACTGAAAAAGTTAGTATATACGTGTTTTTGTTTATAATTTCCCGGTACTGCTACTGGTTTAGAGCATCGATATGTTTAAAGGATTTTACGTAACAGGTTGTTTCAACTCAATGGTTGTTTCCAAATTGCAGTCACAATGAATCTTTATTCTTCAGCTCCTTACATTTCTACCATTGATTATATGTAAACTAAAATTAAAAAGTAGTAAAATATTTGTCTTTGTACAGTTTTATAAAAATATTTTTGAATAAACAATTATTGTTAGAAATGGCAACAGAGGCTCAATCGCTGAACTGATCTGAAAAAATTTCTGAGTAAAACTTCAAACTTTTAAAACACATGCATTTTTCTCTATTTATTTAAGATTCAAGAAATGGGACGAAAAGCTCAATTTATAGAAAAGCAGAGGAAAGGACCGGGTCGTAAATCCAAAAAACAACAGCCACCGCAAATCCCCCTGCATTTACAAGGTATGAGCTTAATACCTTATATAAATTACCTTTTTATAAATTGGTAAATACATTAGATTGTGTATGTTTTATATACTACAAGTGGCACAAAAAGTATATAAGCTGTTTTTCCATTAAGTTTAATACATCATTTAAATTTCCCTCTTTTTATGTTTCAAACTGCAGATCCATCCTCTGATTTTCAGAGATTTTTTTTTTTAGTTGTAGTAAAGAAATACTATTGCCATCAATACTAAGTTAAATAATAACAATAACAACTTTCAAAGTAAAAAATTAAGGCTAAGTTGCTTGAAAAATTAATTGCGACAGACATGACAAAATTTAATATTCTATATTTTGCTCAAATTTTAAATTTATTTTTCACATTTTTTATGAACTGTTTGTTTTGATATATAAAAAGAGAAATTAAAGTGTTAATAATTTTGGTCTATTCCTAGTTGATGTTCAAATATCGCCAAGCCGATTTGGCGCTGTTTTGTAGGCGATACAGTTCTAAATTTGGCAACCCCATTTTTTTTATTGACGAGCTTTGGCTTCAACCTTTCTATACCACAAATCATGGAGCTGGTTCGTTTTTCAATTTTTCATATTTGAAATCCGAATTGGCGACATTCTGGCTTTGTCGCCAACTTTTCAAAAGTGCTCCAACCCATAAACGTGAACTAGGAATTTACCATAATTTTTATTAAGTGGATTTTGTTTAAAATAAAAAAAAATCCAAGTTTTTTGTGACAGACATGACATGAAGACTAATATGAAGTTTGGGGGGAATAGCAAAATTATTGAGAAGTTTTAAGTAAAAATTTTGTTGTTTTTAAGCATAAAGTGAACCATTCTTTTACAAAATATGTTTGTTTAAAAAATCTATGTGGTATTTAAGTGCTTCAAGGGGCATTAAACTAGAGGTAAAAATAACAGATTTTCGGTTTCAAAGTCCTAGAGTAATTAACTTTAAAAAAATTATTCATACAATTTTCCTATTATATCTTATTATTTTCATACAATTTGACTTATTTTCTAAGAACTGGAACTAAAAAACATTAATTTAATGATAATTTAAAAAATGATGTCTGTGCCGCATTTTCATTTAATTGACCCTTGTACCTGAAAATTAGTTCCAAATGGTCATTTTACTGAATAATCCGCTTCTAAAATTGTAATTTTAACTGCAATTGTATGTAAAATTGTTTTTTTCTTTTTATTTTATCAAACAAGCTTAAAGATATAAATAATTGTTTAGATTTTAAAAGTTGAGCTATTTTTTCAGTACTTAGACTGTAGCCAAACAATTTAGGAAACTGGATTTAATTCAAGTTGGCCAGTGATTCTCAATATCATATATGCTTAAATTTGTTATGAAAAAGAAATGTATGTCTGTTTTCCTCGCTTTTTGGCCGTTTTACTTTACATTAATTATTTGAAATAAATTGATCTAAAAAAAAATTAAGTGTAGTGTATTTGCAAGTGTGAGAGATATATGTTTATACTGTAACTAGTCTTAAAACTACAACTCATGTTATAATTAGATAAACAAATTTTGCATGTTATTTTGTGAAATTTAAGATTTTAATTAATATATTTCACTTTAATGTATCAACATATATATTATTTATATAGTATTATTATCAGTATAGTATTCATGAGATTTTTTTAATTAGTATTATAAGTTAAAATAATTTTTAGAATTTTAAGTAATGCAGCTTGCAAAAATATTACATGTGACAATAATTTGCTTTTGATTGCAGTATTATAAGTGTTGTATATTTTTAGGCTAGATATGGTCATTTTCAAACAAATGACGTATCCCTACATTACTTTCTGTTTTTATATTATCTAAAGTTATTAGAAAATAAAATCTGTCATTTTTCATGCCACCTGCTAAGTAATTACTTAATTTCTAGAATGACATTTTCATTAAAAAATAGATGTTCTATTGAATGTGCTTCTCCTTTGACAAAATTTGTTTTCTTGCTAAAAAAAAATTCTTGTTAAAATTGATGTTTTCTACTGAAAAATTTATTTTTCTGCTACAAAATTTGTTTTTTTTCTGCTTTTTCTTTTTTTGCTACAAAAGTTGCTTTTACATGCTCCGAAAGTCATTTTTCCTGCTCCAAATCTTTCTGAGTGAGTGGGAGCCCTGATATATTAAAAATATCATTTTGAACAACTTATCACAATTACTGATGAATCTAAGAGCAATATTCCATGTATTGTGAAGTAAACATTTACGATTGTATTATCAGACTAACGGTTGTTTTGCCGCCAACTTTATATTGTATACATTAAATTTAAAAAATGGTATTTCTAAATAAAATATTAAAATTTAACATGATTTGTAATTCACATAATTAACGACAATTGTTTGTTCACTAAGTTTGAATTATTTTCAAAATAACAGGGTTTTTACATCTCCTGAAAAACTTCTTGCTTTTTTTTTTATAAGGGCCCTTATAACTTTTGGAAATTGTGTTTCTACTCGTGATATTTCTTTTTTCTCCTTAAAAATAATCATTGAATAATAAAAAAATTAGTAAAACTTTGAAACATAGCGTTTTTCTTACTCACTAAAACATCTCTGAAATCCGAACTATTGTGCATGCGCTTCGTCACTACAGCCGCAAAGAAAAACCTTCGGACAGTTCCAGAATGCACTACAATTCTCGACAACCATGCGTGTAGAGGGAAAACTAAATTATTAGGCATGCAATTTTTTTCCCCGTTACTCCTGAATTCACTGTACTTAAATCCTTAAAAACTCCTTAGTAACTCCTGAATTTTACCATTATAGATTGAGTATGAACCCTGAAATAAATATTAATTGTTATTTGAATATAACTTATTCTTATTATAGTTTATGTCAAATTTTATTTATAAATATGTATACATATAATTAGAAAATGACGATTAAAAAAACCTGGTTGAATTTTTTTATTTTAAAGAAAAAAACTTTTTTTCCAACCCTGCTCAATGTTCAGTCAACAAAAGAAAGGACCAGCTTAACACTCAATGCACGTAGATAAGTGTTGCTCAACCTTTTTCCTTGATCATGAACACCTTGGCAATTGGTGCCTTCTATACAGGGTTTGTACTTCTCCTGAAAAACTCCTGAAATGTGAATATTTTTTTTATATAAGGGCCCTTATAACTCTTGAAAATTATGTTTCTACTCCTGATAATTCTTTTTATCTCCTTAAAATTTATCATTGAAGGGTCAAAAGATTAGTAAAACCTTAAAACGGGGCACTGTTTTTTACTCACTAAAACAACTCTGAAATTCAAAATTCTAAATGTACTTCAGAGTCTACTGCGCTTCGTCTCTACAGCCACAAAGAAAAACCTTCGTACAGTCCCAGAATGCACAACACAATTCTTGACAAACAGGCGCTTAGGGAGAAAATATGTTATTAAACTTGTAATTTTCTTCCCCGTTAACTCCTGCATTTTACTATCATAGATTGAATATGAACACTGTCTATAGTAAAATTGTATTTGTAAATTTACTGTCTAATAAAATAATTTTTATTTTCTAGATAAAGATCCCTCCTTTCTGAGCAGGAGATCAAAGAAAAGGTGAGTTTTTATTTTAATTCTAGGTTGTATAAGTTCAAATTTTAAAATATCCCTTATATTTTCATAGTAAAAGCTAGTTTCCTAAACATTTTTGGATTTCCGTAGGAACCCACTATCAAAATACCGGCTCATATTTACTGTACGGTCCCCCTTAGGGTAATTCCATATCAATTTAACCACACCACGATCTTGGATTTTGATGAAACTTGGCATGTTTGTTCCTTTTATAAACCCTTTGTTTTTACAAAAAAATAATAAAAATATAAATTTTCTATTTTTTATGTGTCTATAATCTTTGAAACCTTCTCTTTATTCTGGCAAGTTTTTGAGCTGATCCGATAATTGCAATTGCATAAAAACTATATTTTTATGCAGAATTTAGCATTGCTGCAATAGCTCCTTGGATGTTTCAAACGCATTTTTCTCAGTTCATGATGTTTGTAATCCCCACCTTACTCAAAATACTTAAACTTCAGCAAACTTGAGTTAAATGACTTGAAATTTTGTGTGTGTCATTCTTCATATCTATTTAACAAAAATAGGCATGGATTTTTGAATAAAATAAAAATTTGTTTTCGTACAAATTTAAATTTTGAAAAATACAAGTTTTTTATGCTTTTTTTTTACCTATAGGTATAGTAATCGTTTTTCTCAAACTATTTTACTGATTTCAAATCCGATGCCTAAAAAGTTAGAGTATATTACTAAAAACATCTTTTTAAAAAAATCGGGGGAAAATATTGAAAAAAAAAAAGAAGATAGAATTCGAAATTTGATGAATTTTTTTGAAAATTTAGAGCATTATGTGAACTTTTTTTAATAACATTTAGTTTTT
Organism: Linyphia triangularis; assembly: GCA_963978545.1. Classification (NCBI taxonomy): domain Eukaryota; kingdom Metazoa; phylum Arthropoda; class Arachnida; order Araneae; family Linyphiidae; genus Linyphia; species Linyphia triangularis. The sequence goes on from OZ021730.1 coordinate 18,209,313, forward strand.
ACTTAGTAATAGTACTTCCAAATATGTAAAATATTTTAAAGGCTTGAATAGAAAAAAAGTTTGAAGTTTACTAAGTCTCCTTAAGTAAGAATATGAATTTTTTTTGCTCTATCTCGAGCAGTTTAGGTTTTACAGCCAGTAAAGTTTTTAGAATTTCCAGGTTTTTAACGATTGAGCAGTCGAAATTCAATATGTTGTGTAATAGAAAATAAATCGTATCTCCCTTGTTTATCAACCGAAGTTGATAAAAAAATTTATGAGTATATATCAATATGTAAGGAGTCAAGAAAAACAATTGATTTTATTAATAAGTAACTATACATGGTCAGAAAAAATTCTTAAAGTGTAACTTATTGATTATAAATTGCTGACAAGCAAGAACATTGGTCTTGAATCTCAATACTTTTTCAGTACTAGATATATTAATGTGCATTTAAAAAAAATGTTTGGGCATGTAAAAATTTTGAGATTTTTCGAGCCTTGTTTTAAAAATAAAAACTGAATAATTTTTTTCTTCTAAATAAATTACTGTTTGGCAAATATCTTTTTTTATGTGATCCACTTGCATAAATCATATAAATTTTTCCTCTTTAAAATTTTTGTTTTGTTCTGTAATGCAAGTGTTACTAAATATAAACTTTTTCCTCACTCCCCAGAATTAAGAAACAAAAAGAAATAAACCAGAATCTCCTTGAAGAAAGTCAAAAGCAGAAGTTATCAGCATCACTAGAATCACTAGGTAGTTACATCAGAGTTCATCCTTGCCGACCAAACGGTATAGTGGTTAGCGTGCTAGCTTCTAGATCTCGAGGTTGCGGGTTCGAGTCCCGTGTTAGGCATGGGTGTTTGTAAATGTATGTTGGCTTGTCTAATGACGAATGTTTCGGCGCATTATAGCCCTCGTGTTGCTGACGGCGCCAGATAATCTGAAACAACCAACCAGAGTTCATCCTTGAAATGAAAAAGGGCAGGGAGCTATTTTCCAAAAAAGGGCAACTCTTGTTACGAGGACACTTTTATTGCAAATTGCAGAAATTTGTGTACTTTTTTTTTTGTCGTAATTTCAATGTTGTTTTACTTTTCCACCACGATAAATAACTTTAAATTTCCGATTTTTGGGGAAAAAATTTTAATGCGAAAGGCCATGAATCAAGAACTTGCTCAGAAACTGAAGAGATATCAAAATACTGATAAAATGCTACAGTCCTACTTTTGCTGGAATGAAACTGAGAAAATTATTAAAATGAAAGAACCATCTATACAGTAAAATTTTCATCAAATATTAATTTTTATAAAAATATTTATAATACGGCAAAATTAAGTTTTGATAAAATGAATGTTAGTGTAAGAACTTTTCACAATTTGTCCCCTTTATTTTTTAACTTTCAACTTCATTTTTTAGGTTTTACCATTGTCAGATAGAGAATAGTGTTTCTCCATATTTAACATTGTTCACTGCGGGATATCACAAGGAGTATTTGGACTTTAAAAATTGGACTATGTCTTTCAATTTATGCATTCTTTAATGTTTCAAATGGAATAAAATTCTATGTTAAAACGGCATATTTTTGCAGTGCATGTCCCTATTATGTAGGCATTGAAGTTTTTTTTTAATCGGAAATAATCCGGTATTTTGATTGTTATCCTGTGAAGTTTAATTTTAAATATAAAACGTATGTTTAGAAATTAATTGGTAACAAGCAAACTACCAAAAACGCCCCCTATATTTAACAGGATTGAGTCGCGATTATGCATGTCCGAACGGAAATATTCTTTTTAAATTCTTATTGTAAACATTTGAAGTTTTACACCTTTAACCAAGTTAATCATGCCTTTCAAATTCCTTCTCCATTTTGGAGAAGGCTTGGTAACAATCGATGAAATACGCTTAATCAAAATATATACAAAATGGCCATCCATATTAACTAACGAGCACTTAGAAATTTTAGGATGACGCCCTAAAAACCCTCTACTAATGATGTCCGTTAAATAGACATCTATTCAATGATTTCAGTCCCTGGTCCGTACGTTGCGCATTTGAACATGAATGTACATCCGCAACAGGGGATTTCAGTAGGGATGATCAAAAGCCTGTTAGCAACACCAGCTTTCCCTTACGTGCATCATCTGTTTCCCAAAAAGTTAAATGTTATGACTTGTGAATGGGGGTGACTCAATCGAGTACCAGCACCGCGACTTAAGTCTATTGTACTGAAACCCCCTAATGATCTAAAGAAGACCGGTTGCTGAAATAAATTTCAGTATAGACCTGATTGGAACATTTGATAATTCCCAGGGGTCGATACAATGGTATCCTAGATGTTCAAATCTTTGGGCAGAGTAGTAGTCACAATTGCATAGCACATGTGTGGAGCTCTCCTCTGTCATACGACAGCCTCTGCATAGTGGGTCATCTATAACACCTATCAGATTAAGATGTCTATTTAAGGTGCAGTGTCCAGTTAAAAGGCCTACAGCAACCTTGATCTCTTTTCTGCTCAATTTTACTAGCTCCCTCGATCTATTCCAGGGTGACTGTTGATTGAGTTCTTTGGCTTGTCTTTGGTCTTTAGATTCAAGCCAAGCTTGATAGGATTCAGTCAATAAAAAGCTTTTGATAGTTTTCCTGACCGCATTATGGGGCAGACCCAAAACAGGTTCTGGACCAATAAAGGATATTTTAGATCCTTGTTTGGCTAATTGGTCTGCCATTTCATTTCCTTCAATGTCACAGTGACCAGGAACCCAGAGAAGAGAAACCTTGTTACCCTCAGCTAGGTTTACAAGTGCATTGTGGCATTCCCACACTGCTTTAGAGGTAAAGCAGTGACTCTTTAAAGCCATTAGTGTAGCCTGGCTGTCAGAGAAAATCTTTATGACCTTCTTAACAACTCCTCTATCTAGGCAATTGTAGGCACATGCCGTAATTGCAAGAACCTCAGCCTGAAATACAGTAGCCAACTTGCCCAGAGAGAAAGAAAGCTTTATTTTTCTGTTAGGACAGAAGACACCTGAGCCGGTGCCATAAGATGTCTTTGAACCATCTGTATACCAAATTTCATCTCCTCTCCTAGTCAGATTGGAGGGAAATCTCCAGTTTTCTCTGGACGGGAAGATGATATTGTATTTGGCTTTAAAGCAATATTGCTTTAACATCCAGTCAGAACTCATAGTTAAACATGGATGTTCTTTTACCTGTGTCTGAATATTTTTAAACAAAGGTAATTCATAGGATGTTTTCCATAAACCCATGAGTTTTAGCCGTCGTGAACACAAAACAGCCTCTAATTCCACTTGTTTGTGTAGTGGTAGAAAATCTAGGAGAATTTCTAGACTCTGTGAGGGAGTAGTTCTCATTGCATTTGTAATTGCAATGGTTGCCATTCTTTGTAAACTAGTGAGTTCTTTTTTCACAGTTTCATTATGGGTTCTATTTCCCCAGGCAATGGCCCCATAAGATATCATTGGAGTAATCACTCCAGTATATATCCAGAGCACCATTTTTGGTGACAAGCCCCAGTTGTTTCCAATAGCACGTCTGCAGGCCCAAAACACTCGTTTGGCTTTGTTGGTGCAGTATTGGAGATGAGGCTTCCATGTCAAGGTTTTATCAAAGATAACCCCTAAATACTTAACCTCTTCTGAATATGCAAGTGGTTTCCCAAAGAATTTTATGGTTTGCATATCGAGTATTCTTTTCCTAGTGAACACTGTTAGGTTGGTCTTGTTGGGGTTAACCGACAAACCTACCTCTTTGCACCATTTTTCTACCTTTTTTAGAGCAGTGCTCATGAGGTCAGTTACAGTATTCTGGAATTTACCTCTTACGACCAGTGTTATGTCATCAGCATAGCCTAGACAATGCAAGCCCAAAAAATTAATTCTGTTTAAGAGTTCGTCAACCACCAGACTCCATAGTAGTGGTGACAACACTCCTCCTTGTGGACATCCTTTACAATTCTCCACAGTGAGCGAGTCTCCCAGAAGGGAGGCTTGAGCCAATCTGGTTTCAAGCATATTTTTAATCCAGGTACATACGCTTGAATTAACATTTCTTTTGAGAAGGGCATTGTTGATTACATTCGTTGGGACTCTATCAAAAGCCCCCTCAATATCCAGAAAGGTCGCCATGGCTATTTCCTTTCCATTGACTGCCCTATCTAGTACCGTAATAAGGTCGTATAGGGCAGTCTCTGTAGATTTCCCAGGTTGATATGCATGTTGAAATCTCGATAAGGGTTTAGCTTTTAAAACCTCATCTCTGATATACCTGTCAATCAATTTCTCCAGAGTCTTAAGGAGGAAAGAAGTCAGGCTAATAGGTCTGAAGGCTTTGGCTTCATTGTAGCATGACTTTCCTGGTTTGGGTATAAAGATAACTTTACAGGTTCTCCATGCATGTGGTATATAGCCATATACTATACATGATCTAAAGATTCTGCATAGGTGTGGCATAATAATATCTTTGCCATGTTGGAGTTGAGCTGGTATAATATCGTCAGCCCCAGGTGATTTGAAGGGCTTGAACGAATTAATAGCCCATTTAATTCTGTTTGGAGTAATTATACTCTTTGCCATAGCCCAGTCCTCTTTTTTACTACGTGATAGTGTAAGATTGGGAATGGCAGGCATGTCATTTGAGTTTGCGACTGTGGAGTCAGGAAAGTGTATTCTAAGCATTTCTGCTAGTGTACTTTTGCCATCTTCCGTGTATGTGCCATCATCCTTTCTGATGGAACCCAGTTGGCACTGACTGTCCTTTGACAGGATTTTGGTCAGTCTAGCTGCACTGGACATATTGTCTGCCTGGCCACAGAAGTCTCTCCACGATTCTTCTTTACTTTTTCTAATGGCCTTATTATAGCTGGTGAGTGCATCTTTATGCTTTGACCACTCGCCTGTTTTTTTGGCTCTGTTAAAGAGCTTTCTGCAGGTTTTACGCAATGCACTAAGGTTTTTGTTCCACCAAGGAACTCGTCTTGGTATCCCAGTCGTGACAGCTTTACAATTTAACTGGTAGGCTAGGAGGATGGACCGTTGTACAGAGTCAACCGCCAGCTCCAGGTCCACCAGTGAAGGAAAATTAAAGCTCTTACCTTCTAGGAGAAGCCGAAGGTCCTCCCGATAGGAATCCCAGTTGGTGTGTCTGGGATTCCGCCTTCCCTGCTGAGTTATAAGTGCAGGGCCTGTAATGGACATTTGGATTAGTTTATGGTCTGATAGTGTAATACATTCAGAAACATGCCAATCCTGTATGCAGTTGACTGCTTTATTATTACAGAAGGTTATGTCAATAACCTCCTTTCTATTGCTAGTAACAAATGTTGGTTTATTACCAGTATTGAGGATATACAGATTATTGCTTAAGAAAAATTCAATTAGATCCTCACCTCTTTTGTTGCAGTTAGTACTGCCCCAAATGGTGTGGTGTGCATTAGCATCGCAACCCACAATGACCTTCATCCCAGAATGTGAGCAACGCTCAACAAAGCTTCTGGCTGAGGTTGTTAGAGGAATTTCATCCTCGTATGGAAGATAAACTGACATAATATAAGTAATATCTCCATTTTCGCTGATTAACTTGATAGCTACATTATCACTATCCAGTGGGTCGGCTATAAGAAGAGCATTAATATTTTTATTTGTAATTATACAAGCTCTCGGTTTACTACTTGAGCGATCAAAGAATAGGTTCCCACAGTTGCCTAGGCCTAGGATTTTACCCTTGTTGACCCAGGGTTCCTGTATCAAGGCAATATCTATCCTTCCTTCTACCAGTCTTTTATTGACTAAAGCAGTTGCTGACCGGCTATGATGAAGATTAATTTGAGCAACCTTGATGGTTTTGCTCGTCTTCTTTTGGGTTTCAGACATGAATTAAAATTAATAAAGCTGTTACCCTACTCAGAAGATTCCTTCTCTTTTAGTACTGTGTCCTCCTTAGTGGGGGAAACAGACACAATTGTAATATCGGATCCCGAATCTGAGAAATCGAGATCGCCAAAAACTTTATATAGTGATCCAGAAGAATCACTAATAGGACTAGAAGGAGATGGGGTTTTTTGAACCTCCGCTCCAGTACTTACTGATGGGGTCGTTTCCGTTGGATCTTGAACGACCTCCATATCATCAGTGGCTAGTTGCATAGACGTTAACCGTACGTCCTTCTCCGAAGGTGCCAATGATTCCTCCATTGCGTCATCCGATGCGGGCCTTTCGACCACACCATCAGATTCAACAGGAGGTTTCATTACGGCGGTCTCCAACGCGGGCTGTTGGGCCACATCGCTGGATTCCGCCAGTGGTTTACCCACAGCAGCAGACGGAGGGGACACACGAGCAACATTAGGGTCGCTGATGATCTTTAATAATCCTTTACCGAAGCTCCCCGTAAAGATCTCAAAATTCTTCTCCCTGATGTACTTGGAGGATTTGAGGTCCATCTCGATGATCCATCTGATGTATGCATGATCACCGACGATTTTTCTCTCCCGGATTTTCCATTCAGCAGTGTTGAGGCCTGCATTCAGGCGGGCAATTCGCCTGAGCAGGACCTCCCCATCTGTGGTGAGTATATCCCGGGATTTGAGAGCCATCTTTACGGGTCTCGGTAGGTCCGATGCCTTCTTCACCTGGACCTTTAGATCTTTGCTTATAGCCCTACCTTCGTAGTTTCTGACCAGCCAAGCAACAGTGTAGTCATTGGCACAGAGGATCATCAAAGCACCGTTTAGCACACCCGAATTTAAAATCTGGGGGGCCTCCCGGGCGACATCCTCTGTGTCAATGACCTTATTGATGTCACCTTGTATGATCAGGGCATCATCGGGTGACAAGGTGCCGTCCGGGAAGTTATCACGGACGATTGCCATCTTCACTCCGGTAGCAGCTTGGCTATAGGATGGGGACTCAGCCGTCCTCGGTCTTTTAGCCTGTGCACCTGTGGATGGGGAAGGGGTGGTTTCGCCGACCCTACCTCTTTTACCCGCTGGAGTTGTACTGCGATGTTGAGCAGTGTTAACTCCAGTTTCAGCGTTAAGACGCTGACGAGCCACTTGCCTTCTATGTTTGTTCTTTTGGGAACGCGTCATAGATGACCATTCGGGTAGAGAGCTAAGGGAGTCTCCGGTTAGATTTGTCGCGGGCCCCGAGGGACCACTATCGACAGTTGTTTTGGTGCTTGGAACAACTTCGCCACATACCTCAGTGGTTGACTCAGAAGAGCCAGGTCCACTTTGGCTGGGTTTGGGTTGCTCCAAACTTGTATTGCGGTTTGACCCGCCGATTTTTTTTTAATTTTTTTATTTCCCATATGTTATCAAGGACTGAGGGTAAGTTTGAGTCACCACCTGTATGGACCCTCAGTGCAGGCGGAAGGCTAAATACAACGTGATTCGCCACTTCACGAGGTGAACTGTTAGAGACAACCTTTAACCCTGGTTGCCATGTGACATTCACATTCTCTTAAGCACGGTATCCACACCTTGGATTTTGGTTGCCGTTCATCTGTCACATCCGTCTTATCTACCTAGGTCTTTCGACCATCAGCAGATCGTCAGGGTAGTAACAGACTATGCCAAGGCAGCTTTTAGGCACCCTCCTCCTTTTTCAACCGGGCTTGGGACCGGCTTAGGCTGAGTTAAGTTAAATGTTAAATCCCTCTCGAATTCCCCTTGAAACTTCTAATGATCAATTGAAGCAAAAAAAATGGACGATACCTGTATACACAACTGTTATCCTACAAAACTGCAGCTAAAATGGCAAATTAAACTATGCTGGAAATGACGTTTCAAACAAGGGTTGCCGAAATAAAATGTTATAGAACTTTCCAGAAAATCGACTGGATTGGTCAATCTGTGATCTAGGTAAGCAAGAATGGAATAGGGCAGTCAGATGAGAAATAAATCCTACAAGTGCAAAGCTTCAAAACTAATTATAACCGCCAAAACTGCAAGGGTTGCCAGATTGAAATCCAGGGTACATTGTGTAGAAAGGAGAGATGGCCAGAAGTGTAAAAAAGCATGAATCCGACCAATTCAAACCAGGAAAAGTCGCTAATGGGGTCCTATACTATAGCTGTTCCTTGCTAATGGTTTGCCTTTTATAGTGGCACGCTGCCATCTTTTGGAGGGATCTCCAACCCACATACCCAGTGCTCGCCAGTTAAATATTTCCAAAAGGAATTTTCACCCCTTCTCTAAATTTTAAGGGATATTTTTAAAATCCAAAGGATATTTCTTAAATTAATTATAAAAAATTATGATATATTTTTTTTAAAACCAATTTAGTTTTTTGACGAAACTAATAACAATGATATACGATCACGTATTAGAGCGGAAATATGCTTTTTAAATGCTTACTAAAAACACTTGATGTTTATTAAATTTTTTCTCCAATACTAAGCCGTTCGGTGACACCACTTTGGTGTCCCGTGAAACTATCAAACAAATGCCAGCGACTCCTCGAAAATGATCGAGCAAAAAACAGAGAAAAAAACTTGATAATTTACGATATCCCCAAAATCTCGAAAAAACGCCGCCGATAGACATAGGCAAAATGAACGGAACTTCTGAATCTGTCCTACCAGCAGCAAAAAAATTTTATAATCCTGATTAAATGTACGGACGACATAGTATTAATCTACGCTTTCCATGAATTACTCCATGATGTTACCTTTTTTTCTATTTTTTGCAAGAAGGTATTGTAAAAAGCCAGCGTAATATACTTAATTAAGGAACGTACAAAATTACATTTGGGAACTAATGATGCATGTGGTATCAGCAGTCAGTCACTGGTCTGTGAGTTTGAATATGAATGTGCATGCGTAACTGGCGATTTCGGGGGGAGGGGGGTTATCTGTGTATTGCATTCCATTGGAAAATAAAAAAGGTCAGGGAGGTAGTGCTTCCCTTCGAAAAACGGCTAGGAGGATCTCTGATTTTATAAAATGGAAGATTATTTTTACAAATTTAACCATGATGTGCCGATGTGTGATTTTACACATGAGGTTAATTCTATGAGGTGAAATTGATTTTCAATGCATGTTCACTCATTTTGGCGAATTCTGCTCATACCTATACAAACGAGAAAGTGTAAAATGTGCATTTTTAAAAAAACTTCTAATAGTGCCTTAACTTATGACGGCAGTAATCTATTGTAAAAAAAAATTCATTAGCTTTCAGGTGCACTTGTGTTACAAGTTAATTGTTTGTTTCGAATGCATAATTGATTCGTCAAGATATATTTATAATACAATTGAAAAACAATTATCCAAATACTGATCACAGAGTGGCCACAGAACCTGGAAATCGGGGAAATGTCAGGGAGCATCTTGATTCTGGAAAAAATCGGGGAAATGTCAAGGAACTTTTTAGAATTTGACAAAAATCGGGGAAATTTTCAGGCATGTTTTCCCATTCTTCCGTATTTTGGTATTACTTACCCGAAGATTTGTTGTAGTAATCATTTGAGGTTTACAGTTACGGAATAATTTAAACCTTTCATCACCATCAAAACTATTTTTAAAAAATTGGCATTATGATCTCTTTAGCATACATGTTCTATTTGATCGTGTTGTCTATAGATCTGGAAAAATCAGGGAATTTTGAAAAGAAGTTTATTGTAAAATCAGGGCATTTTTTATAAACCTGTTAGGGAAATCAGGAAACTTTTTTTTCTGGGTTTTGTGGCCCCCCTGGATTAACTAAAATTAATCTTGTTGCAAATTAAATTTTGTTTACTTTTTGATTTTCTAAACTTTGTCTACTTTAATATTATTACTTTATTTAAAGTTATTTGTAAGATGTATGGTACAAAATATATAGAGTTTTCTGTTTAGTATCAAAGTTCGTTTGTTTCATACTGCTGTTATAACACTGGTACAATTTTTTTCATAAATGATTGGTTATCTGAAAAAACAAATATCCAAACACCCCTAGTTGCTAATTGTTTTGAATAATAACTGTTCTACTGTACCCTCATTATCATCTAGTAAAATTAAGTTGTAAATTTTTATGACTATAGTTTTAATTTATTTTCTTCCTTAATATGAAAAAAAAAAAAAGTTTACAATTATTTTGATAAATGTGAATTTTACATTTTGTTAACTTTTCCTTTACTAATGTTTTTATATATATATATATATAAAGATGAGAGCCTTGGGTCTGAGGATGAAGCTGCTCCTGCAAAAAAGAGCAGGCTCTTGCAGGAAGAAGAATTTTCATCTGGAAGTGAAGGTGAAGATGTGGCTGAAGAAAAAACTAAAAAGTCAAAGCTCTTCACTGATGATAATGTAGACTGGTTGAAGCCTAAACAAAAGAAGGATATCTTTGAAGATTCTAATGATGATCAGGTAGTGTTATTATTTAATTTTTTTCCACAGAAATACAAATAACTAAAATTAAGGAAGCACTCCTGTAAGTGTGTAAAATTTCTGCAAGCATCTGTAAAAAGTCAACAAATGTTCATATTTGTGTCTTAAGTAACAATCTTCTTACTATATATATTTAATACAATTTATTATAAGGTTCAAGCCAGTAGGAATGCTTAACAAAACAAATTTATTTGATCTACTTTGCAAGAGTTTTTCTGCCCTGGAATTAACATTAATATAAAAGTTTGCTTTAACAAGCTTCCCTACGGTCCTGGAAAGATCTTGAATTTTTTTTAATGGAATTTGGTCCTTGAAAAAAGGATAAAGTCCTTGAATGTCCGTGAATTTTAAAGTGACCACCGATATTCCCCGTTTTGTATTTTTATGTCTAAAATATGGTCCTTGAATTTTTTTCTTCAATAAGAGTGAGTCTAGTGTAAAATACAAAACATGTATTCCTGAAATTTTTATGTTTTTTTCCTTTTTTTCCCCCCTTTTATAAAGCTGTTTTCAATGATCATCAATACAGATCAAAATAATTGTTTGCTACACATGCACATTAATAGTACTGTTTAACATCTTATTCAGTTCTATTTTTTTCTTAGCAATGCAGTTTATTAACTTGACTAGTTTAAAAAAAAAAGTAAACTTCATTAACTAGTTGAATAAGTTTTTGTACTACTTTTATTTTGTAGCAACCTGAGGAAGAAGATGAAGTTTTGAGAGACGATTTTGACACAGATGAATCACATTCTGAAGAGGATAAAGAAGATGCAGAAGATGACAATGTAAGTTTTATTAAGAATGTGTTGATTGAGAAATATTAGTTTTAAGTTAGGATTGGGTAATGTATTGATACGCAGGGGTTGCATTCACCCTAAAATTCGTAATATTCCTTAAATTTTTTTCTTTCTAAATAAATTAAAAACACTAAAAATTCCCCGATTAAAGTGGAAGCAATATTCTTTTTTAAGTACTTTGAATGTTACTTAAAAATTAAATAATTGGATTTAATTAAATTTGTATGTTTGTCAAAATAGTATAATTGTTTGATTATATAACTGTTTTGCTAAAAATTTGTTTGACTTTACATTTTTTAAAAATTGGCAGTTTTTTGTTGGTATTGACAAGCATTGGAAAGAATATTTGTGTTGGGAGCTTCTGTCAGCTTTAAAAGAAATATCCCTAACATTTTTTGAATCATCATTAAAATTCCTACCTAAATTTTTTAGAAAACTCACTGCTCTCCCTGGATATGTCAAAAAGCATTGTCACAATTTCTACGAAGCTAATATTTCACAAATTTTATCTGCAAGTCTGCAGTACTGTACTGCATTCAGTACATTCGTAATGTTTCCTTGAGTGCATTGAAACATCGACAGAGTTCCCACGATCATTTAAAGTGCTTAATATTTTTGAACTTGTTTTCAAGGCATTGAAAATGCTTAGAGGTCCTTAAAAGTCCTTAATTATTACGGATGTTGTGTGCCCAACTGCAAAATTTATAAAAATACAACTGGGACTTGCTATCCCTGCGTGACCGCCACTTATCCGCACTGTATATCGGAATTCTCTGACATATTTGTATTATGCATGCACCAACTTGTAGTTTTTTTTTGGTAGAAAAACTTTATTAAAAATTTATATTTAGACATTATGCTGGAAAACAAATTTTCAAAGGTCCTTTAAAAGATTATTTAGGTCCTTAACCCTCAGAGCGTCCAGGGAATGGGTGAAATTCTACAGTTGTTTTCCCTGCAATAATTTTTAAATTATATTTCTGATTCAAATATATAATTTTTAAAAATTATTTTTTATGTATTTTGTTTTAAGTAAGTTTTAAACTATCATCCTAATAAAAAAAATTTAAAAATATTTTATTTTACATTTTATTTATAAATTTAAAAAGGTTGTGTATTGACAAACAGGGGATCAAAAGACGTATATATAGGCCCATGACCCTCAGAAGGTTAAAAGTCATTGATTTTCATTCTGTGATTTGAGTGGGAACCCTGATAGGATAAAAGACAATATAATGCCCTTAAAGCAGTTTCTCTTCCCCTTTGCATGCTGGATACAGATTCATGCTGAAATAACTAAATATACATAGAAATAAAACCTTTCTTGTTTCTTGAAATATTTCTTACATTTTTTAAAAATTTTTTATTATTTTAATTTTAGATATAAAATGAATATCAGTTTTACAAATGTTAAGTTTCGATACTGATTAATGGATTCATATGTTGTATAACTTATGCAGTTAGGTATTTATGGTTACGTGATTGAATTACTTAAGTGCATGAAGACCTTCTTTTGGTTAAACAGAATGTAATTTTTCATGTGTATTTTGTTGTAAAAACAACTTTTGTAAAAAGCGCAGTTAAGATTGCAGTCATCATGAAACTGTAGTTAGAAATGTTAACATCGCCTAAGGTTTCTGTATTCACGTTGTCTAGTTATTTAAGGTTGATTTGTTTTTAATGTTTTATATTAAGTGCATATTTCTAATTATATTTTTTCCTTAGCTACTACCTATTGAGAAAGCATCGAAAAAGCTCTCTTTGAAGCAAGCAGAATCTAAGTAAGTATAATTGATTAAATATGAATGTTTCGTATTTAGTTTCAAGTGGTCCAAATTTAATAAGATGTTGATTAATTTGATTTTAAATCCATTCTTCCAAGTTGTTTTTCTTTGTTTTATGGTGATTAAATCGTGTTATAAAGTTATGCTGTGACAAAAAAATTAAAACCACAAAACTTGTATACAACAATGTTCTTCTAGATTTTAGGAAAGATATATTATACAAAAAAAACAAAAATGGCACAAATCTTCAAAGCCCTATACCGCTGCATTGTTACAGCCAATGAATGAGGTGTTGCTGTAAAAAATCCACCATTTTTTGTGTTAGGAACAAAAAAAGATTGTCAAAACAAAATTGAAGCACTATTATGCTACATTCTTGTAGCAAATGAGTTGCAGTAAAAATCGACTATTTCATTTTTTGTGGTGCGAAAGAAAAAGTGTAGCTATAGTACTTGTATTCTTGGAGCATGAAAAATTTAAAACAATTAAAAAACCCATTGCTCAATGTTAATATTCTCGAAGTTCTACAACATTCAACAGATATAGTTTTGTTTTTCAATGCTGTGTGATGATTAATTTTTGTTATAAAACTTCTTGGAAAATTGTTACAAAATAAAGTTGTTCTAAAAAATGTTTTCTTATTTTAGGAAGCGAGAAAAGGCTGAGCAACTTTCAAATATTACTCAAACAGAAATCTATACTTTACCAAGTGGTCAAGAAATAGAAAAAGACAATATCCTTTTTTTCCCCTCTGCCTAAATTTTAATTTTGTTCAATATGTTCATCAACTAGAATAATATAACCTTATGAAAACAATGTTTTTAATACGAATCCTGTATATGCATTGTCAATTTTTTTACTCATTAACATAGTGCCGATTCTGTTGTCAGCTTGTGCTTGGTGTTTGCATCTAATTTTAAATATTAAAGATATCTCTACAGGGTTCCCAAGGTCATTGAAAATCATTAAAAGTGCTTAATATTTTTAACTTGTTTACAAGGCTTTGAAAAAGCTTAAAGGTGCTTAAAAGTCAGCAAAATTTTTAAGAAGTCCTTAATTTTTGCGGATGTTGTGTGCACGACTGCAAAATTTATGAAAATACAAGTCAGACTTGCTATATCTGCACCGTATCGAAATTCTCGCTACATCCTTGCTATCCCCGTCTGACCGCCACTTATCTGCACCGTATTGAAATCGAATGACATTTGTATTTTGCATGCACCAAACTATAAATTTTTTGGTGGAATATACTTAATTAAAATTTTATATATAGACATGATGCCTTAAAACAAATTTTTAAAGGTCCTTAAAAGCATTATTTACGCCCTTAAAAGTTATTGATTTTCATTCTGCGATTGAGTGCGTACCCTGTCTCTATCAACAAAATATGCAGCAAACTATGTTTCAAAATTTATTAAAAAAGTTTTGAATTTATGCATTTACCTCCAATTATCTTTAATTTATTCTGATTAAAATAATTTTGGCAATGGGAAAGAGGTTCAGCAATGCTAATTTATATGGGATTTATTAGTATTCCAGAACGATTATAGAAACATGTGTAAAATGAGCTTTTAGTGACAGTTACAGCCCCCAAAAGATGATAAAATGTATTGTCATCAACATTGAGTCTATCTCCCTAGCTTTCGTAAATTTTCCTGGCAGCCACACACAAACAAAATCGGAGATAATACAAAGGATTTAAAAATATGAAAAGAGTTGGAAAATTGACAATCCTAGAAATATCAGGAAATTTAATATTTTTCCAATCAACTTATTCTACTTTTGTCGTATCTATAACTTGATAAAATTGTTTAGCTATTATCTGTTGAGTTGTTAAAGGATGTTTATTAAATAACTTTATTTTTCAAAAATATTTAATTTGTTCCGTTATTAATTACATATGCTATTTATCAAAAATACAGAAATTTCAAACACGATTCTATGTTCTGTTAGTTTATTTATCCTGTTTGATTTTCTATTTATTATTTAAAGATTTTTATCGACACACCCTGTTTTATTTTATAACAATGTTTTCCCTCTGGTTGTCCTATTTAATCTCTTGCATGAATTTTAAAAATGTTATGTTGGAAATTAAATTCTCAAAATAAGTTTTTTTTTTTTTTTATCAGAGTTGGTTTATTCCTTAATTTTTATTAAGTGCCACTCCTCCTGATTTAATTGTTGCTAGCCAAAGAATAAAGGACATAGTTTTTGTCTTATCAGACTTTCAGTCAAGAAGAGAAGAAAATAGGTGAGTTTTCTTTTAGTGGTTAAAGTTAACATTTGTTTTATTATAAAAAAATGTAAGTTATACGGTGTGGTCCCAGAATCTGGAAAACAAGGAAATATCAGGTAGTTTAAAAAAAAATCACGAAAATCGAGGACATTTTCTATTGTTTTGAAGGTACGTTTCCCAGCTCATCCTTATTTTGGCGCCATTTATCCTTAGAATTGTGGTGGTAATCATTAGAAGTTTAATGTTACAAAATGATATTTACTTTTCATTATCGTCAAAACTGTTTCAAAAAAATTTGCATACTATCTCTTTAATATACATTTTCTATTTAATCAGGGTGTCTACACATCTGGAAAAGTTAGGGAAATTTAAAAAAAAAGTTTGTCACAAAATCGGGGAATTTTTTAGAATTATGTCAGGGAACTTTTTTTTCTTGAATTTTGTGGCCACCCATTTATATAATGTCTGTACCTTACATTTTTGTGTCTAAATTTGAAACATAATTTTTTAGCACAAAAAATGTAATAAAAGAGTTACTAACTAACATGATTTAAAGACTTAGTAAACAAATACTTGTATGTGTTAAATGTACCGACATGGAATATTAGGATTCATAGCTAATAAACGTTTGGCACAGCTTAGCTTTGGCTCTTGTGCCATAGAAACACAACCCAATTAACTGTACTTTACAGCCTGATAAGAGAATTTGGCATTTTATGTTTTATTGCAGAAAAGAGTTGGTTTGCTTTTGTACCATTACGTCGTGATTCACTTGTGGGAAAATTCTAAGAATAAGAAGGATTTTTTTTTTTTTTTGCTCTTCTGTAAAATTGTCCAATTGAGACGTAGGCTTGTTTCATTCTGAGGTACAGATGTGTGTTTTGGTAATGCTGCATGAATACTTTGTTAATTTAGATTTTTTTCATTAGATGATTACGATAAATTTCAATAAAGGAAATAAAATTTGGGTTTGCACATCTCCTGGAAATAGGTTTTATTTTTCCTATTCCCTGGAAATGAATGCTTGGTGCAGCAATTATTGTTATTACAAGCCAGTATTGTTTCTACAGTTCATAAAAAACAATGTAATCGACCAATGCTTTGGAAAAGTCACGGAATTTACTTGAGATTCCTGTGAAATTTAACTTTGAAAATTATATTTTGTAGACAATTTTTGTTTATATCTAAGTGTGTTAATTTGTCTTTAAAAAAAAATTACCTTAAGCTTGAAATTAAAAAAAAAAAAAAAAAAAAAAAAAAAAAACACTTTATAAATTATTTGATTTTCTTATTAAAAATGAGTGTATTTTTCTAATAATTTAATACTCCTGAATTGAGGGTATATAACATTTTTTAAGCTGTTTTGGGATAGCAAAATCATATTAAAATCCACCCCTTGAGACAAACTTCTTCTGCATCTCCTAACACAATTTTTGTTCCAAAATGTTTATAAGCCTTGTAAAACAGTCTTATTGTATTTTTTGATAAAAACTGTACGTTTAAAAAAAAAAAAGTTTCTTTAGTACATACTTTAAACCTTTTCAATGTGGTCTGGTCTGTTTTTACCAAAGTTTAATGTACTGTTATTTGATCTTGCATATCTAACTTAATACTAATTTTATTTAGGTCCCGAATAGAATATTTGAGTCAATTACAGGCTGACTTGTGTTCTTATTATAATTACAATGAATTTTTGATGGAACGTCTACTTTTATTACTGCCACCTTCTGAGGTAAGCAATTAATTTACTATCAATGTTAGAGTAGACAAGATGGATGTATTTACCAGCTTTGTTTTCTAGATAATTACATTTTTGGTTTTCAGTTGGTAGAATTGCTGGAGGCCAATGAAATTCAAAGACCAATGACTATACGAACTAATACATTAAAGACTAGGAGAGGAGATTTAGCTCAAGTAAGTTGAATTTAGTGCTTTACAGGAATGTTTTTTACAGGGTTGGCATGGTTTAAACCAAATGGTTTAAACAGGGTGGCTACAGAACCTGGAATTCAGGGAATTTCGTAAAATTACTCTTTAATCAGGGAATTTTGATTTTTTTTCTTCCATTCTCGCATTCCTGGTGCGGATGCCATTGAACAAAAAAAATGTCATGTGCTTTTGTAAAAGCCCCTCAATATCTGGCTAGTTGGACAATTTGGGAGTACTACGATTTTAACCTTTTTCTATTCTCAGCAGCTAAAGCTAATCCCCTCCCTCCCACCTGTTGATGTTCCGCTTTTTTGTTTTTTACTATCTGAGATCATTGTTATGCCTAGAACAATTATTTGCATAATATTTCTGTTAGATTTTTGGTTATCCTCTAACTTAGAAACGCAGATGACGGCACCTTATTGTTAAAACAAATCCTCAAACTTCAAGCTGACTGCCTCCTTTACAGACATGGTTATTTTTCTTCTTACCTTGTGTTTTTTTGTCAACAGAATATATTTGAAATCTTATTATTTACATATTATTTCTATTAGATTTTTAGTTATCTTATAACTTATAAAGCGTGGCAGCCTTAATGTTAAAAAAAAAATGCCCCAACTTCAATCTCACTGCATCCTTTACGGACATTATTATTTTTCTTCTTGCCTTGTGCTTTTTGTCAACAGAATACATTAGAACCCTAAATTCCTTAATATTTAAAATTGATTCCATCAGATTTTTTCGTTTTCATTAACCCTTTACAGTGCTATGTTACAGATGTGTAACAAATCTATAGGCATCCATAAGTGGGAAAGTTTAGATCCTGTACTTTTTATATTCTCATTTTGCATTTTATTAAAAAAAAATTGGTTTTACTGAAAGTAATGTGTAAATTTAATTTATATTTTGAATGTAAATCAAATAAAGAACTAAAATATCCTCCTAAAAAAAAAAAAAAAAAAAAAAAATCAGCGTGCTGCTGCACATTCAGGTAAAGTGTTGTGGAATTTTTTTTCAAGTAGTCCTTGTATTTTTTTCTGCCAGAAAAGTATGAACTCTGTGCTTGTCGTGTTTTATGAAAATGATTTTTCGCCTCATTTAATATGTAGTTTTGTGGTTTTAAGGTAATATACGTATTAAACAAAATTTTATTTCTATGCATCTTTGAGCAATTAATTTTATTAGAAACTGTTATTTTCAGGCCTTTTCTTTCGTACAATAAATGTTTATCTTTTGTCAACTACAAAATCCAAAAGACATATTTCATGAAAGATATATAGCCTAGTGAAATTTGTGACCGAATAACAAAATGCTGATTATTTAAGTTTCATGCACATGCATGTCCAAGTTTAGTAAATATTTAGGACGGTGTTTTAAATTTATGCTATGAACAGGATACAACCTATGACATATATTAACGAAAATAACATGTTTTATTGGTGTCATTTTTAAAATTAAAAAGAAAAGTATTGTACTAGCTTTGTTTTTCCTTGAAGTTAGGAGTGTAGTTTGCAAATTGTTTAATGAGAATTTTGAATTTTTTAATTAATATTTTCTATTCTTTTTCATGCTTTAAAGATGCTTGTTTTGCTTTTTAGCGTAAATTTATATATTGATGCAATTATACTTTGACTATTTAGAATTTTATTTACTTATTAAGTTGCCATCATTATATATATTTTTAATGTTAACGTCGACAGAAATGCACATCAGGGAATTTTTAAGAGAATTTTCTGGAAATCGGGGAATTTTGTTTCTCAAATTCTATAGCCACCCATTAAACCACGGTTTGAACAGTGTTTAAACCAAATGTTTTTTTTCTCTCAAAAAATGGTTGTTAGAAAGTTTGGCAATAATTTTAGCATGAGCAAAAAAAAAAACCACTAAAAGAGCAAAATTGGCTATATTATTTGGTAATCAGTACATTGTTCTTTGTTGTGCATGAAACTGAAAAAAAATCAATCGTTGATGGGCGATGCTTAAGAGCAGAGGGATCTGTATTAAAATCATTCGTTTTTTACGCTTTTATCACATTTTTATGAGAATTTCGAAGGTAAGAATGTTTTGGACACCTTCAGAGGCATTACCACAGCGATTTTTAAGAAAATCGTTAGAGCCATTTTTTAGCTATTACTGAAAAACATTATTTTTTCAATAGCAGCTACCTTATGTGCATGCACAATTTTGACAAAAACCTTAATGGTAGGTCCTTGGGCCATCACTAACCCCTACACCAAATTTGAACATCGTAGGTAAATTTTTTTGGGAGTTATGCTGACTATGTTCACACATACATTTTTTCTAGATCACTTTTTTGAAATCAGAATGTTCCAAACCGTGGAAAAATGCAAAAAAAAAATTTGTTTACCAAATACTATACTTTCATTACCCTATGGATAATTGAAAGTAATAAGTCTTCCAAGTTATAGTTGTCGAGCCTTTATTTAGTTGTACGAGAGAGGGGCATATCTTACTAGTACAGCAGATAGCAATAAAATGACTGGTTTCCATCGTCTCGTGGAAGCTCTGGAAAACAAGCATTGTATTGAACCGTAGGTAAATCACCAATACTAAAATCAGTATGACAAGCAACAATGCGAGTTTGCAAAATGCAATTCAGATTCTTGAATATTAAAATTAACTTGCTACTGGAAAAGTGCTAACATAAGAGTTTCGGAACTTGGGAACTTTACTGAGTAAAAGTGATGATCAGAGAAAAAATTGAAAATAGAAGATGTACTGTGAAAGGAAAAATTAAATTAAAAGGCGTTACTTAAAAATTAGTTTATCAATATATATATGTTACTTATGATGTTATAAATCTTAAAGGTTTTTTTTTTATAAAAAAAAACTGGTATCCTCAATAACAATGCTTAACAAAGGAAGAGGATTTAATTTTAATTATGATATATTTTTTTATCATATATTTCCGGGGTTCGTACGCCTCCTGAAAAACCCCTGAAATTTTTTTTTTTTTAATAAGGGCCCTTATTACTCTTGAAAATTATGTTTCTACTCTTCATATTTCTTTTTATGTCCTTAAAAATTATCATCGAAGGGAAAAAAGATTACTAAGACCTTAAAATGTAGCCCTAGTAAAGTGTGAACCCTGTATTTCAGATAGCTTATACATCTATTTTGCAAATGATAGCTAGTATAATGTATCTATAGAAAGGTTACTTTAACTATACACCCCTTTCCAGTAAATTCGGAAACCATTAAAGATCGAACATTGTTGTTAATAAAATCTCCAAATATTTACCAAGACATAGCTGGCATTAAGCATCTGGATAATAAAGTTGTAATGTAATTTCTATTTATTTAGGCTTTGATTAATCGAGGCGTGAACTTGGATCCAGTTGGAAAGTGGTCAAAAGTTGGTTTAGTTCTTTACGATTCTCAAGTCCCTGTGGGTAAGAATTTTATATTTTTACATGCTGTATATCTTAACTCACTCTGTGGTTGGTGATGTTGCATGATTAAATCTTGTTACTAGACATGAAAACGATTCTGCCAGTCAACATTTTCTCTGTAGAGTTCAAGTTTGTTTTTAGTTTGGATATTTTTATTGTAATTGAATGAGAAACAGCAAATATGTGGTGCAATTCAGCTGATTACAGTTAACTTTGGCAAAAAGCCATTATTTCAATGATTTGCAGTTTAATGTATAAAAGTTTGTAAGGCTTTAATTTAGGCAATTTTGCAACTTCAATATTTTATTAATTTTGTTTTGTTTAGACTGATGACTATTGTCGAAAGAAGTTTTTCAAAAAATTTAAATTTTCAAATTTAAAATGTTCATTTTTACATTTTTTGTGTTTATAAGCTGTTTTTTCTCATTAAAATTCAAATGATGTTTAAAAGCGGTTGAGTTTGTTTTTTGGCATAAAGTAGTTAAAAATATTCTATCTTGTGTTTTGTGGCCATCTGTGTCTGCAACTAAGTTTTAAAACAGTTACAATGTTTTATCAACTTAAATGTTTGAATGCAAGCACTGTGGCAATACAATCTTCCATAATAATTATTCATAATGGTAACAATGTAAAATCCCCTCTGTATTCCATCTATTCTTTTGTGGCACATTTTCATGTCTGCAACTAAGTTTTAAAACAATTTAAATGTTTTATCAACTTAAATGTTTGAATGCAAGCATTGTGGCAATACAATCTTCCATAATAACTGTTCATAATGGTAACAATGTAAAATCCCCTATGTTTAGTCACTCAGTGAAAAACTATATTTTTTAATGATTTATTGAAATGAATTATGTTTTTTTTTTTTTTTTTTTTTTTTTTTTTTTTTTTTTTTAATATATAAAATTTGTGTTGAAAATAAAATGTTTTAATAACTTGAAAAAATAACAACAGTATTTTGCCATCATAAATTTCAGTAGCACATGTAATCAAGATACCTCATGATCCAGTATTTAGCTTTTTTGTTATGGATCACTTTTTGCAGGATATCTACATAACATGGAATTCAGGGAAATGTCAGGGAATTTCGTAAAACTACCCTTTAATTAGGGAATTTTGAAATTTTTGAGTTTCTCTTCTCGCATCCCCGTGCGGATATTTACCTCGGCTCGCGTCACCTGAAGTGGATGCTGTGATGTCACTGCATTGAATACAGTTTTTTTTTTCATGTACTTTTTTAAGTCCGTCTAAAAAGCCCTCAATATCTGGCTATTTGGCCGATTTGAGCGAATGACGATTCCAAACTTTTTCTACTCTCAGCAACCAAGTCAAACAATTGATATCCCGCCCACAACCGCCTGTTGATGTTCCGTTTTTTTTTTTTTTTTTATTTTTTTTTTTTTTTTTTTATCATCATCTGAAATCATTATTATGCCTAGAACAATTATTTCTGTTAGGTTTCTGATGATCCTATAACTTAGCAGCACGGCTATTATGTTATGAACAGGAAACCGCTTGTGACACATATTAAAAAAAATAACATGTTTCATTTGTGTTATTTTTGAAATTAAAAAGAAAGTATTGTACTGGTTTTGCTTTATCTTGAAGTTAGCAAATATGGCTGAAGTTGGGGAATTTTGTATTTTTTAATTAATGTTTTCCATTCTTTTTCATCTAAAGGTGTTTGTTTTGTTTTTTACTATAAATTTATTATGGCACAATTATACTTTATTTTAAATTAAATTTACTTATTAAATTTTTTTTTTTAAATTCTCCATTATTTGTTTTGTTTAATTATAATGCATATCAGGGAATTTTTAAAGAAATCTTCTGGAAATCAGGGAATTTTATTTCTCAAATTCTGTAGCCACCCTGTGTTTGTTTAGGATAACAATCGTTGAAACACTAACCAATGTTCAACATGCCTGTATAAACTTTTACGATTAGGGCATTTGTACAGGTCATAATCATGAATCGTTCCTTTGAATCCTCGACTCAGCTGGCACCAATGCGCCACTGAAGCGAAACATATAGTGCCATAATAAGGGTTCCACATCCCAACAAAGTAGGACATCAATATAACTCATAGAACATTCAATCACAGTACGTGGTAAAATTAGATCTTGGTCAAGACATATTTTCTATTCACAGATAAAATGGCCCCATGGCCTACCTCTATCAAAGTGAGGTTCAAAAGGGGGGGGGGGATTGCCTAAAGGTATATTATTACTATTATTTAGAGGATGAAGAGGATTCCTACGCTTTCAATTCCCGAGCCATTAAAATGATAGACCATATCTTAATGTGGATTGTCTTAAGTTTGGATTCAGAAAAATGCAAGCGGGAGAGGAACATGCAAAGAGTAGCGAGTAAAGCAGCAAACTGATTTCAAAACGACCGAACATTGCAATCTAGGAAGGAACCAATAGGGAAAGGCGGTTAAATCGTCCTAGCGAATGGGAAGAGCAGGTCGGTGACAAAGATACTAGATCCTAACAAAATGTAAACAACACCAGTCAATACCACCTCAATAGGTCCAAATAAATCTGCATTTACAACCTGAAATGGTAGTTCAGGTCTACCCACAGCTTCAATTGGCATCCTGTCACTAACCTTCTTACCTCTCCGGAGCTGACAATCATGACAAGTTTCACACAATCTTTTGACATCCTTCATTATACCCTCCCACCAAAAAGAGAGTTTAGTGTGTTCCCCAGTTTTCTTGAAAGCCAAATGCCCACCTATCAATGTCTTGTGCGCTAATTTTAAAATGTCCTGCCTCCTAGTTTGGGGTACCACTAATTGACTGCATTTTTGTTCATTTACATTCCCTGTATGATACAAAATCCCCGAATTCAACCAATACCCATTTTTCTGTCTCCTGGCTTCCTCAAAAGGTAGTTTAAGTGTCTCGTATCTAGACTGCTCCTTCCGAAACCTTTGTGTCTAAGATAATGGTGGGTCATCCTCTGAATTTTCCCCTTCCTCCATTAGCTCTGCTTAACTGGACACCTGGTCTACCGAAATGCTATTTATCGTATCCCCCTTACGTACGTGTCACTATGCATTTCTTCGTTCCTCCTCCCTTCCAGATCAGGTTCAGCAACAATTCCCAAAATGGAGACTTGCTCAATTACCTCATCCAAATCTTTAATTCGTTGCTCTTTTAGCAGTTTAAATACCCAGGGAGTATTTAACGCTATTTCATTTAGGCCATCTACCACCCTAATGTTCACTTAAGGCCGGATTCCATCCCCTTCAGTTGGCGCAGCATGGCCCTTGTGTTGCCTTTGCGCCATAAAATAACAACCAAACAAACCATCCCCTTCAGACAGCAGGCAAAGCGGAACTGACGCCAATTTGGTTTCGACTTGGGGCGCAATTGCTGGTCGCAAAATTAACCGTCCCTAGGTTCCAAAATTTTTTTTGGGACAACCGATTGTCTAAGGACACTGATTTCCACTCCACTGTCTATAACCCCACAAAACGATTTATTTCCGATTGTTAAATCAATTCTGGGAAGGTCTCTTTACTTGTCTCCCAATGGTATATCTTCACAATAATCATTGAAGGTGGACTCCGAAAAATCTACACACACCTTATTCAAGCTCCTCTCTAGGGCTTCTTCATTTCCTGTATTCTGTTGTGGATTTTTATTAAGCTTAAGGCAAAATCGCTTCATGTGACCTTCCTCATTACATGAGTAACATTTAATTACCTTAGACTCTTTTTTATTGCACTGTTCGGTACATGCCCTCTCAAAATTGCTTTTTACCGTAAAATGTTTCCCTCTTCCATTGGAACTACCCCATTCTTGTCACTTGACTTCCACTCCTGAGTTTCGAACTTTTGTTCACCCATCCATACATTCATTTTACTCCCATTACTCTGATTGGTTTGGTCCGCTGGCATAGTGATCACGAAATTATCAATTTCTTGTGATAACTCCGAGATATCCAGCCACCCATCTGCCTCCTTTAACCCTTTAAATCCCATGGAGTCAGCGTTATGGGTTTCACAAAACCCCGATGACTTTCCATTCATAAAAACTGGAAATGAACTCGCCCGACTCATTCTCCTGTCTGCCACTCCGGGGATTGCTGTGGGGGGGATCACTGTCGACCATTAAAAGATCATTACTATATGTATACAGCCTGCAATAGGGGTGTGCGTTGGGTCATCTGCTTGATATGTCAGAGAATTTAGTTGGGGTCTTATCAATGAAACAAACGCCACCGCTAAGTACATGACAAGATTCGCATAAAAGAAAAGTCCCTGACTATCTTACTCCATGTCCAAAGGGTGGGGCAGTTTGACATTGAGTACTTTAAATCCATGTCTCCCCTCTACATGCCCCACAATAACCTATTGTTGAGGACCGTCACGCTTTAAACAACTAAGGCAGGGCAGTTCCCCTCACTTGAAAATATACGTTTACCCCTGCAACCGCCCGAAAGGCGGTTAGCTGGGAAATTCTCTACAAGGCGGTATAGGGCGGGTTGGGATTTAAAGTGTTAAATAAATATGAGATTTCACCTTCTGCGGTAAACTGTCTTTTATTTTATCTACGACTGAAAGTTCTTTTGATTTCTCAAAAGTAGTGACCTCTCGGGATTTTAAATAAAGTTCCAACACTGATTTTACTCTTCCAGCATATTGTGTATATGACTCCACAATTCGTTTGGGTCAATTCTCAAAATTGAACGTATGTTGTGTGTGATTTGAAACTTTTTCAAAATCACTTCTTCTGTTCGAATATAATCATCGAATTCCTCCTCCCTCAACGTCGAACTATATTCCAACGCATTTCCCTTTAGGCCATGCAAAATAATTTTGCCCTGGTCCTCAACTGGCACTTCATACAACCTAAACATAATTTCAACGTGGTGAAAGAAAAATGCCCAGTCTTGAGGTCTGTTTGGAGAGTCTTGAACAGCATCCTTCATCATATTTAAATAATTCATAAAATTGTACCCGTTTGTTCCCGAACTATTCCCTGAACGCGTCTTTATTTCTAATTCTTTTAACTTTATCTCGTGCTCCTTTTGCTCCCGTTCAATCCTGTTTTCCAGAATAGTATTTATCAACTCCCTTCTAAACCCTTTCTCGTATCCCTCATTGTTTAAAATTATCCCTCTTAAAGCCAAAATCTTGCTACCTACAGGTACTTCTTGACCTAATTCAGTGGCTAGCTCTATTAAATCTTCCTTTCTACCCGTAGCAAGAAAAGCCATTTTAATAAAATACGATAGCACTTTAATAACATAAACAATGAAAACCAATATATATGCTTTTACCCGAAAAGAGTGTTTTACCAAGTACTATTACAACTAGAACACAAATCAACTTCAAGCTTACTGTCCGTCCAATAACAACTTCAGACAGAACGACAGTTATATAAAGCACAATCTTAGCACATTTCAGTATCACAAAAATTCACTAACACTTAAAAAGACTACATAAATATGAAAGAAACTTTGTGCCAGTGATCGTCCAACAAACAAATTACATTTAGAACCTTTACAGTAGGTTCCTAAATTTGCATATTATCTCTTAACTGGCAAATTAACTATACAAAAAAATACTATACAACGTAACTCGATAATAATCAGGTGTTTCCCCCTGTATTACAATTAATGCAGTATCTCTGACCCCCACACGAGTAGGAAAGGATTGGGACCTACCCCCTGCGAACATCTAGTCTGCACTTCCACGAGATTCATCCTTAAGTCCAGGATTCCTCTACGTCCACGATTCGTTTTCCATCCAGGTATCCAACAGGTGTGGCACTTTTCATCTGCTTCGATCCAATTCAGGCTTCTATGGTATCCACTTTTCAGGTACGGCGGTCATTCGTCACCGACAATAGTAGGCCTTGTGTCCATGTGGCTGCCTCAAATACACCTCCTCCTGCCAACTGTGTCACTGTGATGATCTCCTTTTCCCGGGATTGGGTTCATGTTGAGGTGTAGTGTTAGGATGCTTGATTAAAGACAAGTTTGTTAAAACCATAACACATATTTATTGATTTACATATAAAATTGACTCACGTGCTATCACGTTTACAAGATGAAGACCTCTGTCTAGTCCACCCGAAGGTCCGTCTCTCACTCGTTCAGTCTCTCTCTCGGAACGACCATGTCCATGGTCAAACCACTTTTCCTTGAGGGGGTGATGGGTAGAGTCCACGATAACTGTTCGAGGGGGGGAGGGGGCGAGTTCTAGGTAGTTGCTCGTAACCCAAGAACCTCACACATGTCATTCCCACAATCTTCTAGCAATTTACCAATTTAAAGCCGTTTATCGTACAGGACAGCATAAAAAGAATGGGGCTTTATCTCTTTTATGATATTCTCCATTTGGTAGGGGGCAGTCATTTGGATTTCAACTGTAAATTCCCCATTACCTATGCAATCAGTTCCATCCACAATTCAGACCAAACCCTAAAGACGAAGATGATATCACTCATCCATAAATTTATGATTCTGATGTTTTGCCCAGAAGAAGGTTTTCTTTGGTCCTTTGCAACTTTCTGTAGAATAACCAGTCAAAGTTCCTGACTAAAACGACTCACTAAAAGCAATTCTTATAAACATGAGGAAGAGTGAAGTGAAAGCAGATTTATTTTTGAAAACATGAATGAAAATAGAAATGCATATATGTGTAAGGATGGGATGCAAAAAAAAAAATCATTTATTTTTTTCTCTTTAACTTGCCTCAATAAAGTTTAATTTCTAAGTATAATAAAAGAGTGTTTAAATAGTCTCAGCTTTGTGTCAATACATTATTCCCGCAGCAAGCTATATGAGCTCAACTTTGTGCCAAATTCGGAGATTTTTCGATTTTGGAACCACGTAACTTCCTACGTGTTCAACTTGCCTCAATGTTTTATACATTAATAAATAGTACTAATATAGCTCTATCCAATGACACCTTGTTTGCAGTGGGAAACCAAATACGCAAGATATAATTCAGGCTTGAAAATGGTAAAAATACCATTTCGTGACCTTGCGCAATTGACTTGGCATGAACTTTTTATATGTTTAACAAACATCTATTCTAGTACATTCCATAACAGAAGAAATTCAGGCGGCAAATTGTTTGCTAAGTTTTATATGGATAAAAATATTTTTCATGTGTTAAAAACACCAATTTTTTCATTTTTAAAGTTAATCTTTTACAAGTCATAGAATTTTAACGATACAACTACAGAACAAATAATTTCGGATTTTATCATCTATTAAGGGTAGTAGCAACTGATAATTTTCTGGCGAAAATCGGAGATGGTTAGAATCAGGGGTGGTTCAACTTCTCAGAATCTTACTCTTAATATCAAAAGCTGTGCCTTTCTTGGCGGCGTTTGCATAACTAAAATCTTTACGCGTTTGTTCAGCATTGTTACTGATTTGGTTTGGCAGATTTTTTCCAGAATCATGACGAGTTTCAGAGTTTGTTTTGGTTTAAGATAATTGGGACAACCTCTGTAAGAGGCTGCATGTGGTCCATCACAATTGGTACCTTTTGGCATAAATGAACCTTTGGTAAAGACACACGATTTGTGATTACCACTGCGTTAAAGGCATTTCAAAAACCCGATTATATACTTTCATGCAGTCAAGATAAAAAAAGCAAGGATGATAGTCCCTGGCAAAATAATCAATGCCTACCAGAACTGTCATGATATCAAGGAAAGCCAATCCCTCATACCGTGTGATGTAGCCTAAAGTAGAGAAACAAACACTGCACACTTTCTGGAATTTGAGCTATGAATTGTTAAGAACCAGGGATCCCTAACATTTATATTGCAGTCAAATGTCACATTCTTACCTTTGTGAAAAAGTTTTATCTGTTCCATTAGTAGTGCACCATTCAATGGCACTCCTTCAGTTCGACTCTCCCTCACTCTTACTCAATCGTCACACGTTCCTGTTAGTCGTTTTTGCCATGATTTTTTTTTGTTCATTACCAGAGGAGAGTTTGAATTTGTAAAGAACTTGAACAGCTCTTTTTTCTGCTTTATGTTGTAAACCTAAGTCACCAGTCGGAATTTGCCTTAGAGTACTCCATCTGCAGCTACTTCTACGAGCCAAGCAAACCGATTTCAAAGTCTTGACCTTAACTTAGAAGTATTGGAGAACTACTGGACCTCCTTTCCTCCTTCCAACATCATCCCATAGTCACCCCTTTCCTTTCCACCCATTTTTAATTGCCGGCAAATAATTTTCCAGCTATTTTTTTTAAAGCAAAAATTTCCAAGTGTTAGATCATTCGGATAATTGAATGTCCAGTTTTCAGACATTTGACTGCATTAGCTAATTTTCTATTAAAGTTTAGGTAGTTTTGTTACTAAAGTCTTATCTGTCTCTTTAGATATATTCAGGGTTTCTGCACATATGGAAAGTCAGGAAAAGTCATGAATTTAGGCATTGGGTAAATTTTGTCATGGAAAGTCATGATTTTGAACAAAAAAATGATCATAAGTCATTGAAAATAATAAATTTCATGGATACATTTTAAGAAAAATTACATCACCAATACGTCCTAAACAGATAGAAACAAAGCTCACAGAAAACAACAACCAATGAAAACATTTCTGAATTCCAAATTTGTGACATCACACTAGTAAGTTCTCATAGGTGAAAAAAAATTCAGAATATAAGAAGTGAAATGATTTGATAAGCTTGTGTTTATATTTTTAAACACTGAAATATCCAGGGGCGTTACTGGGACATAAAATCGGCCAGGCAATATTAGATTTCTTCTGGCATAAATTTTAAGAAAAATCAGTAATCAAATTTTAATAAGTATTATTAATAATAAAATATTTTCAATAATTAATTTTAATATTTAAATAGTTTCAATAATTTACTCGTTATAGCCCCTAGTTGGAGTGTTTGGGATTTGAAAGCATTGGACTTTTTACAAAAAATTTTAAGCAAGTCAACTACTAATATTGAAAAAAACTTTAAAAAAAAAAAAAAAAAACTTTAAAAAAAAAAAAAAAAAAAACTTCTGTACTAGACCAACCCATTTTTTACAGAACACTGACCTATCTGGCGATAACACCAGACAATTCTAACGCCTCTGGGCACATGAAAATATCAAAGAATGGAAAATTGTTTTGCCCTTTTTCTTCTGTTTTCAGAGGATCTTCATTACTGAAACAAGGATTTTTTACTTAATATAAAACTTTATAGAAATAATTTTATGGAACAGTAATTTACTTACTATGTTTAAGTTAGTAAAATTCATATGTTTTTTTTTGTGTTGCAATTTCTTGAGTCATGGAAAATGATTCAGTCTTGAAAAGTCATGAGTTTGTAACATTTTGTTTCGGAAGAAATCCTGTATATTATTTTTAAACTAAACCGAAATCCCTAATTTACTACTTTAAAAATAAATCTTTAGTAAAAATTTATAAATACTAACTAGTTTACTTTTTGATCATTTTCCACTAAGGTTTCAATAAATATGTTTTTCGTAGGTGCGACACCGGAGTATCTTGCTGGTCATTATATACTTCAAGGTGCTGCTTCATTGTTGCCTGTAATGGCTCTTGCTCCAAGAGAAAATGAAAGGATTCTTGACATGTGCGCCGCTCCTGGTGGAAAGACAACACATATTGGTAAGTGTTTTTCAAGTTCCATACCGAATGATCCGCTTGACTAAATCACTATTTTCTTATAATTCTATGCTATGATTACTAGGGCATTTCTGAGGTAAAGCGGGCATTACTCTTAAATTTCAAAAGTTTATATTCGGTCAATCGTCATACATCATTTTCTTCAGAAATTATAAACTTTTTGAATTTTAGCATGGTCTCTTAAATTAATAATTCTGTAATTATATTTTCTTTTAAAATATTTTGTAAACAAATATTTTTTACCATAAAACAGCCATGTAATTACACACAGGGGTCAAATTTAAAGTTTATAATCAAAGTGCAAAACCCAAGCTTCCACTAAAGGAAAAAGGATTACTGCGTACTTATCTGATGTCATCCCAATTAACTCTAATGACCTTAAATGGGACTCTAATTTGTCATACAATTGAGTGATACTTAATCTAGATTTTAAATTTGTAGTATTATTTATTACTAATCCAAGAAGTTCCCTAACGTAAAATTCTACGGGCATCTCTTCACGGCCGAATTGAGATTTCAGTTTATTGCTCTCCCATAATTTTTAGCCATTGGAGGATAACTGTCGATAATTTCTTTAGCTCGTACCGGGCGACATGCATTGTATCAATTATTGGAATTTGTCTTCGACTTTCAATTATTCATCCTCATGTATTTTACTGAAGCGGCTCCAGAAAACTAATCAATCTTTTTCTTCTCCCCCAAAATTTCATTAACCTTTTGATGACAACAAAAACGGCTTTTTTTGCAGAATGTTCGATATGCTTTAAAATAAAATGGGCTTTATATTTTTAATTGGTATTTTTTATACGGCACAATGTTTAATTTTGTCTTAAAAAACAATAATTATTTTAGACGTAAGTATGTTTTTTAAATAATTATCAAGTGAAACGTAATGATGAAGTACTTAGAATTTTTTTTTTAAACATAAGTTACCCACAAGATTTTTTATTAAGTTTCTGTAATAAACTCAATATTAATATTGGAAATTAAAGCTAATTTATGGGTTCATTCTCTAAAGCAGAATTATCCATAATACAATATATAAAAAAAATTTTATGCAAAAAGGAGAATTTCATTTTAAATTCTTTCTGTAACCATAAATGCCATTTTATAAAAAAACTTTGTCTATATTCTTAAATCCTGTTTCAGAGACTACTAACTATCACTTGTATGCCCCATAAAATTTTTTAAAGGGATAGGATACTAATTTTTTTTTTAATATTGGGGGTAATTTGCATTCAGAATTTTTGTTCTTCTAAATTTTCTATTATGTTTCACTTGATAACTTAAAAAAAACCATACTTATGCTTAAAATATTGTTTTTCAAGTAGGAAATAAACATTAAGCTATGTAAAAAATATCAATTCAAAATAGCAAATACATTTTATTTGAGAACATATTGAAAATTAAGCAAAAAAAGCTGATTTTATTGTGATCAAAAGGTTTAAACTCCCTTTAACTCAGTTTTTGGAAGTTTTAACTTATTTTTTTCTTAATAAAATTTTGCTGCATGGTTAAATTCTTCGTAAGAGATCTGAAACGAAACCTGTGCAATATCAAAATTTTCTTTATACTCTTCATTAATTTCAAATTCCTCTTCGTATCTTTCTGCATTTTCATGTTGTACCAATAATTTCATAATATTGTCATCTAGATCAGTTAATCTAACACATACTCTTTCTAGAGACGTAAACTTACTCTCAATAATTACTAAGTTAATATTTTTATCTTCAAATACATTTAGACTTTTATACAACTTATTAAAAGTTGCTCTTAACGGCGATCGTTTTATCTTTTTAGAACATCCATACTTCAACTGCGTTCAAACGATCACTATAAGAAATAAAACTCTGATGTAATAATCTCACCACTTTGTACCAGACAACTTTTCGTCACATGTTCATGCGCCATACCAAGAACCTATTAGGACTTGAATGTGGAGGTTGTTTTATACAAAGCAGACTTGTGGCACTTATTAATTAGAAATACTTACAACTTTATTGTGATTTTAATTTATAGGTTTTTAATGGTAACGGAATGACATGAGCTGATTTTGTCTCGAATTTTAGGATCTCAAACAAAACATCATTGTAAAAAAATTCATAAACCTAAACCCATGGCATATTAAGGATGATACAAGACTCGGGTTCATAAAAATAGTGTTAGAGATTTATATATGGTTTAATATAAAATAAGGTCATACTTCAATAAGAATGCTTTAGGATTAACAAAATAAACTACTCTTCTAGTTGAAAATTAACGACTCTATAGAAAGTAATTTATCTCACAATTAAAGTGTTTATTCAATTACTATACTTGTATAAACTTTACATCACTCGTAATTTAGTTCGCACTACACATGAGATTCAGATGAGAAGTTTTAGTTTCGTTACTAGCAATGTATAAGCAATAAACTTTATAGAACTAGCAACTTGTGTACTTACGGAATTGTTGCTTCTGACAAAAATGAGAAATCTTATTTTTGCTGATTTATAAATGTGTGCTGTGAAATCAGCATTTTTACATTCGTATGTTTTTTTCTTTTTCTTTTCATTTGGTGTTCACCCCTATCTCTCTTGGTCTTTTACATAAAAGTATAAAAAAAAATTTTAATGCTTTAAGTTAATTAACCTTTTGTTTCATAGCTGCTTTAATGAAAAATACTGGAGTGTTGTTTGCCAATGATGCTGTTAAAGATCGTGCAAAAGCTGTGGTTGGAAATTTACATCGGCTTGGAATAACAAACACAATTGTTTGCACACAGGATGGTCGCAAGTTTCCTAAAGTAAGTTTAATTTCTCATTAAGGATTAATCCTGGCAAAGGGGGGATTTAGTCATTGCAAAAGAGAGCTTGTTTGGGTATTGTCTGTCACAATTCAACTTATTACCCTTTATATTTTTCAATGCTGAATTTAAATATATCTATTTCATGGCTTAGTATCATATATTTTTTATGGTTTGATCCATCATATTTTAATTTTATTTGCAGTTGATAGCTGGATTTGACAGAGTTTTATGTGATGCTCCCTGTAGTGGAACTGGTGTAATTTCCAAAGACCCTAGTGTCAAAACTTCAAAAGTGAGCATAAATTTCATTATTTTTAGTCATAGTATTTTTTTTATTTTTATTTAAAGAAACATGACTAATTAAAAAACCTTTCAAATCTACCTACGGGTAGTAAATGTATAGTCTGGAAAAAAAAAAGTTTGAAACAAAATATTTTTAATAGCTCATAAAAGGTAATAAAACATTTATAAGAAGCTATTTTCAGGGATGACAGTTTTCCTCCCTTTGGAGGATTTCCTCCTTTTTGGTTTTTTGTGGAACATTTTCCTCCTCTTAGTCCCTGTTTTGAAGATCCACATTTTTCTGATCTGGACCAGTTTTTCCTGCAAAAAGTATACTTTTCCTCATGTCTAAACAAAATATTTTCCCTCTTAGCTCCCCTTTCCTCACAGATTACTTCACAAACTCCTAATATTTGAAATGTAATTATTATATAGCATGAGAAATTTCATTCTATCTTTAAAATTATTCAATCATCCTTCTTGCATACTTTTTGTTGTTGAATTTTTGTGAATTCCTTCTGTTAGCTTTTTTAACGAGTTTTTGGATTTCCTCCTTTTTGCTCTCTGATCACTCTCATCCCTGTATTTTATTCAGATGCTCTAAACAAATTCAATTGAAGAAAAAAAAATTGTATTACATCTAGTTAAACTGAACACAATTAGTTTTCCTATGAAGTGTTGATTTGGAATGACTATAAACGCTGAAATTTCTTAGCAGCACCTTTCAAGGTTTTTTGAAGATATGTAATCAGGATTCCAATGCAAAGATTGTTTAGGCTTACAAAAGTGTTGATTCGTATATTGCTCTAAGATTTTGTCAATCTTTCAAAGATATTAACTAAGTAAATACTTCAAAGTCATTTGTTACTTCAGTTTCCAAGGTCATCCCTTACTCTTCAGTTTCTTAAATGATTACCAAAAGTGCTTATCAGAGTATGCATTTGCTGATTTTTACTTTCAGTTACCCATAGGTATTATACATAGGGTAATAAAAGTATAGCATTCAGTATTTGTAATTTTTTTTTTGCATTTCTCTACATTTTAAAACACCCTGATTTCAATAAAGTGATCTAGAAAAAAATGTCTCTCTGTGGTGTGCATAACTCCTGAACAAATTGACCTACGGTTTTCTAAACATCCCCACCTACGAAATTCACGTAAAAATGCTTTAATGGCGTGAAAAGTTGAAAAACGAATGCCTTCAACACAGAGTTCTCTTTCCTTGAGCATACCTCATCAACGATCGTTTTTTCTTCTCCCCTCAGAAGACCCATACAAGAAGTATCGCAAAAATAATTTTGCCATACTGGCCTGTAATTGAAAGTTGTGTGATGTTCCACACCCCTAGTTTTATTAATAATAACAGCTTTTGTGTTTTGTAAACAAAAGGATTATGTTGGCATTAAAATTCTCTTTATTTCAAATCAAATAATCCTCCAAGGAAATAATTAAATGCAATAGGGCAATTCAGTAGCATGCTCGTAGAGCAATAATAAATAACTAGTTCAAAAATCAATATAAATATTAAAAAGTTTAGAAAAAAACTTTTTTTCTCAAATTTTTTACATGTATTTTGTATTGTTTTCTTTGAAAATCAATTATTCTCTACTGATATTTTGTTGGAAAAACTGTGAAGGAAATATTTGAAAGCAAATGTTTTTTTGTTTAATTTTTTTATTAAAATTCAAAATGATTCCAAACGGCATAATTGGGCATTAGGTATCGAACAAGTCTATGCAATTTCGCTTTGGCTTTTCTAAATATATCAAATCAAATTTTAAATCTTCTATTTAGTCTTAAATATATCTTAACGTAGTGAATACTGTTTGAAAAAAATAGCAATAATGTGGCAATAAGAGTACGAATCTAAAATAAACAATATAGCCAGGAAAAGGTGTTGAGTTGTACTCAACTCCCACTGATGCCAAATGGAATCGTCACTTTTCAATCATTACAAATATTAAAATTTTAAAATATATATTTGTTAAAAATGGTTAATATACAATTTTTAAATATTAAAGAAAATAATATGAACATATTTGAAACAGTTATTTAATTTAAATTACTTAAAAAATTAAATTAATTTTGGCATCTTTTTTGGAATTGAGTAAACATAAACAAGCCTAATTTCATTCATCAACAGGGATGACAGTTTTCCTCCTTTTGGAGGATTTCCTCCTTTTTGGTTTTTTATGTAACATTTTCCTTATCTTTGTCCCTGTTTTGAGGATCCACATTTTTCTGATCTAAACCAGTTTTTCCTGCAAAAAGTATACTTTTCCTCATGTCTAAAACAAGATTTTCCCTCTTATCTCCCCTTTCCTCACAAATTACTTCACTAACTCCTAATATTTGAAATGTAGTTATTATATAGTAAGAGAAATTTCATTGTTTCTTTAAAATTACTGAATCATCCATCCTGCATACTTTTTTTGTTGCATTTTTGTGTATTCCTTCTGCTAGCTTTTTCAATGATTTTTGGATTTCCTCCTTTTTGCTCTTTGATCGCTCTCATCCCTGCATCAACAGAACCCATGCAGCCATATATTGTTGAAAAAGAAAAATATATTTGGGCAGAGAATAGTTTGATGATTGTAAAAACGTTGATTCGGATTCACTGGGAGTATTAGGTGAGGAGAAAATAAATCGTAAATGTTGTTATTCCAATTGGCATCACTGGGACTGAAAGGGTTAATTATTGCGGATGTTGTGTGCTCAACTGCAAAATTTATAAAATACAACTCCGACTTGCTATCCCTGCATGACTGCCACTTATTCGCACTAGATCAGAATTCCTTGACTTATTTATATTATGCATGCGCCAACTTGTAACTTTTTTGGTTGAATATACTTTATTAGAAATTTATAAATAGACATGATGCGTGAATAAAAAAAATCAAAGGTCCTTAAAACATATTATTTAGGCCCTTAAAAGTCATTGATTTTCATTCTGTGATTTGATTGGGAATCTTGTCTATTCCCTATTGTGCTTGCCTATTAAATTTTGATGTGTGTTAAGGTATTAACTTAAATGTTCTGTTATTTTTCTAGGATGAAAATGACATATTACGTTGTGCCACAATACAAAGACAATTGCTAATGTCTGCTATTGATAGTACAAATGCAAATTCCAAGACTGGTGGATACATTGTATACTCTACTTGCTCCATTCTTGTAAGTTATGTTTTAAAAAAGTCTATCAAGTAGTTTAGGAAAATGAAAAACTCATATCTAACACTTCTTCAATAGCAAAAAAATTTAAGCCAATGTTTTTAAATCCTTTGTATTAACTTTGGTTTTATTTGTGTGTGTGAGGGGGGGGGGGGGGGAGAGACAAATTTGCAGAAAACTAACTAACCACTTGTGCTGTCATCTAATCGATCTGAAACTTGGTAGATAGACTCGTTATCGATGAAAATGTATTATATCAAGTTTTGTGGGACTCGCACCCTTCTATTACCGGTTAAAAGGACTAACTCACGTTTGCTGGTATTCAATCGAACTGAACTCATAAAAGATGGCAGTGTATAATAAAGGATTCCTATTAAAAACTTCATGCACCTGGAATTGTCAGGGAAAATGCCTGAAAAAAGATCAGGAAAAACTAAAAAATTTTACATTTTCTGGAAATTAAAAAAAAAATTCCGAAAAACCTGGAAAAGTCAATGAATTTTGTTTTGCATTTTGAGTGGCAACCCTAAAACTTTGTTTTTATGGGTTAATTTTGTTTTATTGAGTCATTCAATGCATATAATTTTCGTTCTATATTCTAGCACTCTCAGTTGAATTTTGGGTTCCTTATTATAATTGCAAATTTTACAATTTGATATATAACACATGTCTATTTCAAAGAAGTGAAAATGTAAAAAAAAAAATACTTCGTACTGAAACCGCAGTACTCCAAAGTACAATCGTATATTAAAAATTTAAGAGTTTTTTCTGCTTAATTGTAAAGCTCTTAATTATCAATAATTATTAGTGCTTTATTTGTCTTTGTCAATCTAGGAATGAGTTGCCATAGGTGTATTTCTAATGTATTTGAATTCTTACGTATGTTCTTATTTTCCAGCCTGATGAAAATGAAAGTGTTATCAACTATGTTTTACAAAGACGGAGTGTGAAACTTGTTTCTACTGGTTTGGATTTTGGAAAAGAAGGGTTAAGTCGGTAAGCATTACAACTACTCAAGTGTTTAATTTCTTTTTTTGTTAAACTTCTTAATTAATAATTGTCATAACTTAATTGGGGTATTGCACAATTAATTGATGATTTTTTATGTAAAAAGTTGAATATAGGTTAAGGTATTATGCAGTTTTGTTCTAAAAATGCATCTTTTAAAAAATATTGAAGAAATGTTTTTGCAGGAAGGTCTTGTGAATAAAAAAAATATTCGGTAGATTTGGTATTCTACTCATTTGCTTAAGGAATTTGGAAAAATTTCTTTTGCTGCCTTTAAATAAATGATTTTTTTTTTTTTTAATTTAACCAATGATATAAGATTTTAAACCAATTTACATAATAGGTTAAATTGCTCTTTTTTTAAACGAATTCAATATCTGTACCAGTTGTATGTAGGTTAGGGATCTTGAATCTAAATCAAATAGTTCTTTTTTTTTTAATCCAAAATAACTCTTGGTTGAAGAACTACTTTCACATTTACCTTTCTTATTCTTTACAGTTCTGAATCTGGTAAAAAATTTAGTTCTTATTTATAGGGTTCCCACGGTCATTGAAAGTCATTAAAAGTGCTTAATATTTTTTAACTTGTTTTCAAGGCCTTGAAAGTGCTTGAAAAGCCTTTGAGGTGCT
Source organism: Linyphia triangularis (assembly GCA_963978545.1). Classification (NCBI taxonomy): domain Eukaryota; kingdom Metazoa; phylum Arthropoda; class Arachnida; order Araneae; family Linyphiidae; genus Linyphia; species Linyphia triangularis. The sequence continues at coordinate 18,247,369 of OZ021730.1, forward strand.
TGAAAATGCTTAAAAGTCCTTAATTTTTGCAGATGTTGTGAAGCCAACTGCAAAATTTATAAAAATACAACTCGGACTTGCTGTGACCGCCTTTTATCTACACTATCAGAATTTTCCGACATGTTTGTATTAGAGAACCTGGATGTTTTTGTTACTTTTATAAAGTAAGAGTAGCGACATAGCCCGAAAAAAGCATCCAACTGGGGTTGCAGGAAATGGGTAGATTACGGAAATATAACCGGTTTTGGCTGTTTATCGATTCTTTGGCGCAGCGTAGTAATCTGCACGTCGGAAAAGAAACAGCATAACAAATAAAATAGAACGAGTTCTGTTTTAAGTGGTTTATAAACTATATTGGTTGCATTTCCTTGTGCAAGTGCTGTAGAAGTTAGGATTTCTTCATTTCTCAGAACTTAAACGTAACTTCGATGTTATTTTCATATATAAAAAAGTTATGAATTATGATGATAATCGTTTTATTGCAAGTTATTTTATTGAATTTGTATCCAGTATTGGAAGTGGAATTTCTTCTAAATATAGGTTTTAATCTTTATTTTAACAAAAAGATTTGAAATTTTTTTTAAACTAAGTATAAAAATGTTATAACGTCTTAGTAAATTTTATTCAATTAAATTTATTTTTAAATATCTTTTTATTCTCGAACTGAAAAACGAACCTATTGATCATAGTAAAGTATTGTAGTTGCATTCAACATTTTATCTTAAATGTAAAGAGGAATAGCCCTTTTGTACATTGTAAATAATAATCTAAAAGTCGGAAATTTTTGCTGCATGAAATTTTGCATATTTTTATAAAAAAGAAACTTTTTAATGGGTCACAATTCTTGAAATCATATTTCAAATAATGAAATCAACTTTTAAATATTTTTGTAGCATACAAAGGGATATATTTCTTAGTTAAAGGAATATTAATAGAATATCTTAATAATTTCTATTTTATATATGTCCCATCCATGCCTCATGAGTGTTGCTTTCTATTTTATTAAATATTAGCTTTTTAGACAAAACAATAACGCTGAAGGAAGATACAATTAGTTTTTCCATGTTAGTGTAAACAAAAAGCTGAATGAAAACAATTTTTTTTTTACAATACTGCCTTGATAATATTAAACTGTCTTCTAATTTTTAAAACAAACACAACTGTGTTATGGTTGCACTTAATATTACCTATATTTGGTGTCATATTAGTTGATAATTAAAAATATTTAAGTATTCATTTGTTTAATGAAACCTAATGTGTATTTGAATATCATGCCTCATGAGTATTACTCAACATCATGAGTGTCACAATAGTTAAGAATTAACATTCAAGTAATACAGTTGTTAGTTAAGTTAAGCAAATTTGGTGCTTCTTATTTATTCATTGTTGCTGCAACGGAAAATTTTATTTATATACGTTTAACATTTTAATAAAAAGAAAACCACATTATTATTGCTAAAATATATAAAGGGCAACTCTTGTGATAAAATCTATGAGAGTAATGGATAGTGATAGAAAATCTGAAATAGTACACAGTGAGCATTTCATAAGTATAAGGTAACATAGGAAAATCATGTCGAGAGTAGAGGATCACAGTGATACTTTATTGGTATGTGGAAGGCAATAACACAATGAGCTTTTTCCAAGATAGGTTGATTTTCAAGGGCAATGTAATATCATATTGAGGATAAAAACATGTTGAGAACAGTGATAAAATATTGGCACGGTGAGGGCAGTAACACAATGAGCAATATAAAATACACGGTGAGCAGATGAAATAATAGAACACAGTGAGTATTTGATAAATATAAGGTAACTTCATGTTGAGTGGTTACAGTGATTTTCATAGTAAGGGCAATAACATGAGCTTTTTCGAGATTGGTTAATTTTCAAGGGTATTTGATATCATAATGAGGATAAAAACCTGTTCAGAAGAGTGATAAAATATAGGCATGGTGAGGGCAATAATACAATGAGCAGTACAAAATACACAGTGAGCAGATGAAATAATAGTACTTTAAGAGTATTTGATAAGGTAACATAGGAAAATCAGGTTGAGAGTAGAGGATCACAGTGATAATTTATTAGCAAGGTGAGGGCAATAACAAAACTAGTAGTATGACTTTGAGAGGATGGTTAATATGGTTTAGATAAATTAGCATTAAATTTAAACATCTTTGGCTAAGACTCGCATTGCAACACTTTTGCTACTCATGCACAAATCTTTTGCTTTAGCCTTGGCAAACATCTCTCTTCTCTTTTTAGTACAGAAAATTTTCAGACGGAAAGTAGCGAACCGATTAATAAGTTTTTGTCGTATACTGTGGCAGGATGGTATACTAACAAACAATTGCAGGGATGCACTCGTGTTAAACTTTTGCTTAATCAGTTCCTTACAATTATTAGTTTGCATAAGCATTCCTTCTGCATTTCGAAACAACAGTTCCATTTCCAGAAACACCTCGAAAACTTCGTGATAGACATAGTACAGGCAGTTCTTCTTGTATTCTCTGAGTTTAACCAAACGAGCATAGTTCTCTTTCGTTTCTTCTTTACTAGCCACACTCAGTATGCACGTTTGGCAAACTGAGTGCAATACTTTTAGGCTGTGTACAATGTATCCAGCTATACTATAAAGACAATTTTGTTCGGCTACACTCAGAGATGGGACGTTGTCTGTATTTCTGTCCCAATCTGGTGGCAAAACCAGAATATGCTTATTCGTAGCAGGTTTGTCCTTTACAGTGTCTAAGAAGCCTGCAAGAAACTCCTGCTCGTCAGTTGCATAACTGCCTGTAGTGCACTTCTTTAAGTACTGAGATACACATACCAACTTCAAGTTGTTTTTAAACTGTAGAGCATTTGGAATAACTTGCTTGGAATGAAGAACACCAAACAAGTTTTCCAAAGAATCTTGGGTAAATCTAGAACAAACTTGAAGTTGTTATTAAGCAGTTGCTTTTGTAAATCAAGGATGGCTGTTGTTGTTAGGATAACACCGGTTTGAATTGGCTTCCAATAAATTTTTCCATCTTTTCCTACAACTTTCATTTTCTTAAAGAGCTCGATTATTTCCAGCAAAAATTCTTCTGCCCTTTGATGTTTCAACATATTAAGATGGCTGAGTGCTAATTTAGGACTTCTGGAGGTTACCAAATTAAACCATTTGCGGACATGGCCGATAAACCATGCAATAGTCGACAACTGTTTTTTCTTGGTCTCTTCACTTAGAAATTTTAAGCTGCAGCTAACATCATGGCTCAAAACTGTTCTTGCTGGTCCAACCTTCATTTTATCAAAATGGCCTTGATCAAGTTGATCACTTGTCAGCTTGTAAGCCAATTTCAAATCCATATTTTCTTGATATGACGTCAATTCTTTCAGATGATCAGCTGTGACTTGATTAGTGGGCAAATTGTATTTTTTCTTCAAAGCACGGGGAATAACAAAATGTGAATTCGAAAGTAAAGATGATCGTATATTTTTTAGGAGATGTGGAGGATCCGCAATGAATTGTATGGCTTGATTTGGGTGATTTGGCAGCGAGATGACTTCGTATTCACACGATTGCAACACACACCGAATTCCTTCCACATTCCTTGGTTTAATGAACTCATATCACTTGTTACACAGACAACTTTTAAGCCAATGGTCTGTACTTTATCAATTAAATTTACTATAATATTTTTAATGGTAGCTCCTTTGCTTTCTTTATTTGTAAAGTAATAGGCAATTACTTGCTTCCACCTTGTAGATATGCCACATATCATAAAGGTCAAAGCTAGACTAGCTTTGCCTGAAAAGGGTGGAGAGGCATTACCGAAATAAGTGCAGGTTGACATATCGAAGCTTACACTTTCCGTAATAGCCATCTCATCAAGAAGAAGAACACACAGTCTCTCATGCTCATTAAAATGAGCCACCTTTATTTTCAAAAAGGCTAAAACTTCATCAAGTATACCACTTTTAAATTTTCTAGTCGTCGCTGCAGAGTTCTTATAGATGGGAAAGGCAGACCTAAACTCAAAATATGTTCATAACCTTTTGATCCGCATGAAAATCTTAGTGTTAAAGCTTTTTCTACAGTGATGTTTGACCATTTTGTATACGCCATATTTTTTCTATCGAGAGCCATTATCTGATCTTGTTCAAATATCTCCTTAGTACTTCCATCTTTTAGCTTTTTTGTATGTCTCCACTTATACTGAGCATTTCTTAAGATTTCTCGTTTCAGTCTTAATTTTAAAACCAGATTCTCACGCTTCAAGTCATTGATAGTTTTGTCAGATTGTTCTAACTTCTCTTTAAGATTGTCTATACTGGCTTCTTCTACAAGCACATCATCTGTACTATATTTCAATTTTTTAATTAATGGACGTTCCATCGGACTTTTTCTTTTAAGATTATTAGGTGCGTGGGAGAATATAGTTGGCACAGCATCATTTTTCAATTTTTTGTTGTTGAAATCAAGCCACTGGTCATTTTCAAAATGTTTCTAAAAAAATGAAAATACTTTTAATATTACATGCTGCAAAAAAAAAAAAAAATAATAATAATAATAACACATCTTATTACAGGAAGCAGCCAAAAAGTCAGCTGCATTCCATTTAAAAATTTGTTGTTAAGTTTATTTTAAACTTGAGCACAAAAACACATTTGAGTTACTTTGGTTTTGCTACGATAAGATGTTTTGTTTTTTCCCAACAAAAAGAATAGACAACGGATTGCCCATAAACAAGTTGTTCCATATATACAATGATATAAAAAAAAAAACAGATTAAGCTTTAAAATTACAGACTTTTCACAGACTTAAGTTTTTAGTTACTGTACTTCTGCTGTTATTATTATTATATTAAAATATACTTTCAGTGCATCGTGAAACATACAATACGTAAAATCCAAAACATGAAATAAATGGACAAATTATTGTTTTACCTCGCATATATAATGGTTATCGTTTGGAATCCAATCCTGTCTTTTTACTTTAGCAGCCCATTGTGCTCGTCTACCAGGGTTTTTGGGAAATTTCTTCATAGAAAACCCTTGTTCATGCCTGTTGCTGCAATCAACTGCACAGCAACCCGTTATGATTGATAGCCTGAAATATATATATCATACGTTTAGAAATTGCATCACATTTAATACAGAAATAATTGCTCAATAAGTGTATTTAGAATGAAAACTATAATTTCTTTTAAATGAGTATTCAATTATTTCAATATGACAATTAAAGGGCAATAGTTCAATTCAACACTTTTACTACTATTCTCAATAAAATTCTTTCATGTGTTAGTACAGTGATTTCCACAAAATTTCAATTAAAGTGCTAGAAAATTGCTGCAACATCATGACATGCTACAAATTCAAGTTTTTAATCAATTGTAAATTATTTTATAAGCTAAAATCTGAAAACGAACAACTATACTTTGAAGTGTTTCACTGTGTTTTCAGTAGTATATAAGTTTGAAAGAAATTGCTAAAAATAAACAAATACGTTTAAACTTTCATGTTTTCTTTGAGAGTTTTCAAGAAGCTTGAGTTATAAACATACCTCTGAAATAGAATTTAAGTCTTTATTATGACTGAACGATTAACTATTCTTCCTAAAAGATACATTTTAGCAACCAAAATCCGAGAAGTAATACACATTTGTCCGATAGTGTTTACATTTTGCAACGCCAAAGAACACGCCAAAGGAGAAGTATGGTCGCCAAACCTATCGCCTAATACCGCTTGTGATACCAAGTTTTAAAACACTCAAAGCAATGTCATAAAAACATTATATTCGGCTGGAAATATGCACTTGCGATAGAGAAAGGCTTATATTAGAATTATAACAACATAAAGAAGAAATATAGATAGAATGAAAATCAAAAGAGTAACAAATTGTACGTTCATATGCATGCTAAATCTTAAAAAAAAAATTTAAACGATGATTACAAAGGCAAATGTGGACCAATTTTAAAAATAATACTCAGAAAAGATAGCTTAAACATTGCTTAATTAATAATTAAGGAACAGAAATGTGTACATACCTTTTTTTTAGAAGATTACACAGCTTTAGTGATGCTGTACAATATTCCTGTGCTAATCCTCATAGAGGCCACTGAAAATCGCCTTCGGCGGATTCTTTTAGATCCTAGCCAATCAGAGCGACATCTCCCTATGGCGTTTCTCTTACTTCACAGAAGTAACAAGAACATCTAGGTTCTCTAGTTGTATTACGCATCCACCAACTTGTAACTTTTTGGGCTGAATATACTTTATTAAAAATTTATGTGTGGACTTGATGCCTGAAAACAAATTATTAAAGGTACTTTAAAACATTAATTTGGTCCTTAAAAGTCATTGATTTTCATTCTGTGATTTGAGTGGGAACCCTGATATAGATAGTGGAAGATTCTATCCTAGGGAAGTTCACTCTTTTCTTCTAACTCTTATCCTATAACTCAACATATATATTAACTCAAAACTATAATAGAGTGTTTTTATGTCGCTTTCAGACACTATCAAGCAATATTAGCTTTTTGCCTCGACTCTTTTGAAACCTGGGAAGTGATAAAATCTTTCCTTTTAGCATCATTTGTCCTGAATAAGTTGAAAATGTTGATTGTAATAAAGAAACACCTGCAAGATTTATTGAAACTGAAACCCTTTGGAAACTATAAAAATAGTACAAATTCATTTAATTTTAAGGATATTTACAGTCAAACCTCGTTATTCGGACACCTGGATAAGACGTCACTCTGGTTTTCCCAACGCTTTTCTGGTTTCCCTACAACATTTCATTGACTTTTAATAAAACTTGCTCCGAATGAGCCATCGTGCAATTAAGTAAAGTACTATACACTTCTAATGATTTATAGGTATTTAATGTAATAAAAAAATTTCAATTCAATTTATTTCTAATAATTATAGCCTAATTTTCAAAATATGTATTTTTATAAAATTTCAACCTATACTGTAATTTTAGTTTTAGAGCTACACCGTTTATCACGTCACTCCAGTTGCAACATCACTTTTCTGTTGTCCCCAAAGATGTTGTGATAACGAGGTTCGACTGCAATACATCTGTATTATTCTTTTTTGTGAAAAGATTAGTGATTTTTTTCATTTCTGAATTTAGATATCGAGAACATCGTTATCACCCGTCTTTGAAGCTTACTAGAAGGTTTTATCCCCACGTCCACAATATGGACGGCTTCTTTGTTGCTAAACTGAAGAAGTTGAGTAACGCGATTCCAAGTGAAAAGAATGCTGAAGGTGTGCCTTAATTATATTTGCCTTAAATGTCCTTTAATTTATGCATTTGTTTGATTATTCAGAAATAAAAAAGCTTTGTAAATAGGATAAGCAGGCCCTCTTTCTTTATAAATGCACTTTCATTTCACAATTAATTTATTTAGAATGCTGTTGCTAACCAAACATAGCTTAATGATATTGAACAGTTCTGGTAATTTTTAATAGTTTTTAGTAAACTATTTCTCAAAAGATAAAAATTATTTATTATTCAGGGAAGAGGATAAATTTCATATTAAATTATTTGTAAATTCTCCAATAACATACTGTAGAAAAGTTTATGAATTCACTTCCAAAATTGTACAGATATTAAAAAATATACAAGAGTTGGCATTCGAAACGTGTCAGACCCATTTAAAAAAAAATCTGCTATATTTTAGAACAAGTTTAACTTGGTAATATTTATCTGAAATAACCGTTGTGCCTATATACTGTTTAGCTAAATTCTGATGTGAAAAATGTTTGTCTAAATGATGGCTTAGAAAAATGAATATCCCATAATAATAAAAAAATAAAACTCGAAATTGCAACACTCTTGCAGAAATAAGGGACTCCTTGCAAAAAGGACCTTCACGTGCTACATTATGCGTAATACAATTTAGAGTTATTGTTATTGCTAATTATTAATTTACATTATCTCTTTAGCATCATATATATCTTATTGTAGTTATTTAAGCCTTTAAAATTATAATTTTTACATATTTGTCAGTATTACTAATTAAAAAGAAGTTAATATAGTGCTCTAAATTTTTAAAATTTCTAAAAAAATTCATCAAATTTCAAATTCTATCTTTTCATTTTTCAATATTTTTTCCTGATTTTTAAAAAAAATGTTCTTAGTAATATACTCTAACCTTTTAGGAATCGGATTTAGAATAAGTAAAATAGTTTCTGAGAAAAACTATAATTACTGTATCGATATGTAAAAAAAAAAAATTTCAATATTTAAATTTGTAAAAAAAAGTTATCTTATTCAAAAATGCATACTTATTTTTGTCAAATATATGTTAAAAATGAAAAAAAAAAAAAAAAAAAAAAAATCTCAAGTCATTTCATTCATATTTGCTGAAGTTTTAGCATTTAGGTGGGCATTTAAAAAATCACGAACCGAGAAAAATGCGTTCGGAACATCAAAGGAGCTATTGCAACAATGTTAAATTCTCCATACAAATATAGTTTTTCTATAATTGCAGCTATCGGATCAGCTCAAAAACTTGCCAAAATGAGAAAAAGAATGTTTTTTTTTTTTAAAAATAGAAAATATATAATTTTTGTGTGAAAACAAGGGGTACCAAGTCCCCTTAAAATGAAAATGGCCCCAAAAAGTAAGTGAAAATTTAAGATCGGACAATTTGTAGAAAATTCGGTGGCTATCATAAATTTTTTTTCCTCGGGTAATTCTGAGAATTTAATATTTTTCATTGATAGGTTGAACAGCAATAAAAAGAAATTCAGCAAGAACAGTTACTTAAGTTTTCACATCCAACTTATTTTGGTCCTACTTTTGTTGTATAATATCTTTAGCTCAGAAAGAAAGAGCACTATGTCACAAAAAGGCCTTATTTAACATAGGACATGGTGCTTCATTCCACTAGAAAGAGCGGAAAGTGTTTTCATACATGTGATTTTTCCGCGAATCAGCGGAAATCTTTAAATTTTATCAAAATTATCCACCGGCTGAAAAAAAACGTCAATTTTGAAAATAGAAGTATTTTCAATTTTTTCCAGAAATCGCATTGAATTGTCTGCTTTCGCCCCTCATTTCCTTAAAATGTTTCTAGTACAAATCCCACTCAACTTCGAAATCTCAAATTAAATTAACATTTATAAAGTTTTGCGATTTATCGCCTTTTTTTGGCGACATAGCGCTAATTTTCACGCCAATCTTGATTTTCCAAAAATTCTGGTGGATTGAATGCCAGATAATCGGACTTTTTCTTTATTTAACTATTATTACAGGAGCAGAAAGAGCATTTAACTATTATTACAGGAGGAGAAAGCTGTCGGGTTGGTTATTATCTGGCGCCGTCAGCAGCACGAGGGATATAATGTGCCGAAACATTCGTCATTTGACAAGCTAACATACATTTACAAACACCCATGCCTTAACACAGGACTTGAAACCGCAACCTCGCGATCTAGAAGCTAGCACGCTAACCACTATACCGTTTGGTCGGCAGAAAGCTGTCGGGAAATATACTTGAATTTTTTTGCACCTCGGGAAAGTCGGGAATTATGCTTGAAGTTTGTGTTTAATGTCAGAATTTCCTGTTTGAATCGGGAAATTCTTTATCTTCATTAGTTCAAAAACTCTCCTTATGGATGTTAAAAAATTGAAAACTGTTTCTAAGCTGTTCCTTTGCTGATCGGTGAATACCCCCCCCCCCTTTTTTATATACAAATTTCAAAGAAAATCAGCGTTTTTCTATATTTTTTCCATTGATCTTGCGGATGGAGAGTAATTTCTCCTTTCCTCAGAAATTTTCTGTTACTTTTAACATGGTTCTATTCCGATGATTTTTTACAGAAATGCCGGAGATCGATGGGAAATTCTCTGAAATTTCCAGGCAAACACTCCCCTCGGGGGCTCACTTCTTGTGAGTACGGGCTTGGCGAACCCGAGGTACCCTAGCTGGGCCAAGCATTTTCTTTTCTTTCCTTTTTTGTTAGGCCCTACCGTATGTACTGTTTCATTACTTTTGGTTTTGTTCATTCATTTGATTCCACATTCTTTAGTACATTTTTCGTTTTAGTTTACTTTTTTCTTATATTTATGGGTTTAATTAGCTTACTTTTATTTTTGGGTTCAGTTTATTTTTACATATATTCCTTGGGTTCATTTATGTTGTTTTTTGTTGGATTTTCCCAACCCACGTGTTTGCCGTGCGTGGCGTCCCGTAAGGGGGAGAATGGGATCCTGGCGTTACCTTGCGTAGGGCTCACATGGTTGGGTCCTCGCATGCGTGCCCTTTGACCCAGGATTCACTGTAGACGGGTGGCAGAAGGTAGCCCCCTTCTGTCAATCGGCTGGTAGTGTAATACCATATTCACTGCTTAGGGTTAGCATTGCGGTTAGGGTTGCCCCTCGGATCACAACCCGAAGCCGTAATGCTATATTTCGGTGCTATCCCTGAGACCCCAAGGGTCTCCTCTTGTTGGGCTCTGTGATGAGTGGGGACGCATCGGGACGAACACCATTATACCAATATGGACAATACAATTTCTATAGGCCCTGGAAGAGCCTTAAATCTCCAAAATAAAAACCAACTTTCTAAACGTTCATTAGAACCAGATACTATCCAAGTAATGAAAAAACCTTCCACTCACCTACCAACGTTTTACATTTTGCAATCGACTGACCCCTCTTTCAAAACCAAGTCTCCATTTTTCATAAATAAAGCTGTGCAGGGAGAAATTGGTGAGGTGAAATCTATTAAACGACTTAGATCGGGAGACCTGCTAATCGAAGCAGCCAATACCCTTCAATCCCAATCTCTATCTAAGCTGAATCTATTGGCAACCATACCCATCACAACAACCCCCCACAAAACCTTAAATAGCAGCCAAGGAGTTATCTCAGAATCTGATTTGCAACATGTAGTTGAGGACGAGCTCGTCTCTGAACTCTCGAGTCAGGGCGTGCTACGTACTCATCGCATAACCATAAAACAAAACAACGAAATACGGAAAACCAAACACATCATTCTAACCTTCAATAGCCCTTTCCTGCCACCTAACATTAAAGCTGGTTATTTAAATTGTCCTGTCCGCCCATATATTCCGAATCCGTTGCGCTGTTTTAAGTGCCAACGGTTCGGACATTCAAAAAATTCATGCGATAGGCCGGACACATGCTCGAAATGTGGAAGTACAGACCATGCCGATCGGGATTGCACCGCAGCTGCCCATTGTGATAACTGCAATGGGGACCACCCTGCGTTTTTCCGGTCGTGCAAGATTTGGATTTACGAAAAAGAAATCCGAACTGTAAAAGACACGCGCAATGTGTCCTACGCCGAGGCAAAAGCCATAGTACCACCACTTGCATCTAAAACAGGAAAAAAAAGCTTACGCCATTGCAACTCAATCCAAAACCTTAAACAACATTAGTATACAGACTAATGTTTCATATCCCTGCCAACTCCAAACTCCCAGTGTATCTAAATCCAATAGTGTAACTGTATCTAAACCTAAAACCACTACAACTGCAATTCAAACTAAATTAACCTCCATAAACTCTGCCAATAAAACCCCATCGCTACCATCTCAATCACCAGGTTTAAAACAAGTAAAACCTATATCCAAACCTGGAGAAGCCCTTAAGCAAAACGTCTTCTCAAAAGCAAAAAATCATGAACCCACTAAATCCTCACCATTGCCTTTGCACCAATCCACAACTAAACCGGCTGATTCCATTACATCCCATTTATCATCGGATGAAGAGGCTATTTCTGGCCTTTCCGATTCCGGTGAAATGGATGTGGAACCCGGTCTAGAGACTCCACGTATTCTTATACCTAGGAGCAACTCGAAAGAAAGGCGGACCAACAATAAGCCATCTTAAAATTCAATCTCCTTTCCTGGAATTGTCGTGGTTTCCACCACAATTCGGTAGACATCAAACATTTAATTGATGAATTTAAACCTGTCTGCTTCTGTTTGCAAGAGACGCTCTTGAAGCCTTTCCAGAGCTCTCTTGTTAGGGGATATAGTCCTCTTCGGAAGGACTATGTCAGTGGCGACCGAGCTGGCGGTGGTGTCGTTGTTTTTACATCGAATAACAGTCCATCTACCCCGCTATCGCTCTTGACCATCCTTCAAGCTGTTGCTGTCAAAGTCGCCCTGCAAAAAGAATTGGTTACTATCTGCTCGATTTATCCCCCCCCCCTAATCGTAACATCAGACAAACAGAATTGAACAGGCTTTGTAATCAGCTTCCGCCCCCGTTCATTATAATGGGGGATTTTAATCACCACAATCCTCTTTGGGGTAGCCCAGACAAAAACAATCGTCGACGTCAAGTAGAGAAAATAGCAGAGGACCATAACCTCTGTCTACTAAATAATGGGCAACCTACTTACTTCCACGCCCCATCGAGGACATTCCGTGCCATTGATCTTGTCTTGTGCTCACCATCTCTTTTTCATAAATGGTCCTTTCATGTAGGACGCGATCCGTACAATAGCGATCATTTTCCTCTTCGCCTTGAGGGCTTAAACACTGGAGTTGCTCCCCAAGGCCGTCCTCCTCGCTTCATTTTCGAAGCTGCCAACTGGGACCTTTTTACATCAATTATTAACATATCAGACGAGATGGTGAGTCAAGATGATATCGATGAAGCCACAACATCTGTGACGGACGCTCTTCTGGAAGCTGCTTACATTTCAATACCCGTTTCATCAGTTCATCTACCGAAAATACCTAAACCGTGGTGGAACCATGCTTGTAAGATGGCTTATAAGAAACAGAGGAAGGCTTGGAATACCTTTCGTAGGTACCCTTGCGAGGCCAACCTCATCTGTTTCAAACATGCTAGAGCAGAAGCACGTATTATCCGCCGTCGGAGCCAGAGGGATTCTTGGCAAAGATATGTATCTACTATTACTTCTTCAACATCTTCTAAAAGGGTCTGGAACAAGGTCAATAAGATCAAAGGCCGAGATCCCAATTACTCCATCTCCATCTTGGAGAATGACCAGGGAATTGTTTCAGACCCCAAAGACATAGCTGACACTCTTGGCGATGCTTTTGCCAAGGTGTCTAGTAATAGTAATTATAAAGAACCCTTTGCCACTTATAAGCTTCGAGCTGAGAGGAAGAGATTGGAATTTACCTCCAATGCTATGGAAGATTATAATTCTCTTTTTACACTGGCCGAGTTGATGAAAGCCTTATCTGCCACTCACAACTCCGCAACTGGGCCAGATAAATTACATTACAGCATGTTTAAACATCTGCATGCCCTCCAGCTCAAGCTTATACTAAAATTATTTAATCACATTTGGTGTCAAAATAAGTTTCCATCTGCCTGGCAAAGTGCTCTTATTATTCCAATTGTAAAACCTGGGAAAGTTCCTAAGAATCCCTCTAGTTACCGCCCCATCGCATTAACGAGTTGCTTCTGCAAGCTTTTAGAGAAGATGGTCAATTCTCGTTTGCTTTTTATTTTAGAAAAGAATAACTATCTTTCTCGATTTCAAAGTGGATTTCGTCGTGGACGCAGCACACTGGATAACCTTCTCCTCTTAGAAACATCCGTTAGAGAGGCATTTGTCAAGAGGAACCATCTGGTATCTGTTCTCTTCGACATGGAGAAAGTTTATGATCGTACTTGGAGGTATGGTATCCTCAGAGATCTACATAACTTAGGTCTCCGGGGAAATTTGCCACTCTTCATTGAAAATTTCCTTTCACGAAGAATTTTCCAAGTACGCATCAACTCTATCCTTTCGGATGAGTTTGACCAAGAGCAAGGTGTTCCCCAGGGAAGTTTGTTGAGTTGCGCCTTATTCATCATTAAAGTCAACGATATCATGGCCTGCTTACAACCTGCAGTGTCTGGCACTTTATTTGTCGACAATTTTCAGATGATGTACGCCTCAACAAGCATATCTCTCATTGAGAGACAGCTCCAACTTGCAATCAGGAGAGTAACAAATTGGGCCAACAACAACGTGTTTACTTTCTCGGCAGAAAAAAACGTGGCAATGCACTTTTGCAGGAAACGTGAGCTTCATCACGATCCGGAAATCTACTTAAATAGGGTTCTCATCCCCATTGTCCCGGAAACTAAGTTTCTGGGCGTTATTTTTGATTCCAAGCTCACTTTCCTGCCTCGCATAAAACACCTAAAGACCAAGTGTCAAAAAATCTTGACTCTCCTGAAAGTCTTGTCTAACACTTGGGGAGCGGACACCGCCTCCATGTTGAGGATATACAGATGCCTTATCCGTTCCAAACTTGGCTACAGATCGGTGGTGTATGGATCAGCCAGACCATCGGCCTTAAAACTCCTTGACCCTGTTCACCACTCTGGTCTCAGGATTGCATCAGGGGTATTTCCAACATCACCGATACCAAGTTTATATGTGCTGTGTCTCGAACCTTCTTTGAAATTGAGAAGAGATAAATTTGTTTTAAAAATGTTTTTTAAAATTAAATGTAACTCTCATCACCCGCTTTTAGATCACATTTTTAATCCTTCATTCATACGTCTTTATGACGCCCGCAAATCATGCATTCCAACATTCGCATTGAGGGTTAAATCTCTTCTATCTTTTTATAACATTGAAAATCCGAAAATTTATCTTATCTCTTTCACCCTCCCTCCATGGCATCATCCGGAAATCACTGTTTTAAATATCTTTATCAATTTAAAAATCGGAAACGCCAGATGCTGTTTTTTCTTCTCTTTCATCACCATCGAAGTACCTTCTCGCATTTCCATCCTTTTTACACAGATGGATCGAAAAGCCAGGGGCACGTAGGATCAGCCGCTATTCACGATAGTATCATCTTATCAAAAGAACTGCACCCATGCAGTTCTGTGTTTACGGCTGAATCCGAAGCCATCCTCCTGGCTTTACAATTTATTTTAAAACAAAATCACCTTCAGTGGATTACTTACACTGATTCTAGAAGCTGTCTAGATGCGTTGAATAGTCCACTGAACCAGTCCCATCCTCTCATTTTGAAGATTTTATTTATTCACTCAACACTTTTAACCAGAAATTTTAAAGTTCTATTCTGTTGGGTCCCAGGTCATATAGGGATCATGGGAAACGAGCGTGCAGATGAAGTTGCTCGATCTGCAATGGGGCCAAGGAGCACTTGGCTTTGCCCTGATGATGCCATCAAAGTTTATATGAATGCCCTGTCTCTCTCATGGCAGGCCATGTGGGATGCAGAGCTCACTAATAAGATGCGCTCATTTCAGCCCTCTATTTCTGGGTTTGATCCAACCCAGTTACATCGAAAAAGGGAAGTGCTCCTGTCACGTCTCAGAATCGGCCACACTCGTTTCACCCATGTTCATCTTCTGCTGGCAGAAGGTGCCCCATACATGCAGTTCCTTTGGTGTTGTTTTTACTGTCTTCCATATTTTATCAGAATGTACAGTTTTTAACTCCATCCGAATGCATTTTTTTATTTCCAATCATCCATCTCTTTCATTACTTTTAAAACCACCTCATGCGAATCGTTTTAGCTTTTTAATAAAAATCTCATTTTATCTCCTTATTTAAGTTTTTTTTTTAGTATTTACATTAAATGTTCTTTTAGTATGCGAGTCTTGTGTGTTTAAAAATAAGTCTTTGTACTTCCTTATGTTTAAATGTTAATTAATCTTTTAAAGTTTGTTACTCCGATGGCGCAGTTTGGCCCTTGAGTTGCCCTTGTGCCAAATAAATTGTAAACCCAACCAACCAACCATCTCATACCAGACTTTTTAATGCTCGTCCATCTGTCATACCATCATTTTCTCTAAGAATACTTTCATTGCTTGCTTCTTATCATGTTGACATTTTCAGGGTGTATCCTATCATTTTCACAATTCCACCTTGGCACATATATGAAATTACAATTTTAAATACATTCAGCAATTTTAATAAAAGTTTTAATCCAGATATTGTTTTTAGAACCTTGTTTCATTATCATAGAGAACACTTCTCAAATTTTAAAGCTACACGGATGGGTCTAAAAGCCAGGGGCACGTTGGAGCGGCTGCAGTTCATGATAATATCATCCCCTCTCGTGAACTGCATAATAGCTGCTCCATTTTTACAGCTGAGTCCCTGGCTATTTTCTTGGCCTTGCAGTATATTTTACAGCAAGGTCATGGCCAGTGGATTATTTATACAGATTCTAAGAGCTGTTTGGATGCGCGGAATAATCCACTGAGTCAAACCCATCCGTTTATACTAGATATTTTAAAACTTCATATTACACTTGTTGAGAGAAATTTTAAAGTTATTTTCTGTTGGATCCCAGGTCATGTGGGGATCGTGGGTAATGAACACGCAGATTCTGTTGCCCGATCTGCTAGTGGACCTAGGAGCACTTGGCTCTGTCCTGATGACGCTATAAAAGCTTGTGACACTGCTCTGTCTCTCACTTGGCAGGCCATGTGGGATGCACAGACAGCTAACAAGATGCGTTCGTTTCAGCCCTCCGTTTCCGGATTCGCCCCCATACAGCAATCCCGGAAAAGGGAAGTGCTCCTGACACGTCTAATAGGCTACACTCGTTTCACCCACATGCATCTTCTGCTGGCAGAAGATGCCCCCACATGCAATTCCTGTGGAGAAATTTTTTCTGTTTTACATATTTTAAGTGAATGTCCTATTTTTAACAACATCAGACTTCGACATTTCAATGCGAATCATCCATCATTGTCAACAATTTTATCATCACCACCTTATCGAAATCTTAATGCTTTTTTAAAAGATGTTGGTTTTTATTACTTGATTTAAAATTTTGAACCCTTGCGCCAGAAATAAAACCAACCAACCAACCAGACTCCAAGGATATTGCCGATTCTCTTGGAGATGCATTCGCCAAGGTATGGAGCAATTCCAACTATAAAGATCCGTTCGCATCATATAAGCTTCGAGCTGAGAGGTCAAAGTTGAATTTCGCTTCTGCTTCTTCGGAAGATTATAACTCCGAATTTACTTTGGCTGAGTTGATGCAAGTATTATCTGGTTCCAACAATTCTGCCGTTGGGCCAGATGATATACATTACTCCATGCTTAAACATCTCCAGCTCAAGCTTATATTGAAATTGTTTAACTGTATTTGGCGGGAGAATTTATCCAATTGGCAACGAGCTCTAATAATAACAATTGGGAAACCTTGTAAAGACCCCAAGAATCCCTCAAATTACCGCCCTATTGCATTAGCTAGTTGTTTTTGTAAACTCTTAGAGAAACTGGTTAATGCACGTCTATTATTTTATCTCGAATTCAACAACTGTTTGTCTCAGTTCCAGAGTGGTTTTCGCCGTGGACAAAGCACTATTGACAAATTGCTCCTCCTCGAAACTTCGGTTCGGGAGGCTTTTGTCAAGCGGAACCATTTGGTATCTATTCTTTGACATGGCGAAAGCATATGATCGTACTTGGAGGTATGGTATACTCAAGGACCTACATGATCTAGGTCTGCGAGGAAATTTACCAATATTTATTGAGAACTTTTTAAAGCGAAGAATTTTTCCAAGTACGAATAAACTCGATATTATCTGACGAGTTCATACAAGAACAAGGTGTCCCCCAGGGAAGTGTGTTGAGTTGCGCACTATTCATCGTCAAAATCAACAGCCTTTTGACCTGTCTACCACCATCAGTGTCAGGGACGTTGTTTGTTGACAATTTCCAACTGTCTTGCGCCTCAAGGAATATGTCACTCATAGAGAGACAGCTTCAGCTGGCTATCAGGAGAATCACGGACTGGGCTAATAAGAACGGGTTTACCTTTTCTGCTGAAAAAACTGTAGCCATGCACTTCTGCAGGAAACGTGAGCTTCACCATGATCCAGAAATTTATTTAAATGGTGCTTAAATACCCATTGTTCCTGAAACAAAATTTCTCGGTATAATATTTGACTCTTAAGTTCACTTTCCTGCCACATATCAAACATATAAAGTTGAAGTGCAACAAAGTCCTGAATCTCCTGAAAGTTCTCTCTAACACTTCCTGGGAAGCTGACATTACCTCCATGTTAAAGATATACAGGTGCCTGGTCCGTTCCATACTTGACTACGGCTCGGTGGTGTACGGATCTGCCAGAAAATCGGCGTTAATGCTCCTGGATCCTGTTCACCATTTAGTTCTCAGGATCGCATCAGGAGCATCACCGGTGCAAAGTTTATATGTGCTTTGTCTGGAAGTCTCTCTGGGCCTGAGACGGGACAAACTGTGTTTAAAATTATATTTTAAAATCAAGTCATCCTTCTCATCCCCTTTTAGAACCATCTCATAACATTGACGATTTTAGGGTTCGCCCAATCTCATTTTTCATTTCACCCAGGCACTATCATGATATCGTAGTTCTTAATATTTTTAATAATTTTAAAAAGTGTTTTACACCTGACGCTACTTTTACAAGCATTTTTTACTATCATAGATTCAACTTTTCTAATTTTAAACCAATATATACGGATGGGTCGAAAAGCCAAGGGCATGTCGGAACTGCTGCAGTCCATGACAATACCATCATGTCTCAAGAACTGCACCATAGCAGCTCCGTCTTTTCAGCTGAGGCCCTGGCTATTGTATTGGCCTTGCAATTTATTTTAAAGCAAGGCCTTGGTCAGTGGATTATTTACACAGATTCCAAGAGTTGTTTAGATGCACTAAATAATCCACTGAAGCAGACCCATCCTTTTATTCTAGAAATCTTAAAACTTCATTTAACACTTTTAGACAGAAATTTTAAAGTTCTTTTTTGTTGGATACCAGGTCATGTGGGGATCATGGGTAATGAACGCGCAGATTCAACCGCACGATCAGCAAGTGGACCTAGGAGCACTTGGCTCTGCCCTGACGACGCAATAAAAGCTTGTGACACTGCTCTGTCTCTCACTTGGCAGGCCATGTGGGATGCGCAGACAGCTAACAAGCTGTGTTCGTTTCAGCCCTTAATTTCCGGATTCGCGCCCATCCAGCAATCCCGGAAAAGGGAAGTGCTCCTAACTCGTTTAAGAATAGGCCACACGCGTTTTACCCATGTGCATCTTCTGCTGGCAGAAGATGCCCCCACATGTAATACCTGTGGTGTAATTTTTTCTGTTTTTCATGTTTTAAATGAATGTCCATCTTTGAATACTTTCAGACATCGACATTTTAAATCCAATCATCCTTCACTTTCATGTATTTTATCGTCACCTCCTTACGAAAATCTTTTTAATTTCCTGTATGACATAGGTTTTTATCATTTGATTTGAATATTTGTTTCACTTATCTTTGACTTTTTAAAATTTTAACCAATAAATAAGACCTTTTTAAGTAATCTTGAAATCAATTGACGATTGATTGGCGCAGTATGGCCCACGTGTTGCCCTTGCGCCGTTAAACTCCCACCAACCAATCTACGTGAATAAGTGGCAACACTCGCTTTAACCTGTCCAATCTTGTTTTTACCGTCTGTCTGGTGATCGTTGACCCTGATTGGTCCGGATATTTTGTGACGTTGGAGTACAACGAATGTGATTGGCTGATCGTTCTTCCAAATGGTCCAAGACTCTTAAGTGTGTCATTTCACATACTATCTTCCTGAAGCTTGGACGTTCTTACCTCTTGAAAATGAAACGATCTTGCAGCCCCATTCCAACTATGAACAAAGTTCCTAGGATTGATTCTTCTAATAGAATTATTCTTGCTAGTGAGAATAGAATTCGTATTTAGTTCCTTCCAGAGAATATGATCCACTTAGAGAAAGATGAATTTATTGTTGTAAGAAAATTTCAAGGACACACAAGAATCCACGTTCGAAAATTTGTGGTGGATGAAATCGGCGACTTGCATCCTACGAAAGATGGTGTTTCACTTACCCCTAAAGTGTGGACGTCTTTCCTGAAAAAGTTACCGAGATTCTGGAGACCTAGTGTGGCAAAAGACAGAATGGAAATCATCAAAAACGATCTTTGTTTATCCTGTACGATGATGGACGAAAGTATCTTTTTGTGTCTTCAACGATTGTTTCAACGTAAAGATCATTCATTTCAGTTCGTCAATGAAAGGGTTGTTTTGAATGAACATCAAGTACAACGACTTAGAAGTTCCGTCGAGCGTGTGAAAGAATTAATAGAGAGCTGTTTATTGAAATTTACCCTACATTACTATGTAGAAAAAGAACTGAAAAACACAGTATCCACTGAGGAGGCCCTAAACTTCCTAGATGACAGTAAACTACCTCTCGGATATTATGAAACTTTGGATTCTTTACGTGAGTGTTTTAAAAATTCTATATGTGCTCGCATTTTTCAACTAATTGACTGTCCTGGTTGTTTCGAAAGTTCTCTAGAGCCTAAGCCTGTAAATCCAGTGCGTCGGACAGATGTCAAGTTGACTCGTCTGCGCACTGGTCATACCCGTTTTACTCACCGACATTTATTACTGGGAGAAGATCCGCCCATTTGTAATCTGTGTCAATGCAGTATGACTGTACATCATATTTTAATTTCATGTCCCAAGTTTCATCCTCATCGTCTTCAATTTTTTAAAAGCACAATTTTAAATCTACAAGATTTGGTTGGGTAAAACCCCCATCTAAATCTTTTTGCATTTTTAAGAGCAATCGGGTTTTTAAATCACGTCTAATGTTTATAATCATGACTAGTTTTAAGCTTTTTTAAAAATGAGTTTTTAACATATTTTATTTCTTTTATTAAATCATATCTTACATTCATCTATTTATAACTCATCATCCATTCTAGTTTCTTTTACGTTTGTTTGGCGCAGCATGGCCCTTGTGCTTTGCGCCATAAAACAACAACAAAACAAACAAACTCTAGAGCCTAAAGATCATGCTTGTATTATGACTTCCTTGGAGGTACGATGTTCAGAGTTCTTTGATACAGCATTTTACACGATGGATTTTGCAGAACTTGCTACAGAATTTGTAAATGTAAATAACAATCAAGTATATTTCAGAAATCTCTTTATCTTTGAATGAAAAAAAAAAAGAGTTTTTGCAATCTGTTAAAAAATTTGTATCTGAGTCTAAATGAGCCTGACGTATTATTCCCGTCACTGCTTTACTAAAATGATTGGTATATATAAAACTCATCTTGTAAATAAACATTGATATCACTTGTATTTGGGTATTTTGATTTCAATTCTATGTGTCTTTAATGTTGATTGTTGAAAATGATGTAAAGAATTAATTTGTTTCAGTTCCTATGGTAACCATTTAGTTTATATTTGAATGAATGTCTAATATTGGTGTCATATTGTTCGTGTACTTCATACACTAAAGACCTATAACAGTTATGTCTGTTTTGGATAAATTATATACAGATGCAGCTTTGCCTGGTAGATTTGGTGGAATAAATGCTTTACATAGAAATACTAAAGTTAAAACCAAAAATATTAAAGCATGGTTAGAGAATAAAGATTCTCATACATTGAACAAACCTTTGTTGGTCAGTTGGAACGGCCAACATGTTGAGGGGGACTGAATACAAGATTTTACCCTACGGACACCTGGAAAGCAGTGGCACCTGGAATCCCAGCTGCAAATTTCTAAACATTCAACAAGAAAGGGGCCTTTTTGAAGATTGCTTCACATTGGAAAACCCAGACACATAAAAATGCAATACTCAAAGAGCCTGATATTTCGAATACAAAGCCTGGCGCCAGATCCTGACACTAGGCAAGAAGGGGCAAGGAAGGGAAATTTATGAGAGGGGGGCCCGATGTGATCTAGGATGGCCAAGCGTCCTTTTCTGGGCAGGCGGAGCCAATATACGTCACCAGGGCTGGTATTCCAATGAAGCACAGGGGGCGAGCACTTGGAGGGGCCAGATTATGACGGAGTCCAGAGATTGGTTGGAGAGCAAAAAGAGAGTTTTGAGCTTGAGGGCCGAAATAGGGGCTCAGGAATGGACAGGGGGGTTTGGCCCCGCCCGCAATATTTTTACGTAAAGTTAGGGAAACTTGGCCCTGGGGGGAGACATTCGGAGGATCTGGAAGGAGTGGAATAGCTAGCTGGACGGATTAAGGCCCCGAGCGATTCTTAAAGTACCAATTTCCGGAGACCATTAGCGGAGCAATGGGAGACATTGCAAGAGGTAATGTGACCAGTTATTTAGCTCGTAACTAAGGGCATAGCCAGTAATTTAATATTGAAACTTAGAAAGGGCAGCTAGGAAATGAAATTGATTAATCTAACTTAATTGTGTGTAAATTATAAGTTATTCGAGTGTTAGAATAGCGGCTTAACTGCTTTGTTTGATTGATTATAAATATGCATCTTAGTATTTAAACCTTTAAAGAGAAAATTTGTAACTCCAGTAATTTTATTAAATAAATATTTGTTATCCTTTACAAAAAATGCATTCATTGAGAGTTGCTTCGTTTATTCTATCGGAGGAGTTCTACCCTTTACGATCATGGCTTTGTAAACAATAAGTTCCCGCGATAGTAATACTTAACTTAATACTAAATAGAACCTGCGTCTGCCAAGAAGGGGCAGACAAGTACCTTTAAGGAAAAAATTTGAAAGAAATCGTGTAATAGTAGGAGGTATTGATGAACAATTTCAAGCTGATTGTTAGATTTACAATCATTAAGCAAATTCAACAATGGTTTTAAGCATCTGCTTACAACAATTGATATCTTTACTAAATACGCTTGGGCCATACCATTGAAAGATAAAACAGGGGATAGTGTACTAAAAGGATTTCAAAAGATATTTAAGGGACGTCAACCTGAAGTATTACAAACAGATGACGGATCCGAGTTCTTATACAGTGGATTACAAAAGTATTTAAAGAATAAGAATATTCACTTTTTTACTACTAAAAATGAATAAAAGCCAGCATTATAGAGCGTTTTCATCGCACGTTAATGTCAAAAATAACGAGATATTTTACTGAGTATAATACCGGTAAATATATTGATGTCATTGATAAACTGTTATATAGCTATAATCATACTTGGCATAGAAGTATTAAAACTGAACCTGCTTCAGTGAATATTGATAATCAAGCTCAAGTGTGGGAAAACTTGTACGGAAATTTATCAAAACCTACTAATAAACAACATTCGCATCTGTGCGTATGGAGAGGATCGACTGTTTTTTCAATCTATCAATCTCAGTGTTAATAGCACGTCTGTTGGATTTTCCTCCACCTTGAATTCTATGTATGACGATAACATTCACAGTGAAGGCTTCTTCAAGACGAATTGTATCCTTGGATTGAAGGACCTTTGTTATGCAATCTAGGATGGTATCTACGGTCATTTCATCAACTCGGCGTAATGTCGTCGATATTGGCCTGTCTAGATGGTTAGACATTATCACAAAACGGATCAGATCATATGGTTGTAATCGGGCAGTAGCACGTTCCAGCAAAGTCGAAAACAGATTTCGAACAACATCGATGGCATTGTTCAGAGTTTCACCACTTGCACCTTCAGGCAGTCTTATCTGTATCCAGCATTGCCTGGTACTCGAATTCTTCAGATTTATATCTTATTTTGCTTTCTCCTTTTCTCGATCAATACAATGGCATCTTTAATCTGCAGAAAATTTATAAAATTATAAATAATGCACCAAAATAAAATATAAAATTGTACATTAAAATAACCTTTTAAAATACTCACACTTCCATCGGTGTCAATTTCTTGAGCAGTCCAATAATCGGTAGACGATCCTTCACCTAACTGATTCACATCAACTGGATTTTCATTAAACATTTGAGTTAATGACCCACATTCCATCATCTGCAAAATAAAAAAGTTTATAATATATATATATTGTTACGAATTTTGCATATTTGTAAATATTTCGTAGTGCTAATTTTGTAAATAGATAAATTTCTGTACATTTCGCATAAGACAGTGCAATAGTTCGACGTTAAATTGGTTTCCCTGCAGTGAGCATCTCAATGTTTGATAGCGGGTTTTACAGAGGTAACTCTGGGAAGCGAGTTTCAAGGGGCAGGGCATTTAACATTATGGTAATGGGAATCTCGCCAAGTTGGCGACGGTTTTGGCGACTAATTTTTGTCGCCAAATTTGGCTAGAAATCGCCAAATGTCGCCAAACTTGGCGACCATTTGGCGACATTTTCGGTACATGTATCCCATGTACATGTTATAAGAACTTTTCGACTACTATCTGGAAAGTTCTCCAAATTTGAATTAAGAACAGTGTATATAAGAAAAAAATATTTTTTATTGTAAAAAAAGCGTGGAGTGCATGTTGTCAATAGTTATAAATATTTTATTGACAGATATGAGTAGAAGGATTATCATTTTGATAATATCTTAAAAAGTGCCCCACGCTTTCTTTACAATAAAAAATATTTTTTTTCTTATTGACACTATTCTTAATTCAAATTTTTAAAAATTTATTTTCTATTTTTTAGTTGGATTTTCTATAAAAGCGTATTTTTTTAGATTTTTTTAACTATTATTTATTTTTTCATATTTTAGTTGAATTTTCTATAAAATTGTATTTTTTAGTTTTTTTAAACTTATTTTTATTGACATGTTGATGTTTAATTGTAAGACCATATTTAAAAAGCATCGCTATCACTTTCTTATATTCGAATTTATTGCAAAAGTCACTCAATTCATTTTTTATGAATTATGTCGTAATCTATTCATTTCATTTAATGCATCACTATTACATGGGACTCTTCCGGTCAACTTAGAGCAATCAAGTTCTTCTATCCTAATACCGTCCAGATATCGTACGCGACTGATTGCTACATAAGCTTGTCCAGCGGCAAATAAACGAAAACCTAAATAAATGACTGCATGATCAACTGTGCAGCCTTGCATTTTGTGAACAGTTGATGCCCAACTCAGGATCAATGGCAACATTCGTCTTTCAGCGGTACCGTAGCTATATTTTGCAGGGAACTGTATCGACATTGGTTTAATTACATGTATACCGTCTGTTCCAAAGTCGATACGGACTGACGGTATATCGTTATCATATACTTGATCCCGTCGAAAATGTGGCCAGATAATCTCCTTTATGAATCCAATGTTGCCATTTACTAAACCGTCATACGTCAATATTAGATCTTAACATCATTTTAGCCTCTACGAATATTTTCAATACTTTTGGAAGACCTCCTGTTTTATTGACATCATCAGGTATGATAGAGTCTAAGTTTTTATTACCTAAATTTCGTGTAGCATCGATAATTTGATCTTGCGCCTTTATTGAATGAATAACTGTCCCTTGATTCTTAAAATACTCGAGCACTTTTTCGTTATGCTTAGTAACTTGATCGTTTGTTGGATAGATTCTTAAAGCCCTTTCAATTGAAAATTCATCGATATCATTGACTAAAATTTTCCCAAGAAGTGTTTCAAGATGTTTTGATGTTAATTCTCCAACTCTTAGCGCGTTAAGTACATCTATAAATGTCGTATCTCCTTGTTGGCGCATATTTTGCTTAAGTTCGATAAGCCGGAATTGACGCCACAAATGTGTAGCAGGTTGGTTGTATTCAGATTATCTGGCGCCGTCAGCAACACGAGGGCTATAATACGCCGAAACATTTCGTCATTTAACAAACCAACATACATTTACAAACACCCATGCCTACACGGGACTCCAACCCGCAACCTCGCGGTCTAGAAGCCAGCACGCTAACCACTATACCGTTTGGTCGGCAAATGTGTAGCAGGTTTCATACGTTCTGGTTGTTCAAAAACTTGATGTCCTCTGACCGGAGGCAACTGCATTAAATCACCAAATAGTAAAACGTTTATGCCTCCAAAGAAAGCGTTTGGATTTTTCAGCTGCCGCAAACGAGATTCGATCATGCAAAGCATCTCATACGGTACCATAGAGATTTCGTCAATAAAAAGAAATTCAACGTTTTGTCATAACTGACGCATTACTCTTAGATAGTTACCCCCCTCAGGGGGTTTACTTTCTCAAAGTAAATACGGGCTTCACAACCCCGGGGCGCCCCAGTGATCTATCCCTCCTTCTGTTTTACCTTCTTTTTTGGGTTCTGTATTTATTGTTTGGCTTCTCTTCCATCCCTCATTGTGGTTACCTCTTCAGAGGTGAGGGCTCCCCTTGAGAAGCTTTGTGCCGCTCTGTTGCTATCAGCTTCTCTCGGGGATTATATCACCCACGTGTTTGCCGTGCGTGGAGACCCGTGTCCCTGGAAAGGGGGATCCTGGTAGTTGAGGGACGACATACTGTCCCAATACACTACTTTGGCCCTTGCTTCAGATAAACGGGAGGTGTACATTGGTCCCATGTGCATCAATCGGCTGGTCGTCCGACTTCGTCGGCGGCTTGGGATCAAGCGACCGGCTCGTCTACTGGGAATCTCGCTAAGGGTGGAGACATCTACAGGGACGAGCCGGTCGCGTATAGGCACTGGATAACCTGTTAGTGACATGCCGTGCGTAACTTTTTAGTTGCGATTCTCTTTCTTTTCATTATTTTAGTTGCTTGCCGGTGTGCACTAACCCCGAGATCGCGGACTCCACGGTGGGTGGGACTCTAGTGCCCGAATAAAAATAAAATAAACCTATGGAAACTAAATCTCCTCTTTCTTTCAGCCCGACGGGAGGCATAATTCCCCAACAAAATTCTCATCAAAATGCAACATCAGTTAAAAGAGCAATAGAATCAATTGAAAACCCCAACGCAAAGAAACAACCCACAAATAATGAACCTACTTTCCTAGTAATGCAATCTGAAACCGGTGAACTCGCCAAAATGTCTCCCTTCTTCATTCAGAAAGGAATAAAAGGTATTTGCGGCGGGGAGCCAAAAACAATAAAGAAACTTCGATCAGGTGACTTCCTGATCGAAACCAAAACTGCACAACAATCCCGTACCTTACTCTCAGCTACTACAATAGGCAACATTAAAATAAATACTACCCCACATAAAGGACTCAACTCATCTCAAGGCGTGATTTCAGAACATGATTTAATAGAAATAGATAAAGAAGAACTAATCCTAGAGCTATCTTCCCAAGGGGTCACTGATGCCAGGAGGATAACTATAAAACGAGATGGAAAAATAATAAAAACAAAACACATAATTCTGACTTTCGACACCCCTAATCTTCCAAATAGAATAATAGCTGGTTATCTACATTGCCCTGTCCGCCCTTATATTCCTAATCCTCTTCGATGCTTCAAGTGTCAAAAATTTGGGCACTCAAAAAATGCTTGCCGAGGCAAGCATGACGTTTGCGCAGTATGTGGAAGCTTAGACCACCTCAGTGATGGTTGCAAAGCTGAACCCAACTGCGTAAATTGTCCTGGAAAACACCCATCATTTTCCAGAGAGTGCCCCAAATGGAAAGAGGAGAAGGATATACAAGAAATCAAAGTTAAAAACAATATATCTTACCCAGAAGCCCGAAATAGATATAATAGTAGCTCTTCAACATCCACCACTTATGCTCAAGTCCTCAATAAAAGCGAACCTAAAACAAAATCAACTCAAACTGATATCTCCCTCCCTCCTGGCATTCTTTCAAATGAACAACTCATTAATTACTTTACATCTCCTCACCTAAATACAAGTACTGCTGGAACATCCGAAAAACCAACGCAACCAATAAAGAAAACAAACTCAAAAACGCAAACTCAAAAGAAACAATCTGTAAATATACAATATGTTAATAAACCTCACTCTAAACCAGTGCAAAATCTGAAACAAAAAATAGAAAAGAAAAAAGCTAATATTGAAACTAAAAAAGTAAAACCAACAAAGGAAGAGGCATCCCTTTCCTCATCAGATGAGGAGTGCATCTCCGGGCTCTCAGAGTCCGGAGATATGGAAATAGAGGAAGGCCTTGAGACCCCTCCTAATCTCCAACCAAGGAGGAGGTCAAAAGAACGGGGCAATGATAACCATCCTGCATAATATTCAATCTAATATCTTGGAACTGTCGTGGTTTCCACCGTAACTCGGTGGATATTAAACACCTTATAGATGACCACCAACCTGTCTGCTTCTGTCTACAAGAGACTCTTTTAAAACCATTTCAGAGTTCTCTCATTAGGGGGTATAGTCCGATCCGAAAGGACTGCACTAGCGGTGATAGAGCCAGCGGAGGAGTAGCTATTTTTATATCTAACAGCACTCCTTTTAACCCGCTGCCACTCACTTCTAACTTACAAGCTGTCGCAGTTAGAGTTGCCTTAAGACATCTGATCACCGTGTGTTGCATATATCTACCTGCTAACATTACTATACAGCAAGCAGAGCTTAACAGGTTGTGCGAGCAGCTTCCGTCTCCCTTTGTCATCTTAGGAGATTTTAATGGCCATAATCCTCTTTGGGGTAGTTCCGATAGTAATAACCGTGGAAGACAAATAGAAAAGCTATTGCAAGACAAAAATCTGTGTCTTCTCAACAATGGAGAAGATACTTACTTCCACACCCCATCGATGACGTTTCACGCTATTGATCTAGCCTTGTGTTCACCATCTCTCTTATCTTCATGGACTTTCGATGTCGGGAAAGATCTTTTTCACAGCGACCACTTTCCTATAAAACTTTTACATATAGGAAATGGATTAGCTCCTGTTACCCGCTCTCCCCGTTTCAGATTCGAAGCGGCGGATTGGGAGTTGTTTTCCTCCTCTGTTCACCTTTCTGAAGAGATGGTGGACCAAGGCGACATTGATGAGGCCACGGCCTCTATTACAAATGCTATAATAGAAGCTGCTCGTAACTCCATCCCTATGTCATCTTCCATTATCACAAAAATACCTAAACCGTGGTGGAATCACGAATGCAGGATGGCTCACAAAAAACAAAGAAAGGCTTGGGGTGTTTTTCGCCGCCACCCTTCTGAGGCTAACCTTATCATCTTTAAGCGTGCTCGAGCTGAGGCTCGTAACATTCGCCGACGGAGCCAGAGGGATTCTTGGCAGAAGTATGTCAGCACGATAACATCTTCTAAAAGGGTCTGGAACAAGGTCAATAAGATCAAGGGCCGTTATTGCAATTACTCTATTTCCATCTTAGAGAACCATCGAGGAGTTGTTTCAGACCCTAAGGATATTGCCGATACACTTGCGGACGCATTCGCTAAGGTATCGAGCAATTCCAATTATAAAGAGCCGTTTGCCACATATAAGCTTCGAGCTGAGAGAAAGAAATTGAATTTCGCTTCCGCTTGTACGGATGATTACAATTCTGAATTTACTATGGCTGAGTTAGTAAAAGCATTATCTGGTTCCAACAATTCTGCTGTTGGTCCAGACAACGTACATTATTATATGCTTAAACATCTACAGCCACTCCAGCTCAAGCTTATATTGAAATTATTTAACCGTATCTGGCGGGAAAATACATTTCCTTCTAATTGGCAACGTGCTCTTGTAATACCAATTGTCAAACCTGGTAAAGATCCCAAGAATCCCTCTAGTTATCGTCCTATTGCATTGACCAGTTGTTTTTGCAAACTGATGGAGAAACTGGTTAATGCACGTCTTTTATTTTATCTCGAAGTTAACAATAGTTTGTCTCAATTCCAGAGTGGTTTCCGCCGTGGACGTAGCACTATAGATAACTTGCTCCTCCTTGAAACTTCGATTCGGGAGGCTTTTGTCAAGCGGAACCATTTGGTATCTGTATTCTTTGACATGGAGAAGGCCTATGACCGTACTTGGAAATATGGTATACTCAAGGACCTACATGATTTAGGTCTGCGAGGGAACTTACCGTCCTTTATTGAAAACTTCCTGAAACGGAGAATCTTCCAAGTACGAGTCAACTCGATTCTATCTGACGAGTTCATTCAAGAACAAGGTGTTCCCCAGGGAAGTGTGTTGAGTTGCGCACTATTCATCATCAAGGTCAACAGCCTTTTGACCTGCCTTCCACCAGCAGTGTCGGGCACGTTGTTTGTTGATGACTTTCAGATGTCATGCGCCTCAACTAATATGACAACCATAGAGAGACAACTTCATCTCGCTATCAGGAGAGTCACGGACTGGGCCAATAAAAACGGATTTACTTTTTCACCTGAAAAAACTGTGGCAATGCATTTCTGCAGGAAACGTGAGCTTCATCATGATCCGGAAATTTATTTAAATGGAGTCCAAATACCCATTGTCAAAGAAACTAAGTTTCTAGGTGTAATTTTTGACTCCAAGCTCACTTTCCTGCCACATATCAAACATTTAAAGTTGAAGTGCAACAAAGTCCTGAATCTCCTGAAAGTTCTCTCTAACACTTCCTGGGGTGCAGACACCCCCTCCATGTTAAAGATCTACAGATGCCTTATCCGTTCCAAACTTGACTATGGCTCGGTGGTGTACGGATCAGCCAGAAAATCGGCGTTAATGCTCCTGGATCCTATTCACCATTCAGGTCTTAGGATCGCTTCAGGAGCATTTAGTACATCACCGGTGCAGAGTTTATATGTGCTATGTCGAGAAGCCTCGTTGGGATTGAGACGTGACAAGCTTTGTCTTAAGTTGTTTTTTAAAATCAAGGCTCATCCTTCTCATCCACTTTTAGAGCACATTTTTAACCCTTCCTATCATCGTCTTTTTAATGCACGTCCATCCACTATACCATCTTTTACTCTAAGGATGTCATCCATTCTTTCATCTCATAGCATCGAAAATTTTAGGGTTCGCCCCATTTCATGCTCTATACCACCCTGGCATGTTCATCAGATAATAGTTCTCAACATTTTTAGTAATTTTAAAAAATGTTATACACCAGGTATAGTTTTTACAAATTTGTTTTATTACCATAGATCCAACTTCTCTAATTTTAAACCAATATATACGGATGGGTCAAAGAGCCAGGGGCATGTCGGAGCTGCTGCAGTTCATGACAATACCATCATATCTCGAGAACTGCACCATAGCAGCTCCGTCTTTTCATCAGAATCCCTGGCTATTCTATTGGCATTGCATTTTATTTTAAAGCAAGGCCATGGTCAGTGGATTATTTACACAGATTCCAAAAGCTGTTTAGATGCATTAAATAATCCACTGAACCAGACCCATCCTTTTATTTTAGAAATTTTAAAAGTTCATATCACTCTCTGTGAAAGAAACTTTAAAGTTCTTTTTTGTTGGATCCCAGGTCATGTGGGGATCATGGGTAATGAACGAGCAGATTCTATCGCACGATCAGCAAGTGGACCTAGGAGCACTTGGCTCTGCCCTGACGACGCAATAAAAGCTTGTGACACTGCTCTGTCTCTCACTTGGCAGGCCATGTGGGATGCACAGACAGCTAACAAGCTGCGTTCGTTTCAGCCCTCAATTTCTGGATTTGCTCCCATACAACAATCCCGGAAAAGGGAAGTGCTCCTGACACGACTAAGAATAGGCCACACTCGTTTTACCCATGTGCACCTTCTGCTGGCAGAGGGTGCCCCCACATGCAACGCCTGTGGAATTATTTTTTCTGTTTTACACATTTTAAATGAATGTCCTACTTTTAAAAATCTCAGACTGCGTTATTTTAATACGACTCATCCATCACTGTCATTTATTTTAAATTCACCACCTCATCAAAATCTTTTTGCATTTTTACAAGAAATTGGCTTCTATTGTTTGATTTAGACATTTGGTCGCTTTATACTTATATTTTCTGTACTATTTTAATCTGTATATTTTTAAAAGTTTTACTTTTTAGAATATAAATACAATTGTTTGGCGCAGTATAGCCCTTGTGTAGCTCTTGCGCCATAAAACCCCAACCAACCAACCAACTTAGATAGTTACCAGTAAGAAGTGGCATATTGGTAATGACTCCATCTTTTTGTACTGGTCATTTGAGCAGACGGTGTAATGTAGATCCACCAACCAATCGCGCTGCAACTCCAGTGAGAGCACCGACTTTCACTACTAATTTTCCATGACACCGGTTAACTTGATTTTTCAACAAATTGAATAGAAAAGTTTTCCCGGTGCCAGCTCCACCAGTAACAAAAAATTGTTCTCGTTTTTCATTTCCATTTAGTTGGTCCCTAATGCTCGCAGTGATATGAATGAATAGTTGTCTTTGGTCAATATTCATGGCTTGTTAAAAAAAGGAAATTGAGGAAATTTACAACTCTTTATTGAGAATATCCTTTCTCGGAGAGTTTTCCAAGTACGAGTCAACTCTGTCTTATCCGATGAATATATACAGGAGCAAGGTGTTCCCCAGGGAAGTGTATTGAGTTGCGCACTATTTATCATTAAGGTCAACGACATTATGACCTGCCTACCACCTGCAGTGTCTGGTTCGCTTTTTGTCGACGACTTTCAGATATTTTGCACCTCAGTAAAGATGTCTTTTATTGAAAGACAAATCCAACTCGCCATCAGGAGAATTTCAGACTGGGCATTGGAATGGCACTGAATGGATTTACATTTAAGGCCCAAAAGACCGTGGCGTGCACTTTTGCAGGAAACGTGGGCTTCATAACGACCCTGAGCTTTACTTAAATAGAGACCAGATACCTATTGTATCTGAAACAAAATTCTTTGGAGTCATTTTCGATTCGAAGCTCACCTTCCTGCTTCATATAAAACACCCGAGACTAAAGTGCACTAAAGTTCTGAATTTCCTGAAAGTGCTTTCTAACACTTCCTGGGGTGCTGATACCACCTCCATGTTGAAAATATACAGATGCCTTATTCGTTCCAAACTTGATTATGGTTCTGTGGTGTACGGATCCTCCAGAAAATCGGTGTTGATGCTCCTTGACCCTGTTCACCACCAAGGTATCAGAATCGCGTCAGGGGTCTTCCGTACATCACCAATCCCAAGTGTACTCAATATATGTTTGGAACGACCTTTGAAACTGAGACGAGACAAGCTGTCTTTAAAATTTTATTTTAAAATTAAAAGTCATCCATCTCATCCTGTCGCTCAAAATATTTATGATCCATTACATATCAGACTTTTTAACGCGCGACCATCTTGAATAACATCATTTTCATTACGAATACATCAAGTTCTTTTATTAACTTCAGAGTTCGTCCTGTTATTTTTAATGTTCTTCCCTGGCATGATCATAAAATCAGAATTTTAAATATTTTTAGTCATTTTAAAAAAAGTGACACACCTGACATTGTTTTTACTTTTCATTTTCATAGAACTAATTTTTCTCATTTTAAATCAATATATACCGATGGGTCGAAAAGCCAGGGGCATGTCGGAGCTACTGCAGTTCGTGACAATAACATCATATCTCGAGAACTGCACCATAGCAGCTCCGTCTTTTCATCAGAATCCCTGGCTATTCTTTTGAGTCACCGGAAATGAAGCAAGTTTACGATCAGATTCGTCTTGCAAAATTAATCGAGGGTATTTTGCCAATCTATAGAAGCCAATTGCTTACAAAAGATGTCACGAGTTTCGAGGAGGCGATCAAATATGTCCAATTATTGCAAGCAAATCAGGCACTAGTTAATACGCAAAGCATTGCAGTTATTACGGGACAAAATCCGAAAACAAGCATTTCGGCTTCCAGCGAAAAACTTACACAGGACATAATACAAACATTGACAGAAGAGGTCGCTAATCTTAAACTAAATGCTAGGGAGACGCAAAGAGAACGAAGTCGGGATAGATCCAGAGAAACAATAAATTTTAGGCATAATTGCCAAAATGAGTATGATAGATACCCTTCCAGTCGAGAACATTCAAGAAATAGGGAACAATTTAGGCAACAACCAGCATATCGACAAGACAGGTCTTTTGAACGAAGAGGTTCACCTGTTCCATATTACACAAATAGAGGCACGGAAAGGCCACAATACAGGCAGAGGGATTACAGTAGAGAAAATTACCCCAGATCACAGGAGTTTAACAATTTTAATAGGGGAAGATTTCCTAGTACATACAACAACAATCAGAGAACGGTATCTTGGGGAGATGGTTATGATAGCAGGAGAAATGTGTTTGGAAATGATAGAGGACAGGGCAATTTTGCCAATCGAAGGGGAAATAACTATTCAGATCGAAGAGGGGGCAGTGGTTTTAGACCACAATATAACAGGTATAATAACAGGAATAATCGTTTAAACTAAGTAGGGGTTCGCTTAGACGTCATGGAACGAGCTCCACATATCAAGATAATTCTAGGATAAGCAGACATGGCGAATATTGGAGGAGAGCAAATAGGGCAGGTACAAATACAGAAAGTATTCAGACGAGGGACAGACAGGCAAACACAGATAAAAGTACACAGCATCAGGTTACGTATATAGATACTGAGAGTACAGGGGGAAGGACAGATACTTATTTACCAGTAATTAAAATGTTTATTGGAACTGTACCAATAGTGGCACTTCTTGATTCTGGAGCCAGCGTTACGTTAATAGGAGTAAATACGTTTAATTTATTTAAAGATACGGTTAAACTGTGCAAAAGAGAAGTGAATGCAACAATTTTGTCTGTGAGTAATCAGCCATTACAAGTTATAGGTGTTATGATGTACCAATACAACTCGCTAATAAGGTATACACACATCCAGTTTTTGTCATAAATGACACTTTAGGTCCAAAATATACTGCAATATTAGGATTTGACTTTTTAAGGCAAAAGCAATTGACATTAAATTTTGAGGATGACTTGTTAGTAGGAAAACATTTTCGGTTAAGAATCCAGGATGCAAATTCTAACCACATAAACACAACACAAATAACAAATATTGCTAAGTTACAGAATAATTGTGTAATATCACCAAATGAATCAAAATTATTAATTTTACAACTACGAGGGGGCGTTGAAAGGGGACAACATATTATGTTAGAACCAATTTTCACACATGAAGGACTAGACTTTGAAAACGCTATTTGTCAGATAGATAAAAATTTTACCACGCAAATATTGGTTAATAACATAACAACTGAGACTATTCATTTGCAAAAGCCCCCTCAGGGGGTTTACTTTCTATAAGTAAATACGGGCTTCACAACCCCGGGGCTCCCCAGTGATCTATCCCTCCTTCTGTTTTACCTTCTCGTTTTGGTTTTGTATGTATCGTTTGGCTTCCTTTCCTTCCCTCATTGTGGTTACCTCTTCTGAGGTGAGGGCTCCCCTTGAGAAGCTTTGCGCCGCTCTGTTGCCATCAGCTTCTCTCGGGGATTATATCACCCACGTGTTTGCCGTGCGTGGAGACCCGTGTCTCTGGAAAGGGGGATCCTGGTAGTTGAGGGGCGACACACTGTCCCAATACACTACTTTGGCCCTTGCTTCAGATAAACGGGAGGTGCACATTGGTCCCGTGTGTATCAATCGGCTGGTCGTCCGACTTCGTCGGCGGCTAGGGATCAAGCGTCCGACTCGTCTGCTGGGAATCTCGTTAAGGGTGGAGACTTCTACAGGGACGAGTCGTTCGCGTATAGGTACTGGACAGCCCGGTAGTGTTATGCCGTGCGCAATAGTTTAGTTGATGTTTTCTTTTCATTTCTTATTTTATTGCTTGCCTGTATGCGCTATCCCCGATATCGAGGACTCCATGGTGGGTGGGACTCTAGTGCCCGAATTATTATTTCTTTTATTTGATGGCAACTAAAACTTCTTTCTTTTCTCCCCCTTGTGGGGAGCAACAAGGTCCTATACTTACCGAAAAATTTTTCATTGTGAAAAGATCTGAGGGCTCATTTGAAAAGTTCTCTCCTTTTTTTATTGAAAAGGCTCTTAAAGTCAAACGTAGGAGATGTAGTCTCCGTTAAGAAATTGAAATCTGGCGATTTATTAGTTGAAGTCCGGAACGCTAATCAAGTCAACAGCATTTTAAAGATGGAAGCTTTCGGAACTTACCCAGTGACCGTGAGTGCACACGCCTCACTTAATAAATCTAAGGGGGTTATATCTGAACCCGATCTCTATCATACATCTGAAGAAGATATCTTAGATCATTTACGCGACCAGAAAGTTTCTGCCGTTCACCGGATAACTATCCGTAAAGATGGAAATATTTTCCCTACTAAACACCTAATACTGACCTTTGATATGCCAACTCTTCCAACGCAAGTGAAAGCCGGGTATATAAACTGCCGCATACGAAATTACATACCAAACCCACTTCGTTGCTTCAAGTGCCAGAGATTTGGTCATTCCCAAACGGCTTGCCGCGGGAAAATTGATATCTGTGCACGATGTGCAGGAAGTGGTCATGGTAGTTCTGATTGCACTGCACCTGAAAAGTGTGTCAACTGTGAAGGAGCACATACATCTTTCTCCCGAAAATGTCCCAATTGGATACAGGAGAAAGAGATACAAACTGTCCGTGCTAACCAAAATTTGACATACTTTGAGGCAAGGAAACAGGTTGAAGCCCGGACTCCTCGTGTTGGAGTGTCATATTCTAACGCTTGTAAAAAGTCAGTTAGCAGCCAGAGTACACAGACGGAGACTATTTCTTTGCCACTTGCCAAGTTACCCCAACGGGCGTCTTCTTCAGATTCCATCAAAAGACCGTCTCTGATTAAGAAATCTCTTGCAAAGTCGAAGGCTTTGCAAACGATGAAATTAAAATCTGCAAAGGGTGTTTCTATTAGAGGGAAACCTGCTAACCCTTTTCACATCCTTGGTTCAATTAGAGATCCAGATGAGGTGAATTAACACCCATCTGATGACGATGAGATACTAGAAGAAGATCCAGACCCCCCTTTCAAATTTTCTTTAAATAATTAATGGCTTCTTTTGTTTCTTGGAATTGTCGCGGTTTTAGGTCTAGGAAGGATGATGTTAAGAATATTATTTCAACTTACCATCCAGCATGTTTGGCACTTCAAGAAACTTTCTTGAAGGATCCATATAAATCAAAGATCCGTGGGTATAGTTGTATTAGGAAAGATGTTACCCGTAGTAATACAGTGTCTGGAGGAGTATGTCTTTTTATTTCTCATAATTATCCCAGCACTGTACTCACACTACGCACATCTCTACAGGCTGTGGCTGCGAGACTTCATTTACAGTCCGTTCTCACAGTCTGTTGCCTATACCTACCGCCACATGCTATCATCCGCCAAGAGGAGCTGAATGATTTGATAGACCAGCTTCCAACTCCATTTCTATTGCTTGGTGACTTAAATGGACACAGTACTATGTGGCTGTACTATGTGACTCCTCCATTCCTAAGACATCACCTAGAACACTGCGACACTGTAAACCATACTGGAATGCAGACTGTCAGTCTGCATACAAGAAACAAAAGAAGCTATGGGGTATCTTCCGCAGATACCCAACTACAGGAAACTTTATCGCCTTTAAAAAGGCTAAAGCATTTGCTCGTAGAGTTAGACGTCAAAGTCAGAAGGATTCTTGGATAAGTTATGTATCTTCAATTACTTCTAAAACATCAAGCAAGCAGTTGTGGAAGAAGGTTAGAGCAGCCAACGGTTTGTATCCGGAATATTCTTGTCCGATACTTCAAACCGGAGCTGCTGTGTTCTCTTCCCCTGAAGATATTGCTAACCTTATAGGTGAAACTTTTGAAAGTGTATCCAGTTCCGATTCTTATAGTCCTACATTTTTAGTGACTAAGAATCGCGCTGAACGGGCTGGAATTAATTCCAAGAGCAATATTGATTACTCTTACAACTGTGACCTTAAGATGTACGAATTGAAGAGTGCTTTATCTAAAGCACATAACACCAGTCCAGGTCCAGATGGGATCAGTTACCAAATGCTTCGCCATTTAAGCCCAGGTTCTCTTTTTAACATACTTTTACTCTTTAATAGAATCTGGAAGGAAAACATCTTTCCTACCTTGT
This sequence comes from Linyphia triangularis, assembly GCA_963978545.1. NCBI lineage: Eukaryota > Metazoa > Arthropoda > Arachnida > Araneae > Linyphiidae > Linyphia > Linyphia triangularis. The sequence continues at coordinate 18,285,087 of OZ021730.1, forward strand.
GGCGGGAAGCTACTGTAATCCCCATTCTGAAACCTGGAAAGGATCCCAAGAATCCTCTGAACTATCGACCGATAGCCTTAACGAGCTGCCTCTGTAAGACCTTTGAACGTATTGTAAACGCCCGACTCTCTTACATGTTGGAAAAAGATGGATGTATTTCACCTTTTCAGAGTGGATTCCGACGAGGACGGTCCACTCTTGATAACATCGTGAAACTAGAAACAGATGTTCGTAATGCCTTTGTGCAGAGGAATCATCTAGTTTCAATCTTTTTCGACATTGAGAAGGCGTATGATCATACGTGGCGATATGGTATCCTGCAAACTCTATTTAATTTTGGTTTTAGGGGTAATCTGCCCCTTTTTATTCAAAATTTTTTATCATGTCGGGTTTTTAGAGTTCGCATTGGAGCTTCGTTTTCTAATTATTTTAACCAATCTGAGGGTGTTCCTCAAGGTTGTGTTTTAAGTGTCACCCTTTTTAACCTTCACATTAGCAACATCCTTCATGTCCTTTCACCCTTTGTTCATGGAACTTTGTATGTTGATGATTTGCAAATCTCATGCCAAGGATCAAACATGCGCTTAATTGAACGTCAATTACAAACTGCTGTTAACAGACTTGTAGAATGGTGTGAACAAAACGGCCATACATTGTCACCATCTAAAAGCAATTGCATCCACTTCTGTAGGAGGAGGGGTCTTCACCCTGACCCTGAAATCCACATACGCAATTCTCCCATTCTCCGTAATTCTCCCATACGCAACATCCCAGTTGTGAATCAGATAAGATACTTGGGAGTCATCTTCGACAACAAGTTAAATTTTCTCCCACATATTGTATACTTGCGCAAGAAGTGCGATAAATCGCTTAATATCCTCAAAGTACTCTCAAATACATCTTGGGGTGCTGATCGCACTTCTTTGCTGCGTATTTACAATTCGGTTATCTTATCCCGTATTGACTACGGATGCGTTGCGTATGGGTCTGCAGGAGTATCCCTTCTACGAAGATTGGATACTGTCCATCACACTGCTGCCCGTATTTGTTCAGGTGCATTTCGCACTTCACCCAATGAAAGTCTGTTGACAAAATGTAGTCTACTTTCACTTGACTTGAGACGTAAAAAATTAAGCGCCAACTACTACTGTAGAATTATGTCTGATCCTTTTCACCCTTTACGTAATTTGAGTTTTACTTGATGTTTTAGATGTAATCGAAGACACATAACTTATCCAAGAATCTTTCTGACTTTGACGTCGAATCCTACGAGCAACTGCCTTAGCCTTTTTAAAAGCGATAAGATTTCCTGTAGTTGGGTATCTGCGGAAGATAACCCATAGCTTCTTTTGTTTCTTGTATGCAGATTGGCAGTCTGCATTCCAGTATGGTTTACAGTGTCGCAGTGTTCTAGGTGATATCTTAGGAATGGTGGAGTCTGCAGCATTTAAAATTGCTTCAGTGACATTTTGGACAGCAGTATCAACATCCTCACTATTCACCATTGTACGTGTTACAATAGCCAACTCGGTAAATTTGTCCCAATTTGCCCTATGGTATTTATATGTAGGTAGGCGGTTGGCCATGCTACCATTACCAGTATGGGAAATGAGAATAGGGAAGTGATCACTGTTATGTAGATCACTTCCAACAGCAAAATTCAAGTATGGCAGAAGCACAGGGGAACAAATGGCTAAATCAAGTGAATGGAATGTTCTTGTGGGTTCATGAAAATACGTTTTTTCCTCATTATTCAGGAGACAGAGACAGTGATCTGATAACAACTTTTCGATCTGTCTCCCACGAGGATTCGTATTATCATTGCCCCACAGAGTACTGTGACCATTAAAGTCACCGAGCAATAAAAATGGTGCTGGAAGCTGGTCTATCAAATCATTCAGCTCCTCTTGACGGATGATAGCATGTGGCGGTAAGTATAGGCAACAGACTGTGAGAAGGGACTGTATATGAAGTCCCGCAGCCACAGCCTGTAGAGATGTGCGTAGTGTGAGTACAGTGCTGGGGTAATCATGAGAAATAAAGAGATATACTCCTCCAGACACTGCATTACCACGGGCAACATCTTTCCTAATGCAACTATACCTACGGATCTTAGATGTACAAGAATCCTTCAAGAAAGTTTCTTGAAGTGCCAAACATGCTGGATGATAAAGTGAAATTATGTTTTTCACATCATCCTTCCTAGACCTAAAACCGCGACAATTCCAAGAAACAAAAAAAGCCATGAACTATTAAGAGAAAATTTTAAAGGAGTGTCGGATTCTTCAGTGATGTCTTCGTCCTCATCAGATGGGTGAAGTTTCACCACATCCGAATCCTTAAAAGAACGAAGAATGTTGAAAGGGTTGGAGGGCCTCTCTCGAGAAAGTCCTCCTTTGGCAGATTTTAATTTTATTGTTTGTAAAGCTTTTGATTTAGCTAATTATTTTTTAACAATCGTCGGTCGTTTTGTTACCTCTACAGATGACTTTGGAGGCAACTTAACAAGAGGTGATACAGGGGTTTCCGTTTGGGTGCTTTTACTGCTGAAAGTTTTTTTTACAAACATCAGCGTAAGCAACACCAGTTTTAGGGGTCCTAGCATCAACTAGTCTCCTAGCATCAAAGTAGGATAAATTCTGGTTCACTCGCACGGTCTGGATTTCTTTTTCCTTTACCCACTGTGGACATGATCGAGAGTATGACGGATGCGTGCCATTACAATTGACACACTTCTCGGGTGCTTTGCAATTAGCACTATCATGTCCAGTACCTGCACAACGCGCGCATGTTTCCGTTTCCCCACGACACGCTGTTTGAGAGTGGCCAAATTTCTGGCACTTGAAACAGCGAAGTGGGTTCGGAATATACGGACGGACATAGCAATTCAGGTACCCCGCCTTCACATGAGACGGCAAAGTGGGTAAATCAAAAGTGACAATTAGATGTTTAGTAGGTATTATGTTCCCATCTCGGCGTATTGTAATGCGGTGGACGGCTGAAACATGCTGATCATGAAGATGATCGAGTATCTCGTCCTCCGCTGTATGGTATAAGTCTGATTCAGACACAACACCACGAGATTTGTTAAGGGAACCATGTTCTTTCACAGTAACCGGGAGTGAACCGAAATTTTCAATTTTTATTATGTTCTTGGCTTGCTGATGGTTGCAAACTTCAACAAGTAAATCACCGGACCTCAGTTTTTTCACTGAAGCCGTATCCCCAACCAACGATTTTAATGTCTTCTCAATAAGAAATGGAGAGACTTTCTCAAAGGAGCCCTCTTGGCGATGGACAATAAAGAATTTTGCACGAATTTGTTGCAAAGAGTCAGGTAAATGTTGCTCCCCACTAGGAGGAGAAGAAAAAGAAGCTGCAGTTTCCATAAGAGTATTTTAAAAGATTCGGGCACTAGAATCCCACCCACCATGGAGTCCACGATATTGGGGATAGTGTATACCGGCAAGCAACAAAAATAACTAAAAAAGGAAAACGGGAACACAACTGTTGCGCACGGTATGCCACTACCGGGTTATCCAGCACCTATACGCGAACGACTCGTCTCTGTAGAAGTCTCCACCCTTAACGAGATTCCCAGCAGACGAGCCGAACGCTTGATCCCTAGCCGCCGACGAAGTCGGACGACCAGCCGATTGATACACACGGGACCAATGTGCACCTCCCGTTTATCTGAAGCAAGGGCCGAAGTAGTGTATTGGGACAGTATGTCGCCCCTCAACTACCAGGATACCCCTTTCCAGGGACACGGGTCTCCACGCACGGCAAACACGTGGGTGATATTATCCGCGAGAGAAGCTGATGGCAACAGAGCGGCGCAAAGCTTCTCAAGGGGAGCCCTCACCTCAGAAGAGGTAACCACAATGAGGGAAGGAAGGGAAGCCAAACTATACATACAAAACCAAAACGAGAAGGTAAAGCAGAAGGAGGGATAGATCACTGGGGTGCCCCGGGGTTGTGAAGCCCGTATTTACTTATAGAAAGTAAACCCCCTGAGGGGTGTCCTCTGATTGCATTACCATAGTGTGCAGTTAGTTTTTTAATAATAGCTTCCGTCAATCTTCCCTTTCCGCCAATGGTTTTTCCGTCCGATAGCTTTTTGTTCCCCGCGGACGCCTTCATCTTTCTCAAACGGGTGCCCATCCTCTTCTGGACATGGCCCACGCATTCAACTTTCTATTTTCAGTTCTGGTCCATACGGTTGGCAGTCAGAAATGGCCAGAAAAGTTTTGGAATCACCATCACCTATGTACTGTTTATATTTTAAACCATGCTTTGCTTCGGATCTCCGGAACATCCGAATCATCCCATCAACCTACATTTGTCCAGCAGATCCATTGTGATTTTTTTTCACACACTTTTATGCGTCAAAAGCCATGAACTTAAGATGTATGAATTGAAGAGTGCTTTATCTAAAGCACATAACACCAGTCCAGGTCCAGATGGGATCAGTTACCAAATGCTTCGCCATTTAAGTCCAGATTCTCTTTTTAACATCCTTTTTCTCTTTAATAGAATCTGGAAGGAGAACATCTTTCCTACTTTGTGGCGGGAAGCTACGGTAATCCCCATTCTAAAACCTGGAAAGGATCCCAAGGATCCTCTGAGCTATCGACCGATAGCCTTAACGAGTTGCCTCTGTAAGACCTTTGAACGTATTGTAAACGTCCGACTCTCTTACATGTTGGAAAAAGATGGATGTATTTCACCTTTTCAGAGAGGATTCCGACGAGGACGGTCCTCTCTTGATAACATCGTGAAACTAGAAACATATGTTCGTAATGTCTTTGTGCAGAGGAATCATCTAGTTTCAATCTTTTTCGACATTGAGAAGGCGTATGATCATACGTGGCGATATGGTATTCTGCAAACTCTATTTAATTTTGGTTTTAGGGGTAATCTGCCCCTTTTTATTCAAAATTTTTTATCATCTCGTGTTTTTAGAGTTCGTATTGGAGCTTCATTTTCAAATTATTTTAACCAATCTGAGGGAGTTCCTCAAGGTTGTGTTTTAAGTGTCACCCTTTTTAATCTTCATATCAGCAACATCCTTCATGTCCTTTCACCCTTAGTTCATGGAACTTTGTATGTTGATGATTTACAAATCTCATGCCAAGGATCAAACATGCGCTTAATTGAACGTCAATTACAAACTTCTGTTAACAAACTTGTAGAATGGTGTGAACAAAACGGCCATAAACTATACTATCTAAAAGCAGTTGTGTCCATTTCTGTAGGAGGAGGGGTCTTCACCCTGACCCTGAAATCCACATACGCAACACGCCCATCCCTGTTGTCAACCAGCTAAGGTATCTGGGAGTCATTTTCGACAATAAGATGAATTTTCTCCCTCATATATTGACCTTGCGCAAGAAGTGCGATAGGTCACTTAACATCCTCAAGGTGCTGTCTAATACTTCTTGGGGAGCGGACCGCACTTCTTTTATCCTGTCTCGTATTGACTACGGATGCGTTGCGCATGGTTCTGCAGGAGCATCTCTTCTGCGCAGATTGGATACCGTCCACCATACTGCTTCCCGTATTTGTTTAGGTGCATTTCGCATCTCACCCATTGAGAGTCTGTTAACAGAGTGTTGTCAACTCCCACTTGACCTTAGACGGAAAAAGTTAAGCGCTAACTACTACTGTAGAATAAAATCTGATCCTTCTCATCCTTTACGGAATTTGAGTCTTGACGCATATCTTGGTAGGCTATATAATTCACGTCCATCTAGCATTCGCCCATTTTCTGAAAGAGCTCAATCTGTTCTGTCGGATGCAGCTCTAAGTGACCTAGATATCCAGCTGGCTAATTCTCAGATCTTTCCTCCATGGGATATTCCATCATTTAATTTTTTAAATCTATTTGCGATGCATTACAAAGCAGACACTGCCCCAGAAATTTTACAAAAGATCTTTTGTTTTCACCGATCTCAGTATAGAGACTATCATGCAGTCTATACTGATGGATCCAAAGCAGGTGAACGTGTTGGCTGTGGCGTTGTGTCTGACACATCCACAGTCAGTTTCACGCTTCATAAATCCTGCTCGGTTTTTACTTCTGAGATGGTTGCAATTTTTTGTGCTCTGCTGCACATTTCTTTGTGCTCCCATCGCAAGTTTTGTGTATACAGCGATAGCTTAAGTGCTTTAACAAGCCTGGAGCACTTTAATAACATATGTCATCCAATAGCTCCTGACATATTATCTCTGTTACACAAACTTGAGAGGAAAGGTTTTGTTATTTTGTTTTGCTGGGTACCTAGTCACGTGGGGATTTCAGGAAATGAATTGGCGGACTCTGCTGCTAAATCGGCGTCAATCCCGTTTCAGCAGCCAGTCCCCTACCAAGACATAAAATCACATATTCATAAGTTTATTTTTTCTTTGCGTCAAGAAGCATGGGATTTGCAAACTAGCAACAAACTTCATACCATTAAAAACCATCTTCATATGTGGCCAGTAAATCCAATGCGTCGGACAGATGTCAAACTGACTCGTCTGCGCATTGGTCACACCCGATTCACGCATCGACATCTGTTACTGGGAGAAGATCCGCCCATTTGTGATGTTTGTCGTTGCGATATTACTGTGCACCATATTTTAATTTCATGTCCAAAATTTTATTCTCATCGCATTCAATTTTTTAAAAGCACAGTTTTAAACCTACATGATTTGGTTGGGGAAAACCCCCATCCAAATCTTTTTGCATTTCTAAGAGCAATCGGGTTTTTAAATCACATCTAGTGTTTATAATCATGACTAGTTTTAAGCTTTTTTAAAAATGAGTTTTTAACATTTTATTTCTTTTATTAAATCATACCTTACATTCATCTATTTATAACTCATCATCCATTCTAGTTTCTTTTATCGTTTGTTTGGCGCAGCATGGCCCTTGTGTTGCCTTTGCGCCATAAAACAACAACAAACAACAGCGTCAAAAGCCATGCATTGTACTGTGGTCCAAATTTTTTTTGTGGAATAATAATACAAGAAATAATGGTATGCTACTTCTTATCTTATACTTCAAGAAGATTTGTATTTAAAATGGATCACCAAATGTCTTGTCAAACAATGAAAGAGACTTTGATCACAATTGTTATCTTGCTAATTTATTTTTGAAATAAAATACTACAGAAAAAAGGGGCAGGTTATCAATCGCACATTCTCAATCTCTTATGCACAGTAAGTAAGATTTGAGCGAATGAAATATTTTGCTAAACACTTATGTCTGCATGTGGTAAAAATGTTTTGCAATGTTACGGAAAATCTTGAGTAAAACTTAAGGTCGCACCTTTATGTAATATTGATCAATAATTTCATTAAACAATTTTGCATTATCCATTGATTTTATTGCATCTTTCTGAGCAGAATAATGACTGTCAGATATTCTAAAAGAGTCTAAAATTCTAAAGAAATTCACAATATGAAATATATTATAGAAAATACTTACAATTTTCAGCAACCAGAATTTCTGACGGCAACGTGTAGCTGCCATAGGGTTTTGTCAAAGGCATGGTCAAGATTTGAACGTCTATTAAACGGTCTTCACATCCGGAGGGTATATCCACTGCAGATGAGCAATTGCCGGTGGCTCTCATCTTCTGACGATAGTCTTGCTGGCTTTATACCACTCGCGGATTTGTTTTAAAGACCGTTTTGTTGTGATATTTAAGGAAGCATTAAAAGCTTCCGTGACAGCGACAAATGCCGCTTTCTTCTGGCAAAACGAAGTTTTGTTGGTCTCCTTGCATTCGATGATGCTAATCCGTTGTTGGATTAACTCCAACAACAGATTTTTTTCGTACGGAGTGTACAGGACTCGTTTTCTTTTTCTTTTTTTTGGCAAAAGTGGAATCCATTTTTTAATTTTTTCAAATCACGTGAAACACAAGAATACAAAATGACAACAGACTACAAGATAAACATAAGACCAAAGCATTTTTGGAACGGAAATCACATGACACTTCTAGACCAATAGCAAGGTGTCCTTCAACTCTGAGTTGAGAAGCTTCGAGTCGATAAGCTCCGCATTGAAAAATACCGAAGACTACCGTTTTTTTAAACCCCGGGTCAAGGCTCTCGACCCAGAGCTTATAAACTCAGGGTTATAGTAACGAGGTTGAGATTTCGGGAAACTACGGCCGTAATCAACCTCTAAAATATAACCCTCAACTGCATCATCAAGAGTCTGAAGAATGTTGTCTGCACAAAATTTCATCTGGAGACACCCATCTGAAATCTCCCACAGGTAGGAATTGCGACATGGTCCAATCTGAAAAGTGGTATTAAGTTTTAGGTAATATGCCTAATTAATCAAAAGAAAACACTTTTTTTCAAGTTTGTTAATTTAATTTATACTCACCATAGAGGTTATTAGCATCTAGATACAAAATATGCTTGTGTTCTCAGGGGTTGCTCTCAGCTGGGTTGTAATCTTGACATCCCGGGTGGTTCGCCTTGCTATACCGATGTGTAATCATGGACACTCCTCCTCGTATCCCCTTCTCAATGAACAAATGTATGTCGAGATCTGTAAACAAATCCAACTTGAAATCTGTCATATTTAATGCTGCTTGCCAAGTTAGCCCTAGCGAGGTCATCATGTGGGCTGCATCCAAATTATAAAACTCTATGGTGAGCTGCCTGAAATTCTCGAAGACGTCCGCGAGGAGGAGTACACCGGTCTTGACTTAGAGGTTGTGATATTCCCCCATGTTGTTCATCTGAAATGTATTCCAGACCTCTTTCGCATGTCTGTAATCTTCATCCGAGATGCCACTGTCTGTGTGCTATGGAAGGCTCTCTGTGGAGGTAATACATTCTCGCTAAATTTGCTAGTGCAGGACATATATTCATATAGGTATACCTCTTTTTTTTACCAACAAGTTGCGAAAATGGAATGATTTGAGTTCATCTGTGAAGAGGTGCGTAAATACCCGAGCTACAAATTGCTTCAGTGTAGTAAACTTCTCTTTCTCCAGATTATCGACAAGTTTCTGAAGAGAAGCATTTAGAAACTGGAGACTGTCGATAAACTGGAGTATCACCGGAATCTCATCAGGAGATGTATTTCTCCATCGTATTTGGAATCACTCCAATCTCATGGTCCTGTATCTTCCACAAACTTTGCATAATAAGGTGCGAATCATAATTTTTTAAATTGTGAAAAATGCACGGAATCATCTTTCTTATATGGAATTCGAGGTTGCATTTCTTATGTAGGACTTGGCGGAACTTCCCGGACATATGGTCGTGATCCAATACACGATCTGCTCCTAGCCAGGCTTTACATAAAACAAAGTGTGTGGTCTTCTCTGCATCTAACTTCTACTACCTGTTGAGGGGTGTCATCGGAACGATGGTGGTAAGTTTAATCGCCAGCTGATCCTTCTCCCCTATAATACTTGCAATAAAATGATCTACAGCATCAGGACCTCTGTAGACGAAGATAGGATTGATAGACCTGCCATCTGGACCGATGATTGTATAAGCATTGGTATATGGTTTACAGTCTTCATTGTGACAGATAGTGGCAATATTTACATTTTCCACCAATGCCTCAAAGTCTGCATAAATGACATAAAGTACATTCTGCATGAACTTAAATTGATTAAATTGAAGGATCGTTTCCTCCTTCGACGGCATCCTTATTCGCTGAGGTGTATGTTCATTGCAGTAGGGTATGTGGGCTTTGAGGATGGTTTCATCGGTGAATCGATGTAAACAGGAGTAGCAGTAAAAATGCTTGGTCCGATGCTTGGTCAAATCGCCTAACAGCCTCGACATGTTCCGAATAAAGCAGTAGTGCTGTCTCTCTTCACTAGATATGTAGAGTAGGTTTATGACTTGCTCATCCTCACTTTTAGAGATGTAGAGAGGCAGCACCAACCGAAGACGTTGGCAAGAAACTTTTTACAGAGGTATTCCGCAATGTAAGCTAAAACATTATCTTCTATGATATCTAATTGTCGGGGCAGTTTTATCCGGATTTGCTTCCTCCTAGTCGATAACAAAGGGGTCATAAAAAAAAGTCAAAAATTGAATTATTCTGCGTTATGTTATCAGCCTGAGAAGAGAGTGGATCTTCGAGGATACCCTTCCGTTGTGTTTTGTTGAACTGGGCAAAGTCTAACACGTTCTAGTTTCAAACAATTTCCTCTGGAATCTTCATGTAGCTCACGATGAAACAGAAGTTTTTTGTAAGCAGATTTGAATTGCCTTGCAGTAGGGTTATTGTTACACCCAACAAAAGACCTTATTGACGCAAAAAATCACTCCAGGTGATCCCGGCTGAAATTGTACATCGATTAAAACTTCAGGTGGTTTGAAACAATTAATATCTTATAAAGATCAATTGTTGTTTCCATGCATACCTGAAAACCTAAAAAGCCAGTTTTTCTGTTGGTTTTGTTTCCAATGCAATCTGTTAATCCATCTATATACGTGTACGTTTCGTCCAAAATTGATTGTGTCTTCTGGTAGTTTAAATTAGCCAAAGCTTTCTTTGACCTTCGTTGTAAAAGAGTTCTACTATTAAATACGTCAAACACTAAATTAATAGTTCTTATGAATTTATAGTAGCTTCTGAATTTTGTAAGTCCTCAAGGCTCATATTTTTACAAAGTTCAATGGCATCAGCAACTGATGCACTAAGAAGTTAAACCGCAAGTCTCACCTTAATTTTTTGAGTTACGAATTCAACATGCGCTTCGCGCAATTTATTTGCTAGATGTATACCTTCTAATTCTTGCAACTCGTGCAATTTTTGAATGTACATCCATCTAATACATAACACTGCCGTCTTTATCAACAATGTGTTTTTTCTCGCCAAACGTGTTTCGAACCGGCTTGATTATATGGCAGGCATCTTGCATGACAAAAACTGTTTTGTTACTTTCTAGATTATCAAACATGGTTTTTAACTTGGATGCATTAATACAGCATCCAAGTTTATTAGCCATGGCTATTTTTGTGGGGGTGTCATCAAATGTTACATTTACCACTTCAACTTTAAAGCAAAAGTTAACGTTTGTAAAACAAGATTGGAAAGTTGCATGGAATTGATTACATCAATTAAAAAGTATCCAATTGGAAGTTACCAATTTGAATTTAAGCATAAACGTCATAGCGCATTTCGCAACAGGCAGCGAATCCTCTTCCAAATTCCAACCGAGATCTGCAAAACCGCGATACGATTTCCCGTCCCATTCCACACACTTCCTGGTGGCAATTTCATCTATAACTAAATTCACATAAATAAGACATTTTAAGGATTTTGCTATTTCCTATGGCAACAATTTCTTTCATTACACCAAACGCCTCAGTTGTGAAACCTGGTTTGCCACCAGTGCTTTCATACCATTTTTTTATCGTCCTCTCGTGAGGTAAGTAGGTATTGAAAACTTTACGAACAAATCTGTATGCGCGAGGTAAAAAGTAGTGTAAAGTTAAAGCAAAAGCTCGCATCTCAGTAGAATATGTAGGAGGAAGAGGTTTGTTTTGCTCTTTCGATAGCTGTTGAAACAGAAGTTCATTATTTTGGCCTGGAATTTTGATCAATAATTCCAAATTATCGTCGTTTATGAAGTTATTTTGTCTAAGCGAGGAAATAATATTTTCCAACACTGCCTTTCTCTTTTTATCTCTCCTTTTCTTTTGATGAAGGAGTCGATTTCTTCTGAAGACGTCTGATGATCACTAAATATTTTACTTTTATTAATTTCGTCATCAATTTCTTCATCTTCAATTAATGATTTTTTACTCATCTATGTGGAGAGCGGGGGCGCACCACTAGAGAACCCCTCGTGGCGACTCCTAGCGGCAGAGAGAGGTGTTCCTCATTCTGATGAGAGAGACAGATAGCTGAACATTCTCGATGAGACTATACGTAAGAATGACTCTTGTGCCAAATGTAGTATGAGGTATGAGCAGTAAAGAATTATCAAAGCTGGATTCTACACTCAGCAAGTGTCCCTTCTCGGAGCGTCTGCTGTCACATGGGGGCTCGGCATCGCGAACTGAGTAGGCATCAGAATATTACGTTTAAAACCAAACGGCAGAACGTGTAGGCCTAAGGGCAAACCGGAAGTACGAGCGACGAGTAAAAGTGAAACCAAACAGCACCGTAGTCACCCAGCAGTGAACCGAAGATTGGAGTGTAAGCCGTCGTATCACCTAGCAGTGTAAACGACAAAACAGCACAGTGACTGGAAAGTGAAACCACGTCTCACCAGAAAGCGAAACCACCACGTTGGAAAAGCGAAGTCAGCGCCGACGAAGAGGATTGTTTAGCGGAAACAACAAGCATTGGAACACCGCTATCGAAGCCAAGAAACTTCGTGTCGAATTCAAGAGGTCAACATCATTGAGAAGGAGACCAGCAAGCACTGGGAGGCCACAACGAAACATAGGCACCGACAACCACAAGCCGAGGTAACAAGTCAACAGAAAAACTGTAAGTACAATTTTTGAGTATTCTAACATGGCGTTTCTTGCCAGAGCAAGAAAGAATGACTTACTCGCTCTAATAGATGAACTGGGATAGGAACAACCCATTAACCCAAAAATCGCTCAATTATGTAAATTAATAACTGAACACGACGATTATGATGAAAACTTTGTTAAAAATATGTTAAACACAATTGTAAATGATCGCGAAAATGAGGAATAATTGGCGAAAGAAAAGGAAGCGAAAGAGTTTGAGTTAGCAAAAGTCAGGGAGGTGAAAGAATTCTGCGCATAGAAGCAGTTAAGAAATTTAGAAATTACCTCGTAGGATCCAAATTCATAATAATAACAGACTGTGCAGCATTTCAAAAAACCCTCGACAAAAAGGACTTGACACCAAGGATAGCAAGATGGGCCTTAATGCTAGAAGAGTTTGACTACACAGTAATCCACCGCCAGGATTGGAGAAAATCCCCATTCAAATCTTTTTTTTCCTTTTTAAATGACACTGTTTTTTAAATCGCATCTAGTTCCATTTTATTGTTATACTATTTTCGTCAAGTTGCTGGTCAATATATTTTGACACTCTTTTTATACTTATACCCCAGTTTTTAGTGTTTTACACATAGTTTTTATATTTTAACTTTTTTTATTGTTTTATCTTGGGCTTGGCGCTGCATGTCCGAAACCAGACCTTGTACCATTAAAACTAACATCAAACTCAAGCAGCAGCACTAGACGAGGATGAACACATCAAAATGCTTAAAGAGTTGATAGGACAAGGTTGGTTGGTTGGTTGTATTCAGATTATCTGGCGCCGTCAGCAACACGAGGGCTATAATGCGCCGAAACATTCGTCATTAGACAAGCCAACATACATTTACAAACACCCATGCCTAACACGGGACTCGAACCCGCAACCTCGTGGTCTAGAAGCCAGCACGCTAACCACTATACCGTTTGGTCGGCGATAGGACAAGGAGAGGATAATGATCACTCAGTGAAGCAGGGTATTTTGTATAAGCACAAAAATGGAAGAGAGCTGCTGGTAGTACCTCAAGCGTTGCAAAGTGAAATCATCAAAGTGCATAACACTGGTGATTTTGCAGTGGCCAAAACTGAAGAAATTCTACAGCGAGAATTTTACATACCAAAAGAAAGAAAAATGATTGAAGGTGTCATTGCCAACTGCTTGGACTGTATTCTGTGCAACAAAAAGCGAGGAAAAGCAAAAGGGTTGCTGAATCCCATACCAAAAGAAAACATTCCACTAAGCACATACCACGTTGACTACATAAGGCCTCTACCATCCACAAATAAGCAATATCAACATATTTTCTCAGTAGCAGATTCATTCACAAAATTCGCATGATTCTATCCAGTCAAAGCAACCACAGCAAACAATGCAATTGACAAGCTAGAATTGCAAAAAAACATATTTGGGAATCCTAAGCGAATAATCTCGGACAGAGGATCAGCATTTAGTTCAAATGAGTTTCAACAATACTGCCAGAAGGAAGGAATTGAACACGTATTAACGACAGGAGTTCATCGAGGTAATGGACTAGTGGAAAGAGTTCACAACACCCTAATTTCAATACTTGCAAAACTCACAATTGAAGATCCAAAAAAGTGGTACAAGTTTGTCGAAGGTGTACAGAGAGTCATCAATAGTACAAGCTCAAGGAGTACAAGATATACACCGTTTGAACTACTAACTGGTATTGGTCTGCCCTCTTCTTGGCAGACGCAGGTTCTATTTAAGTATTAAGTTAAGTATTACTATCGCGGGAAACTTATTGTTTACAAAGCCATGATCTTAAAGGGTAGAACTCCTTTGATAGAATAAACGAAGCAACGCTCAATGAATGCATTTCTTGTAAAAGGATAACAAAATATTTATTCAACATAATTACTGGAGTTACAAATTTACTCTTCAAAGGTTTAAATACTAAGATGCATATTTATAATAAATCAAACAAAGCTAGCAGTTAAGCCGCTATTCTAACACTCGAATAACTTATAATTTACACACAGTTAAGTTAGTTTAATAAATTTCATTTCCTAGCTGCCCTTTCTAAATTTCAATATTAAATTACTGGCTATGCCCTTAGTTACGAGCTAAATAACTGGTCACATTACCTCTTGCAATGTCTCCCATTGCCCCGCTAATGGTCTCCGGAAATTGGCACTTTTAAGAATCGCTCGGGGCCTTAATTCGTCCAGCTAACTATTCAACACCTTCGAGATCCCCCGAATGTGCCCTCAGGGCCAAGTTTCTCTAATTTTATGTAAAATATTGCGGGCGGGGCCAAAAAAAACCCCTGTCCATTCCTGGGCCCTTATTTCGGCCCTGAAGCTCAAAACTATATTTTTGCTCTCAAACCAATCTTTGGACTTCGTTAGGATCTGGCCCCTCCATGTGCTCACCCCCAATGCCCTATTGGAATACCAGCCCTGGTGACGTACATCAGCCCCGCCTTCCCAGAGAAGGACGCACTACCACCCAAAATTGCGTCGGGCCCCCCTCTCGTAAATCTACAATTCTTGCCCCTGTCCAGCCTAGTGTCAAAATCGGCGCCAGGCTTTGTACTCAAAATATCAGGCTCTTTGAGTATTGCATTTTTATGTGTCTGGGTTTTCCAATGTGAAGCAATCTTCAAAAGGGCCCCTTTCTTGTTGAATGTTTAGAAATTGCAGCTGGGATTCCAGGTGCCCCTGCTTTCCAGGTGTCCATAGGGTAAAATCTTGTATTCAATCCCCCTCATCATATGTTGGCCGTTCCAACTGACCAACACTGGTGTAAAAATGATAAACATAGAAGACATAAAAATTAAAAAGCTTATAGAAGAAGAACATATCGCCCAAATGAACCAAGAAAGAGAAAAAATGCGAGAGGAGGCAAAGAATAATATACTGAAAATTCAGGAGGAAACCGCAAACAGTTTAATAAAAACGTAAGAACCCCAAACATTCAAAGTGAACGACCTCGTAGCGATTCAACGAACCCAGTTCGGAGCTGGATTAAAACTGAAAACAAAATTTTTTGGTCCTTACAAAATAACATCAGTCAAGAGAAATCATAGGTATGATGTTAAAAAAATAGGCGACCACGAGGGGCCTAATATGACAAGCACGGCTGTAGACCATATAAAAGCGTGGAATTAAGTGTTAGAGCTCACTGCCAAGTCTTAAAATTTTAAACGTTTGAATTTTTCTTTCTAGTATTTTTGTTGTGTTTCAGAAAACTTCAGACATAAACTATGAGGACATGGTTCGCCAAGATAACCGAGTGTGGAAAGCGGGGGCGCACCACTAGAGAACCCCTCGTGGCGACTCCTAGCGGCAGATAGGTATTCCTTATTCTGATGAGATTTCGTGCATTACTTGATCCAGGTTCAGAGGCTTCCTTCATTTCAGAAGCAGGATTTCAGCGTTTAGGCATTTCTAAGAAAAATGCTCGTCTTCAACTAAACTGCCTTGGATCTTCAGATGCCCGCACCAATGGCCATCACTAACATTACATTCTCTCCACATTTCTCTCCAGAACCAGTCTATAAGACATCAGTCTACATTGTTAAGAAAATCATTGGTGACTTGCCACATTCACCACTTGATGCAAGGATGCAAGATCAATTCTCGGATCTAATTTTGGCAGATCCTAACTTTAACAGACCAGGTCCTGTAGACATTTTGTTATGAGTTGACTTGGCCTTACCTCTACTTAAAGGAGAAATCATTAGAAGATGTCCAGGGTCTCCATTTGCTGTTAGATCCCAACTGGGTTGGATTGTCGCAGGTAGTGCTGACTTGGCAGCTGAAAATACTGCGATTCATGTAAACAACATTCAAGTAACCACTGATACCTTAGTATCGAACTTTTGGAAACTAGACTCTATACCCGCTGCAAATCGACTAACAGAAAAGGAGCAGGCTTGCGAGACTCACTTTTTAGAAACCCATTCAAGAGATTAAGGTGGAAAATATGTTGGAGTGGCATTGT